>OZ020501.1:14728008-15430508 GCA_963971365.1 Lasioglossum villosulum | reverse complement strand
CGGTATATTTCGTCAGTTGACTCGTAACCGTTGCTTACACAACACGTGCCAATAAAAGTTCTTTGTTATTCAAGTGAATATATATACCGAGTCTTTTCTCATCAACCCTATCGTTCCTCTCTCCCTTGATAATTTCAACAGGTTACGGGCCCAATAAGGCAGCCTGCGTAAAACTTGGTTGTCATGGTTAGAGAGCGATAGAGAGAAAAACGGTCATCTCGGTCGACACGTGGTCGCCATTGTAGTGTACTGGCAATAAACGCGTACGGAAGGATAATTGAACAAAGAATGGCGGAATCAACTCTGATTAAGAACATCAAGAAGTTTTATGGCTCGAATCTCCAAGCTTGGAAAGGGTATAGCCGGATAAGATGGTCAAAAATGCCCTTGAACCGAATTGTATCGACGAAGTGTCATTCGATAGGGCACCAAAAAAAAGCATACTGTGCAAAATTTCAACCCTGTATCTCGATCGGGAGGGTAGTTATGGGGTGAAATCGAACAATCAGTTTTTGGACTATTTTCCCTAGTTAATCATGTTTAAAAATTCTGAGAAAAATGTGACATATGTGAAGTATCCAAATGCATACTTCACAATTAGTTTCAGATTTTTAAATTGCAAATTCTGCTTGTAAAAAATCAAAAACCTCAAAAAAATCGAAAAAATGCAGATTTCACATGGAAGTTCTAGAGTGACAACTTTTATATTTTTACACTAGCGATATATTGTTATTGGTATGATTCAAGAATTTTTCAGATTTTTTGGTTTACTGCGCCGTTGTCAAAAAAAATAAAAACCGATTTTTACGACGTTTTTTCCGCGAAGAACTAAGTTAACCTTAATATTATAACGTTCTATTTATTTTTTAAGACGATAAGGCTCTGATAAACCTTGAACATTTCTAAAAAATAATTAAACAATGAAATCGGCTTGATTAGTATTTTTACTGTCAGCCTATTAGATCTGAAAGTATTAAACAGATTCCCAACAGATCGGTTGGCTCAGTGCATTGACCGTTCGTCTGTTAACACGCTTATACTAGGTTCGTGCCCGGCATACGTATAGTTTTTTTTTACTTGATTAATTCTTTTTTTTATATCTAACTGTATAATAATCAATGGCATTTTTGTAGATTTCTTTTAGAAGCAATATTTAAATATTTAAAACTGTTAAAGGAAAGGTTGGAAAAAGCGCCGTTTTTCAACGTAACCGTCACGTCTTTATTCACTGAATGTTTCGTCACACTTAACAGGAAATTGAGTTAGAAATTGTGAATACACTGAGCGTTGCAATGTATCGAATTTAAAGAACAATAAACTGACTTATAAATGATTCGTTTCCTTCGCTTAGGAAACCCGGAGATTTGAGATAATTTAACTAACTGCCCGGAGACTCACAATAATTAAGGATCCTTGAACTGCTCTTAATCGTAATCGATAGCGAACTGAACGGTCGGATCAGCTGGCGGTTAGACAACACCGGGCGCCGAGTAATCGATGGATCGATGTGCGAACGCCCAATCAGTCGTCCGTTCCGCGGACGACAATCGATCGTAATCGACTTCGGCGCACCGGCCAATCATTACGCGAGCTGATCTTCGACTCAACAGCTCTCGATCCGCCGAAAGAAAACCAAACACGGATTGGCTTCGGTCATTGACCCTTGTCGCGGCCGATCCGCTGGGCCAATCCCAAACAAAAACATATTTTAAGGTAAAATTTTAAGAATGGCATTTGTACCGTCGGTTGTTGCTCGCAAGTGGCAGCAATTATTTATTACCTCTCACATGCTCGATACCTCTAAAAAGTTATAAGACCTGCTGAAATATTGAGAAAGCTCCTCGGGTGGATCGACGCGCCCAGCTGATCGCTCAGTTCGAGTTTGACAACACGACATTCGTTTACGTTTCTGATCAGCCTTTCCGAATCCGTTCGTAACCGTTTCGTCGGCCAGTCAGTCGATTTCAATTCAATTTACACTTGCCTTAGATTTTCGGTATCGCTCCAATTTTGGAAACGACCGCGAGTCTAAAACAAGTGGTGTCGGACACGGCCATAATGGCGAAGGTTCTTGGATGCCTACCAACAAAATACAACGCTCTCCAGACAGCATGGGACAGCGTACCCGAAGAAGGTCAAACCCTTGATAATCTTTTGGAACGATTATTAAAGGAAGAACGAAGACTCGAAGACGAAAATGACGTCACTCAAGCACTGGCTGCTGTTAGTCTTGACGGGAACAAGAAGAAAAAGTTCGCCGCGAATCAAAACAATAACAAAGAAATGAACCGCGAAAGCAGGACTACGAGTGTCGAGTGTTTCTACTGCAAAAGAAAAGGACACCTTGCTCGCGATTGCCGGAAAAAGAAAAGAGACAAGAACAATACCGGTGAAAATCATCGTGAGTGCGCGTTCGTCGCTTCGACAAATGAACAAAAACAGCGACAAGTGAAATCGGAAACAGTGCCGAGTAGTGAGGTCGTCGAACGACTCAAAGCAGTCGACACAAGCGATGTCTGGATTACTGACAGCGGTGCGTCCAGACATATTACTTACCGACGGGACTGCTACAGTGAGTTTGAACCAAGCAGTAGGGAGACAATATCACTCGGGGACAATGGCGTGTGCGACATTACCGGTAGTTGCACTGTGCTCATCGACAGACTAGTGAACGGGAAATGGTGCGAAGCTCGAATCGAAAACGTGCTCTACGTTCCGAAGATTCGAAAGAGCCTGTTTTCAGTCGGCATATGCACTGAAAAAGGTTTTGATGTCCTGTTCAAAGGAAAACAAGTGACAATTAACCGTGCGGGGAAGTTTTCGGTGTCGGTGTACAACAAGACAATCAGATTTACCGAATGCTCTTTAAAACAAGAAAGTCAAGTGTTGCGAACGAAGCAAATGTGTCAACAGTCAACTTGCGTGTCTGGCACGAACGAATGGGGCATGTGAACAATAAAGTTTTGCGCGAAATGACGTAAAAGGGGCTAATTCGCGGTGTGAAATTAGCGGACATTGACAATTTCTTCTGTGAATCGTGCGCTTTAGGAAAAGCACACAGGCCACCGTTCAAGAAGAGCGAGATAAAACGAAACACAAGACCGGGAGAGTACATACATTCGGACGTCTGTGGACCATTCTCAACAGAGTCAATCGGTGGTGCAAGATTTTGCATAACCTTCAAGGACGACGCATCAGGATTTCGGCATGTTTACTTCGTGAAACACAAATCTGATGTTTTCGACATTTTCAAGAAATACGAAAGGCTGATTAACAACAAATTTGGCAAGCCGATGGAAGTGTTACGTACGGACAATGGACGAGAGTATTGCAACTGTGATATGAAACAATATCTCGAGGCTCGTGGTATCGAGCTAATAAACACGGCACCTTACACTCCCCAGCAGAACGGGAAAGCCGAGCGTGACAATAGAACGATCGTCGAAAGTGCGCGCACAATGATAACGGCAAATAAACTTTCTCTGTCGCTTTGGGCAGAAGCAGTCGGTACAGCAGTGACCGTGCTCGACCGAGTATTGGCGACCGGTAAAGAGAAAACGCCATACGAGATCTGGTTTGGAAAAACACCAGATGTGTCACATTTTCGAGTGTTCGCTTCGGATGCGTACATGCATATAGACAAACAATTTCGCAAGAAATTAGACCCGAAGGCCACAAAACTGATTCTAGTTGGATATCAGAACGACTCGATGAATTACCGTTTGTATAACCCTCAGAATAAGAAGATATCTGTATCGAGAGATGTCACGTTCAACGAGAAGTCGCAGCTTGGGGCAACAAAGGCAGAAGAACTCGAATATATCTTCCAAACGGACAAAAATGAAAATGCAGCAGAACCCTGCGAACAGCGAGAAGAGGAAGAACACCAGGAAGCTCAGGGAGAACCTGAAAGAAACATGGAACGGGCAGTTCCTCGAGAAGGAAAACAGAATCAACCGGAAAACAACAGACAACTGCGGGACCGAGCAAACATCCGACCACCAATAAGGTACGAAGTCGACTTCGCTGAATATAATCCGCCAAATACATTTCAGGAGGCGATGAACAGTGCTCAGGCAGAAAATTGGGCCGAGGCGATTCAGGAAGAGTTCGACGCACACGACCGGAACGAGACGTGGTCAATCATACCAAGGAAATCGGATCGGAAGCCCATAGATTCGAAATGGGTGTTCAAGGTCATACGAGACACGGCAGGCAACGTATACCGGTACAAAGCGAGACTTTGCGCACGAGGTTTTCAACAGAAACAGGGACTTGACTACACGGAGACCTTCTCGCCAGTCGTGAGGTACGACTCGCTAAGAGTTCTACTGGCCATGGTGGCCGAACAGGACTTGGAGCTCACACAGTTCAATGTGAGAACAGCCTTCCTTCACGGCGAGCTGAAAGAAGAGATCTACATGGAAATACCGGAAGGACTCAACGTCAAGAAAGAAGATAAATGTGGTTTCGTGTGTAAATTGAACAAGTCATTGTATGGCTTGAAACAAGCACCCAGGTGCTGGAACGAAAAGTTCCGTGAGTTCCTAGAAAAATATCAGTTTCGGAAAGCAGAAGCAGATAAGTGTATCTTTCGAGGACGGGTAGACGGTGTAGATATATTTTTAGCACTTTTTGTGGATGACGGACTCATCGCAGCAAAGACAAGTAAAGCCCTCGAGTCAGTGATAAAATCGCTCGGAAACGCGTTCGAAATTACAATCGGGGATGGAAAAATATTTGTTGGAGTACAAATAGAGAGAAATCGCGTAGATAAAACTATATTCTTGTATCAAGAAGCGTACGTAAAGAAAATTCTCAATAAATTTAAGATGATCGATGCAAAAGCGGCAAGTGTTCCAGCCGACCCGCATGCGCGACTAGCTCCAAACAATCACGACGACGAAAACCCAAGTACAGTACCGTTTCGAGAAGCAGTGGGTTCGCTAATGTTTCTTGCTGTTGTGACGCGGCCGGAAATCGCATATTCGGTGAATTCTGTTAGCAAATTTCTTAGCAATCACAACGAGAGCCACTGGCAAGCGGTAAAACGTATCTATCGGTATTTGGTTGGAACAACGAAAGTCGGGATAATGTACAAAAGCGGCGGGAGTAACTCAGAGTTACAGGGGTTTTCAGACTCGGATTTCGCAACTGACGTAGAGAGTGGAGAAATCTCGATAGAATATGTTCCTACGGATCAGCAACTGGCTGATATATTTACCAAAGCACTTCCAAAGAGACAGTTTCAGCATTTATGTTATGGTTTAGGTATAGGATCCTCGACGCACTCAAACAGCGGGAGTGTTGAGAAATAAAGTTATCGTACGTCGATAAGCTGTCACGTCGTCTGGCAAAAGTCACCGCCGGAAGGGCGGAAACTGCGACGACACCGGGTATTTACAAGCTGGGCAGCCGGGCCGCATTCGGCCGTGCGAAACGCGGTCCACCCGGGACAAAAGTTGTTCGCAGGCTCGTCAATTTGTCGTGAATTTCGCGAGTATTCGGGCGCCAGGCACGAAAGGTGCCGCTAGAAATAATCGAGCTCGTTGTTACTCGAACGACATGTCCACGAGCCTGCGACAACCGGCAAAACGCGGATGTTTCGCGAACGGGCCCAGGGTACTACGCAGAACGGCCACGAGGCATTCCCCGCGGCGGGAAGGTTTCTCACGAAATGAATAGTCCTTGAACTCTGGTTAACCACAATTTATTCACGATGGCTGTTATAATCGCGCTGCCGGTCGACACCGGCAGCGTTGTGGAGGTTAACCAGCGCGTAACAAATTCTCGGCGACGGATGTTATTCGCCCGCGCGCCTTGTCCTTCTGGACTCCTTCGAAATCGCGTCGAACCCGGCAATACGCGATGGAGGCGTTAGCGTACGCGTTTTACGCCCGGATTCCGATGGAAAACGCGCTACAATTGACTTCTCTCGACCGGCATTTGTATCACGAATACGACGCGAGCACGTGGCGGCGTCCCACCGTGGGACAACACGAGGTTGGTGTGAACGTTACGGAGACGCGCGGATCCTCGCTAATTCGACATATAGTGCCCGGCACTTCGCTAAATAATTTCCCCGCGCGTCTACCGCTCGACCGATGGTTTTACTTGCGGACTGGCTGCAGCCGGCAGCCGCAGAGCAACGTCGAAGTTCCGCGACGCGATCGGGAACCCGTCACGCACACCGAGCCAACGCGAACAAGAATCACTCTATTTATTGACCGTGAAATCCGACGGAACTTACCACCGGCACTTTCTCCGCTAGAGCGGGATCCTCGCCTCGCTTCTTTGCCGGCAGCGTGCGTCGCCAAAGAACTTTTCGGGTTTCCGTTGGCAAATTGTTCGCAACTTATCGTCTAATGGCCTACGAGAGAGTGATCTGTTGCGCGCTGACTCGGGAACGCGGAAGTGAGGCGTCCACCCCTTTCCGCGCGCTTCACCCCGCGGAATGCTTAGTCCTATCATGGCCCGAATTTCGGTAGGGGTCTCACTCTGCGGGAGCCGAAGTTCTGGATGGATTCGGAGTGGATGTAGGAATGACCTCGAGGACGTATGTGCCTCTTGGGATTCCCCTGCATCTGCAATGAAACCTCGATGGAACTGATGTTCTCCTGAACTGGGTACTTACCTGATTACTTACCTTCGGTAAGTTCTCGGGAGAGAGGCCTGTGGTGGAGAATTTCGGTGAAGTTGAGGGTCCATCTTGGGCAAAATCCTCCTACTCCACCTCCTCGTGGTGGCTCCTGGGACTCTGTGGAGGCTTCGGCCGAAGCAGAGTGCGAACGGAGTAGGAAGGTACCCTTGCGCCCAGGACACAGGCCTAGCGGCAAGGTATGTCCGGCCACATACCGTAAATCCGGTGATCATGTTTTACCGGACCGGGGGGCTTGCCTTGATCGGCCGGCTCCGCGAGGATGACTAACCTCTATAAAATATGTCTCTAACTACTAAGCTTCGACGCGCGGTGAAGGTAGCACCATTGCACTCTGATGGGCCGGTGGATGCATCGGCCACTTAGCGCGTCACTGATGTGCGTGTGTGCCTGCGCACGTATGCGTAGGGGCACACGCACAGCAGTAGGTGGGTGGGGTTTTTTCACCTCCGGTCTAGCCCGGGACCGGGTAGCGACTAGGGCCCCCGCGGTAGGGGTTTGCGGCGCCCCCCGGGAGTACTCGTGGACCGCACCAGGATACAGGAAGGGTGATGAGTGAGGCCCTCCTCCATTTGTGGGGGAGGGTAGTAACCAAGCCCGTTATGAAATTATGATGACGACGAAACAGACGCCTCGGAATATTACTGGGCAGGAGGGGACACAGCGCCCGGAAGCGGTTGCAAAGAGGGGTGTTGAAGCGGCAGTGGCGATAAATACCTCCGCTGCGAGCGCTGGCACCTCGGCGGCTGGGGCCTCGGGCAACCGGAGCACCGGTCGCGGAGTGGGAGGTGGAGTTCTATCGGGTGCGGTGCCTCGCATCCGCCTCGACAGAATCTTTCGGCCCGGGGAGTCGAGCCTCGGCCGCCCAGGAGCGCGGTCCAAGACTGCGCCTCGGCCGCCGACTGATCTCGACGGATTGGGTTTGGGGGGTGGGGGCGGGAGTGCCGGGGTTGACGGCGCGGGGACGGATTATGAATCCGTCTGCTCCGAGTCGTCGATCCCCCTGGCCTCTCGCTGCACCTCCTCGGTTGTTGGGGGTTCGGTCGCCACCTCAGTGGCCGGCTCCCGTAAACGCGGGGGGGGGGGGGCATCTGGGGATACGGGGGAGGGGAGCGTGGGGCGTAAACGCCCCACGCTCGTCCCGACTCCGCAGGTGGCGGATACGGTTCGCCCCTCAAGGGGGAAGAAGGGACCGGACTCGGCGTCCCTCACTCCGCTTCGCCCTTCAAGGGGTGTGAAGGACGGGGACTCGGCGGCCCTTACTCTGCTCTACGAGCAGAATGAGGCGCTGCGCCGAGAACTCCGGGAGATGAGGGAGACAAATCGGGCCCTCAGGGAGGAAATGATGGCGGCGAAGAGGCTGGCGGCCGGGTTGCCGTCCGCCTCCCCGGTCCCATCGGTGGGATTACCGGCACCCCCTCTGCTAAGGTTGCCGGTGAGGGAGGGACCCTGCTGGCCAAGATCGGGGCGCTACTGGACGCCAGGTTGGCCCCGATCCGGACATCTCCCGGCTCACGCTGTGTGGTGCCCCCCGTCCTCTCCCTACCAGTTATACTGGCGCTGCGGCCACTCCTCCTCCTGCCACCGTGCAGGTGGCGGCGGCCGCTGGAGGGACGAGGAGGAAGAGAAAGGGGGGGAAGAAGAAGAAGAAGCGGGCCTCCCAGGTTTCTGGGGCCCCACCGGTTCTCCCCCTTCCGCTCCCCCGCCTGCGCCCCTCCCCAGTAGGACTGGAGGGAGCAAGGCCGAGAAGCGGGCCCCTCCGCCTCCACCGCTGTCGGTCCCGTCTCCTCCCACGTTGGGGGAGACCTGGACGCAGGTGGTGGGGCGAGGGCCCGCCAAAAGGCGACCAAGGAGGCTGCGCCCGGAAAGGCCGCACCTCCCAAGAAGGCAGCCCCGAAGGGATCCCCCCTGATGAAGGGGGGAAAGAAGGATGGCCCGGCCAAGGTCAGGGTGGCGGCACCCCTTCGCACGGCGGCGGTCACGTTGACCACCCCGGAGGGGTGCAAGACCTCCCTAGCCGAGGCAATGTTGCTGGCCAAACGGGCCATCAACCTGTCGGAGCTGGGCATCGCCGAGGTGCGGCCCAAGCGGGCGATGACCGGGGGTCTCATCTTGGAGATCCCCGGTCAGGAGGGAGCCGCCAAGGCCGACAGACTGGCGGCCGAAATGGCGAAAGCCCTCCACGAGACGGGGGTGAAGGTAGCCAGGCCCATAAAGACGGCAGAGGTCCGTCTAAGGGGCCTGGACGACTCCGTCACCCCCGAGGAGGTGCAGGCGGCCGTCGCTGAGACGGGAGGGTGCCCACCCGACCAGGTAAAGGTGGGAGCTATCAAGCCCCAGCCTGCCGGGTTGGGCACCATATGGGTCCAGTGCCCCGCAGCGGCGGCACGGACCCTCATCGAGGCAGGAAGGATGAGGGTCGGATGGTCCTCCGCCCTTGTAGAGGCACTGGCCACAAGGCCCCTCCAGTGCTTCCGTTGCCTGGCCATCGGCCATGTGCGGCAACGGTGCACATCGGAGGTAGACCGCAGTGGCCGGTGCTACAAATGTGGCGCGGAGGGCCATCGTGCCAAGGAGTGCTCGGCGAGGCCTAATTGTCCCATCTGTGCAGAGATGGGCAGGCCCGCCGGGCACAAGGTGGGGAGCAAGAATTGCTCCCCGCCGTCGAAGAAGGGCCGGAGTGCTGGTGGTAAGGGGCCACCAAAGCTCCGGCGGAGGCGAGGACGAGCGGGGCTACCACTGCCACGCCCCTCCCCGCCCCTGCGTCTTCACCCAGGGAGACGATGATGGAGGTGGACGCTGCTCCACCTCCGGCTGACGAGGCGTCGGCGGTGCCGGGAACGTCGATGGCCCCATAATGCCACGCACGTTCCCGGTAACACTGATCAACCTCAACCACTGCCGCCGGGCTCAGGATCTGCTCATCCAGGGCCTGGCGGAGTGGGAGGTTGCAGTGGCCGTAGTCACGGAGTCCTATAGGGTCCCCGACGCCCCATCCCCTTGGGTGGGGGACCTGGGGGGCTCCGTGGCAATATGGCGCAATGAGCGCCAGGAGTATCCCCCCGGCACCGTGGTCGAACGGGGCCGGGGGATGGTAGCAATATCATGGGGAAGGTTTCTGGTAGTGGGTTGCTACATATCGCCCAATTGTAGCCTCGCCGAATACGGGGAATACTTGGACCGTTTGGGGGTGTTTCTTGCCCCCAGCATGAACGGTCCAGTGCTGGTCCTGGGGGACTTCAATGCGAAGTCCACTAGTTGGGGAAACCCCGGGACCACCCCACGCGGCGAGGCGACAAAAGATTGGGCGGGGGGCTTGGGGCTCCGGTTGGTGAACCGGGGCTCTGTACCCACGTGCCTGCGGTGGAACGGTTGGTCCATTGTCGACTTGACATGGGCCTCCCCGACCGCCGCCGCGCGTGTGTCTGCCTGGCGGGTGGCTGAGGAGAGGGAATCCCTCTCCGACCATCTCCATATCACAATGGAGGTGGAGGACGCCCAGCCCGCGGGCACCCCCCAATCAGCAACCCACCCAGCGCCCGTGAAATGGGCGCTGAAGAAACTGGACGGGGACGTCCTGAGGGCCGCTGCCCTTGCCTGCATGTGGCCGGAGGCCACAGAGCGCGGCGCAGAAGAGGGGGTGGAGTGGTTCCGGGGCATCATGAAAAGCGTATGCGACGCTTCGATGCCCCGGATTAAGAACCACCCCCCGTTGAGGAAAGTGTACTGGTGGTCGGGCGAAATAGAGGATGCTAGAACGATTAGCATCCGGGCCCGACGCCATTACACCCGCGCGCGGCGACGTCGTCGAGATCCTGAAGAGGACGACGACGAAGCCGATGCAAGGATGGCCTCCCTGTATGTCACTTACAGGGAGGCCCAAGTGGCCATGCAGCGACTAATCGCTGCCGCCAAGGCCAAAGCCTGGGAAGAGCTCTTGGGCACTATTCAGAGTGACCCATGGGGGCGCCCTTACAAAATGGTGTTGGGCAAATTACGCCCATGGGCGCCCCCGTTGACGGAGCAGCTGGAACCGGAGTTCCTAGGGCGGGTCGTATCCACCCTCTTCTCCCCTACTGAGGGGGAGAGGGAGTACCCGCCCATTCCGTCCCAAGAGTGGGACGAGGGTCTCCGGATATCCGGCGCTGAGCTCTCCCAGGCGGTCCGGAGGATAAGGGAAGGGGGTGTTAAGGCCCCCGGACCAGATGGTATCCCCGGACGAGTATTGGTCGCGGAGCTCGACGTCCTCGCCCCGGCTCTGATCGGCGTACTGAACTCGTGTCTGAGCCGGGGAACCTTCCCCAGGGAATGGAAAGTCGCCAGGCTTGTTCTCCTCCAAAAGGCAGGCAAGCCCGCAGAGCTTCCCTCTGCGTACCGGCCGTTGTGTCTCCTCGACGAGGTGGCGAAAATCTATGAAAAGATTATCGCAGATCGCCTCGTCGAGCACCTGTCCACGAGTGGTCCCGATCTCAGCGATTGCCAGTTTGGGTTCCGGAGGGGGCGTTCTACGATCGATGCCATGTGGCGGCCTCCTTAGGGAGACTGCTGCCCAAAATTGGGCGGCCCGATGGACGGATCCGCCGCCTCTATACGGGGGTGGTGCATAGCAAGCTCCTATATGGGGCACCCGTGTGGTCCGACGCATTGTCGGTCAGCCGGCGCAGTAAAACACTCTGCAACAGAGTGCAGCGCCGGCTGGCCTTGCGGACCATACGGGGCTATCGCACCGTCTCCACCGAGGCGGCGTGCCTCCTCGCGGGTCTGATTCCCCTGCACCATCAGGCAAGGGAGCGGACGGCTTGGTATTTGGCCGTCCGCTCGTTGCGCAGGGGAGAAGTGGACCCGGACGAGGAGGACAGGATTGTAGAAGTGAAGCGCCAGGCCCGGCAGGAGTCGCTGGCCCTGTGGCGGTCGGAAACTCTGGCCGCCAATACGGGCCGGCCAACAGTCCGGGCCCTCCTGCCCATTCTGGAGGAATGGTGCGAGAGGCGAGTAAGGTTCACCTACAGATCCACCCAGGTGTTAACCGGCCATGGATGTTTCGGCCGGTACCTGGCGTGGATCAAGAGGGAACCCACCGAACGGTGCCACCACTGTCCGGAGGCTTTGGACACAGAGCGGCACACGCTGGAAGAGTGTCCAGCGTGGTCGGCGCCGCGCCGTGTCCTAAGAAGCGAGATTGGAGGCGACCTCTCGTTGTCGGCCGTGGTCGACCACATGATTGGCGACGAGAGGTCGCACAAGGCCGTCACCTCCTTCTGCGAGGACGTGATGCAGCGGAAGGAGGTGGCAGAAAGGGAGAGGGAGGCCGACCCCCTCTCCGAGAGAAGGATTGCTCTGGCGAGGCGTCCTCGCCGAGCGGCCCGCCCCAGGGAAGGAGGGTGTAAGTGGGCAACCTGCTTACACCCTGATAGCGTAGGTATTGCTGGGGGGAGCTTCTCCCCCCCCCCGGGACGAAGCCTCATACAGGGCCAAGGGCGAAGGGGGATGGCTGGTTGTGTTCTTTGGAGATCCCAGTCGCCCCCGAATAGCTTAGGGAAGGTTGTCGTGAGGTTTTTAGTGGGTATTGTAAGCCCTTCTGGCCACGAAGCCCCACATAACCTCGTATCTCTCCCAGGGGGTACGGGGTATGCGTAAAAGCATTTTCCTCACGTTAAAAAAAAAGGGATCTCGCTCGGCGCGGCGGTCCCTGGCGTCCGGCGATTGGCGGCTTCTCCGGCAGTGCTGACGCTGATTCGCCGCTTCTCTCTCTGACGATCGACATCGGCCAATCCGGTAGCGGGCCACGTTGCTTCCCGGTTGAGGCGACGCCAAAGCAGCTGAGATATCTTCTTGGCCGTTTCTGCTCTTTGGTGGCGCCTCCAGGTTGTTGGTCCTGGGTCGTGTCGATTCTCCGGCAGCTCGTTCCTTCGCCGGCGCCTTTCGCGTTCGATTTCCTCCGCGGGGAAAAGTGTTCCGGGCCCTCTAGGGACCCGGTGACGGTCCTGCAAATTTGCGTCGCGCAAATCGGCGCGACGCTCAAAAATATGAAAAATTCACCCATGGGTCTCGTTCGTACCCAGGGAGAGTGCTCGCCATAATTCGCCCCGCTTTTCCGGCAGCGGAAAGTGACCCGGTCTTCCGTTACTCGGTATTGGAGGACGTTGGCTCAAACGCCACGTCACAAAGCTCACCACAGTTGCGTGAGCAAACCTAATATTAAGGCACTAGAGCGCACTACTTGCGTTACCGGTATCTTTCGTCAGTTGACTCGTAACCGTTGCTCAAACAACACGTGCCAATAAAAGTTCTTTGTTATTCAAGTGAATATATATACCGAGTCTTTTCTTATCAACCCTCTTTTCTCATCGTTCCTCTCTCCCTTGATAATCTCAACACAACGTATGGGCAAGAAAGAGACACAGTTCAAAGCATTTACCGTAAACTGTCCTTCTTTGCGTCGAAAATTTTGATCATTCATTACTAGACTGCAAGAAGATTCACTTCTGTCGCTCGTGGTTTTGTACCCGTATGATTTTATATTACATATATCGTAGGCAAACGTACACGCTGCCCGAACGGAGTGTAAGCCCCAGGGAATCTCACTCGAGCACACCGACGTTTTAGCATCGGCAGTCGAATTGAAACGTCACGCCAGCGTGCATGGCCTCTCCGACGAGCGTACTCCCGAATATTGCAAAAACATTACTCGTGAACGTAAAAGTCGGACTTTTATCCAAATAGCACCCTAAATTGATCTTCCATCTAGCGATTTTGACTACCGAAAAGTCAAATCGTTGCGTTATAAGGTTTTCAGAAGCGTACTCCCGGACCCTTCCGATGCTTGTAGGCACACGTACACGCCGCCTGAACGGGGTGTAAGCGCCACAAAGTTGCACTTGAGCACGCCGACGCTTTTGCATCGGCAGCCGAATTGTGACGTCACGGTTGCTTACGACGCCTAACATTACCAGCAACATATTTTCTGCTTCCTCTGTTTTACCGATACAGGGCTTGCTGACGACGACAATGATCGGAAGGAGACATCAACGCTCGTAGCGGAAAATGTCGGAACTGTATTTTTACACAAAACCTCGCTATTCAGCTGTTTTCAGTAGAAGTAAACGCACAGATTCTTTAATACGCAAGTAAACAACAGAACAACGATTGCACTAGCAACGTATATGCCCCCGCCAGGGTACTATTTGCCCACTTTTTCCATACGAGCTCTAAATTTCTTAATATCTATGAAAATGTAGCCTCTCTGAAGTAAATACTATCATTTAGACATGTCCATAGTTATATCTTTCTTCGATGAATTTCAAGATGTGGCTCCAATGTCAGATAAAGAAAACTGTGAACCGCAGTGGAACATTTTGATGGAAATTGATTCTATAGGTAAGAAAGAGTGTCCATGTTGTCAATAAGTACAAATGGAAGGTGCTTTACACCTATACTTTAGCTTATGTAGTGAATATTTCAGATAATGATGCTGAGCCAGCCTCAATAACTGAAGAAATCCTTGGGACAAGCACAATAATGGAACACATTGACTCACCAACAACGAACAAAGATATGCGTAAGGTGAAATAAGTTTCAAATACGGTATTTAAGTTAATTGCATAAATTATCGAAAGAAAATTATTTATTATTATTATTTATTTTTTATTTTTTGAGAAATATTTCATTTCTCCAGTTTCACATGACCACTGTTATGAGGACTCTTCACGCAAAATGAAGAGGAAACTGAACACTTTACGCAGTAAAGAACAGAATTTTAACTCAATCGTTCCGCCGTCTGAAAAGAAAGGTAAATTCACCAGACGATATCGTGGAACGACTAAAGCATGAAAAATTATTGCCTGATAGTGCTTACTATTGTCTATCTACGCATGAAGACGTCTTTTTGGAGTTGTTCAATCGCATTATTAAACTAGCTGGTTATTGTTGCTCGATCGCTTCGCGAACTGGACAACCTCTACGCCAATCTTCGACCGACAGGATACTTCAGCCGATACTCGGCCATTCTGATGGTAAAAACGAGCAGCAAGTCGGATGGAGATCTGCGAGGGAATTCAAATTTGGTGAAAACGAACTGAGCACCGTCACTTGCGGTCCAGTTTGTGCACCTTACCTGGTACCCAAATGTCACCTCTCCAAGGTGGAGGAGCCCCTCCGCCCAATGGACTTCCTCATCAGGAGAGTCAGCTACTCGGCTGACCATCATCCCGGAGTGGACACACCTCCTGAGGCGGAACCTAGGTCGCAGGAACGTCGAGAGCTCCTCAAGGCGGGCGGTTTTCCACGTCGCACGTGGAAATTCAACTCCAGGAGTCGGCTGGACGACCTCTACACTTCGGAGCTGAAAGGAGTTAGAGGAGGGGACACTCCCCTACTTCAAGGTTTCTTCGGCACCTGCGGGCTCTCTCACCCTGACTGCTGTCAGATCACATCGGCAACGTCTCTCCGGAACTCTGGGTTCCCCGAGCTCTCTGTGCTCGGCGGAACACATCTACTTGGACTTCCATTGGGGTGCTGGATCCTGATGGCGGGCGGCTTCCCACGTGGCACGTGGACAGCCGAATCCAGGAATCTACTGGATTTTCAATCTACCTCGGAGCGGAAAGGAGTTGGCGAATGGGACCTGCCCATGTGCCGCTGCGTCTTCGTCAACCACGGGCCCTCTTCATCTGACTGCTGTCAGCCCATCTTTTCTCCTTCTCGCGGGAACTCTGGGTTCCCCGAGCTCTCAGTGCTCGGCGGAACAAATCTACTGTATGTATACCCTCTGGCTAAGTTGTGGGTCGAAGCTGCCCACAACCGATGCCTGCATGGGGGGACACAACTTCTCTTGGCAGCGCTGCGCCATGAGCGCTGGATCCTCAGCGATCTTCTGTCGGTAAAATCTTGTACTGACGGTAGCACCGTCCATCTAATCTGGGAAGGGCAAACTGCCCAACCTAAAATTGGGAAAACTTCAATTAATTCTAATCACGGCTCATATTACAGATTTGGAGGCTATTATCATTCACCTACGCACCTTCGATCCAGGCAGGATCGTGGTCAGCGGAACTCCAAGGAGAGCAACTGCTGGAAATTTAATCTACCTTCCTCTCCACACGTTAAGGAATTCTGGGAAGCTGCTGTCAACACAGCGAATCTTAAACTACGCAGGATCATCGGAGAACAGCTACGATCTTTCGAGGAGCTGACCACGCTCCTGACTGGCATCGAAGCTTGCCGTCTCACAAAATTCATACGTGTTTTGACAGAGGACCCTGAGGATCCTGCAGCCCTGACGCGGGGGCACTTCTCAGTCGGAGAATTTCACATCGCTATTTCAGAGCCCAACCTCGAGGAGCCGCCAGTATCCAGGGTATCTCGTTGGCATCTGGTTCTAGTCGCAACTTTGCGCATTGTAACGTCGCCATTTCTTCGACCGGTGCCCAAGTCTATCGCTCGGTTGTCGCCTGAAGACGAGAAGAAGGATACTGGTGGAACTCCTGAGGCTGGATTCACACGCGGTTCTCCAGATTCATACCTAAAAGCATAATTTAGGTTAAGCTATTGTCTTGGTGAATCACCTACACGGTTCACTTTCTTCGAATTCGTCTAACGAAGTTATCACGCACTCACCTCGGTATCACTTCGTTCATCAAAACTGTAATTTCGCGGCTCATCTCTTCATTTCACCATCACTGCGTTCACTCTGTACCACTATCACTTATAGTTTCTTTTAGGTACTACGCAGCACGTTGTCGACTCATTCAGCAATTCCTCGCATCACGTACGTTATCGCCCACCTGATTGGCTAATTAATTCGTACAATTTCGTCAATGACTGACGAGGCGGGCGGAATGTTTGGGATTGGCTGAGCGTGTCGGCAGCGTGAACGCGCCGATTTACTGCGCCGCCGCGCTATTGGCGGATTCACGCGTAACAGCGAGATCGAGAGTCGATAAGCAGCTCGCAGTAGCTTATGCCAGCACCGTCGGACGTCGATTACAATCGATTATCGACCCCAAAATTGGGATTACTATTGGCGGATCGCTCTATCGATTCGCCAATCAATAGTTCGACGGTGACGGTAAACTGCCAGCTGTTCGACTCCGATCTCAACGTACGTCAATCGTTCTCGTTCTTTCTCAAGGTAAACGTCGCGCGTCTCTTGACCGGTTTTTCGCGAGTTAGACAAACGATTCGCTATCGGGATTCACGAGCACTACCCGTGAATATATCTTCGGTCCAAAGTGATAATCATTTTGTTATCCACTCAACATTCTTTATTCATAAATCTGGCCAAAACAAGCTGGTGTTTTGGCCAAGTTACATATCGCTTTGTACATAGTTTCTGTTACGATTCTGTACGAACCCAAGTTGGGGAAATAAAGTTACGTTTAAGTGAAGTGGCTAGTTTTACCCCCTTCTATTCTCAAACAGGGAGAATAGGGGTAAACTCACCAGAGAGAAATTTCCTCCACGTTTACGTGCTTTTGCATTAACGGTGCATTTTAACTCCCCAAAAGCATATTCCTATATTAGAAAGACGTTTGCCTTAGCACTTGCGCATCCAGACATTCTTAGAACATGGTACAGCAGTGTGGATGCTGAGCCAGGTTTTACAGAAGAGTCATTTGAAACGTTGAAAGAAATGTCGAGTAATTTAAAGGAAAAAGGAGAGAAATTGATATGTTCAGTACTCATGGACCAGATGAGCATAAAGAAAGGATGCCAAATGGGACGGGACGGTATAATGCGCGGTCACGTGGATTTAGGTATGGGCGTTAGCGGTGGCGATGACCTTCTTGAGGCAAAGAATGTTGTAGTGCTAATAGTAGTCATGCAGAATCACATGGGAAATTACCAATCGGCTACTTTTTAGTTTCCTCATTAGATGCTGAAGCGAAAGCAAATTTATTGAGAGAGAGTTTCATTAGACTCCATAAAGCAAATGTAACTGTTTGCTCTTTAACTTTAGATGGGCCAAGTGACCATTTTGCCGCGGTTGAGCTACTGGGTGGTCGTATGCATATTGAGAAAGAAAAAAAGGACAATGAGAGCTTGTATGATATATTCAAGACAAATTTTCCTCACCCCGTGCCTGGTGAGCCAGAAATTAATATAATTTTGGATGCATGTCACATGCTGAAAAATATTAGCAATTGTTTACGCCCATGGTTGATTTATGAAATCATTCGGGTCTTGTGATATGTGCACAGCGAAGTGCCCGCTAGTAATTGTCGAAGGACCACCTTCCGATTAGGAAGGACAAAGGGTGAGACAAGTTTCTTTAATCCAGTATATTTCACTTGTATAAACACACGTTACTAGATTACACAATAGCTGACGCGATGCTAACTATAAGTGGCCGTGTACTTGGACGTAGTCAAGAATCAACGAATTCAAACGAGTTACAACGTAAGGTCGCGATGCAGTCTAATCGCAGGCTAGTTTCCGTCTAGTTACAGTCAAGTTGCAGTCTAGCCGGAGGACCGAGAGTTCCCGCACTTATCACCTCGGTCCTCCCTACTCTAATCGAATCATCCCTACCATTTTTTGGAACAATTTGGGGGTAGACGGAGTGTAACCTTGCGCTTGCAGCGGTCCGAAAATTCGCCAACATTTGGGGACCAGTCCTGGAATTTCCAGCCATCTGGAAGCCAGACACTCTGTAGCTGCAAGCAATCGCCAGCCGCGCTAGACCCAACGAAGTGAAAGTTTTTAGATAATTTATGGTAAAGACGGGAACAATGGTACCCAGGTACGGACGGAACTTGAGTGGCGTTGACAGGCTCAACGCCGTAGCCAAAATACGAAAAGTCACGTACCCGGCCGGTGGACAATGGCGCTATCCCTATCATAAAAAAAGGTCCAGCGCGGCCGCTACAGTAATTGTTTGGGAGAATATCACATACTCATTGATGGTGATGTAAATAGAATAGAATGGCGTTACCTCCAGCAGCTCGCATTATTGCAAGAGAGTGAGGGTTTGCGCCTAGGAAATCGGCTCCATTCTAGACATATCAGATTCCGGAAAATGGTAATGAAGGTGTCTTTAGCTGCGCAAACTTTCAGCTCAAGTGTTGCCGACAGCATAGACTTTTGTGCAGACA
This sequence comes from Lasioglossum villosulum, assembly GCA_963971365.1. NCBI lineage: Eukaryota > Metazoa > Arthropoda > Insecta > Hymenoptera > Halictidae > Lasioglossum > Lasioglossum villosulum. The sequence goes on along the minus strand of OZ020501.1, from coordinate 15,411,758 downwards.
TTCTGCAACTATCGGAGTTTAAAGGTTGCAAAGCAACTTCCCGTTTCTTGCGGTGCGTATACAACATTTTTGATTTCTTAAATGTCAGAAATCCCTGGGGAAAACATTCAAAAAGCCCTCTCAAACGGGACAATGAAGATCTTTGGCGCCCCAGATTAATAAGCGAAATTACATATTTATCAAAAACAAAACAATTAGATGGAAAGCCTATTTTTAGATCTAGGAGAAAAGCGAGCTTCGTAGGGTTTTTCACAGCCGTCTTATCGATTTTTAAAATCTTTGATGCATATGTCAAACCACCCGAATCGAAAATGAAATACCTTTTAACATATAAAACAAATAAAGACCATCTTGAGCTTTTCTTTTGTGCAATAAGAGGTAGAAGTCGATGGTGTCCGAACCCTACAGCTAGTCAATTCGTTTCTGCATACAAGTGACTGTTAATACGCCATGATATTTCTACAGATACGGGAAACGTAAGGGCAATGGATAACACACGAATGCTGCACGTCTCGTCAGATGGACGCAAGAAAAAATGCGCTAGAATTGATCGATATGATCTGGACGTTTACGGACGTTTTATTATGCGGTTCATACAGCACCAGTGGCGGAAAAATACGGACTGAATAACACAACGGATAATTCAATATTTAATGACATGGCTGAATTTTTTAATTTTTCGTGGGCGCAATCGCCACACATTAACGAATTCTCCCAGCAGGCCATTGGCTATATTTCTGGCTGGGTGATGTCGTCAATAAAAAAAAATTAAATGCATTGAATGCATGGTGGCTTGTGAGGAAACGGACAAGAATAAAATTTCGATTCACAAGAAAAATCCTGCTGCTAATACTGCAGCTATCACGCGCGGGTACTTAGTAATTCCGTCGCTAAGTGTTGTCTAGATTTGTTTAACCGCAGAGTCCTATTTCCGTCGGGCATTCAATGCAAATTCCGGGAAACCACCTGCTGAGTCAAACTTTCCAGCTGTTCTGGCCGCGCGGGTTTTTCAGCAGCATATTTAAAATAATTATTTCTACTTACATAAAATTGCGCATGTACGCAGAAACGAAAAAGTATGTGCTGTCAATTGCTGGGACGAACATCCGCCATTTCCTAATTCACACAATAGTTTGGGCTAATCAGCGAAGGTAGTGCAGATATAACATGTATTTTAAGGTTATATGTATATAATACGAGTTTGCAACAATTTCTTTATGCACGTAATACGCTTTTACTTACAATTTATTATTTTTTAATGTTAAATGGCTTTTACAGTGCATGATAATTTGTTAGTATCACGCTTTAAAATGTAAGTACAGAAACATGCACATGTACATATATGTATGATATTTATTTTTCTGTTTCTGAGTGTTTAAAAATTACCTTCTTTGTGTGCTACAACATATTCTTTTATATGTTACTATATCTTTCTTCCTTTATATTTCTGTATGTATCGTTTTTCATATTTCTGTATATTCTGTATACCTTTTATATTTTTACATGGAAATATTAAAGACATAAATCAAGAACCCTTACTCCATAGATTTATTCCCTGCAATGTGTCAACACTGATGCGAGTGCGGTCTTATATCCATAGGTTTTTAATAAATGCGACTGGGTGGACTCACGTGGATTCCCAAGATCACCGTGTCTTACAGTCAGATTTATTTGTATATATATTATTGTAAAATTAATAAATTGATTTCAGTATTATTATGAATTCAATTTCATTGAATGCTTCTCCTACATCTTCATTATCCCAAACAATAAAGCAACCGACAAAACTTTACGAATATTTCAAATTCACTTTTTGCGAACTTTATTAATCATTACTTTAGTTAGTTTAAAATTACAACTAGCTGGTTATTGTTGATCGCTCGCTTCGCGAGCTCGCGGGTAGGACTGCTCTCGCGAGAGGGTTAGTGGTACGCATTGATAGTGGGGCATACAGCTATTAAGGTTTTCTTTTTATTTTGTGTGTGACTCTCCACGAGCCAAACAAAGAACTTCCCGATTCGTTAGTTGTAAGCGGTAACATTAGCATTAGTTGCATAATTTAAAAAAAAATGAAATATATATAATTACGTTTGTTTATTCGGTGGAAAATTTCCATCCTCTCGTATAAATTGCATTCTTGAATGAACTTCTTTTGAAAAAAACTAAAAAATCTAAAAAACTACTTGACCAATATGGACCAAAGTCTAATCAGCTCTAAGTTACGACGGGGCACATCGATTGCATCATTCATCATTCTGATCGCGTTGTTACTTTTTCAGAAAACGTTAACGAGAAATTTGATAACATAAAAACGGCCATACGCGCGCGCGCAAACACACACACACACATACTAACAATTTGATAAAAATAGTCTAAAATGACTCGAATGACCACGAAACGTGAAGATTTGCTAAAAAATCGATTTTCGATTTTCGGGGTAATTACAGTAATTTCCCTATGAATCGGGAAGTTAATTATGTATTTATTTTACTATTTTCATGAATTTCATTTGCTCCGATTAACTTATCTGAATTTCAATCATCATACAAGCAATTAATATTATATGATTGTACTACATTATGTACATAATATAATAATATATTATATCTGTAAAACTGTAAGGAAAAATGCCGCATGTATCACAATTTCAAACAATTTGAATTTTTGCATGATTTGTGCTTTAGAGTATTTGCTTTACATATTTACCAGAAAAAGGGTCATGAGAACAAATTCGAAAGGCTAAAAAAAATAATGCAATTTATGCGATGTCCTATGTCAAGGAATTAATGATGAAAGCTTTAAACGGCAATATCTCGAAAGTGAAAGTATGTGTAAGTATGCAAAAAAATATCGCACTATTCTTTTAGTCTCTTATCACAGGCGAGGTACCTCGACCACCGGCTATATCTAGTCGGTGCCTCGACGGCGTTCTTATAAACCATATTTTTCAAGCTTCGCGCCATTTACTGTAGTACATTTGGTTTTCGATGGGAGCGGTGGCATCTAAAGTCCTTCTTCAATTTGTATCCATCGCTGTACGGCTGGCTTATGGCAATACCGTATCCATAGAGTGTGTGTGTGTGTGTGTGTGTGTGTATTTGAATTTACATACCAATGTTGGTTTTCTTCTCCAAACTTGGGGGAATGGGTAAACTTGTCTCGTCCGATAGATGACTCGTCGCTGCTGGCAGCTCACGATTGGCGATGAATTTTTCTTTTTCTTGGCACGTTGTATATATTCCACCTCCAACTGCGGGTGCTGGTCTCTGTAGGTCTGTACAGCCCAACCAGCTGTAGCAAAGCGCCAGATTGTCAGTTATAATGGTAGCCAGTACTCTCCGAGCAAAATTATATTGTAGCTGTATTGTAGCATCCCGTCTTGTGTACTTCTTCAACCTAAAATAAAAAGTTATTAGCATATCACATATTCTGTTAACTTGATGAAAATGAAAGATAAATGTCACTTATTTCAAGTGTATTTATTACACAAATAAATGTTGCTTACTGCGTCGCTAAAAGTTTCTCTATTCTCCCAGGCTTCCTGAAATATATTCAATTCTTCCTCCATCCAGGGAATTCCAATAAGCTTTGAAAACGCGTAAGAAATGGCATTTTTCTTTATATCTGCGTTTGCTATCTGGTTCGCCTTCTTCAAATAGTGGACATGCTGGAGAATTTGGGTCAGCAGAATCCGCAAAAGCTGGTAGTGGTCCATAAGTGCCTTTAGCTTAGCATCCTGGCTTGAGTGGCAATTGCAGCAGCTTCTTGACTTCTCTTCCTTCTGCCTTCTTTCATACTCTCTGCGTCTGCTTGTGAGTAGCGATTCCTTGCTGGTAGCAGGAAGTTTCCGAAAAAACGTACAGCTATGCATGTAACATTTAATGTTGCATATGTAGGGCGCATCTTTTTCCATTTACATACCAATGTTGATTTTGTTTTCCAATCTTGGGGTAGTGGGTAAAATTGTCTCGTCCGATAGATAGATGACTTGTTGTTGTTTGTCGTTGCTATAGCGGCATCAGTGGTAAGAATAATGTAAATTATGATCCGTATCAGTGTTCCGATTGAATGTGAAATTTCTCGCGCATGCGCGGCAATTTCAGCCTCAGTAACGTAACCTTTTTGATGAAATCGGGTAGCTTGAGCACCACGCAGACTTTTAAAAATTTATTAGTGTAGTCATATGAAAAGGTAAAGGGATTAACCTACCCGTAAAACGTTAGCAATTAAGTTTCAAGACGGAATACACGTCCCTACAATAACACCGGTACACTCCCGCCAATATAACTGCCACAGGCCGTCGGGGCCCTAGCCGCTCTGCTGCGTCATTGTAGATACGCTACTGTTTTCATCGCGCATGCGCGAGAAATTTCACATTCAATCGGAACACTGATCCGTATGAGAATAAGACAGAGAATACGAAATAGCTTGATTTTACAATGAGCCTAATCAGGATGCATAAAGCGAAGAGGCAATATTTTTTGATACTGTTCGTGTTGGAATGTTCTCTGTATTATTGCAGAGTAGCGTACAAAGCCGTTGGTTGGAAAAAGTGTGCAGAAAAAAATTTTCTGGAGACATAGTTTTCATGTCTGAAATGAGATGTTTGAAAGATATCTTCCATCATCCATAAAAACGATGTCTTCAAAAACACATCTTTCAGATGTGTGAATCACGTCTGTTTGGCGACGTAGACGTTCAGACATAAAAATGACATGAAACCGACATCTTTAAAATATTGTGTGCTATCTGGGAACTGTCACCATATCATTGTTGAATCCGATTGAAATATCAGTTGCAATTCTTGTTCCCTGTTGTACTGTATTATGTTTTGCTCTAAAGCCAAATTGTTCTTCTATTATAATTTTGTTTTCTTATTCAAATTTGTTTAGTCTGACGTGTACTATTTTTTCTAGCACTTTACTCATTGTATGTAGAAGACTTATTGGTTTGTAGCTGCTTGGTTCTGTTTCCTTTTTCCCTGTCTTATGTAACGGTATAATGGTTCCAGTTTTCCAGCTTGATGGGTAGTGATAGTGTTTTAGCATAGCATTCATTATGTACATTAGTTGTATTATTCATTTTCTGGGTAGATTCTTTAGTATTATATTTTGTATTCCATCGGCCCCTGCTGCTTTCTTTCCAGGTAGATGCTTAATGATTGTGTAGGTCTCTGCTGGCATTATGTAGTATTTAGATGGATCTTCCATTATATCTTCCTCAAGAAATTTTTTAACCTTTTCTGTTATTTTCTCCTGTTCTGCAGATTTGGATGTTAAGTTTATGTTGTCTATATTGTGAACCTTCTCAAATTAATCTGCCAACATCTCTACTTTTTCTTGATCCGTTATGGCTTCATTATTATTATAAATTAGTGTAGGCACTGGTTTATAGTGTAACAGACCTGTTAACACAAGCCTGTTACTAACACGCCGCGTAGGTACCACGAACCGGCCGCTAGATGGCTACGATTCTCGCAAGGAAAAGTGCGCACAGCAAACCTTCGGGAATCGGCCACTACATGGTCAACGCCGCGATTACCAATTCTCGTTGATAAAATGATACCGTCGCGAGAATGTAGGAACCAACCGACGCGACAAACAGATAGAGAGATCCACCGTCCAGCTGACATAGGTCACCAGATCGATAGTCCGAATACGAGGCCGAGAGTAAGTATAGGATTTCCACCGTTCAATGTGCGATCGTTGAGCCGACGAGCGCACTTTCCCTAACAGACGATCTTCGAGCCGATGATCCGTCTCGCCTTTTCATTCCTTCGTTTTCACTCTCTCGCGTTTTCGTTTCACCCGTGGTCGATTGTTGTGCCAACAATCTTCCACCCGTCTACAGCCGATTGCCGTGCCAGCAATCCGCCGCCGTCCGCCAGCCAATCGCCGTGTTAGCGACCGGCACTCCGTCCCGGTAATCGACCACCACGAATGCTGCCGACCGTCCACTTCAGCCGCGCTCCACTCGACCGTCCTAACCGCGTACCGCGTCTCGCAGAAACCTCGTCACCGCTACAACCCCCAACCAAAGGACAACTTCGCGGCGAAACTCATCATATTACAACACTGAGTACTTTATTTCTCCCCATACCTCGTCCTTTCCGACCGACAAAAACCCCGGCGCGACGATCTAACTCCCGCAAGGAAGCACCCGGGTAACCAAGTTGTTACAATAGCCTTTTTTGAATATTTTTGTCATCTTCCATAAGGAATTATCTCTTGGATTCAGCTTTTTCAATTCCTGCTCCCATTCAGTGTTTCTGTGTTTGAAGATGGCTTTTCTAATTTCTGCGGTTTCTTTGTACATTGTTGCCTTTAAATGATCTAGTCTGTACCGTTGCCAGATTTTCCTCGTTTTGTTTCTGTTCCTTATCATTACTTTTATATGTTCAGGAAATTCGTCTTGTAGTCATTATTGTCACTTTTGGTATAGTTTCTACTATGACCTCTCGTATTTTGTTTGTAAGTTTTTGTACTTCTATTTCTATTTCTTCTTTTGTTTTGATTTTTGAGTTGATGGTTATATTTTTATTCAGTGTTGTGGATGGTGAATAAAAATATATGAGGCCCACGTAGCTTAGAATATAAAGATATTGTTACGAGCCGAGGTTTGGCAGCGTGCGAAAACCGAGGATTGTTTGGGATTTTAAGAGTTTTTGGTATAGGTAGGAGTAGTGCACTCCGAACCCACCGATGTATCTTTCACCACCGGGTCGTCCGTGTATACGGAACAGAGGAGAACCCACCGATGTATCTTTCACCACCGGGTCGTCCGTATAAAGGGTACACTCCGGACCCACCGATGTATCTTTCACCACCGGGTCGTCCGTGTGTGTGGAAATTTGGGTGCAGTGAAACTACCGTTTTACTGGTACACTCCGGAACCCACCGATGTATCTTTCACCACCGGGTCGTCCGTATGTGTCTCTGTCGGATAGGATAGGGTCGTGGTTCCGCTGGCTCGTAACTTATTCGAATTTGTTAGATACACCTTGAGCGGTAAAGGTGTATCGTCGTAGGATGCTAACAACTGGAATCGAATAGGAAAGGTTATGATTAAACTTGACTCTAGGTTTAAGTTTAACGAATGATAATATAATTTCCGAAAATCAAGGGGATACAAATGTATAGAGTGTATATTGTCGCGGTGTCGCGGACTAAACTCGATTTTTACGCAACGAGGAGACTGCGGGGGCAAACTATCGGTTTGTTCGTATGAAACGTACCGTCTGTTAACTTTGTAGAGGCGCGAAAGGGAACTTTTGCCCGGTCTTGCTAAGACAGTAATAAATTGGTTCAGCGTTACAGCGTGGAACTCCCGATTTCTAATGCCCGAATATGAAGGGATTCAGTGCCCTTATATAGTCCCAAAATCGGCCTAAACGAGAGTGGGGACTATTGATAAAATTGGGTTCCTGGAAACGATGCAGTTTGATGCGTCGTCTCTATGTGCCCTAATCTTAATGAACGGAAATCTGAATGATTGCCCTTATGTGAATAGATTCATTGTTTCGATGCGTATCTCCAGAAGGGCCAAAGGTTACCAACGGTCGCTGCCGCATACGTAACAATATATAGATATATTTAACATTTCTTAACTAAAGATACAACATTCCGCTTTGCTTCTACATTTTCAAACATACACTCTCCGCCATGTTCCAAAACTCTCTCGCCGAATGCGGGCTCCCTCTCCTGTCTCCCCTCTATCACAGTGCCGCAACCAGTCAGTCGGGGCCCATACTCATCATTCAGCCGTTGCCTAAACTCATGCCAATTTGCTTTCTTATAGTTGAGTCCCATTTCCCTAGATCGTTTACTATTTGTACTCCTAATTCTATTATCACAGGATTATGATCTGAGCTTAGTTCGTGTAAAACCAACATTTCAGAGATGTCTCTTATGTTTTTGTTTATAGCAATGTCTATTGTGGATGGTGGTTGTCCATTTGTTGGGTAGTGTGTATGTTCGTTGGGAAAGAGTATGCTGCTATTATAGTTTGCGATGTAATTATATATTTTTCTTCCACTACTGTTCAGGTTTGTATTGTTCCATGCTTGATGTCTTGCAATGAGGTCTCCAATTATTAGGACTTTGTTTCCTGTTTTTAATAGATCACCAATTTCTTTTATTTTAAAATGGTTTGAGGGGTTATTATACGCTTCTATTATGTATGCTCCGGTTGCTAGCCTTATGGCGATACATTCTATTGTTGTTTCTTTGTGTATTTTTACCACTTTATGTGGTGTACTGTTTTTGATTAATATTAGGATTCCCTTTGAGGTTCTCTGTGTGTTATCTTGTCTAATGCAAGTATAGTTTTTAATTTTTATCTTGATTGTCTCCTTCAGTCTTGTGTCGTTTATTATTAATATGTCAATTTTTTGTCGTATTATGAATTCTTTGATTCCACAGAAGTTTAAGAATGCTTCAAATTGTTCAGTTCTACTTTTGCATTGGGTAAGTTATTTCCTTAGTTCTCTTACAGCGTGTAGCATTTCCTTAATATTGCACAATTTTTTAATTTCTTTGATTTCGTTCGCTAGTTCAGACATTTCGCTGGTATCTTTAACAAATATTAGTTGTTTCGCTGTTCCTTTGGCCTGTAGTCCTAGTAGCGTATGTATTTTTAGGTGTCTCCGACCTTGCCCATGTGTTTCCTGTTATGTTTATTCTGTGTTGCTTCCTTATGCTTGGGAATGTAGCTTCATCATATATATTAGGGAATTGCTTGTAGTGGGGAGGAGTACTTACATTTTGTGTTACCAGTTTGGATTTCGTTGTTATCCACTGAACTCTTCTTTGATACGCTTCACAAATTGTTGCATTCGCTGGATGATTTCCCCCACAATTAGCACATTTTGCAGGTTGTTCCCTGGTTTTTGTGCAGTCTATTGTAAGGTGATTTTCTGCACATTTTAGGCAGGCAGGCTCCGCATAACAATTTGATGTTCCATGACTCCACTCTTGACAGCGATGACACTGCGCAACCCTTCTTTTGGTCTTGTAGTCTTCCCACGTAACTTTAATGTTACATATTGTGTTAATGTTACAAAACGGTCACGAAACCACTCGTCGACACAAGAGCGCTCCTCAAGGAAAGACTTCCGAAAAGATTCACGCGACTAACGCCATCTATCGTGCGTGCCGAGTACGGCAACGTTTCAGGGACGTGCCGAGGGCATGATTGGCCGAGAGGAAATATCGAAAGGTGCCCGCTCAAGGATCGTCCCGGGAAAACAATTGGCCACTAATTGGCGAAAATCCAGTACTGGTACCATTGGGGGAAATCTCGACCCACGGAGACGACGTACCGGGACTAAGAGATTCAGGTTAATCATCGTATATGGGTGGTCCGGCCGTCGTCTCACCCCGTTCGCACTGAATCCCGGCGGGGGTGGCTTAAAGAATTCCAGGGAGGAAGAATGGCTCTTCCCCGCTCGCCGAAAAAGGCGAACATTTGGCGAGAATTACAGGTCTGGGGCCCGAGGACCTGCCCGAGGATACGATCCTGCGATCTTCTAGTCGCGAAGCGGAGGACGACTCTCGGTCGACGCGCATCGGGAAATCACTGTCGCACTGAGTTTCGAGCGGCGAACGCGCCGAATTAAAATACCGACTCCCGTTAAACCCGGTTTACGTATCCCGTTCACAAAAGTCGCGAGTGAGTTTCGAGCCGCCAAATAAGCAATCCGGTCCAAAGTTCGGAGACGAGAGAGGCGGAACCTAGCAAGTCACCCACGGTAAGTCGATCTGTGATTCCCCGATCTCGCGTTAGCGTTGGCTCGTCCATTTTGGTGTGAGGACGACGCGGATTCGCCTCGTCCTCGAATTTCGGCTCGCGTCCGTCTTGAGGACGCTTTGAGCAAGAGTATCGTTTCCATCCGCGAATAAGAAGTCTTCCTCAGGAGTCGCGTCGGAAATTAAATAGTGTCGCGAAATAATTACCGAATCGCGAACCGCGGCCGGGCGTCGAAATTCGCACGCGAACGCGCGGAGTCTACGAGTCCTTCCGACTCGTACGACCGCGGATTATTCAGCGCGCGTGGCGAGTCGATTCCCGTCGGCGATCGGACGCGAAATTCCCGCGACAGTCCCGAAAATCCGTCGCGCCGTCCACCTGCGTTTCGCGAAATCCCGACCAACTGTAATTTCGCGGACGGTACCGAACGAGGAACGCGCTCCGCGAACGAACATCCGTCGCAAAAGTGTACAAGGAGCGCGGGCTCCCGGTTCGCGGCCACGTGGCCGCCCACCTGTAATTCGGACGTTTGAACTAACTTCAATAAATGACATAGAGCCAATCCCGTCTTGATTACTGTCGACCTGCGTGATCCACCCTGTCGCGAGGGTAGTCCCCGTTATTTCCTGTGTTCGAATTCCTGGCCGTTTGCGTCACTCTTTCGTTCGCGCTCCGCGGAGGCTCTCTTCAGATTCGGTTTCCCCGAATCTCGGTGCTCTGTTGCATTTCGTGCGGTACTCCCGAGTACCTGGCGCCCGAACTCGAGTTTTGCTTTTCGATTGAGCCTCCCCGGAGAAGCACTTTGTCCCGAGGGGACCGTGCCCGCGCGGCCGCGCACGGCCCGGCCTCAGAGCCCGTAAATCCTCGGGGTTGATCCTGTCCGACGGCCATAAAAAGTCGTTCGCACGGGGCAACGTTGCAATATGTACTGTATTTTTTGGTTGAGCATCGATATTTTCGCTGTTGTCGGTACGGAGACCATGTACGAGGTACGAAGTCCCTGTTTTGTCAATTCGTCGCGTATTTCTGTCTCATCCATGACTGGATGTAAACCTTTGATGACAAAGGTTTTCCTTGTTTCATTGTGGAGTGTATATGTATGGAATTATATTTTCTTTCTTTGGTATTCTTCTCTTAATTTATCATAGTCCTCTTTCGAGGTTGTAAATACCTCTGTTTTGTCTTTATGATATTAATGTGGTATTTCTCATTAAGTATGTATTTGAGTGTGCTTGTGAATTTTGAGTGATTATCGATGCTCCCATGTATGACGATGGGAGTTGGTCTTTTTGTTTTCTGTGTAGTTTTCTTAGTTGTGGTTTCTGCATTTACACTTGTCGCTTCGTTTTCTTAATCCATGTCCAAGTCCTCTTCTGACGATAGGATATTGTACCTGTTGCTGCAGGGAATTTCGGTGCTCGTTTGGTATTTTTTCCTTTTGTTAGCTCCTGCCTTTTCCATTGTGTTAAGTATGCGTAATCTTTTCTCCCTTTTGATAATTAAGTTGTTTAGATCTGTTTCATGCTGATACTATTTGTTGTTTGTCTCATGTTGGCTCCCATTGGGGGGGGGGTTGCACTGTGATGTGTTGAGGTTATGTTCTGTTTCTATCTTGCTTCTGCTTTTATATTTGTGCTTAACTATATTATTTGTTGTTATTATAGTTCGGATATTCACTTTTCATGTGCCTAGTTTTTTGGTAGTCATTTTTGTCACTTTTAGTACCTTTATCACAATTTAATTCGATAAAATACGTCGAACCGAAATTAAACGCGTTTATGAATTCGGCGGTTGGACGCTCTCTGCCCACCGGGTAGATGTCTCGTACGTTGCCGCTACACCAAGCCTTATTCGTTGTATACCTTATCTACATTAGCAGATTTAAGCAGTAATGTAAGAACTTTATTTATGAATATCTCAACAACTATTGAGTGTTAGCGCCTATAATGGTATATATTCGTAAATGGGAGATCAAGATCTATAAGTATACAGAGTCCCAACGAAATCGTTGAGAATAATATATTTAATAATATATTTAATAATATATTTAATGTTATTTGTATTAAATTAGTCGTTTAAGTAAAATTAGAGAACATTACTTTCTGTTGGATTTACCGACGTTTTTCAAAATCGCCTCTTGCATTCTTATATCCTGGAAATAACCGAAGGCAGTACAAGGGCTGCAAGCCAGATGTGTCGTCAAGGGTCTTACCTGATAAGACCCCGACGCACCAGGCTGTTGTAAAAATTAGAAAGCGCGCTGTAGCGTATAGACAGGGACCCTGCATCCTTGTTCTATAGCTGGTTTTTTTGGGTTTGCCTTTGCTATGTAATTTTGTGCAGGATCGTTCAGTCTGCTAAAGATCCTCTTAAAGGAAAGACGTCCTGTTCCGAGTCGTTGAAATAAAGTCGTTTGATTTAACATAAATATGTACTTGGTTTATTCGGCATCCCATTTCCAACAGGTTATGGGCCCAGTTTGCGTTTTTTTAAAAAACTGTATTTGTTTAGTTGTAACTGCGTGTTTTAAATATTTATAGACTATTTTGTAATTGAACTCAGTTGTGTAGTTATTGTATATAGTGGTGTGATATCAAGTGCCGAAGATAATTATAACTGTTTCACTGAACTGGACAACGTTATTGAACAGTGTTTATTAGTTAAGTGTTTAAGTTTTCTTGTGAAAAGTGATTCAGTGAAGAAAATAAAACGATGGAGAATTTAAAGGCAAGAAGATATATCAACAATTTAATGGTGATAGATACAGTTCATGGAAAATTAGACTACGTGCAATATTGATTGAACTGGAAGTCGTCAAGGTGCTTGACAATATAGCACCTGAAATGCGGACTGCTGTGTGACGGTTAGCGAACAGATTCCGTTGACTTTCCCACAGGAATCTCTTCAAAATCGTATCTGGCAGGAAACGTCCTAGATAACCTTTTCTTATCTTAGTTGATCCCTTTTAACGAAGACCGAGCTCTGGCTCGACCCTAGGGTGTGAATCCCATCTCTAGTGTGCGTGACTCACACCACGAAGCACGTATACGTACACGAAATGCAGGGGTTACGTATACGCGGACCACTGACACTATAACGCACATTGCGATGCTCTAAGTGGTCACAATCGCTAGATAAAAGATCAATATATGTGGGACGCATGTCAAAAATGTCCGTATTTTGCGTTTTCGAGGTGTAATTTACATTATTCTGCAGGCCTTAGGCAGTCGCAAGTAGCACAGAGCGGCGCGACAGTGGTGCCGCTCGAAGTGAGATGCATTTTCGTCAATATTGAGAGATTTAAGTTTCTAATTGAAACAGTACCTATCGTCCCACTCTGCGGGGACACATACAATGTCAATGCAACGATTAATATGTTAAACTTTGCGTATTTAAATCCACAGATCCGCGTATACGAAAATAAACAGTAGAGCGGAGGATTTTGTCAACACATAAATCCGGCATTTCTCATTCCGAGTGCTGAAGTCTGTTTCCGATCATTGAAACACTCCAGTCACTGACGAGATCGGTGCTGCAGTTCGCTGCAGTCGGTAGGGCCGGTAAAACAGAGGATGATAAGTCAGGCTTCATCAGCCACCGTGCCGTCACTATACGGCGTGACGTTTCTGATGCAGTGTCGCTGTGCTCGAGTGAGAGTGTGTGCCACGCATCTCTCCCGTCGCTCGTCGGCGTGTACGTGTGCCGCGGCAGCTCGCATGGGTCTCGAAGATTCCGAACCACTACGCTACGACGCACAGTGGGGTATTTGGCCAGTTTAGCGCGCCAAAACTATTATGGCATTATTAATAATGTGAAGGTCATAATATTATATATCGTTGAATTCGTCTTAATACCAGCTACAACATTATCAAATCAAAAATACAGTTTAATGTTTAAAAAATCGAAGCGATCTTGTTTTTTTATTTTAAACAAATTTTTTAAAATGTTGTTTGTATTGCAATTTATACGTTTATTAATACTGTTGAACTTTTATCTGAAACATTTTTTTGTCAGATTTAGAGAAATTGCTATTACAAACAAATTTCACGCGTAGCCGTGATAAAAATTTAAACATAAAGTCTAAATATCAAAATCATAATTTATTGAAAACGAAACACAACTATACAATATACAATATTACAACAACTTTACAATATACGTAAGCCGTAGGCTTGAACACAGACCCAAGCGAGAACCTGGAAAAGCCAATAGCGAGGATTAGGACTGTGTGAACCGGCACTGACCAAACCCGCGCAGAACGAAGGACAATAGGAAAGGAATATAAAATAAGGCACTGATACATAAATCTTACCCTTGATTAATTTACTAGCAAGGATGCTTGCTCATGCTCTCCATAATATTCAAAGAAAGACTGACACTCGATTGTTTAACCGAAATTACATTTTTCCAATAATATAAACTAAATATTCTAGCAATAGTAACATTCATTCTCCTTCATTTACCTCCAAGTATCTACATCTTACAGGTCAATTATTTCATCATTATCAGTCATATGCTAGACGGTCGATTCATGCCATACTGATATGTATCGCACAGAAAGTTAAATTTCTCCATGTTGTGGCACTATGATGCACCTAAACTCTTCAGGATTCTATAAAGCAACGTCTACTGAATAACGTCAAAAAAAATTAGAGGGGTGTTTTGCGGAGAAAAAAAGTTATTACATAATACATTTTAATTTTTGTAAAAAAAATTGTACCATTTTCCATTGTTTATTCTATCAAAACCACCGAAGCGTTTACAACAAAAAGCTATAAAATTACTTTATATACCTTCCTTTACATCCTAGGTATGTTTTTATCCCGATTCCATACACTAAACTTGTGAAAAAATCATTTCTTTAACACATGTTTTTCGACGCTTCTCTTGGTCACGAGAATATGTCACTTTCAAGTGTCTATATGTTACTAAATAGTACTGTTTATAGAAAAATATTATTGTGTATTACTCGCATATATATTTAGGTACATGAGAAGAAAGTTTCAGTCATTTTGAACAAACTAAAAATTTTGACTTTTGGCGCGCTAAACTGGCCAAATACCCCACTGTGCGACGGGCATTTCGAGGCTCTGCGTGGTCGCAATCTCTAGATGAAGCATCAACCTATGTGGGACGTATACCAGAAATGTTCTCATTTCGCGTTTTTCAAGCAAAATGTGCAGTATTTGCGATCCACGCTGAGCCCGCTCGACTGGCCGTGCTACAGTACGCTCGCACACGAACGCGTTCGGGCAGCGTGTACGTGTGCCTCGGCAGCTCGCGGCTCGCATGGGTCTCGAAGATTCCGAACCATTTCTCGTCCTTCACTGCATCCTTCGCCCTATCTGCCGCCGCATTATAAAGTATTATTATTATTCTATTTAGAGGAACGCAATGGAAAGAGTAGGGTAGCACAAATAGATACTTTCTATATATAATTTATTTCTATTTATTGAAATAATAAAATGTATTATGCATTACTAGTAATATAATGCATTACAAAAAAATTTATTTTTATTTAATACGTTGAAAAAATAAAAACCTACTAAAATTCAAAGATAAAATTTATAAATTTATTAATCATTTAATCTAACATGCACACGCGCGGGGGAACGCAAAGGAAGAGGTGTGGGTAATTGAATTGGGAATATATTTTATATTTTAATAATGTAATATATTTATTTCTTTTTTAATAATAATTGTAAGTGATAATACTGCATTTATTTGTTTAACAATTTTTTGGTTATAGAATAGTTTTCCACATCACCCATGAGGTACTATTCTAGATGCGTTTTTTTTCAGTGGTATCCCCTGTAGGCCTATTCCACTGTGTTGCACACTGCGACATTTCTTACCCCAACGTCGGATAGTTTAAACTTTTTTTTCTTTGCAATAAATTGCAAGAGGGCCTCGACGTTGGATAGATTATTTAGGCGGATATATTACACTTTTTTAATTCTTACCTTTTTCTGTGGAACTCGATCTCCAGATTGGGTTTTTGCACGTTTTGCCCGTGCTGCATTTTCTACTGCGTCTAATATACAGGGTGTCCCAAAACTACTCTAGGAGCCGAAAAAGGGAGGTTCCTTGGGTCATTTGTAGCGACATTTTCCTTTACAAAAATGGCGTCCGCGGCTTTGTTTAGGAGTTATTATTACCTAGACGCGAGTGAGCACAGTCGGCCCGACGCGCCAACTGTCAATTGGCCGAACGTGCCATCGCATGTCTAGGTCGCACTCTGATTGGTCCGTGTTTTTTGTTAATAACTACTAAACAAAGCCGCGGACGCCATTTTTGAAAAGGAAAATGTCGCTTCAAATGACCCACGGAACCTCCCATTTTCGGCTCCTAGGGTAGTTTTGGGACACCCTGTATACTGAGGCTCCCTAATAGGCATTTTTCTTCCCCGTCTGGGGTCGACAAGTTCGGGCAGCATACAATTCATGTAAAACTGCGACAATTTTGGCTCCATTTCACGTTGCCAAAAGGCGTCGTCTCTGTCAACTCGAATTGACATTATGCCTTTCCGTGTCCACACAGCAAACAGACAGTATTGTCTGCCCGTTATGTGCAATTGTCCTTGCACTTGGTAAAAGTACTGGGACGTTTTGCGCATTGCGCGACCTGTATTATCTGCAAACATTTTCTGGACGGCTGGTACTGTCCGTAGTGCCTCTTCTGGCGTTACATCTGCTGCACTCATCGGGCACTTTACTTCAACGATGCCGTCGTCGCCGATCAGTCCATCCGGTGATGCTCCCAAATAGGGAAGCGATGCGTCGATGAAAAGGCCGCATTTTTTAATTATTACATTCTCCTTTTTTGACAATTCTTCGAGAGCCATAGCTTCGCTCTGCTGTCCGTGTATTAGGGCAGGAAGATCTAGATTTTCTGGATAGATCAGTTGTTTTACAAGTCCGGCACACAGCGTTGTTTTCAATCGGCGGCACACTTTGCTGAAGTTTGACGCTGTCAAAAGGTTTGTCCTATACGACATCCATTTGTCGTTGGCGTGCTGACCAATGGTTTCTCGCTCGATCTCTTCCCTCCTTTGCGTCAAATTCTTCAACATCTCCATATGGGTCGTCAATTTCAGTTGATACATTGTTTCATTCAAGTCTGGCCTTTGTACACTCGATCCGTAATCGGAGTCCTTGCCTACACGGAACTGCTGATGTTTCCTTTTGTAGCCACGCTTCCTCTCGGCATTTTTTAATGCTTCCTTTTGACGTACTTCTTCCAGTTTCTTCAAAGGTTGTGAGATCGCACCTTTGAACGATGCCTGCACACTAGACAATTCTGTTTTTGTATTGTACTGGATCACAGAAGCGTTAATTCTTGCGGTGTAGGATCCTCTTTGACCATAATTGAACCTCTTTCCGCCAATGGACTTTGCGATGACGGCATTGAAACTCTCCACCGCGTTGTTGTTCCTCTGGAAGAGGAGGCTTTCGGAGTAGGCCGCCAGATTTTGTATGTGATCCTGTATAATTTTGTACACTCCCATGTTTGATAAAATGGGAACAATGTCTTCTTCACCTTCTTGTACAGTTCCATCGCAGAAATACCTGCTGCACTTGCTGTGTTTGCCGAAAACGTGGCTGGGCACATTCAATATGTCTTTGTACAAACGTTTGGTCTTCTCTGTCATTGACGCGTTCTCTTGCATCCTGTATTCAGCAGCTTTCATGATTCCCATGCGCATCCGCAGAATACTTCCTTCTACGGCTCTCCTGTATTTGCCGGCCTGAGTCTTCTTCACAACATCCTTCATCTTGTTACAAAAGTTGCGCAACAAATGGTTTGCACATTCAATCTTCTTCACATGCACCAGTATCCCGTATGGCTTGCTGTCCAAAATTGTCTTGTAAACGCTGCTGTCGCCGTCAGCAATCACCGTAGAGTAAACTAATCCACGTTCTTGCACGCTGGTTCGGAATCCCTCTGCGATGGCGTCACTCTCCATTTTTGTCGACGTCTCGTTGCTGGGCCAATTTTTGTAACACTCGTGTGCCGGTGCGTCCTTTTCTTTCTTCGCTGCTCTCAGGCAAATTATGCACGTTCGGTTTCTCACTCCGACGTATAGCACCTTCTTGGTGTGATGTCCCATGATCACGCCGACACCAGACGACGAGTCGTATTTTCCACCTCGGTACGACCTCTTCATCCAACTCCCGTCAGCCACGACGGGAATGTGTGGAGTGTTGTCGGGTAGTACATCCCCTCTTTCAATGGCTAGCTTTTGTTCTTCCTTGGCCGCTGCAACCATTGATTCTTCTGCCAGTTTTTGTAAATTCTGCGCGACCCTGTCGTGGCAATGGCGGTATCTCTTCTTCGATATACAAGGAACGTTGTTGGCCGACAAAAATACCTCCATTTGTGAATAGCCGCCTCCGGTGGTCATTGTTGCGCTGACTGCACTTAGGTCGAGGTCAACAGCCGGATTGTTCGGAGTATCTTCAGGCTGGCTACGGACTATGAATGTCTCATTGCACATTCCGCATTCCAAAACGACGGTTGTGTCCAGCCCCGATCTCTTCGTATCTTTGATACGGAGGCGCGACGACAAACATTTACCATTTTCCGAATGCGCGGTTATCCTTATCATCTCATTGACGATGTGGTTCATGTCGACGATGCTGAACCCGTCCGGAGAGAGCCGTTCGTCCTGTGACGTGGTCCCCGTTCCTTCTTCCGCAACGACGCGCTCCTCTTCGTCGGTTACTGCATCTCCCTGCATGACGCGATCTGCCATCTCTTGAACATCTTCTGTCATGTCACGCAACATTTCGTCTTCCAGTGCACTTGACGCCGGCGCTGCATTGTCCTCTGCTATTTCTTCGAGTCCTTCGGTTTCGACGATTTCTTCGATTTTGACGATTTCTTCGATTTGGACGATTTCTTCGGTTTCGGCGATTCCTTCGGTTCCGGCGATTTTTTCGGTTTCCTGGATTTCTTCTGGCATCGTCACGAAATCCTCGATGGGGGCGACGCACTCCATTTCCTCTTCGAGTGCACTCGATCGACACGCCAGTGCTCCATTTTCCGCAGCCGTTGATTGCTGTTCCAGGGCAAGCCTCGCTAACTGCTGCTGTCTGCAAACACAATACAAAAAAGACGTGTTGTAACATAACAAAATTTTACAAAAAAAGATTAAACCGACTTGGAAACGTACTTAGAAAAATCACTAAAAAGTATGAAATAATTACCTTTTGATTTCTATGAATACACACTAACTGTTAATACAATAGATTAAAATAAAATATTAAATACAATACAATCTTTTCGGAGGCGGCGCAAAATTAACAATTTTCGACACTGAAAATGACGAAAATCCTTCAATTCTTTCACATGCTTTCACATGTCATCATTTCCAAGTCCACCATATTCCAATGAAATCATAATCAGCAACATCTGTGATTTGGAAAATTGTTAATTTTGCGCCGCCTCCGAAAAGATTGTATTGTATTTAATATTTTATTTTAATCTATTGTACTAACAGTTAGTGTGTATTCATAGAAATCAAAAGGTAATTATTTCATACTTTTTAATGAATTTTTTAGTGCGTTTCCAAGTCAGTTTAATGTTTTTTTATAAAATTTTTTTATTTCACACTTTTCAGTGGAACAAGTACAATTTGTAGAACACCGTCGGATGGTTTTTCGGACTTATTGTTGGTACCGCAATAGTTATTAAAATTCTGTAAATTTTTGCAAGTGGGATCATCGCAGAAATATCTCCTACTAAATGTAAAATGTTTCATCGCGATCGGTACATTCCTTGCTGAGCAAACGCCGATGAAGTCGGTTCATAAATGAAGAATTACGTATTTTTTCAATAAAAGTCGCCAGGAATGTAAAATTCGCAAAAAATATTTTGGAACAATTGTTATTATTATCAATTTTTAGTTGACTATCTTCGTAATTCTGGTAGTATTAAATATTTAATAAAGTAAATCTATACGTGTCTTCGAGTTTTAAATACTCCGTTACAGAGAAAATCCATTTTAATAATATTCTTTTGAAGCATTCGTTTTTGATACTTGGAAAAATATTTTTTGCGTACTTTCAGCTTTTAGTTTTCGTCATATCCTTTATAATACGTAACACTTTTCTTTTCATTTGACAGAAACAGATACATCAATATCTATAGACTCTAATAAGGTCTCGCCAGCGGTTTCGCAGTCATAGACCATAGCCGCTGCACCAATCGGCGTCGTTGAAATTACCTACTAAATATTCAAATATGTACACACACTATTATTTTCGTTTTTTGTACTACACAAGTTTTAAAGTCTGGAAGATGTTTCTCTTCCATAATGTAGGATTCTTGAGGAACGGGGAGGTTAATTAAACGCGTTTCTCTTAATAATATTACTAACTCTATATTTAATGAAATGTTCGCTGTAGTCTAATATCTAATTCTCTCCAAAGCTCTCGCAAGATTCTCTGACGCTCGCTCACACACCAATGACCCATTCGCCCGCCGAACTTCCACACTTTATATCGTTCACCCCCTTGCATTCGTCTCTCTTGCACTCTATCTCTTGCTTGCACTCTGTCTCTCGCATCCATGGCTTACATTCATAAAAACACATATACTTTCCTATCGCTCAGCTCTAAACACTTTTCATTCGCACCTTCTCAGTCACTCGAGTTTTCCAAACATATCGGCGCCGCGCCGGTCCGTCGCAATATGACCCGGTCGCCCGCCAGCACGCATGCACGCACAACGAACCATTCATCCTACAATAATATATTTTTAATAATTTTATTAAAGTTAATAAGAAAACGCCTAAAAAAGTGGTTTTCATTTTTTTTAACTAACGCATCACTCTCAGGAATTGAAGAAAAATTGAGAGAATAATATTTACGGTAATATCACATTGCTAAATTAATGTTCTTATAATATAAATGTATGTCGATTAGTGACAAACACAAATTGAAAGTAAATTATAAGTAAACATTTTACTTCGCATCATATTTTGGAACAAATATTTTTCCATGATGAACATAAAATATTTCCTTTATGTTTAAAAAAAAATTCTATTTCTAAGATTACATGAAGATACATCTTGTAATAAAAAAATATTTTTTTCATGGTATGAAATAAAAATAATAATAACAAAATAAGAAATAAAAATCAGTATATTAGGAAAAAATATTCTATTTCAATTGTTTTAGATTCGCGGTCGATTCAAAAATTAGAACAATACTGCGATTCTAATGTAATATGAGTCCGAATGAAAACGAAAGATAGTCGACGAAACATGTCTAGTTGAATTGAGCGATCAGCTGAGCGCGTCGATCCACCGCGGCCTCCCCCCCCCCCGGCGGCCGCGTGGCCCGTGTTTCTCGATGCACCCATGGAGCTCACGGGGATCGGGGAGACGGCGCGGGGGCGACTTGCACGCCGAAGTGATCGCTAGAACGAAGTCAGTTATAGACATAACGAAATCATGATGTACAATAATGTATGGTTTAAATAAATAGTTGAATGCATAAAGGAATCTTGAGCACTAATATTGCATACAGATTCATTTAATATTTAGAAAATAATATTCTTCTCGTAACATGAAATAGATATATCCTGCATATTTTTAAAAAAATATTTATTACTTAATATATATGTAGGGAGCGTTCTAAAGACAAACCCTAGTAGCTCAAAATATTGTACACATTCATATAATGTTATATAAAAAGAGATTCAATCTTTTTTTAATGTTCAAATATTCATGGAATATTTATGTTATATTAAGTAACAAATAATTTTTTACAATATGCAGAGAATATCTATTTCATGTTACGAGAAAAATACTTTTACCTTATTATAAAATGAATCTTTATTTAATATTAGAAATAGGATATCTTTTTTAATTTGAAGGAAATATTTTATGTTTGTC
Source organism: Lasioglossum villosulum (assembly GCA_963971365.1). Lineage (NCBI taxonomy): Eukaryota > Metazoa > Arthropoda > Insecta > Hymenoptera > Halictidae > Lasioglossum > Lasioglossum villosulum. The sequence continues at coordinate 15,390,109 of OZ020501.1, read as the reverse complement.
ATGGAAAAGTATTTGTTCCAGAATATGATGCGAAGTAAAATGTTTACTTTTAATTTACTTTGAATTCGTGTTTGTCACTCAACGACATACATGTATGTTACAAAAACATTAATTAAGTAATGTTCTTACTATGTGCGACAAAATTATTAGTACTCGAGATATTTTCAAAACCTATCTTTATTGAAAAAGATGCTCATTAAATAGTTTTCGTACTGAACTTACACAAATCAGTTTTTGTTATCACAACAATGTCGAAACGGTGTTTATGATTACTACGTTTTCGTGAAGCGCTTGAGCACCTTCTTCAATAAAGACAGGTTTTGAAAATATCTGGAGAACAAGATAATTTAATAATTTTTTGCTATGTTACACTAATAATTTTTTACGCACAATAAACAGAGAAATTGATCAGTACCAACAAAAAAGATGCATTTCTACTTAAAGAAATGATGCAATTGTTAATTGCACATGCACAGTTGCACCTAAAAGAATCTGTGGGCCTACTAATGTAGCATTCTTTGAAGTATTCATCTTTCGAAGTGCATAAAAAATTTCTGAATTTTTAATAAGCTTCTTCCGAAGACGAAGATAAATATTCTCTCAAGCAGTGCACGGTGTTGGATTATTAGCAATAATAATGGAACTGCTACGAGAGCAAAAATGAATTTCGTTGTCCATGAGAAACACTGCAGTTTCTCTATCGTAGAATAACAGACCAGATGTCATCGGACCCATACGCCTGGTATTTGTCGTACCAGAGGGCCAGGGCAATAACCGATGCAGCCTTGGGGTTTTCTTCATTTCAAGTGGACGAAAGATTGTCTCTTTCGCTCCTGCTAGATTATTTACTTCACTCCGATTCCCTGATAACCGAACAGTAAAGATCGTCCTTCCGCGCTGTTTAATAAAACAGTTTTGAAAAGAATCCTACATCGTTCCAATCATTTGAATACCAATTCCAACACACACAAAGTAGTGTAATATATAGTTTATAATTTTTGTTCTAACTTTCTCTTAAATTTGAAGATTTTATTGAACGTTATTTAAATATGGGTTTCACATTTTTGAAATATTTACTTTATATTTTTTAAATATGTAATTTATGTTCTCTAAATATGTAACTTGTATTTTTAAACATTCAATTTACATTTCTTGTATATGTATACAATATTCGGATCTAATATTTTTCTCAAATGGAAAAAGTGAATATTCGATATTTGAAAAAACATTTACCCCATACTTTTGTGCTACTACTACTTTGTGTAGAGTTTTTGCCTCATCGCTGCACAGTCGGGAAACTTGACCGAACTCGATTCAAAAAGGAATAACTTTCGATACAAATGAGATAGAGCAATCAAATTTTTTTTAAATTAATGCTGAGACATTGGAGAATCTGGGAAGAATAGGGAGATTATGGTACGAATGTTTCCTAACCTTTAAAAAATGAAAGTTTAACTGTTTAACAATAAATTGACATTTTGGCCAATTCTGAGGTCGTAGAAAAATTTTGAGACCAGATTTGAAATCCGCGTGAAAAAATCTACGTGAAACGATGTACAGCTTGTTCCAAAAAATTTTTTCCGCGCCTGGTATTGGAAAAACGACAATTTTCTCGAAATTACGCAACTTTGACGAATTTTTTCGATGTTAAAAAACATTCGTACCATAATGTCCCTATTTTCCCATATTCTGTGAAGTTTCAGCTGTATGTAAAATAAATTTCATTGCTCTATCTCATTTCTATCGAAAGTTATTCCTTTTTGAATCGAATTAGGTCAAGTTTCCCCACTGTGCGCCGCGGCGATATCAGCTGTGCGAGCACATCAACCTGCGAGGTGATCGATCGCCGATGTAAACCTCGCCGCATCGAGAAGTTCGGCGAACTCGTCAAATCGTCTCGTGGGCCATCGCATTATGTTTTGGTCATTACCATAACGAACGTTGCTTCGTCGCTCAAGCACTCATGATTATCTGTCATACTGACCTATAATATCATAGTACTCGTGCGCTTATTCTTGTCATACTGAAGAATGACAAGCTCACTAGCTGTAGTTTACAACAATCATCGAATATCAGAAAACAGATTTTAATGATGGTCTTATGTACGTTAGTAAGCGTATTTGAAATATTTAATCCAGTTTTAAGCATTGTTTAGTCCATACGCGAATAGCGTAAATTAATAGAATTTCAAACTTAGAAAAAAATTATACAAAAACGCTTCAGAGCGATAAGCAGCGGACTTGTTTTACATAAACGCTTCAACATTTACTAAGAGCATGTAAATTTTAACTGCAACCTTCAGCAATCTTGAACTATAAACGGATTTCAACAAATACGGGCCCGCGGATATTCGACGCCTGGATACGCGTGTATATATTTTCTCTGCGCCAGTCAGAGACATCGATAACCCCTCGTTACTAAATTTCATATAATTCCCATGAAGAATTGAATCTTAGTTACATTGCCGCGATTTCTAGATAATAGTATGCATTGTGAGAATTGTTAACACGATTTTCAAATAATTCCGATGATCTGACAAAAAAATGTTTCCAACGAAAGTTGATCGGTATTTACTTTTCTATAAATTGAAATACAACAAATTAAAGAAAAATTTATTCTTTATAAAAAAATTAAGGTTTTTTTTCTGTCGAAAACAAATGTTACAAGGTCGAACCAGGTAGCCAGAAAAAATAAAATTGCCTCCCTGCCTGTGGAATGACCGCGATGAATGTTTCCGTCCGTGCCCATTGGCATTGGGTACGCAGATGTTTTATGACCGAAAGTACATCACGGTAATGGGTGTACTACCAATAAAACAGGACACAGTGGGCCATTCCACTTTAGCTTTACAAAACTTTTTACAGTACGGAAAGAGTCGTTTGCAAACAATTCTTTTGAACCTTCCGACGGCCGCGGTCAATTCTACGATACAACGGGTTACAGTGGGAAATCCCTATTGCGGTGGGCCGCATGCTCGACATTATAAAGGCCTGCATTGAAAATGTATCAATTATACACTCACCTACGACGAAGATACAATCTTCTTCTGTTGTATCTCCTCGTTGATGGACGAAGAACATGTGCATTTAGGCGACCCATCGGCGCCCGTCGTGTTGCCGATTGTACCTCTGCTTCCGTCGGATTTCCAGAAATCTTCACTGCCCTCATTGCGAACTACACCACACAATACTTTCCTACACAACACTTTGCCACACAACACTTTGCACTCTTACACAAGTCCACAAATCGCACACAATCGCGTCAACAATATCGAACACTTCCGTTCGCGATGTGTAAAAATGTACGAATGAAAACGGAACGCGTTCCAGTCCATCCGAAAACTGTGAAAACCAACGACACGATCCCACCCACGTGCGATCGAAGTCTACAGAGCGAAATATTCAAAGACGATTTGATATAACTTTGACATAAATCTCCGGCCGCAACAATGTATCGAGCAACTTGACGGTTTTCGAGGCTAGCTCGCGCCAATCAGCATCGAGAACAGCAGTCCTGTTCAGAGGAGCGCGTGCGCCTCCGACTCGCGACCGCAGAGGCACTCTCCAAGGTCCGTGCTTCTAATATATTTGCCTCGCGGGAGGTCTCAAAACGTATTCAATAGCATTTGAACAGTATTGAAAAAGTAAGTAATAACAAGATTTGTTCTTTTGTAGGCAAAAGTTTAGTATAGTGACAACGCCAACGGTGGTGGGTGTTAGGCGCGAGGGGGGAGGAGGGTAAATCGAAAGAATTAGTTTGCGGAAACGAACGATTGCCGAGATATTCGCAAAAAACTGCTACTGCTACTGCATCGGGATCTAACGTATGCGTGCACGTTCCTGGGAGCGCGTGTGTCGAAAAATAGTTTGATTCATACAATAATTTGATTAATACAAAAATAATTTGATTGTTACAAAAATCCAGGAGTAGTCTTTGTTTACAAAACAAAAGTAAACAGACGACGCGCCGGAGAAACGTGCAGGAATACCAAAAATTCAATACAGTATTAGCAATAGTTTTCTGCGAATATCTCGGTAACCGTTCATTTCCGCAAAATAATTCTTTTGGTTACGCTCATACGCGCCTAACACCCACCACCACAGGCTTTGTCACTGTAGTGAACCGCCGCCCTTTTGTATAATCCAAAATATCTGGAAAATAGTTTTGTTTATTTTTTTTATTGTTGTTTTATTAATGTGTTTTATTTCACGATATAGATGGAATCGTTTGACCATATACTACGTCGACCCAACCCGCTCTTTCCGAGCACCGCAGCCGCAGCGGCTGAAGAGGACGAGAAGATCGCGAGGAGACGCGATCTTCTCACTGCCCGAGAGGAGGCCCTCCGCGTAACCAGGCGGCTCGCGGAATTGGAGCTGCAGGAAGCGTTGGCCACGACCGCGGCCGAAGCAGCCCCGTCCGCGGCCAAAGCAGCCCCAGCCAACCAAGTATACAACGCGGTACCACCACCCGTTGAATTGCAGTTACCCCCATGGGTGTCGGGCTTGGGCGCCCCACAGCCGGGCAACGAAGCTTTGTGGGTAAGTAACAAAAATTACTACACACAAGAATTTGACAAACTATGCAGTATACAGGGCGCATAGTGTGTCGCAAATTTTGTTCTGTGTCGGTGGATGCACACAGAAGATTTCAAGGTCACCTTGATTTTTTAAAATGGAAAGACCTACTGTCTTCTGTAATGTCATCTATCATGAATTGATAGACTATCGAATTCTGAGTGAAAATGTGTTGACCTCTGTATGTCCTAAATGTAATAGTTAACTTAATATTATCGAAATAAATTTCTTTCTTCTTTGGATAATATCTCGTCAACTATTACATTTAAGACATATAGAGGTCAATACATTTATACGCAGAATTTGATACTCTATCGATTTATGGTATAACTATGAATCGGGAAGTTAAAAATAGGACATTCAATAAATTTTAATAATTTGTTTCTATATGTTCCAGAATAAATTGCAGCAAGCTGCTCGCAAAAAATATTTTAAAGCTCTCAAGCGGAGCGGGGCGCAGCGCGGCAGTGGGGGCCGAGGGCGCGAAGGTCGAGGCCGCGGGGGCCGAGGGCGAGGGGGCCGACAGCGAGGGGGCGGCTCGACAGTATATAATTATTATTATTGAATAAAAATTATTAAAATATAAAATATATTCTCAATTCAATCACCCACACCTCTTCCTTTGCGTTCCCCCGCGCGTGTGCATGTTAGATTAAATAATTAATAAATTTATAAATTTTATCTTTGAATTTTAGTAGGGTTTCATTTTTACAACGTATTAAATAAAAATAAAATTTGTTTGTAATGCAAGATATTACTAGTAATGCTTAATACATTTTATTATTCCAATAAATAGAAATAAATTATATATAGAAAGTATCTATTTGTGCTACCCTACTCTTTCCATTGCGTTCCTCTAAATAGAATAATAATAATACTTTACAATGCGGCGGCAGATAGGGCGAAGGATGCAGTGAAGGACGAGAAATGGTTCGGAATCTTCGAGACCCATGCGAGCCGCGAGCTGCCGAGGCACACGTACACGCAGCCCGAACGCGTTCGTGTGCGAGCATACTGTAGCACGGCCAGTCGAGCGGCCTCAGCGTGGATCGCGAATACTGCACATTTTGCTTGAAAAACGCGAAATGAGAACATTTCTCGTATACCTCCCACATAGGTTGATGCTTCATCTAGAGATTGCGACCACGCAGAGCCTCGAAATGCCCGTCGTAGCGTAGTGGTTCGGAATCTTCGAGACCCATGCGAGCCGCGAGCTGCCGAGGCACACGTACACGCTGCCCGAACGCGTTCGTGTGCGAGCGTACTGTAGCACGGCCAGTCGAGCGGACTCAGCGTGGATCGCGAATACTGCACATTTTGCCTGAAAAACGCGAAATGAGAACATTTCTGGTATACGTCCCACATAGGTTGATGCATCATCTAGAGATTGCGACCACGCAGAGCCTCGAAATGCCCGTCGTAGCGTAGTGGTTCGGAATCTTCGAGACCCATGCAAGCCGCGAGCTGCCGAGGCACACGTACACGCTGCCCGAACGCGTTCGTGTGCGAGCGTACTGTAGCACGGCCAGTCGAGCGGGCTCAGCGTGGAACGCGAATACTGCACATTTTGCTTGAAAAACGCGAAATGAGAACATTTCTCGTATACCTCCCACATAGGTTGATGCTTCATCTAGAGATTGCGACCACGCAGAGCCTCGAAATGCCCGTCGTAGCGTAGTGGTTCGGAATCTTCGAGACCCATGCGAGCCGCGAGCTGCCGAGGCACACGTACACGCTACCCGAACGCGTTCGTGTGCGAGCGTACTGTAGCACGGCCAGTCGAGCGGGCTCAGCGTGGATCGCGAATACTGCACATTTTGCCTGAAAAACGCGAAATGAGAACATTTCTGGTATACGTCCCACATAGGTTGATGCATCTAGAGATTGCGACCACGCAGAGCCTCGAAATGCCCGTCGTAGCGTAGTGGTTCGGAATCTTCGAGACCCATGCGAGCCGCGAGCTGCCGAGGCACACGTACACGCTACCCGAACGCGTTCGTGTGCGAGCGTACTGTAGCACGGCCAGTGGAGCGGGCTCAGCGTGGATCGCGAATACTGCACATTTTGCCTGAAAAACGCGAAATGAGAACATTTCTGGTATACGTCCCACATAGGTTGATGCATCTAGAGATTGGGACCACGCAGAGCCTCGAAATGCCCGTCGTAGCGTAGTGGTTCGGAATCTTCGAGACCCATGCGAGCCGCGAGCTGCCGAGGCACACGTACACGCTACCCGAACGCGTTCGTGTGCGAGCGTACTGTAGCACGGCCAGTCGAGCGGGCTCAGCGTGGATCGCGAATACTGCACATTTTGCCTGAAAAACGCGAAATGAGAACATTTCTGGTATACGTCCCACATAGGTTGATGCTTCATCTAGAGATTGCGACCACGCAGAGCCTCGAAATGCCCGTCGTAGCGTAGTGGTTCGGAATCTTCGAGACCCATGCGAGCCGCGAGCTACCGAGGCACACGTACACGCTGCCCGAACGCGTTCGTGTGCGAGCGTACTGTAGCACGGCCAGTCGAGCGGGCTCAGCGTGGATCGCGAATACTGCACATTTTGCCTGAAAAACGCGAAATGAGAACATTTCTGGTATACGTCCCACATAGGTTGATGCTTCATCTAGAGTTTGCGACCACGCAGAGCCTCGAAATGCCCGTCGTAGCTTAGTGGTTCGGAATCTTCGAGACCCATGCGAGCCGCGAGCTGCCGAGGCACACGTACACGCTGCCCGAACGCGTTCGTGTGCGAGCGTACTGTAGCACGGCCAGTCGAGCGGGCTCAGCGTGGATCGCGAATACTGCACATTTTGCCTGAAAAACGCGAAATAAGAACATTTCTGGTATACGTCCCACATAGGTTGATGCTTCATCTAGAGATTGCGACCACGCAGAGCCTCGAAATGCCCGTCGTAGCGTAGTGGTTCGGAATCTTCGAGACCCATGCGAGCCGCGAGCTGCCGAGGCACACGTACACGCTGCCCGAACGCGTTCGTGTGCGAGCGTACTGTAGCACGGCCAGTCGAGCGGGCTCAGCGTGGAACGCGAATACTGCACATTTTGCCTGAAAAACGCGAAATGAGAACATTTCTCGTATACCTCCCACATAGGTTGATGCTTCATCTAGAGATTGCGACCACGCAGAGCCTTGAAATGCCCGCCGTAGGGTAGTGGTTCGGAATCTTCGAGACCCATGCGAGCCGCGAGCTGCCGAGGCACACGTACACGCTGCCCGAACGCGTTCGTGTGCGAGCGTACTGTAGCACGGCCAGTCGAGCGGGCTCAGCGTGGATACTACAGCGTGCGAATACTGCACATTTTGCCTGAAAAACGCGAAATGAGAACATTTCTGGTGTACGTCCCACATAGGTTGATGCTTCATCTAGAGATTGCGACCACGCAGAGCCTCGAAATGCCCGTCGTAGCGTAGTGGTTCGGAATCTTCGAGACCCATGCGAGCCGCGAGCTGCCGAGGCGCACGTACACGCTGCCCGAACGCGTTCGTGTGCGAGCGTACTGTAGCACGGCCAGTCGAGCGGGCTCCGCGTGGATCGCGAATACTGCACATTTTGCTTGAAAAACGAGAAATGAGAACATTTCTGGTATACGTCCCACATAGGTTGATGCTTCATCTAGAGATTGCGACCACGCAGAGCCTCGAAATGCCCGTCGTAGCGTAGTGGTTCGGAATCTTCGAGACCCATGCGAGCCGCGAGCATCCGAGGCACACGTACACGCTGCCCGAACGCGTTCGTGTGCGAGCGTACTGTAGCACGGCCAGTCGAGCGGGCTCAGCGTGGATACTACAGCGTGCGAATACTGCACATTTTGCCTGAAAAACGCGAAATGAGAACATTTCTGGTATACGTCCCACATAGGCTGATGCTTCATCTAGAGATTGCGACCACGCAGAGCCTCGAAATGCCCGTCGTAGCGTAGTGGTTCGGAAACTTCGAGACCCATGCAAGCCGCGAGCTGCCGAGGCACACGTACACGCTGCCCGAACGCGTTCGTGTGCGAGCGTACTGTAGCACGGCCAGTCGAGCGGGCTCAGCGTGGATCGCGAATACTGCACATTTTGCCTGAAAAACGCGAAATAAGAACATTTCTGGTATACGTCCCACATAGGTTGATGCTTCATCTAGAGTTTGCGACCACGCAGAGCCTCGAAATGCCCGTCGTAGCGTAGTGGTTCGGAATCTTCGAGACCCATGCGAGCCGTGAGCTGCCGAGGCATACGTACACGCTGCCCGAACGCGTTCGTGTGCGAGCGTACTGTAGCACGGCCAGTCGAGCGGGCTCAGCGTGGATCGCGAATACTGCACATTTTGCCTGAAAAACGCGAAATGAGAACATTTCTGGTATACGTCCCACATAGGTTGATGCTTCATCTAGAGTTTGCGACCACGCAGAGCCTCGAAATGCCCGTCGTAGCGTAGTGGTTCGGAATCTTCGAGACCCATGCGAGCCGCGAGCTGCCGAGGCACACGTACACGCTGCCCGAACGCGTTCGTGTGCGAGCGTACTGTAGCACGGCCAGTCGAGCGGGCTCAGCGTGGATCGCGAATACTGCACATTTTGCCTGAAAAACGCGAAATGAGAACATTTCTGGTATACGTCCCACATAGATTGATGCTTCATCTAGAGATTGCGACCACGCAGAGCCTCGAAATGCCCGTCGTAGGGTAGTGGTTCGGAAACTTCGAGACCCATGCAAGCCGCGAGCTGCCGAGGCACACGTACACGCTGCCCGAACGCGTTCGTGTGCGAGCGTACTGTAGCACGGCCAGTCGAGCGGGCTCCGCGTGGATCGCGAATACTGCACATTTTGCTTGAAAAACGGGAAATGAGAACATTTCTGGTATACGTCCCACATAGGTTGATGCTCCATCTAGAGATTGCGACCACGCAGAGCCTCGAAATGCCCGTCGTAGCGTAGTGGTTCGGAATCTTCGAGACCCATGCGAGCCGCGAGCTGCCGAGGCACACGTACACGCTGCCCGAACGCGTTCGTGTGCGAGCGTACTGTAGCACGGCCAGTCGAGCGGGCTCAGCGTGGAACGCGAATACTGCACATTTTGCTTGAAAAACGCGAAATGAGAACATTTCTCGTATACCTCCCACATAGGTTGATGCTTCATCTAGAGATTGCGACCACGCAGAGCCTTGAAATGCCCGCCGTAGGGTAGTGGTCCGGAATCTTCGAGACCCATGCGAGCCGCGAGCTGCCGAGGCACACGTACACGCTGCCCGAACGCGTTCGTGTGCGAGCGTACTGTAGCACGGCCAGTCGAGCGGGCTCCGCGTGGATCGCGAATACTGCACATTTTGCTTGAAAAACGAGAAATGAGAACATTTCTGGTATACGTCCCACATAGGTTGATGCTTCATCTAGAGATTGCGACCACGCAGAGCCTCGAAATGCCCGTCGTAGCGTAGTGGTTCGGAATCTTCGAGACCCATGCAAGCCGCGAGCTGCCGAGGCACACGTACACGCTGCCCGAACGCGTTCGTGTGCGAGCGTACTGTAGCACGGCCAGTCGAGCGGGCTCAGCGTGGATCGCGAATACTGCACATTTTGCCTGAAAAACGCGAAATGAGAACATTTCTGGTATACGTCCCACATAGGTTGATGCTTCATCTAGAGATTGCGACCACGCAGAGCCTCGAAATGCCCGTCGTAGCGTAGTGGTTCGGAAACTTCGAGACCCATGCGAGCCGCGAGCTGCCGAGGCACACGTACACGCTGCCCGAACGCGTTCGTGTGCGAGCGTACTGTAGCACGGCCAGTCGAGCGGGCTCAGCGTGGATACTACAGCGTGCGAATACTGCACATTTTGCCTGAAAAACGCGAAATGAGAACATTTCTGGTATACGTCCCACATAGGCTGATGCTTCATCTAGAGATTGCGACCACGCAGAGCCTCGAAATGCCCGTCGTAGCGTAGTGGTTCGGAAACTTCGAGATCCATGCAAGCCGCGAGCTGCCGAGGCACACGTACACGCTGCCCGAACGCGTTCGTGTGCGAGCGTACTGTAGCACGGCCAGTCGAGCGGGCTCAGCGTGGATCGCGAATACTGCACATTTTGCCTGAAAAACGCGAAATGAGAACATTTCTGGTATACGTCCCACATAGGTTGATGCTTCATCTAGAGTTTGCGACCACGCAGAGCCTCGAAATGCCCGTCGTAGCGTAGTGGTTCGGAATCTTCGAGACCCATGCGAGCCGTGAGCTGCCGAGGCACACGTACACGCTGCCCGAACGCGTTCGTGTGCGAGCGTACTGTAGCACGGCCAGTCGAGCGGGCTCAGCGTGGATCGCGAATACTGCACATTTTGCCTGAAAAACGCGAAAAGAGAACATTTCTGGTATACGTCCCACATAGGTTGATGCTTCATCTAGAGTTTGCGACCACGCAGAGCCTCGAAATGCCCGTCGTAGCGTAGTGGTTCGGAATCTTCGAGACCCATGCGAGCCGCGAGCTGCCGAGGCACACGTACACGCTGCCCGAACGCGTTCGTGTGCGAGCGTACTGTAGCACGGCCAGTCGAGCGGGCTCAGCGTGGATCGCGAATACTGCACATTTTGCCTGAAAAACGCGAAATGAGAACATTTCTGGTATACGTCCCACATAGGTTGATGCTTCATCTAGAGATTGCGACCACGCAGAGCCTCGAAATGCCCGTCGTAGCGTAGTGGTTCGGAAACTTCGAGACCCATGCAAGCCGCAAGCGGCCGAGGCACACGTACACGCTGCCCGAACGCGTTCGTGTGCGAGCGTACTGTAGCACGGCCAGTCGAGCGGGCTCAGCGTGGAACGCGAATACTGCACATTTTGCCTGAAAAACGCGAAATGAGAACATTTCTGGTATACGTCCCACATAGGTTGATGCTTCATCTAGAGATTGCGACCACGCAGAGCCTCGAAATGCCCGTCGTAGCGTAGTGGTTCGGAATCTTCGAGACCCATGCGAGCCGCGAGCTGCCGAGGCACACGTACACGCTGCCCGAACGCGTTCGTGTGCGAGCGTACTGTAGCACGACCAATCGAGCGGGCTCAGCGTGGATCGCGAATACTGCACATTTTGCCTGAAAAACGCGAAATGAGAACATTTCTGGTATACGTCCCACATAGGTTGATGCTTCATCTAGAGATTGCGACCACGCAGAGCCTCGAAATGCCCGTCGTAGCGTAGTGGTTCGGAATCTTCGAGACCCATGCAAGCCGCGAGCTGCCGAGGCACACGTACACGCTGCCCGAACGCGTTCGTGTGCGAGCGTACTGTAGCACGGCCAGTCGAGCGGGCTCCGCGTGGATCGCGAATACTGCACATTTTGCTTGAAAAACGCGAAATGAGAACATTTCTCGTATACCTCCCACATAGGTTGATGCTTCATCTAGAGATTGCGACCACGCAGAGCCTCGAAATGCCCGTCGTAGCGTAGTGGTTCGGAATCTTCGAGACCCATGCGAGCCGCGAGCTGCCGAGGCACACGTACACGCTGCCCGAACGCGTTCGTGTGCGAGCGTACTGTAGGACGGCCAGTCGAGCGGGCTCAGCGTGGATCGCGAATACTGCACATTTTGCCTGAAAAACGCGAAATGAGAACATTTCTGGTATACGTCCCACATAGGTTGATGCTTCATCTAGAGTTTGCGACCACGCAGAGCCTCGAAATGCCCGTCGTAGCGTAGTGGTTCGGAATCTTCGAGACCCATGCGAGCCGCGAGCTGCCGAGGCACACGTACACGCTGCCCGAACGCGTTCGTGTGCGAGCGTACTGTAGCACGGCCAGTCGAGCGGGCTCAGCGTGGATCGCGAATACTGCACATTTTGCCTGAAAAACGCGAAATGAGAACATTTCTGGTATACGTCCCACATAGGTTGATGCTTCATCTAGAGATTGCGACCACGCAGAGCCTCGAAATGCCCGTCGTAGCGTAGTGGTTCGGAAACTTCGAGACCCATGCAAGCCGCGAGCTGCCGAGGCACACGTACACGCTGCCCGAACGCGTTCGTGTGCGAGCGTACTGTAGCACGGCCAGTCGAGCGGGCTCCGCGTGGATCGCGAATACTGCACATTTTGCTTGAAAAACGGGAAATGAGAACATTTCTGGTATACGTCCCACATAGGTTGATGCTCCATCTAGAGATTGCGACCACGCAGAGCCTCGAAATGCCCGTCGTAGCGTAGTGGTTCGGAATCTTCGAGACCCATGCGAGCCGCGAGCTGCCGAGGCACACGTACACGCTGCCCGAACGCGTTCGTGTGCGAGCGTACTGTAGCACGGCCAGTCGAGCGGGCTCAGCGTGGAACGCGAATACTGCACATTTTGCTTGAAAAACGCGAAATGAGAACATTTCTCGTATACCTCCCACATAGGTTGATGCTTCATCTAGAGATTGCGACCACGCAGAGCCTCGAAATGCCCGCCGTAGCGTAGTGGTTCGGAATCTTCGAGACCCATGCGAGCCGCGAGCTGCCGAGGCACACGTACACGCTGCCCGAACGCGTTCGTGTGCGAGCGTACTGTAGCACAGCCAGTCGAGCGGGCTCAGCGTGGATCGCGAATACTGCACATTTTGCCTGAAAAACGCGAAATGAGAACATTTCTGGTATACGTCCCACATAGGTTGATGCATCTAGAGATTGGGACCACGCAGAGCCTCGAAATGCCCGTCGTAGCGTAGTGGTTCGGAATCTTCGAGACCCATGCGAGCCGCGAGCTGCCGAGGCACACGTACACGCTACCCGAACGCGTTCGTGTGCGAGCGTACTGTAGCACGGCCAGTCGAGCAGGCTCAGCGTGGATCGCGAATACTGCACATTTTGCCTGAAAAACGCGAAATGAGAACATTTCTGGTATACGTCCCACATAGGTTGATGCTTCATCTAGAGATTGCGACCACGCAGAGCCTCGAAATGCCCGTCGTAGCGTAGTGGTTCGGAATCTTCGAGACCCATGCGAGCCGCGAGCTGCCGAGGCACACGTACACGCTGCCCGAACGCGTTCGTGTGCGAGCGTACTGTAGCACGACCAATCGAGCGGGCTCAGCGTGGATCGCGAATACTGCACATTTTGCCTGAAAAACGCGAAATGAGAACATTTCTGGTATACGTCCCACATAGGTTGATGCTTCATCTAGAGATTGCGACCACGCAGAGCCTCGAAATGCCCGTCGTAGCGTAGTGGTTCGGAATCTTCGAGACCCATGCAAGCCGCGAGCTGCCGAGGCACACGTACACGCTGCCCGAACGCGTTCGTGTGCGAGCGTACTGTAGCACGGCCAGTCGAGCGGGCTCAGCGTGGATCGCGAATACTGCACATTTTGCCTGAAAAACGCGAAATGAGAACATTTCTGGTATACGTCCCACATAGGTTGATGCTTCATCTAGAGATTGCGACCACGCAGAGCCTCGAAATGCCCGTCGTAGCGTAGTGGTTCGGAATCTTCGAGACCCATGCGAGCCGCGAGCTGCCGAGGCACACGTACACGCTGCCCGAACGCGTTCGTGTGCGAGCGTACTGTAGCACGGCCAGTCGAGCGGGCTCAGCGTGGAACGCGAATACTGCACATTTTGCTTGAAAAACGCGAAATGAGAACATTTCTCGTATACCTCCCACATAGGTTGATGCTCATCTAGAGATTGCGACCACGCAGAGCCTCGAAATGCCCGCCGTAGCGTAGTGGTCAGGAATCTTCGATACCCATGCGAGCCGCGAGCTGCCGAGGCACACGTATACGCTGCCCGAACGCGTTCGTGTGCGAGCGTACTGTAGCACAGCCAGTCGAGCGGGCTCAGCGTGGATCGCGAATACTGCACATTTTGCCTGAAAAACGCGAAATGAGAACATTTCTGGTATACGTCCCACATAGGTTGATGCATCTAGAGATTGGGACCACGCAGAGCCTCGAAATGGCCGTCGTAGCGTAGTGGTTCGGAATCTTCGAGACCCATGCGAGCCGCGAGCTGCCGAGGCACACGTACACGCTACCCGAACGCGTTCGTGTGCGAGCGTACTGTAGCACGGCCAGTCGAGCGGGCTCAGCGTCGATCGCGAATACTGCACATTTTGCCTGAAAAACGCGAAATGAGAACATTTCTGGTATACGTCCCACATAGGTTGATGCTTCATCTAGAGATTGCGACCACGCAGAGCCTCGAAATGCCCGTCGTAGCGTAGTGGTTCGGAATCTTCGAGACCCATGCGAGCCGCGAGCTGCCGAGGCACACGTACACGCTGCCCGAACGCGTTCGTGTGCGAGCGTACTGTAGCACGACCAATCGAGCGGGCTCAGCGTGGATCGCGAATACTGCACATTTTGCCTGAAAAACGCGAAATGAGAACATTTCTGGTATACGTCCCACATAGGTTGATGCTTCATCTAGAGATTGCGACCACGCAGAGCCTCGAAATGCCCGTCGTAGCGTAGTGGTTCGGAATCTTCGAGACCCATGCAAGCCGCGAGCTGCCGAGGCACACGTACACGCTGCCCGAACGCGTTCGTGTGCGAGCGTACTGTAGCACGGCCAGTCGAGCGGGCTCAGCGTGGATCGCGAATACTGCACATTTTGCCTGAAAGACGCGAAATGAGAACATTTCTGGTATACGTCCCACATAGGTTGATGCATCTAGAGATTGGGACCACGCAGAGCCTCGAAATGCCCGTCGTAGCGTAGTGGTTCGGAATCTTCGAGACCCATGCGAGCCGCGAGCTGCCGAGGCACACGTACACGCTGCCCGAACGCGTTCGTGTGCGAGCGTACTGTAGCACGGCCAGTCGAGCGGGCTCCGCGTGGATCGCGAATACTGCACATTTTGCTTGAAAAACGCGAAATGAGAACATTTCTCGTATACCTCCCACATAGGTTGATGCTTCATCTAGAGATTGCGACCACGCAGAGCCTCGAAATGCCCGTCGTAGCGTAGTGGTTCGGAATCTTCGAGACCCATGCGAGCCGCGAGCTGCCGAGGCACACGTACACGCTGCCCGAACGCGTTCGTGTGCGAGCGTACTGTAGCACGGCCAGTCGAGCGGGCTCAGCGTGGAACGCGAATACTGCACATTTTGCTTGAAAAACGCGAAATGAGAACATTTCTCGTATACCTCCCACATAGGTTGATGCTCATCTAGAGATTGCGACCACGCAGAGCCTCGAAATGCCCGCCGTAGCGTAGTGGTCAGGAATCTTCGATACCCATGCGAGCCGCGAGCTGCCGAGGCACACGTACACGCTGCCCGAACGCGTTCGTGTGCGAGCGTACTGTAGCACAGCCAGTCGAGCGGGCTCAGCGTGGATCGCGAATACTGCACATTTTGCCTGAAAAACGCGAAATGAGAACATTTCTGGTATACGTCCCACATAGGTTGATGCATCTAGAGATTGGGACCACGCAGAGCCTCGAAATGGCCGTCGTAGCGTAGTGGTTCGGAATCTTCGAGACCCATGCGAGCCGCGAGCTGCCGAGGCACACGTACACGCTACCCGAACGCGTTCGTGTGCGAGCGTACTGTAGCACGGCCAGTCGAGCGGGCTCAGCGTCGATCGCGAATACTGCACATTTTGCCTGAAAAACGCGAAATGAGAACATTTCTGGTATACGTCCCACATAGGTTGATGCTTCATCTAGAGATTGCGACCACGCAGAGCCTCGAAATGCCCGTCGTAGCGTAGTGGTTCGGAATCTTCGAGACCCATGCGAGCCGCGAGCTGCCGAGGCACACGTACACGCTGCCCGAACGCGTTCGTGTGCGAGCGTACTGTAGCACGACCAATCGAGCGGGCTCAGCGTGGATCGCGAATACTGCACATTTTGCCTGAAAAACGCGAAATGAGAACATTTCTGGTATACGTCCCACATAGGTTGATGCTTCATCTAGAGATTGCGACCACGCAGAGCCTCGAAATGCCCGTCGTAGCGTAGTGGTTCGGAATCTTCGAGACCCATGCAAGCCGCGAGCTGCCGAGGCACACGTACACGCTGCCCGAACGCGTTCGTGTGCGAGCGTACTGTAGCACGGCCAGTCGAGCGGGCTCAGCGTGGATCGCGAATACTGCACATTTTGCCTGAAAGACGCGAAATGAGAACATTTCTGGTATACGTCCCACATAGGTTGATGCATCTAGAGATTGGGACCACGCAGAGCCTCGAAATGCCCGTCGTAGCGTAGTGGTTCGGAATCTTCGAGACCCATGCGAGCCGCGAGCTGCCGAGGCACACGTACACGCTGCCCGAACGCGTTCGTGTGCGAGCGTACTGTAGCACGGCCAGTCGAGCGGGCTCCGCGTGGATCGCGAATACTGCACATTTTGCTTGAAAAACGCGAA
Source organism: Lasioglossum villosulum (assembly GCA_963971365.1). Classification (NCBI taxonomy): domain Eukaryota; kingdom Metazoa; phylum Arthropoda; class Insecta; order Hymenoptera; family Halictidae; genus Lasioglossum; species Lasioglossum villosulum. The sequence continues at coordinate 15,373,193 of OZ020501.1, read as the reverse complement.
ATGAGAACATTTCTCGTATACCTCCCACATAGGTTGATGCTTCATCTAGAGATTGCGACCACGCAGAGCCTCGAAATGCCCGTCGTAGCGTAGTGGTTCGGAATCTTCGAGACCCATGCGAGCCGCGAGCTGCCGAGGCACACGTACACGCTGCCCGAACGCGTTCGTGTGCGAGCGTACTGTAGCACGGCCAGTCGAGCGGGCTCAGCGTGGAACGCGAATACTGCACATATTGCTTGAAAAACGCGAAATGAGAACATTTCTCGTATACCTCCCACATAGGTTGATGCTTCATCTAGAGATTGCGACCACGCAGAGCCTCGAAATGCCCGCCGTAGCGTAGTGGTTCGGAATCTTCGAGACCCATGCGAGCCGCGAGCTGCCGAGGCACACGTACACGCTGCCCGAACGCGTTCGTGTGCGAGCGTACTGTAGCACGGCCAGTCGAGCGGGCTCAGCGTGGATCGCGAATACTGCACATTTTGCCTGAAAAACGCGAAATGAGAACATTTCTGGTATACGTCCCACATAGGTTGATGCTTCATCTAGAGATTGCGACCACGCAGAGCCTCGAAATGCACGTCGTAGCGTAGTGGTTCGGAATCTTCGAGACCCATGCGAGCCGCGAGCTGCCGAGGCACACGTACACGCTGCCCGAACGCGTTCGTGTGCGAGCGTACTGTAGCACGGCCAGTCGAGCGGGCTCAGCGTGGATCGCGAATACTGCACATTTTGCCTGAAAAACGCGAAATGAGAACATTTCTGGTATACGTCCCACATAGGTTGATGCTTCATCTAGAGATTGCGACCACGCAGAGCCTCGAAATGCCCGTCGTAGCGTAGTGGTTCGGAATCTTCGAGACCCATGCGAGCCGCGAGCTGCCGAGGCACACGTACACGCTGCCCGAACGCGTTCGTGTGCGAGCGTACTGTAGCACGGCCAGTCGAGCGGGCTCAGCGTGGATCGCGAATACTGCACATTTTGCCTGAAAAACGCGAAATGAGAACATTTCTGGTATACGTCCCACATAGGTTGATGCTTCATCTAGAGTTTGCGACCACGCAGAGCCTCGAAATGCCCGTCGTAGCGTAGTGGTTCGGAATCTTCGAGACCCATGCGAGCCGCGAGCTGCCGAGGCACACGTACACGCTGCCCGAACGCGTTCGTGTGCGAGCGTACTGTAGCACGGCCAGTCGAGCGGGCTCAGCGTGGATCGCGAATACTGCACATTTTGCCTGAAAAACGCGAAATGAGAACATTTCTGGTATACGTCCCACATAGGTTGATGCTTCATCTAGAGATTGCGACCACGCAGAGCCTCGAAATGCCCGTCGTAGCGTAGTGGTTCGGAATCTTCGAGACCCATGCAAGCCGCGAGCTGCCGAGGCACACGTACACGCTGCCCGAACGCGTTCGTGTGCGAGCGTACTGTAGCACGGCCAGTCGAGCGGGCTCAGCGTGGATCGCGAATGCTGCACATTTTGCCTGAAAAACGCGAAATGAGAACATTTCTGGTATACGTCCCACATAGGTTGATGCTTCATCTAGAGATTGCGACCACGCAGAGCCTCGAAATGCCCGTCGTAGCGTAGTGGTTCGGAATCTTCGAGACCCATGCGAGCCGCGAGCTGCCGAGGCACACGTACACGCTGCCCGAACGCGTTCGTGTGCGAGCGTACTGTAGCACGGCCAGTCGAGCGGGCTCAGCGTGGAACGCGAATACTGCACATTTTGCTTGAAAAACGCGAAATGAGAACATTTCTCGTATACCTCCCACATAGGTTGATGCTTCATCTAGAGATTGCGACCACGCAGAGCCTCGAAATGCCCGCCGTAGCGTAGTGGTTCGGAATCTTCGAGACCCATGCGAGCCGCGAGCTGCCGAGGCACACGTACACGCTGCCCGAACGCGTTCGTGTGCGAGCGTACTGTAGCACAGCCAGTCGAGCGGGCTCAGCGTGGATCGCGAATACTGCACATTTAGCCTGAAAAACGCGAAATGAGAACATTTCTGGTATACGTCCCACATAGGTTGATGCATCTAGAGATTGGGACCACGCAAAGCCTCGAAATGCCCGTCGTAGCGTAGTGGTTCGGAATCTTCGAGACCCATGCGAGCCACGAGCTGCCGAGGCACACGTACACGCTACCCGAACGCGTTCGTGTGCGAGCGTACTGTAGCACGGCCAGTCGTGCGGGCTCAGCGTGGATCGCGAATACTGCACATTTTGCCTGAAAAACGCGAAATGAGAACATTTCTGGTATACGTTCCACATAGGTTGATGCTTCATCTAGAGATTGCGACCACGCAGAGCCTCGAAATGCCCGTCGTAGCGAAGTGGTTCGGAATCTTCGAGACCCATGCGAGCCGCGAGCTGCCGAGGCACACGTACACGCTGCCCGAACGCGTTCGTGTGCGAGCATACTGTAGCACGGCCAATCGAGCGGGCTCGGCGTGGATCGCGAATACTGCACATTTTGCCTGAAAAACGCGAAATGAGAACATTTCTGGTATACGTCCCACATAGGTTGATGCTTCATCTAGAGATTGCGACCACGCAGAGCCTCGAAATGCCCGTCGTAGGGTAGTGGTTCGGAATCTTCGAGACCCATGCAAGCCGCGAGCTGCCGAGGCACACGTACACGCTGCCCGAACGCGTTCGTGTGCGAGCGTACTGTAGCACGGCCAGTCGAGCGGGCTCAGAGTGGATCGCGAACACTGCACATTTTGCCTGAAAAACGCGAAATGAGAACATTTCTGGTATACGTCCCACATAGGTTGATGCATCTAGAGATTGCGACCACGCAGAGCCTCGAAATGCCCGTCGTAGCGTAGTGGTTCGGAATCTCCGAGACCCATGCGAGCCGCGAGCTGCCGAGGCACACGTACACGCTGCCCGAACGCGTTCGTGTGCGAGCGTACTGTAGCACGGCCAGTCGAGCGGGCTCAGCGTGGATCGCGAATACTGCACATTTTGCCTGAAAAACGCGAAATGAAAACATTTCTGGTATACGTCCCACATAGGTTGATGCTTCATCTAGAGATTGCGACCACGCAGAGCCTCGAAATGCCCGTCGTAGCGTAGTGGTTCGGAATCTTCGAGACCCATGCGAGCCGCGAGCTGCCGAGGCACACGTACACGCTGCCCGAACGCGTTCGTGTGCGAGCGTACTGTAGCACGGCCAGTCGAGCGGGCTCAGCATGGAACGCGAATACTGCACATTTTGCTTGAAAAACGCGAAATGAGAACATTTCTCGTATACCTCCCACATAGGTTGATGCTTCATCTAGAGATTGCGACCACGCAGAGCCTCGAAATGCCCGCCGTAGCGTAGTGGTTCGGAATCTTCGAGACCCATGCGAGCCGCGAGCTGCCGAGGCACACGTACACGCTGCCCGAACGCGTTCGTGTGCGAGCGTACTGTAGCACAGCCAGTCGAGCGGGCTCAGCGTGGATCGCGAATACTGCACATTTAGCCTGAAAAACGCGAAATGAGAACATTTCTGGTATACGTCCCACATAGGTTGATGCATCTAGAGATTGGGACCACGCAGAGCCTCGAAATGCCCGTCGTAGCGTAGTGGTTCGGAATCTTCGAGACCCATGCGAGCCGCGAGCTGCCGAGGCACACGTACACGCTACCCGAACGTTTTCGTGTGCGAGCGTACTGTAGCACGGCCAGTCGTGCGGGCTCAGCGTGGATCGCGAATACTGCACATTTTGCCTGAAAAACGCGAAATGAGAACATTTCTGGTATACGTCCCACATAGGTTGATGCTTCATCTAGAGATTGCGACCACGCAGAGCCTCGAAATGCCCGTCGTAGCGTAGTGGTTCGGAATCTTCGAGACCCATGCGAGCCGCGAGCTGCCGAGGCACACGTACACGCTGCCCGAACGCGTTCGTGTGCGAGCGTACTGTAGCACGGCCAATCGAGCGGGCTCAGCGTGGATCGCGAATACTGCACATTTTGCCTGAAAAACGCGAAATGAGAACATTTCTGGTATACGTCCCACATAGGTTGATGCTTCATCTAGAGATTGCGACCACGCAGAGCCTCGAAATGCCCGTCGTAGCGTAGTGGTTCGGAATCTTCGAGACCCATTCGAGCCGCGAGCTGCCGAGGCACACGTACACGCTACCCGAACGTGTTCGTGTGCGAGCGTACTGTAGCACGGCCAGTCGTGCGGGCTCAGCGTGGATCGCGATTACTGCACATTTTGCCTGAAAAACGCGAAATGAGAACATTTCTGGTATACGTCCCACATAGGTTGATGCTTCATCTAGAGAATGCGACCACGCAGAGCCTCGAAATGCCCGTCGTAGCGTAGTGGTTCGGAATCTTCGAGACCCATGCGAGCCGCGAGCTGCCGAGGCACACGTACACGCTGCCCGAACGCGTTCGTGTGCGAGCGTACTGTAGCACGGCCAGTCGAGCGGGCTCAGCGTGGATCGCGAATACTGCACATTTTGCCTGAAAAACGCGAAATGAGAACATTTCTGGTATACGTCCCACATAGGTTGATGCTTCATCTAGAGATTGCGACCACGCAGAGCCTCGAAATGCCCGTCGTAGCGTAGTGGTTCGGAATCTTCGAGACCCATGCGAGCCGCGAGCTGCCGAGGCACACGTACACGCTGCCCGAACGCGTTCGTGTGCGAGCGTACTGTAGCACGGCCAGTCGAGCGGGCTCAGCGTGGATCGCGAATACTGCACATTTTGCCTGAAAAACGCGAAATGAGAACATTTCTGGTATACGTCCCACATAGGTTGATGCTTCATCTAGAGATTGCGACCACGCAGAGCCTCGAAATGCCCGTCGTAGCGTAGTGGTTCGGAATCTTCGAGACCCATGCGAGCCGCGAGCTGCCGAGGCACACGTACACGCTACCCGAACGCGTTCGTGTGCGAGCGTACTGTAGCACGGCCAGTCGAGCGGGCTCAGCGTGGAACGCGAATACTGCACAGTTTGCTTGAAAAACGCGAAATGAGAACATTTCTCGTATACCTCCCACATAGGTTGATGCTTCATCTAGAGATTGCGACCACGCAGAGCCTCGAAATGCCCGTCGTAGCGTAGTGGTTCGGAATCTTCGAGACCCATGCAAGCCGCGAGCTGCCGAGGCACACGTACACGCTGCCCGAACGCGTTCGTGTGCGAGCGTACTGTAGCACGGCCAGTCGAGCGGGCTCAGCGTGGATCGCGAATACTGCACATTTTGCCTGAAAAACGCGAAATGAGAACATTTCTGGTATACGTCCCACATAGGTTGATGCTTCATCTAGAGATTGCGACCACGCAGAGCCTCGAAATGCCCGTCGTAGCGTAGTGGTTCGGAATCTTCGAGACCCATGCGAGCCGCGAGCTGCCGAGGCACACGTACACGCTGCCCGAACGCGTTCGTGTGCGAGCGTACTGTAGCACGGCCAGTCGAGCGGGCTCAGCGTGGATCGCGAATACTGCACATTTTGCCTGAAAAACGCGACATGAGAACATTTCTGGTATACGTCCCACATAGGTTGATGCTTCATCTAGAGATTGCGACCACGCAGAGCCTCGAAATGCCCGTCGTAGCGTAGTGGTTCGGAATCTTCGAGACCCATGCAAGCCGCGAGCTGCCGAGGCACACGTACACGCTGCCCGAACGCGTTCGTGTGCGAGCGTACTGTAGCACGGCCAGTCCAGCGGGCTCAGCGTGGATCGCGAATACTGCACATTTTGCCTGAAAAACGCGACATGAGAACATTTCTGGTATACGTCCCACATAGGTTGATGCTTCATCTAGAGATTGCGACCACGCAGAGCCTCGAAATGCCCGTCGTAGCGTAGTGGTTCGGAATCTTCGAGACCCATGCAAGCCGCGAGCTGCCGAGGCACACGTACACGCTGCCCGAACGCGTTCGTGTGCGAGCGTACTGTAGCACGGCCAGTCCAGCGGGCTCAGCGTGGATCGCGAATACTGCACATTTTGCCTGAAAAACGCGAAATGAGAACATTTCTGGTATACGTCCCACATAGGTTGATGCTTCATCTAGAGATTGCGACCACGCAGAGCCTCGAAATGCCCGTCGTAGCGTAGTGGTTCGGAATCTTCGAGACCCATGCGAGCCGCGAGCTGCCGCGGCACACGTACACGCTGCCCGAACGCGTTCGTGTGCGAGCGTACTGTAGCACGGCCAGTCGAGCGGGCTCAGCGTGGATCGCGAATACTGCACATTTTGCCTGAAAAACGCGAAATGAGAACATTTCTGGTATACGTCCCACATAGGTTGATGCTTCATCTAGAGATTGCGACCACGCAGAGCCTCGAAATGCCCGTCGTAGCGTAGTGGTTCGGAATCTTCGAGACCCATGCAAGCCGCGAGCTGCCGAGGCACACGTACACGCTGCCCGAACGCGTTCGTGTGCGAGCATACTGTAGCACGGCCAGTCGAGCGGGCTCAGCGTGGATCGCGAATACTGCACATTTTGCCTGAAAAACGCGAAATGAGAACATTTCTGGTATACGTCCCACATAGGTTGATGCTTCATCTAGAGATTGCGACCACGCAGAGCCCCGAAATGCCCGTCGTAGCGTAGTGGTTCGGAATCTTCGAGACCCATGCGAGCTGCCGCGGCACACGTACACGCCGACGAGCGACGGGAGAGATGCGTGGCACACACTCTCACTCGAGCACCGCGACACTGCATCAGAAACGTCACGCCGTATAGTGACGTCACGGTAGCTGATGAAGCCTGACTTACCGGCAACATTTACTGATGCAGTGACTACTCTCACCGCCGAGGCGCTGTTTTGTGCTCCTCGACATTCGACTGTGGAAAATATACCCAGCTCCCCCTAGTGGACGGGAATGTTATTTCTTAGCTTCTGCTAGTGGCCACTTCTTTTTTTTGGCGCGACCGTCAAGGTCATATTTGGACCCACACCCTTAATGGAAATCGACAAAAAACTAGAGTCTGGTCCTAAGCGGCGATTAGGTTATGAACAGACCACCCCCTTCAATTTTGGGGTATATAAAACCGTACATTTTTACTCTCGGGGGTAGTACTTCTGTAGTCACGAATCGTGTCGCGTCGTGCTGTATTCTCGCAAGTCGATTTCTAGTAAGATCGGGCTAAAGTTCCCCTTCGGATCAATCACTAAGCGTATAGATTCCGCTAGTTCGGTATTCAATCTATTAAGGCATTTCATAAAGTCAATTCGAGACCCCCGCACTTTGCCAGTGCGTTAACATGGAGCTCATAGGAAATATTCTTAATTCTTACATTCAATTTTTAATTCAAACACACAAACTCGCGACATATATGTATACCAATGTAAACCATTACGAGTTAAATATATTTGTGTTTTCCTAATTACTTGTAAAATTCTTTAAACCCATAATTATTGTTATACCAATCCTAATTTAGTAATTGAACGTTCCCACACGATACAATCTTAGCGCTCGGATTGTATCGATTTAAATTATACTTGTCACGAGGCTTACTAACAACCCTATCACCTATCAAACTCATAGACGACATTCCAATCGTCGACATAGGGATTTCCAACCTAGTGGGTACCCAATTTCTTATTGGCACCATACACGAAACCTATATAACCAAACCATCCTTAGCGGTTCCTTGACAATCGTATCAGGTGCATTCGCGTTTTGACTCCAATCCTTAGCGGTTCCCTGACAATCGTATCAGGTGCGTTCGCTCTTAACTAACAATTTGAGACCATATTCCCGGGGTAATAACCCTTCGCCGGCCACTCGTGCTGCTCGCGGCCCTGGCTCATAACAGCTGAATGGCAAAAGGCAGACGGAATCTCAAAAGGTGTAATAGTGGAATATCTATCCGACTCTCTGCTTGGTTACGTAAAACCCGAAAGCACCGCAGCCGAAATTTTGAAGAGTCTAGATGAGATATATGAGAGGAAAAGTCTAGCCACTCAACTGGCTATTAGAAAAAAAACTCTTAACACTAAAATTACAGAGTGATGTGCCGCTACTAAAACATTTCACTGTGTTTGATGAACTCATATCGGAACTGGCAGGAGCTGGTGCGAAATTAGAGGAAACGGATAGTGTCACATATTCTATTGCCATTACCTACGACATACGACGGCGTGATAACGGCAATTGAGACGTTAACTGACGCTAATTTAACATTAGCTTTCGTAAAAACTAGATTACTTGATCATGGGACAAAATTAAGATCGGAGATACATTTGCCAAACATAAACATGGTTCAAGCAAATCATAATAACATGAAGCATCAGAGGAATGGATCAAGATTTAAAAATGTATGGAAGAAACAGCCATACAATAAAGTGAAAAAACAATTCAACAAGACAAAACCTGATACAGTCATAAAATATCACCATTGTGGAAGAAAGGGCCATAAGATAAGTGACTGTTATTATTATAAAAGGAGCTCTCAATATGATACTGACAGAAATAGAACAGTTCAAACAGTGCATATTGAAGAACCAGAAGTACCAGGAACTAGTTCTTCTGGTTTTGTATTTGTGGCTGGCGGTCAAGAAAATTGTGACATGGAAAAGGGTGAAAAGATGACATTTATTTTGGACTCTGGTGCATCTGACCACATCGTAAATAAAGACAACGTGTTCCTCAACTTTGAAGAGCTGGTGCCGCCACTCAAGATTTCTGTTGCGAAGAACGGAGAATATATTATGGTAACAAAACGGGGAAGAATACAGGTGATCAGCAACATGGGGGTACAAGGCGTGCTGGAAAATGTTTTATATTGTCCAGAGGTGCCGTACAATTTATTGTCAGTCCGGAGAATGCAGGAGACCGGTTTGACGATTGTTTTCAACGAAAAGGGTGTCGAAATAGGTAAAAACGGTAAACCTATAATGAGAGGTAAGACCCTAAATTCTTTAATACGTATTGAAGTTCGGATAGATAAAAGAATAAAAAAGGTTAATCAATTTCAAGCTTACAGTAGTGTCAATAATGATTGTGATTTGTGGCATAGACGTTTAGGCCACATTGGTAAAACGAAATTCTTGGAATTGAAAAACAAACAAATGGTTGATGATAAAGAGTGTATTGAAAAGGTTACACCTACTGAAAATTTGTGCGAAGCTTGTATAAATGGCAAACAAGCAAGATTATCCTTTAATAAAAAGGCCAAAGATAAAAGCCATATCAAACGACCATTGTTTGTTATTCATTCAGATGTGTGCGGTCCTATTACTCCTTCAACGGTAAATAATAAAAATTATTTCGTTCTATTTTTGGATGATTATACTCATTATTGTGCGACGTATTTGATTAGATACAAATCTGATGTGTTTTCGGTTTTTCAAGACTTTGTTGCAAAAAGTGAGGCACATTTTAATTCTAAAATTGTTAACTTGTATTGTGACAATGATGGAGAGTATTTATCAAAAGAGATGAAGGATTATTGTGCACAAAAAGGAATTAGCTATCATTTAACTGTTCCACGAACCCCTCAATTAAATGGTGTTTCTGAACGAATGGTTAGGACAATAACCGAGAAAGCACGCACTATGATGAGTGGTGCTAGTTTAGATAAAGCGTTTTGGGGAGAGGCAGTACTAACTGCCACATATTTAATTAATTTAACTCCAACTAAAGCTTTAAGTATAAACAAAACACCATTCGAATTGTGGCACAATAAGAAGCCCAAATTAAAGTATTTGAAGACTTTCGGTTCAACCGTATATATACATCCCAGATAGCACACAACATCTTAGAGATGTCGGTTTCATGTCGTTTTTATGTCTGAACGTCTACGTCGCCAAACAGACGTAATTCGCACATCTGAAAGATGTCTTTTCGAAGACCTGTTTCAGACGTATGAGGGAATATGCCTTTTGAACGTCTCAAACAAGATGTTAATAGGTTCTCTACAAGTACTGACGAGTCCATAGAGATGGCGTTGGTGAGAGCCGGAGCTCTATCTGGCCAATCAGGAAGCCCCAATTTTTCGCGCATGCGCGGCAATTTCAGCTTCAGTAACGAAACCTTTTCGATGAAATCGGGTAGCACCCCGCAGACTTTTAAACATTTGTTAGTGTATACATATGAAATATTGAAATGATAAATCGAACAAAATATTGTTCTAAAATCATGAGAACAATAATACTGCTACACTCTCGCCAATATAACTGCCTCAGGACGTCATTACTTTGGCCGCTCTGCTGCATCATTGTAGATACGCTCCTGTTTTGGCCGTGCTGCGCGAAAAATTTATGCCCAATCATTAGGTGTATAAAAGATGTATCTCAGAAAATACATAAAAACATACCTACTAGTTTTCATTTTTACATATTAAATCTGATTAAATACATTCTTACACGTACCTATTTACGAGTGTTTCACTTAACCTGTGTACGTGAATAATTCCTGTTAAAGTTATAAATTAAATTAAATAAGTGAAAAATCACGCGAAATCCTAACCCTATAAAGTGAAAACATGGACATCGCCGAAGGAAAAAAAAATTCGGTACTAAATATACGGATCGCAGAATCTCGACAAGTACTCGGCAGTAACGGATTGTGGACATACACAAGCGGCGATGAAGATAAAATAGAAGAAACCCGTATTGTGTGGGACTAAAATTTTACCCACCCCTCCAAATTTGGAGAAGAAAACCAACATTGGTATGTAAATACAAAAAGAAGCGCCCTACATATAGAACATTAAATTATTACATTCATAGCTATATATCTCATCCTCTTACTGTAATTAGTATATCTTATTTCATCAAAACATATTTTATTGTCAGTCACTGCCGACTACAACCAGTGAGGAACAGACGTTATCGCTACTCACGAACAGACCCAGAGAGTATGCAAGGAAGTAGCAGGCAGAGAAACCAAGAAGTTGCAACAAGATTGGTATGTAAATACAAAAAGCAGCACACTGCGATACTCAATTTACTGTAACTAGTACATCTTTTTTCAATGAAACATTTTATTTTCAGTGACTGCCATGAGCAACGATTTGCTGATTGTAAACAGACCAGAGAATGCGCATGATAGCAGCAGAAATAGGAGCAAACAATTCACAGCAAAATTGGTATGTAAATGCAAAAAGAAGCACCCTCAGACAGTAAATTTACTGTAATTAGTATACATTTTTCAATGAAACATATTTTATTTGCAATTACATCCACCAGCAAGGAATCTATGACTCCAAACAGTCCCAGAGAATATGCATGATGGCAGCAGAGGCAGGAGCAGACAAGTGACAGCAAAATTGGTATGTAAATGCAAAAGGAAGCACCCTCAGACAGTAAATTTACTGTAATTAGTATACTTTTTTCAATAAAACATATTTTATTTGCAATTACAGCCACCAACAAGGAATCACTGATTCCAAACAGATTCAGAGAGTGTGGTAAAAGGCAGCAGAAAGAGGAGCCAAGAAGTTGCCACTCAAGCCAAGATGCTGTGCCGAGGACGCTTGTGAAGCAGAACAACCTCGTGCAGATCCTGCTGACCGAAACTCTCCAGCAGGTCCACCGTTTGAAGAAGGCGAACCGGACAGATATATATTCTAATTCTCATTTTTAACCTCTAATATTGTAATTTTAATTAATTTGTATGTATGTATATATTTAAAAATATATTTATTCGTAAATTTTAAAATGATTTATTGTATGTTATTTGAAATAACTAACCTAACCTATAAGCCTTACCCGAAAGTTTTTAAACAGTCGCGCGAACAACATCTGTAAGATGTCTTTTTTCAGACATCTGGAAGATGTTTTCTATATGAACTACTAGAACATCTGAAAGATATCAAAACGACATTCAGAAGACATCTTTAAGATGGTACGTTGAGTCACAAACGACATAAAACTAACGTAAAACCAACGTAAAACTGACATCAAACCGACATAGGGCGACATCTCTCAGATGTTTGAATGTCTTGCGGCAGGCATCTTTCGAACATCTTTGAGACGTGTCTGTGCTATCTGGGATAGTAAGACTAGAAAAACTAAGTTCGATGAAAAGTCATGGAAGGGTATATTAATTGGCTATGAACCGAACGGGTACAAAGTGTGGGATACGGAACAAGAAAAATCTCTTGTTGTTAGAGATGTGATAGTTGATGAAATAAATTACTTGAAAACTCGACCAGTAATGAAACCTGTTATAGTTGATGAAAATATCTATAATAAAACTGATGTATCTGACTTACAGTCAAAATCAGTAGAAATAGATAAAAGGTCTCATAAATCTGATAATGATGAATCAGATATATCAAAGGCGAGAGAAGAAGTAAATTCAGAAATGAAATTAGATACTGAACCTAATAAATCTGTAACAGAAACAGATGCGCACAATAATTCTCTATCTGAAAATGCTAATCACAATACTGAACCACGAAGGAGTGATAAGATTAAACAACGTCCTCCTATATCATATAATGAATGTAACACACAGCATGAACTTTTAGTGTGTGCAGAATCATTCATTAATAAGACTCCCAGTTCATTTGAAGAAATTGAATCTAGAGAGGATAGGATTCAATGGGAACTTGCAATAAATGATGAAATTAATTCATTGCTTACAAACAATACTTGGACATTGGTTGAAAAACCAGAAAATAGAAACATTGTCGATTGTAAATGGGTATTTACTATTAAAACAGATGAACACGGAAATCCTTCAAAATATAAGGCGCGTCTTGTTGCTCGCGGTTTCAGTCAAAAATACTTAATTGATTATGACGAAACATTTGCACCAGTTGCGAGAATGGCAAGTTTTAGATGCATAATTGCCATAGCTAATCAATTCAATTTATTGTTACACCATATGGATGTGAGGACGGCATTCTTAAATGGCAAATTAAAAGAGGAAATTTATATGAGAGTTCCTCAAGGAAATAAAAGCAAACGCAATCAAGTCTGTAAATTAAATAAAGCCATCTACGGTTTAAAACAGGCAGCGAGAAATTGGTTTGAAGTATTCGAGAAAAGCCTTGTAGATGAAGGTTTCCGAGGTTCACCAGTCGACAGATGTTTATATATACTAGATAGAGGAAATATAGAAAATAACATATATGTTGTACTATATGTGGACGATTTAATGATTGCTACTGCAAAAGAGGATACCATGAAGTACTTTAAAACATACCTAATGAATAAATTTAAAATGGTAGATTTAAAGGATATTAGTCTTTTCTTAGGTATAAAGATTGAATGAAAACAGAATAAAATATCTTTAAATCAAACTAATTACATTAATACAGTTCTTAGAAAATTTAATATGTATGAGTGTAAGCCTGTGAGCGCACCTTTGCCAAGTAAACTTGATTATTTGGCATTGAATTCTGATGAAAAGTGTGAAGCACCATGCAAAAGTTTGATTGGTTGTTTAATGTACATAATGGTATGTACAAGGCCTGATCTAAGTACCGCAGTAAACATTTTAAGTAGATATATAAGCAAAAATAATAAAGAACTTTGGAAAAATTTAAAACATGTATTAAGATATCTTAGAAGTTCAAATAATATTACATTGAGCTATGTAAGAGATAATTATAATAATATAATAAGCGGTTACGTTGATTCTGATTGGGGAGGCCATGACGAAAATAATAGACGAAGTACAACAGGTTACTTATTTCAATTATTTGAACGATGCACAATAAGTTGGTCTACAAGACGACAAGCATCGGTAGCTGCATCATCTACTGAAGCAGAATACATGGCACTCTTTGAGGGTGTAAGAGAAGCTTTATGGTTAAAGTCCTTAATAGTTAGTATGAGTATAGAAATATCAAAACCGATTATAATATATGAAGACAATAACGGTTGCATTAGTATAGCTAATAATCCTGGCAATCAAAAGAAATCGAAGCATATAGACAACAAATATCATTTCTCAAGAGAGCAAATTGCAAAAAATGTAATAAAACTTGAATATGTTTCCACAAGAAATCAAGTTGCAGACATTTTCACAAAGCCTCTACCAGCCATAAAATTTGTGGAGTTCAGGACAAAGATGGGCCTGGAAGGATAAAAAAAAAACTATATATATATATATATATATATATAATGTAAATGTAGTATTATAAGTTTTTATGATCGGATCTGATTAGGTTTCCTGGGTTTTCCTAATCCTATGCAACAAATGTTGGACCACGTGTACTCTTCCAGAAACGGCAAGGAACAAGACGTGAGTCTTCTTTAAAAGGGACAGTTATTACCCCAGATAGCACTCGGATGTCCGAAGGACGTCCAAAGTACGTCCGTATTGGACCTTCGTATGTCCGAGATACGTCCGAAATATGTCCGATATATGTCCCAGGAAGGTACGATTTACAAAGTGTGACGTACATAGGACGTCCCGTACGGACCAATCTGGGATGTATGTGGGACGTATCTGGGGACATACAGGCGTTATTTGTACGTTCCTGGTACATACCAGGGACATAAGGACGTTATTTGGACGTCCCTGGGACATATGGCTGGACATATTCAGAACGTTCATAAAACATTACAATTTCATTTTAATTTTTATTAAATAAACATTTCATATATATATATATATATATATATATATATATATATATATATATATATATATATATTAGGTGCGTAGTACAATACAATAGTAATATAACATATACAGGGTGTCCCAAAACTACCCTAGGAGCCGAAAATGGGAGGTTCCTTGGGTCATTTGAAACGACATTTTCCTTTACAAAAATGGCGTCCGCGGCTTTGTTTACGATTTATTAACGAAAAACACGGACCAATCAGAGCGCGATCTAGACATGCGATGGCACGTTCGGCCAATTGACAGTGGGCGCGTCGGGCCGACTGTGCTAACTCGCGTCTAGGTCGCGCTCTGATTGGTCCGTGTTTTTCGTTAATAACCCGTAAACAAAGCCGCGGACGCTATTTTTGTAAAGGAAAATGTCGCTTCAAATGACCCAAGGAACCTCCCATTTTCGGCTCCTAGGGTAGTTTTGGGACACCCTGTATAAGTACAATACAATAGTAATATAACAATACAATAGTATACATATAATACAACATATACAGGGTGTTCGACTACAGGTGGGAGAAAATTTAAGGGGTGGTTCTCGACGATAATATAAGACGAAAATAAAGAATAAAAAAATTGCGATTTCGACTTCGTTAATTAGGTATTAGCAATTAAAAATTGGCCCAAAAAGCGGCAACATTTCGACACAGCTGTACGTTGCATACGTCACACAGGCGCGCGACAGTCTCGTATCAAGTGACAAACGCATGCAAACCTCGGTTCTCATTTGGGGCCCCAGCGAGGTGAAAATGTTTAAAAAATCGTTGGACGACATTGAACCTACCTACTCGTTAAAATCCACGAGGGCATTTCTATTATCCGCCCTATGGAATTATCGAGTAGAAGGGGTCAATGCCCTTTCACTTTGAAATTCTTCTCACACAAATCCACAAATCCTTATCCTGCACTATAATTGTTCATAACACCGTACATAATACACTGAAACAAACCACTTTAAAATGGTATCCATTGGGTCCATAAATGTTGAATGAAATCCTCACAAATGCAAGTATCCAGAAATATGCACATACATACTGGAATCGTTCACAGCTAATTAACGTTTGATGCACGTCAATTTGACTTTCGCACACAAAAATAAAATATCAGTGAAATTACTGTGAAGTACACCCACTTAATTAATACCCTAATTCAATGTTTTAAGAAAATGTGTTTCTGCGAGGAGAATCGTTCGTACACGTTCGCGTTCGTATGCACACTGATTCAAGGCAGCTGTGAGGTCAATGCCAGATCGATAAAACAAATGAAGATCTACAGCAAATTCCCGCCCAAATATCACGCGTTGCTATACCAATACATTCTCTATCCTGTTTTCATGAATTTCGTGACTCTTTCTCATTCTGACTGTGACCGCCAAATGTCTCATGTGTGTGAGATTCATCACGTCAGCTGTCTCCTCTCAGAAACACATTTTCTTAAAACATTGAATTAGGGTATTAATTAAGTGGGTGTACTTCACAGTAATTTCACTGATATTTTATTTTTGTGTGCGAAAGTCAAATTGACGTGCATCAAACGTTAATTAGCTGTGAACGATTCCAGTATGTATGTGCATATTTCTGGATACTTGCATTTGTGAGGATTTCATTCAACATTTATGGACCCAATGGATACCATTTTAAAGTGGTTTGTTTCAGTGTATTATGTACGGTGTTATGAACAATTATAGTGCAGGATAAGGATTTGTGGATTTGTGTGAGAAGAATTTCAAAGTGAAAGGGCATTGACCCCTTCTACTCGATAATTCCATAGGGCGGATAATAGAAATGCCCTCGTGGATTTTAACGAGTAGGTAGGTTCAATGTCGTCCAACGATTTTTTAAACATTTTCACCTCGCTGGGGCCCCAAATGAGAACCGAGGTTTGCATGCGTTTGTCACTTGATACGAGACTGTCGCGCGCCTGTGTGACGTATGCAACGTACAGCTGTGTCGAAATGTTGCCGCTTTTTGGGCCAATTTTTAATTGCTAATACCTAATTAACGAAGTCGAAATCGCAATTTTTTTATTCTTTATTTTCGTCTTATATTATCGTCGAGAACCACCCCTTAAATTTTCTCCCACCTGTAGTCGAACACCCTGTATAATATAATATATATATATATATATATATATATAATACAACATACAACAATCTATTTATCTATATCTAAAAAATCATTACAAATTATTTAGTTTCCTGTCATGGTCCTCCGCTAATATAAACTAATGTGATCCGTATGGAAAGACTTGTTTTTTTCTGATGAATTAATGTCTTGGATATCTTCGCTGCATCTAAAAATAAAAATTTCTTGGTGAGAAGCATTGTCAAATAAACGGGAAGATTTTTTAGCATGAATATATTAGGTTGGAGGGAAAGCTATATTGTATTTTAAATAAGCAGGTAATTTTACTTGTAAATCTAAAACACATGTTAGTTACCGAGTCATTAGAAAACAGGAATTAACAGGTTATCTGAAATATGGCAACATACTATTACAAATAATGGAAATTATATTGTTGATTAATATTAAACATGTATTTTTATAAAGTGATACAAATGTTTTCTTTAACGTTAAACCTACCGAGCCTCTGAAGTAACTATGGTACATGTTCTCTTATACAAATGATAAGATTGATTTTATTTAGACTTTGGGTAGCTATGTACTATTGTAATATGTGCACTACTAAAAATGTCAATACAGTTGTTTCTCATGAAATCAGTTTTATTACATTTCTAATTGTAGAATAAAAAACCTGCAACCACTCATTTTAGCCGGTGTTGGTAGGTTTAGTGTTAATATATGATAGCATTTCCACTTCAACGTAGTAATATTTTTATATTTTCCTTTTGTCAGTAATGTTTCAATGACTGAAAATAAATATAAAATAAAAGCTTACCTGAAATCGCAGTGACTTGTTTCACCAACACAATCCTGACAAGTGACTTAAATTATCGAATCACTCACACACGCTTTTTATTAACTGGAATATTACAAACACGTGCACAAGGAACACGTGCTAAACTAACCTCACTTCACGTAAACGCACGGTGATGCGACGCGATGCCGCAGTGGCGTATTTGGCCCAAAAACCGGAATACAATATTGAATCGTTATTTATGAGCTCAGAGTTATAAAAAGGTAGGTCATTGGATTAGCCTTGACACCAGCTATAATTATTAGATCATTATTAGATCAAAAATGTATTCTAACATTTAAAAAATCAAAATGGATTTTGCTTTCCGTAACACCATAATCCGTAAAAATTATACGTACTTGGAACATCCGAAATTTAAGTCCATCGGACGTCCTTAGGACGTAAATAACGGATGTCCCACGGACGTCCGAAATTGAAGTCCCACGGATGTCCTTAGGACCTAAAAAACGAATGTCCCTGGGACAACCGAAATTTAGGTCCAATGGATGTCTGAGGGACGTCCGTAACGGACGTGGGACGTATGGACGTAAAGTGGACATGAAACGGACGTCCTTCGGACGTACGGTGCTATCTGGGACCTTGAGAAAATAGTAGAGTCAATTTTGAGGGGGCGTGTTGGATTTACCGACGTTTTTCAAAATCGCCTCTTGCATTCTTATATCCTGGAAATAACCGAAGGCAGTACAAGGGCTGCAAGCCAGATGTGTCGTCAAGGGTCTTAACTGAAAAGACCCCGACGCACCAGGCTAAGTTGTAAAAATTAGAAAGCGCGCTGTAGCGTATAGACAGGGACCCTGCATCCTTGTTCTATAGCTGGTTTTTTTGGGTTTGCCTTTGCTATGTATTTTTGTGCAGGATCGTTCAGTCTGCTAAAGATCCTCTTAAAGGAAAGACGTCCTGTTCCGAGTCGTTGAAATAAAGTCGTTTGATTTAAAATAAATCTGTACTTGGTTTATTCGGCATCCCATTTCCAACACTTTCAACATCCTAAAAACGTTCAGAAAATGTCCAGAGGACGTTACTTTCAAACATCCTAAAACGTTCTGAGAATGTACCACACAGTACATTCTCAGGATGTCCAACAACTAACTGCTACATTCAGAGAACGTAACTAGGACATAACTGGCACATTTGGACATTGGTTGGGCGTTCTTCGAATGTACGGAATGTCCGAAAAGGGACATTCTCTGGAGGTACATAGGATATCCCTGTGCTATTTGGGTTCTTAATGGGTGAAATTGATTTGCAGAAGGGTGAAATTGATTTACATAAAGGTGAACTTCACTTGCAGAAGGATGAATTTGGAGTGTAAAATCTACAAATTGTCATCATCAATTTTAAAGCTTTTGGTGGGGCCGTAAACTACTTGTCGTACAGCCTGCGGTACATGTACAATTAAAATAATAATTATATAATGTTTCTAGACAACTACGCAAAAGCAAGGTGCAAGGCGAAGGCGGCTGAGGAGACAAGTGATCTGCAGTCGGAGATGGAACAAGCGGGTGTCCACAAAAAGAGGAAGATTTAGCGCCCATCGTGGGGCAGCGTTGATGGCGAATCGTCGTCGGATGAAACTATTGAACCTTCTCCCCCAAGCCTGAGAATAAAACTAAGATTGGTATGTAAATACAAAAAGAAGCACTCTACATATAGAACATTAAATATTACTGTAATTAATCAATCATTTTCACGAAAATGTTCAAATTTCTTAATAATCATTATTTCTTCATGGGACTTTTTGAAAACGTATTTCTGGCATCTTTCTGAGTAAAACAAGACCAAACACGATATGTATCGTTATGCGGCATATCGTATATGTGCAGGTCGCGCTGTGCGTAGAAATTCAAGTCTAATTCTTTGAGAACATATTTTCGACATGTTAGGTTGTTTATTTATACATATGCTATAGCGTATGTTGAATGTATGATAGATTATAAATTATGCTTCTCACATGTAGAGTAAATATGGGCCAAATTATATCGTGTTTGGTCTTGTTTTAATCAGAATAATACCAGAAACAAGTCGGTGAAAGTCTCATAAAAAAATAATGAAAAATAAAGCATTTTGGCATTACATTATGAGAATACGTGGGCCTTTAAACTGTGGGTCGGCGACGGCTACGCACAGAGTGTGGCCGTCGCCGACACCGTTGCTCTATTGTAGTCTCGCTCGGCGCGATCGGAGCGGTAGGCCCAGCCATAAATCAGAAGAGCTAGTCTACCTCGTAAGTTGCTCAGTCAGAGAACAGCGTTTTTGCAACTTACCAGATTTTACTGTACTACGAAAAACGAACGTAAATTATAATTTAAGAGTTTATATATATTCATTGTCCAAGATAATTGTTCAAGTTGTGTGCTTTTCATTTAAAATGAATAAATATTTGATAATTAGTCAAATATCTTAATATTATATATTAATTTTAATATTGTAACTGTATTTTATTTTAATTTCCATATTTTAATTTTAGTGCTTTAATGTTAATGATAGAAGAAGAATAGAAATAATTTATTTTTAGCCATCCGGCCATATAAAGGAACTCCGTTTACAATTCTACTAAACTCTCTCATCCTTCCAGACATCTCCAGACCCACTCATACATTTTGCTTTTAGCTATCTATCTCCTCTATTTATTAGTGGCATCTTAGATTTTAGTAGTATTTTATTTGTGGCTTCTAAAATTTAATAAACTATTATAAAGAAAAGCTTGTAATTTCGAACCATTGTAGTATTAAAATAACAAAATTAAAAATTTATTTTTGCGTACTTGTATGTAGTGTTACTTCCGATTTCTTGGTGCTTAAAACACAGATTGAGATTAGTTATGACATGAAATTACAAATTTTTCAAGAAGGTAATGAATTATTATTTCATGAATTGCGATGATTATAGTAATGATCTTTGTGAAAATCTTTCTGTTGACGTCAGCAATTTGTCAAAAATTTTTGACACTGATTATCCACTTGTTTTATTGATGGTTCCATTAAGATCCTGTTATATCATATATATCCTGTTATGGGTCCCATTCTGTTGCAAAAAAATTAAATTGTAATATATGTAAATTATTAATTGTGGTGGATAAAATAACAACTGTATTTACTCACATGTATGCAATAATTGATGCCATACAAAATGTTTCTAATTTGAAATCAGATTTTCTAAAGTCTGAAAATCATAAACACATTTGATGTAAATAACATATTATAATAAAATATTATCACAGTATTTGTTTAAATTATGATCAATTTTTCCTAATATTTTACTAAATGATTAGGAAGGAAAGTAATGCACATTTCATTTCTAAAACTTCACTATTATAAAATTATCCTTTATAAGACGATATTATAATAAATCTAGGTGCACGGTAGTGCACCAGCCAAGTTCTCGCACTGCCTCCTTTTACATGAAACAACTGAGCTGTTTTTGAGAGCCTTACAACTCAGCACTGGTGGCAGATCGATAGATGTAATTTCGTACACTTGTTAAATGCTATCATGGCTCAATATTGACAAAACATTAATTTTCCAACATTAGTAGGTTCTGAGATATAGGTCCTCAAAATTTGCTAAATTTTTCACTGACTGACTAACTGACACATCATCAAACCCTTTTGGATACTTCCCATTGATCTACAAGCTTGAAATTTGGTACATAGGTCCACCATAACAAACACTCAAAAGAATAATTATCAAAGTTCAAAATTTTACACCTTAAAGTGGTTGTATCGAAAAAAAATTACGAAATAGGTACGTAGGATAAAACATAGCAGTATAACATATATAAGTATACATTTTATTAGATAAGAATAATACCTATTTGATAATTTATGAAATTTCGACAAACTGATGAAATCCAAGTTCCTATGGCCATAGAAAGTTGTAAGATCAAACAAAATACGACCAAGTTCGTTAGCTTGGAAATAACTCTTGCAATATTGAAAAAAGCGTTTGTAAAAATTGGTTTAAAAGAATGCTATTTAATTTTTAAAGAGTTACATGCAAGGGCTAAATCATTCAAACTTGGCTGCTACTTAACACCTTTTATGGCCATTGGTTTAAAAAGTAACAGCTAGGTTTAAATTATTTAGCCGTCCATGTAACTCTTTAAAAGTTAAATAGCATTCTTTTAAACTAATTTCTACAAACGCTTATTTCAGTATTGCGAAAGATATTTCTAAGCTGACAAACTTGACCATATGTTGTTTGATCTCACAACTTTTTACGGCCATAGGAAATTGGTTCCTGGTTACAGGATGTTTTTGTTGGGATATAATATATTACCTGCACAACTTTTCTCTTCGGTAACTAATTATCCAACCTCTTTGATGTATACAAGTATTCTCTTAACCTCTTTGACTTCTATTGATTTATATATCCCTCCATTCATTTTCAAATGTTCCATTTTTGTTCAAAGATGATTTTTCATTGCTTCATGCTCATATTTTCTTAAAACCACTGTAAATATTTTAAATATTACGTATCACAACACTAAACTGTTCAGAGAGTCCACAATATGTATACCGTATTTATACATATTAGTATGCTTTAATATCACTTTTACTTACCATAGTTATAATACTTACATATCCCTTAAACATACTTAACAACAAATTGCGTATTTTAACATAATTTCTAATGAAAAAAGCTTTATTTATAATTTCAAAGACAAGACTCCCATTATTGAAAATAGGACTCTCAAACTGTAAACACGACAGTGTTGTCACGTTGTTCAGCAGGGCTAGTAGTAGAGTAGGCATGTGGCTGTGCTCATATGATGATTGGTCTTTCCTATATCTCGTCTGTGGAAATATTTTACAATTCATAAGAGCTAATTAATCATTTTCAAATTCAATATTTAGTCATATGAGAATGCAATATTTAATGTTGAGAAATCGTACTGTTTGTTTGACGTCAAATGAAAAGTGAAACGTGGGATTTAACGATAACAGTGTACGTAGAATATAGATACATTGCTCATTCATTTCGTCTTCCCAGGTGAATTTGTATGAACCAATCCAAAAACATTGGCTGCTCGAATCATTGTAAACCTTAGTTGTAATCAGACGATTGTGATTATCCACGATGAAAACGTTCGCCCATGCGTTTGATTCGACGTAGCAAGACCATTTTCCAGAGAATCGACCAGTCTGCCAGTCTTATCACTGACGGCCACGAACGTGATCTGAAATCATGACGCTCCTTGTGAGGATCGCCAAATGCGAGGTAGGTTAGCGCTTTACAATGAACATTTCCATCTGAAATTTATTACCTTGCGTTTGCAACTTACTGCTCAGCAGTACATCGAATGTGCATTGATCGTATCTGAAAATCTGAATGTGTCGCTTTTTGTGTGAGTGCAGGTGCGTATGAATTGTAGTTTTTGATTGGTTGTGAAAATTCGATACATACTGTACAATAGCAGATATTGTACTCATGTCGTTTATCTGATCTATAACCCAGTCTTTTAAATTTACAGTATCAAGTAGCTAGCTGTTAAATTGATTTATAAAATCTTATATTATAAAGTACTTTAAAATGCATTAACATCGATGTTTTGTCGATCAATAATAATCAATTAGAGACAAAAATCAGTTATAAGAATTTGATTTCGTTACTTATATGATATGAATTGCATAAAAAGAAAGGGAATAAAGTTATTGGCGCAATGGTCCGATCAGCCTCTACAGCAATATAACTAATTTGTAAGAATTCTCAAACTTAGCTTTACTGATAGCCTTTCTGATGAGTCCTCTAGCGGTTCTAGGACGAAGCAAACGTAGTTTTATGACGAAAAGATTCTAGCTATATTGCTTTAGAGGCTGATCGAATCAGTGCGCCAATAACTTTATTCCATTCTATTAAAACAAGGGTGATCGAAAAATTAATTAATTATTTGTAACAAATGTAAATATTAAAGCAAAAATAATAAACTTTTTCCATTTAACTTCGGTCCAGTCAAGGTCCAACATGCTTGTTCAATTATACATTAATCAAAATAGAAAAATGTACATAATTAAATAAAGTTTAAATGATTAAAGCTACGTTTGTACGAATATGAAAGCGTACAATATTTATAACCAAGTTTAGCATTAATTCTTCAATCTTTTTCCGATAACTATATCAAAGAGTATTTATTTAAACCATGATAGTATGGTAGAAAATATAGAGAGCCCTACATATTTAAAATAATCTAATTAACCTCTCTTTCTTGTTTTCTCGTTGTTTTTACGTCTTACGTCTCGAAAAGACGCCTTTTACACGTCCAAAAAGGTGTACTTTTTCAGATATTATTTTGGCGGTTGGAGAAAGGTGTTTTTTTTGCGTCTCATTTCTGACGTAGAAACGACGTATCCAAAAAGACGTATTTTTGGACGTGTAAAAGGCACCTTTTTGGAAACGTCGTTTTTACGTCAGAAATGACTTTCATAAACGGCACCTTTCTCCAACCGCCAAAACGACGTCTGAAAAAGTACGCCTTTTTGGACGTGTAAAAGGCACCTCTTTGAAGACGGGTTATTTGGTCGTTGGGGTTATCGTTACGTTGTCGTTTTATGGGTATAGTATAATTCGTGTTTTTTTTATTTCTATTTACGTGTTAGTACCGGAGAAATCTGAGCCAAATGCGGTGGTATTGTGTCTTCGTGTTGCAATTAGTCTATACCCACATATCACAGTACGTCTTTAAGTCGTTGTTCCCTTGTCTTTTCTACGCCTTTACGACTTACGTCCCATGCAGACGTCTTTTACACGTCTAAAAAGAAGTTTTTTTGCAGCCGTCGTTTTTACAGTCGAAGTGATTAAGATACCCCAAGAGAAATTGTACAAAATGAAGACCTTATTGACAATATAGCATTTATTGAAGCTAATTTTAAAGCTCAATTTTTATTGAAGCAATAATAAATAAATGTATATATGATTCATTAAAAAAAAGTAGTTTATTTTTTATCTAAAATATATTTCAACAGAAGTTTATAATTATTAGAAGAGATCTCTTTTAATAATTATATGATTTGAGCCCATAAAAGTAAAAGTAATTAATGTAACAATATTAGTTCGCATGGCTCATCGAGGAAGCACATAATGAAGTTAAACGGTAGTCCCGAGTTCGAATTCCGCCAACTGCATAAAAATTTCTGAATTGTAATAAGATCTTTTTGAATACAAAGTGGAATATTCCCTATAGCAGTGCATGATAGTAGTACGTATAGTTTTTCTAATTTATTTTATAACTTTTTCTTAAGTTTGAAGATTTTATGCTCCTGAAAAAGACGCTTAAAAACTGTCTGAAAGATACCTAAAAAGACGCCAATAAGAAGTGTTAAAGATACGTCTCTTAGGCGATTTTTAAGACCTTTTTACAAGACATCTTTAAGATGCCAGAAAGACAGACATCTTGCAGATATCTAGATGTGTTTGTGCTATCTGGGATATTAAAAGATAATTCGCGTGACTCTACTAATGGCGGACAATTTTTATTTTATGTGTATTAGTTTCTCAAATTAATTTGTCTTTCATCACAGATTTTATTTATGTTATATTAAAAGTTAATCCGTTACTCTATTAATTATTATGAATCATTTTTTGTTTTTGTGTATGTTTAGATTATACGCATTCGTTATGTATTTTCATTGAATGTTACAGAATCAGTTTTCTCTCCTCCTTTCTACTTTATATTATTTTACTTAAAATCTACCCTGAAACGATTAAACGTAAAAATTAATTAATTTAATGCTCATAAAATCATTTTTTTCTAATATTTTCTAAACTATTTACCGCATTGAAAAATATGTTAGACAAAACCTGTACATCTGGACAGACTGTGTCTTTTATGTTATATTATTTGTTTAGTCAATGAACGGTTTTACCAAAAACTTGAAGCATGATTTCATCATTATCATTTATCAATAAACAAAAAAAAAATTTTTTTTACGTTAATTTTGGAGATTTCAAGGTCACGAATTTTTTTTATAATTAATGTTACATTTTCTTTCTATATTGTTATAGTGCGTAAAATGAGAAATCCAACGGTATAAGAAATATATACTAATAATATACTGCAGTGGAGAAAAGCGAGTTACAAAATTAACAAATTTTCAAAGTCGATGCGGCAGCTTTCCTGTTATCCGATCAATTTCAAATTTTGTACACATTATTTTTTCGTCCAGTGGCACAATCCTAGGGGGGTCCCGAACAAAATCAACGAAAGAATTTTCACGAAGTATAACTAAGGTCCATCCTAATGGACATGTATCAAACTTCGAAGAATGTTTTATTCTTTCTTCTCACCCTTCGATATCTATATATATATATATATATATATATATATATATATAAATATTTATATTAATAAATATTTACATATATATAAATATTTAAATTAATAAATATTTAATAATATATAAATTATTTATATATATATATATATACATAGATAAAAAAAATTATTATTCATTTTTAAGTATTTTTTTTAATTTTTAAGAAACTTAAAATTTTATACTAATAACTTTACTCACCCATTAACTTCAATAAATAATAAATTTTCGGAGAAAAAACCTGCTTCTAAAATCAGATTAAAAATTTTTTTGTTAATATTAATTCTAAAATTTTAATTAAATTATATTGAAAATTTTATTTAATTATGAACATATTATTGAAGTTTATTCTATCATTTTAATTATTTCTCAAAATTTAAAATTATATTGAAAATTTCATTTAATTATGAACATATTATTAAAGTTTATTCTATAATTTTAATTATTCCTCAAAATTTAAAATTATATTGAAAATTTCATGTATATATATATATATATATATATATATACATATATGTTTGTATATATATTAATATACTTATACTTTTATATATGCTAGTACATATATAAAATTGCAATGGCCTTATATACTTCAGGCAATGTGATATTGGTTTATCTTGAATTTAAATATTTAATTTCAGTATGCATATGTTACGAGCCAGGGCCGCGAGTAGCATGAGTGGCCTTCGAAGTGTTATTACACTGGGAATATGGTCTCAAATTGTTATTTAAGAGCGAATCCGAAAGTCGGAGTCAAAACGCGAATGCACCTGATACGATTGTCAGGGAACCGCTAGTGATGAGTGCGATTTCGTGGATGGACTCAATATGTAATTGGGGGAACTCTGCTGGGAAGTTATAGAGTGAGCGAACGCACTTGATACGATTATCAAGGCACCGCTAATGATGGTTTGGTTATATAGGTTTCGTGGATGGTGCCAGTATGAAATAGGGTACCCACTAATTTGGAAATCCCTATGTCGACGATTGGAATGTCGTCTATGAATTTGATAGGTGATAGGGTTGTTAGTAAGCCTCGTAAGAAGTATAATTTAAATCGATACAATCCGAGCGGTAAGATTGTATCGTGTGGGAACGTTCAATTACTAAATTAGGATTGGTGTAACAATAATTATGGGTTTAAAGAATTTACAAGTGATTAGGAAAAAACACAAATATATTCAAGTCGTAATTGATTGACATTTGTGTGTGTGTGTGTGTGTGTACCTGACTGGCCTAAAAAATGCCGTTTTGCTGAATAATCAAAATTCTTAGTGATGAATTTGCACTTGGGCAACAAGAAGCTACGCAGGATTGCTTATTAGAAAACAGATATTTATTACACACCACAACCCAGATAGCACTGTACGTCCGAAGGACGTCCGTTTCATGTCCACTTTACGTCCATACGTCCCACGCCCGTTACGGACGTCCCTCGGACATCCATTGGACCTAAATTTCGGTTGTCCCAGGGACATTCGTTTTTTAGGTCCTAAGGACATCCGTGGGACTTCAATTTCGGAC
This sequence comes from Lasioglossum villosulum, assembly GCA_963971365.1. Lineage (NCBI taxonomy): Eukaryota > Metazoa > Arthropoda > Insecta > Hymenoptera > Halictidae > Lasioglossum > Lasioglossum villosulum. The sequence continues at coordinate 15,345,870 of OZ020501.1, read as the reverse complement.
GTCCGTGGGACTTCCGTTATTTACGTCCTGAGGACGTCCGATGGACTTAAATTTCGGATGTTCCAAGTACGTATAATTTTTACGGATTATGGTGTTACGGAAAGCAAAATCCATTTTGATTTTTTAAATGTTAGAATACATTTTTGATCTAATAATGTTATAGCTGGTGTCAAGGCTAATCCAACGACCTACCTTTTTATAACTCTGAGCTCATAAATAACGATACAATATTTTATTCCGGTTTTTGGGCCTAATACGTCACTGCGGCATCGCGTCGCATCACCGTGCGTTTACGTAAAGTGAGGTTAGTTTAGCACGTGTTCCTTGTGGACGTGTTTGTAATATTCCAATTAATAAAAAGCGCGTTTGAGTGATTCGATAATTTAAGCCACTTGTCAGGATTGTGTTGGTGAAACATGTCACTACGATTTCAGGTATGCTTTTATTTTATATTTATTTTCAGTCATTGCAACGTTACTGACAATAGGAGAATATAAAAATATTATTACGTTGAAGTGGAAATGCTATCATAAGGGGGGTCGCTTTTAATTTTGAAAGACCAATCCTAGATTTTTGTATGCGTGGTCGGGCCGGCCTGACGGCCGGCCCTTTCCGCCCCCTCCGCGACCTAACCACAACTCATTCTATTCGCACGATTTTTCCATTACTAGTTCAAATTCTGAAAGACAGTTACAATGTAAAGGTTGTGATTAGGTCACGGAGGGGGTCGAGAGGGCCTCGAAAATCTAGGATTGGTCTTTCAAAATTAAAAGCGACCCCCCTTCATTAGAAAAGGAAAAAGTTGTTCAAAATGTCGAAATCTATAACATGTATAAATTTCATCAAAATCGGAGTACAGCGACCCTTTCGCAATACATAATTACCGAATCTACTTCTCAGAAACACTGGGTGGGTGTGTGTGGTATTGTTGTAATGTGTCCTCACTCTTCATCATCGTATGTTTTAAAAAGTTCACGCGGTATATAGATCGTTCGACGATCGTAGTGATATATCTGTAGAAACATTTGACCAGCGGTCCAATCGTGGTGACGCACACGCACAGCACGGACATGCACGTATACACAAAATTCAATGTGTAGTAACCCAGATAGCACTCGGATATGCGATGGACGTCCAAAGTACGTCAGTATCGGACCTTCTTATGTCCCAGGGACGTCCGAATCATGTCCGTATGTCCGAGATAAGTCCGAAATATGCCCGAGATTGGTCCCAGAAATGTCCGAATGAGGTACGTGTTACAAAGTGTAACGTACATAGGACGTGCCGTGCGGACCTATCTGGGACGTATCTGGGGACATACGGACGTTATTTGGACACTCCTGGTACGTACCTGGTACCAATCTGGGACGTAAGGACGTTATTTGAACGTTCTCGGTACGTACTTGGGAGGAATCTGGGACGTAAGGACGTTATTTGAACGTTTCTGGTACGTACTTGGGACCAATCTGGGACATAAGATCATTATTTGGACGTTCCCGGTGCGTACTTGGGACCAATCTGAGACATAAGGACGTTATTTGGACTTCCATTGCGGGACGTTTACTCGACATTTATAGGACCTTCATAGGATATGGTTTATGTATATTAAAACTAGGAAACAACGATATTTGAATACGGTTAAAATATGCATTTATTACAATATAATAATATAAATTTAAAAAATACAAAAAATAGAACACAAAATAGAACACAAAATAAAAAAAAATCCAAAAAATAGAACAAAAAATACAAAATTTAAATTAAAAATCTTTTTCCACGTGTTTGGTACGTTCTGGTGCCCTTCGAAGATACTTTTGTATCATTACCTCCGTTTCGCTTTGGGATGCAGAAACTTTTGCTTTTGTTGCTGCATCTAAAAATTAGAATTTCAATTCAATAATATATTCAACTGTATATCACTGAATATAAAAAAAATCAAAGTGCACGTGAATAATTACCAACTATTACTGTGGCTAACTGTGTAGCCTGAAATCTCCTCTTTCCCTTTTTGCCAAGCCAGCTGAATTGTTTGGCCAAAGTGTCGGTGATAATGGCACTTAGCACTCTCTTCACAAAATTGGCACAATTTGTTCCGCCAATGCTAGATAATTCGCAGGCCTGCAAATTAATCATTTATTTACAATGAAAACTTATTTTATATAACTTAATTAAAACTTGTATTATATATATTATTTAATTACCACATGTTTTGAATTATCTCCTATTCGTAAAAAATCGTCCAATTTCTCGAAATCCTCCATATTGTCTGCAGGACACAAATTTTGATTGAAAATGGACGTTCTTCCCGTGTCCTCAACAATTGGGGCTGGGTTTCCCTCAGTGGTGCTGCGCTCAATTTTTTCCACACGGGAAGAAACGTCCGTCAGGAGACACCGCAGCAGATGCAGCTGTTGCAGAATGGATTTTAGGAGTTCATCCGTTTTACTCCCATTTCGTATTTGTCCGTCTCCTGAAAATTTAGATTTTTAGGTACGTGTTTACGCTAATACGTATTTCCATATTTAAATTCGTTTATATATAGTAAAACGAATTAATATTCGGACGCTCTAAAGAAGACGATAACTTTTTTAATATCGTATTATAAGATTTGAACTTTTTTGGGAAGCTAGATCAATTAGTATACTATAGGATGTGAAAAGAAATGTTTTCAAAAATTGCAATTAATCGGAATTGTAGAAAAAATACAAATAAGTTGTATTTTACAACATTTTTATATGGGCCTATATTGAAAATTTAAAAAATATGTTTTGTAGATCTGTGTCAAAGTTTCATCGAAATCGGTTGATGCGGGAATAAACGACAGACTTGAAAGATTTAAGAATCCTTAAGAGGGGCCGAAAATATGCAAATTTTAGCATCTTTAAACTTTGTAGCTCATTGTAACGTCGACCGATTTTTACGAAATATTCAGAATATATTTAATTGACACAGATCTACAAAACGTATTTTCTAAATTGTCAATGTAGACCCATGCAAAAAAGCTGTAAAATGCAACTTTTAGTATTTTTTCTACAATTTCGATCAATTGCAATTTTTGAAAACATTTTTTCACATCCTGCAGTAAACTAATTTTTCTAGCTTCCCAAAAAAGTTCAAATTGTATGGTACAATATTAGAAAAGTTATCGTCTCTTTGTAAAGCGTTCGAATATTAATACAAGTCACTATATGTAGTATCTATTAACTTTATTAACTGACTGGATTCTGTTGCATCTCCTGCTTCCCTGCTGCATGTATCTGAAAACCATAATACACTATCATATACCGATATAATAATTATTTATGGAAAGAAATTAAGCAATTAGCATAAAATAGTATATAATATAATAGTATAAAATGTACGTACCTAGCTCGTAGCGTTGTGTGATCGGCGGAGGCGTAGGCGTAGGCAAGCGCGGAGGCGTAGGCGTAGGCAAGCGCGGAGGCGTAGGCAATAGCAGAGGATCCGACCCCGTCTCGTCCTTGTCACTCACAACTGTAATTCTCCTCCTTAGTTGGCCGAGATCAGGTTCCGATTGCAGGTCGGACGTCTCCTCGGCCACTTTTGCCTTGGCCCTTGCCTGCGCATAATCATCTGAAAGCATTTTTAAATAATGTTTTTATTTTAGTTTCATCACGTCATAAAATCTTTAACTCACCGTAAGTGGCATTTTTAAAATGTTTGACCGGGTATTTTGGCCAACATTCATTTATTTTTTCGCACGTCTGCATGGCCTTCATTAATCGGCCCTGTGGTAAGGAGGGCCAATGGCAGTAATCGCCAAATATCCATGAAGAGGGCACTGCCTCTACCGTGCCGTCCTGCAGAAACTCCACAACAGTCCATGCATTCATGTTCGTCCCAGGTTCTGCAAAATTTATACTTAATTAATATACAAGAAATATTTTTACAGTGTATGCCGCAGGGTCTTCGTTCATCATGATATGCCGCGGGATTCATCACACACACTTTAAATCAGAATAACTTTTTTGTGAATGGACTAAACGACTTCAATTTCTCTGTAAGGCTAAAATTAGTTTAGTAAATGACGTGTAATAAATAAGTTGGAAAAATGCATTTGGATCGGAATTGTGACAAACCATAGTAAAAATTGAATTTTACAACTTTTTCAGCTGGGCCAATAACGAAAATTTAGAAGATGTGTTTTGTAAATTCGTATAAATGATATAAATTCTGAAAATTTCATTGAAATTAGTTAATTGGTTCACGAATAATAATCGATCAAAAGTGGTAAAAACTGCAATTTTTCATAATTTTCCAATTATCCAATTTCCGTTTGGTCCGTTTGATCCATTCATATAAAAGTTATTCTAATTTAAAGTGTGTGTGATCAATTATGTGCGTAACTATATGTATACAATAATATAACGAAAGGGCGTAAGCAGAAACACTAACGGTAATAAATAATAACAATGAAAATACTTACTTGTATAAATAGGAAGTGAATATATGTAACGATGGTATCTGGTAACGATAGATTTCTGAAGCACTTAGCACGTTGTCTGCTGAAGCTCTCGTACAAGACTGTTTTGTCACGCAGCAACGGCGCGTTCTTCTTCCACATTCGATCGTCGCTTGTTTTACCGATCATCACTTGTTTTATAAACCGTCGCTTTTCTCACCGATAATCGCTTATATTCGCTTATATAAAATTTTTAGTTTGCATATCGGTCCCCGATATTTATATAAATAAATAAATATATATATATACATATATATATATATATATATATATATATATTGTTATATGTAAATATGTTTTATACACATATGCATGAGGAGTGAACATCCTAGTACGTATGAATGTCGAACTTGGCTATGTATAAGACTTAAAAAATAAACGTACGTTGGACGCCCGAAATTCAGATCCCAACGTCGTCCCTTGGACCAAAAAAATGTACGTCCCTGGGACAACCGAAATTTAGGTCCCATGGATGTCCCTTGGACAAAAAAAATGTACGTCCCTGGGACAACCGAAATTTAGGTCCCATGGATGTCCCTTGGACAAAAAAAATGTACGTCTCTGGGACAACCGAAATTTAGGTCCCATGGATGTCCCTTGGACAAAAAAAATGTACGTCCCTGGGACAACCGAAATTTAAGTCCATCGGACATCCTAGGTACGTCCGCAGCGGACCTCGGACGTATGGACGTAAATTGGACAAAAAACGGACGTACAAAGGACGTACGTGCTATCTGGGAACTGCAGTTTTTCACGAATATCTCGAAAACTATTCATTTCAGCCAAAAATGATACATAAATTTTGCGTTCAGCATGTCAAAACGAATAGAATGACGTATGTCACATGTCGAAAGGAAGGGGGGGTTTTCTAATGTTCAGCCAATTTAGATACTCCTTGGCAAATTTATAGGTATTTCTAGCGCGTATGGAAATGTGACTATTTATTTATAGGTTAATCGTCCGACTTTAAGGTGAAGTTTACACGCTCTGTAAACATATAACGAATGCATTTTAAGTTTTAATATTCAAGGTTTTTAATACATGGATATTTCAGATCATATTGGTAATGTTAGTTTTCGTTGATTTGAAAGTTACTTTTGTCCAGCTAAAATGCCCATTTGGCACACTGTGCGGCGCGCCGGACCGAGTATGCCAACACGCGTCTAGGTCGCGCACTGATTGGCCCGTGTTCTTCGTTTATATCTCCTTAACAAAGCCACGGATGCCATTTTTGCAAAGGTAAATGTCGCTTCAAATGATCTCAGGAACCTCCCATTTCCAGATGTTGAAGGAATTTTTAGATATTCTGTATAAACATTATTACACAAGTAATTATAATCCTATTTATACCGTGTTTGGTGCTATTTTAATGCGATGGTAAAAGTTTCATAAAAAAATTCAAAAATTAGAAAAGCTGGAATCTTTTGTTTCGCTTTTATATATTTTATCGATACTCGAACCCTGGCTGGTCGTCAAGCGTGTTTACCGTTTGACTGGTTCCAACGAGGATCTCCTCCGTTGTGAGGATAAAATTTTCATAGTTATTGTACAGACTTCGCGACAGTTACGGATATACTATTGTATTCTATAGAAAGGCATTAAAATAATGAAGTATATATATTTACCGTATATGATGTAATAGAACAGCGCTCGGAATTATTTACACGCGATGGCCGATTTTCTAAGGTTCCCCCCCCCCCCCCAGTACGGCCCCGCGTCTCCCTTCCCGTGCTTTCCAAGTTCTCGACAGTGCGTGGATCCGGGGCACCAATTCGCACGCGATGGCCACCAGATGGCGGCGTCTTCAGCCTCAGTAACAGGAAAATGGGGACCTTGAGTACCCCGCAGAATTTTACAAAATTATTAGTATATACATATGAAAATGTAAAGGGTTAATCTACCCTTGAAACGTTAGCAATTATATTTCAAGACAGAACACACGTCCCACCGATAACACCGGTACACACCCGCCAATATAACGGCCTCAGGGCTCTGGCCGCTCTGCTACCTTATTCTAGACACGGCACTGTTTTTGCGCCATCTGGTGGCCATCGCGTGCGAATTGGTGCCCCGGATCCACGCACTGGAACGCCAGTTCAGGCGCATACCGTAGGCGTTATTCGTGGTGCCTAGGAGAAGTAAGACCGCCACGGGAAGCGAGACACGCAGCCGGAACGAGAGGGCGTAGCCTCCGCAAATCCGCCGCGCCGTCGAGAGTAAATAATTCCAAGCCCTGCTTTAATTCCACTAAATCTAAATTCCACTAAAATACTGGTTCCACGTAAGAAATAATATTCTTCATCAAGAAATTTCCAGATAAGTTACACGGTCCAACAACCAAAAATAGTTTCAATTCTCACTACGTTATTCTTATAAAGTTTTCCGCGCTGGTTCTGAATTTGGCCTTAATTTTCCTCCTAGACGCACGGTTTCTGAGAAATTTGAGTTCGACAAAAAACATATTTTTCGACTTTGAACAAAGATGGTGATGTTATTATAAAAGATATTGTATTGTTCTTTACAGCAAAAGATTCTTTAGATTTTCCCGAATCCAGTGATGTCCAACAGTAATGTTGGAACCATATTTTATGGTATATAATGAACGTTACCATATTTTATTTTTAAAATAACTTCCGGCGGCCTTAACCTCTGTTAACAAGTGTAAATAAATTCTTATTCTATTGTTTCGTATTCAATGCATTACTTCGTGCAGTATTTGTTACCATGTTGATGGCTGATCCGGAAATCACAAATTTTCCACAAATAAATTAATTTATTATAAAATCTAAGTGTTACAGTTTATGGTATGTTATATAGAACTATAATTAAATATTCATACAAAGGGTATAGCCGGATAACTATGTGTCAGTGGCTCCTGCTTCGATTTTCTTAATTCCGATCTAACACATTGTTTTATGTGTAAAAAACATTCTGTAAAATTTAAAATTTCTACTGCACCGATAGGAGTAATATTAGGGTAAATTCCCCCGCACTTACCGACATGGGAAAAGGTAAACAAAAGATATAGATACACTCTATATGTATATCAGATTTTTACAGAATTTGTTGCTAATTATTTATAGTTGAAAATAATTAATTAATTTTTTGGGAATTTTTTAAACTATTTTCCCCTGGGTTGACACCTACCAAAAAATTCTAAAATATTGCTATGATGCTAACCTATTTTGTATACAAAAATTTTGTATAAAAAAGTGTCCGTTTGGTGGGACAGTTTCAAAAACATTAAGTATGTCGGCGAACGCTCGGTTTGATCAGTAACGGCATAACGACCAAGTCTCCTTGCGGTGGTTAGTGATAGGAGCGAACGAGAAGTCGGCACGTGTACGGAAATGCTGATACATGTTAAAATGCGACTAACTCTTCTAATATATGATTACAGTTGGAAGTCTAGACAATTATATTTTAGGAAATAGCTTACATTGAAGAAGAAAAATACATGTAAAGCTGGTTTGTTGCTATCAAGTAACAGAAAGAAGAAGGTTCTTACAAGTATGTTGTACGTTAACGGTGTTAGAGGTTCTGCTCGATGCTCCGGAGGGCTCGAATTCGAATCCTTCTCAATTCAACTTTCTTTTCTTGCTTTTTTCTTTTTTATATGTATTTATAAACTAAACGATTTTTATTGTTTACACTTCAATATTCTATGTATAAAACAACTAATTAACTGAGTGCCACGTTTCTTGGTCTTCGACCAATCCTGGTGTTACGTCCTTGTTGGGACGTTTTTAGATTAGTTAAAAAGTTTAAGATTTTAATAGGAGATATAACGCAGTTTTGAACCTACCTGCATTCACCGGCTTCGGTTCGGGTAATTGAGGGTACTTTTAAATGAAAATGGCTTTAAATAAGGATGTGGAACGAAGAAATCGACGTTGGGTATTTTATAATGATTTTGAAGATTGATTTTAAATGTAACAATTGAACAATGTATATTTTATAAATGAAACAAATTCAGAATACATAGAATTAGTTAATATCTTATTGTAAATTGTTAGTATTTAACGATTGATGTTTGAGCTTTAAAAGTGTTAAATCGTTCGCTCCCTGAATTGGTGAAGATGATGATGATGTTGTCGATAGTTGATCCGGCGGGTGTACACGCCTTAATTTCGAAATTTCAAACTTCACAAATATTCACTGAATTGAAACAACTTGAACTATAAACTTGACTTAATTTTGATTTAACGTTTCGGAGATCTCGATTATTAAATGTGAACTTTTGATTGTCGACTGATGAGAGAAAGTATGAAGTATTGAGATTTTGATTGTCCACTGACTGCTCCTGATCAGGAGTCTCCCTTTATAGATTTGTTAATCCATTGTTCTTCGCTTAATCTTCTTATGGTGGATGCATGCTCATCAATTTCTTTGTAATCATTTTTTTCTTAATCCATCGTCTATCTCTTGACCGGACGTATGATATTCCATTCATTTGCACCGGTCTATTATCACGTATCGCTCGCATATTATGTTTCGAATTATTTCATTTGTTTAAAACATATTTCACTATGAATTAGTTCGGTGAAACTTTTAATTAAAAAAAAGAAGTTTAGTTTTGAAATAGATCACATGAGTTAACAATCCTATGTAGTTCGCTACAAAATACATCTTATAACTCTTCTTAATTCAATCGCTCGCAGTACGGTATAAAATACGATAATTCAATATTCAATATAATATTTGGTATAATAATTGGTTACAATTCTCGCGCAATATTAATAAAACAAGAAAAGGAATTCAGAAAGTATATGTTATATATACATATATGATTGAATTTATTAATTACTATCTATGACAGAACCACCGGACGTGACACTGGCAACGTAGCACTCGAATGAGTTCTCGCGTTTCGCGCATTTCGCGGCAAGCCGCCTTTGAACATTCCTTAAAGTCGGCAAAATAAAAATTGACGATATTGCTTATTATAGTACTTTACCAGGGAACCAAGCAGTAAAATAGCATGTTTTCATATTTTTGAGAAAAAAATATTTTTCCGATTTTTTGGGGGTTTTTCATTTTTTACGATCACAGTTTGCAACAAAAGAATCTGAAAAAATTGTTTAAAATGCGCCTTAGGATAAACGCGCAGATAAGCGCAAAACCTAATTTACGCTGTAACTAACCTCACGGGCAAGCTAAATGGTTGAAATTTTACTCAGATGGGAAAAATCTCTAAGGGCATTTTTGACCATCTTATTCAGCTAGGCCCTTTAAATTAAAGTATCTAAAAAAGCAAAACGAAATATTTTCGCTCGACACGAGCCGCCGCCACTGGTGCTCTGTCACTAGCGCGATCGTTCGACGGGATACGTCACGGCACGGCGCACAGTGGGCCAGAATGGCTCGGTAGCTGTTCACGCCTATTTCACCATTATTTCAAAACTTAAAGGCCACAATAAATAGGTCGTTGGATTCGTCTTGACGTCAGCTATAATGTTATTAAATAAAAAATATATCGTGATAAATAAATAATCAACGCGACCTCCATTTTTTATTTAAAAAAAAAAATTCTTTAAATTTTTTATATTGGAATTTGTAGAAAACTAACTACTGATTACTTTTTGTACGAAACATTTTTTTGTCACACCACCGGAAATGTCTGAAAAATCGTGTGAATAATAAATAATAATTGAAAACTGGCTGTTCAGGCCTATTTCACCATTATTTCAAAACTTAAAGGCCACAATAAATAGGTCGTTGGATTCGTCTTGACGTCAGCTATAATGTTATTAAATAAAAAATATATCGTGATAAATAAATAATCAACGCGACCTCAATTTTTTATTTAAAAAAAAGAATTCTTTAAATTTTTTGTATTGAGATTTGTAGAGTACAGATTACTGATTATTTTTTGTAGGAAACATTTTTTTGTCACACCACCGGAAATTGTCGTACTTCTTCCTATTTTGGCCACGATTTCGATCGAACTCATCACTGAGCGCGTGTCACGCGACGCTTCAAACCGTCATAATTTCCGGGGTGGGCCGAGGGGGGACGTGAATTTTACGGGATCTTTTAGAGGAAACTTTGCTGAAAATGCTCCACTTTGTTAGAGCACCAAATTCTTCCAAACTTTTAACTTATTCCTTGTCAAAGGTGAAAGACTATGACAATTTTCCTTAGCTGACTAAACATTTTTTTAAATAATAAATTATGAACATTAACGTTTAGTTCCTGGGGCGTTCTCAACATAGATATACATTATTCATAAAAAAAAAATGTGGGCACTTAATCCTCAGTAGGTTTTCCAGGACATCGTCATGAAGAAACGGAATTTTTTCGGTGATAAATCGTATCTGAAAAAGTTTGATCTTTGAACGCTTATTATAACAAGAGTTTTTAATAACTTTAATTAATATTATCGTTTTCGAATGTAATGGACATTTAAGAATCACTGTGCATTGGTTAAAAATCGATATGAGGACTTTCATTTTTTAGCTCATGAACAGCTACCGAGCCGATCTGGCCCACTGTGCGGCGCGGCGTAACGGCGATGCTTATTGAAATGTTATATTTATTATTTATTATTATAACCCCATTCTCTTAATACATTTATTCTTTATTGATTGTTTTATAGTGCTTTCTTCTCCAGTGACATTTATGAGATTTTTTTCTGCTTCTGTTATTAAATTCCATCAATAGTCTGCAAGCATGGATCTTTTCCCAAGTATCTTATTTCCATTACCAAATTGTTTTGATGGAATCTTTCACTGTGCTCATCACTCACATCACCAAGATTGTCTGGACAAAAGTTTAAATGGGGATGTAAAAGGTGCATTTTGAGCGACATATTACATCCCTACTTATAGAAGGAATCTATTAGATTTCTCACTATTACAACGTATGGGAGTTTGGTGAGCGATGACTTTCCAGAAAATGTAGGCAAACACTATATTAATAGAATGGGGATATAATAATAAATAATAAATTACATTAATAAATATAACATTTAAATAAACTGACATAATTGTGCGCAGAGCGATTGATCGACCGCGCTAGAGGCAGAGCACCACTGCCGGAGACTCGTGTCGGGCGAACATATTTTGCGTTCTGGATCGAAAAAAACGTCGATGTTGGAAAGTTGAAAGGGTGGTTTTGAAAGAGAAAAGTCTGCTCTATCGCGTGGTATAGTTGGATTTTCCGCTGGACCCTTATTTTTTGGTTAAATTAAAAAATATCATCAAGAAACGATGCAAAAGTGGTGCCTCGCCGTCTTCAATCATTGTTTAAACATGTTTAACTGGATTTGGAGAAGTCTAGAGAATTTTTTGCTATAAAGAACAATACAAAATCGTTTATAATAACATCACAATATTTGTTCAAAGTCGGAAGATATGTCTTTCTTTCAAACTAAAATTTCTAAAAGACTGTGCGTTTAGGAGAAGAATTAAGGGTAGATTCGGAATCAGCGCAAAAAACTCTATAAGAATCTCATAGTGAGAATCGAAAAGTCAAAAAATGTTGAAAGGATATAGCCGGATAAGATGGTCAAAAAAGCCCTTGAACGGAATTGTATCGACGAAGTGTCATTCGATAGGGTACCAAAAAAAGCATACTGTGCAAAAGGGTATAGCCGGATAAGATGGTCAAAAATGCCCTTGAACCGAATTGTATCGACGAAGTGTCATTCGATAGGGCACCAAAAAAAGCATACTGTGCAAAATCTCAACCCTGTATCTCGATCGGGAGGGTAGTTATGGGGTAAAATCGAGAAATCAGTTTTTGGACTATTTTCCCTACTTAATTATGTTTAAAAATTCTGAGAAGAAACTCACATATGTCAAGTATTTAAATGCATACTTCGCAATTGGTTTCAGATATTTAAATTGAAAATTCCGTTTGTGAAAAATCAAAAACCTCAAAAAAATCGAAAAAATGCAGATTTCACACGGAAGTTCTAGAGTGACCACTTTTATATTTTTACAGTAACGATATATTATTATTGGTATGATTCATGAATTTTTTCAGATTTTTTGGTTTACTGCTGTGACGGCTAGCGAACAGATTCCGTTGACTTTCCCACAGGAATCTCTTCAAAAGTCGTCTCTGGCAGGAAACGTCCTAGATAACCTTTTCATATCTTAGTTGATCCCTTTTAACGAAGACCGACTTCTGGCTCAACTTAATGGAAATCGACAAAAAACTAGAGTCTGGTCCTAAGCGGCGATTAGGTTATAACAGACCACCCCCTTCAATTTTGGGGTATATAAACCCGTACATTTTTACTCTCGGGGGTAGTACTTCTGTAGTCACGAATCGTGTCGCGTCGTGCTATATTCTCGTAAGTCGATTTCCAGTAAGATCGGGCTAAAGTTCCCCTTCGGATCAACCTTTAAACCGTATAGATTCCGTAGTCCGGTAACAAATCTATTAAGGCATTACGTAAAATCACTTCGAGACTCCCGCATTTTGCCAGTGCGTCAACATCGAGCAACATAGGTAATTGTTCAATTCTTACACACTCTATCTCGCGACACACACATACACTATATATTTCAATGTAAACTATAACGATTTGAATATATCTGAGTTTTACCTAATCACTTGTAAATTCTTTAAACCCTTAATTATTGTTATACCAATCCTAATTTAGTAGTTGAACGTTCCCACATGATACAATCTTACCGCTCGGATTGTATCAATTAAATTATACTTGTTACGAGGCTTACTAACAACCCCATCACCTATCAAACTCTTAGACGGCATTCCAATTGCCTAATCGGGATATTTTCCAACCTAGTCCCTACCCGATTTCATATTGGGATCATCTACATTACCTATACATCCACACACAGATTAAACGGCAACCTGACAATCGTATCAAGGATCGTCCGTTTTTCCCTTGAATCCAACATACTAGCGGCTCCCTGACAATCGCATCAAGGTGCGTCCGCTAAACTCTATAACCTCCTTAATAATCTTTCAAGTCAGAGTTTCCCCTCCATCACACGTAGGTTCATCCCTGAAACTTCACTCATACTAGCGGCTCCCTGACAATCGTATCAAGGTGCGTCCGCTTTAACTAACAATTTGAGACCATATTCCCAGGGTAACAACCCTTCGCCGGCCACTCGTGCTGCTCGCGGCCCTGGCTCGTAACACTGCGCCGTTGTTAAAAAAAATAAAAACGGATTTTTTCGACGTTTTTTCCGCGAAGAACTAAGTTCACCTTAAAATTATAACGTTCTATTTATTTTTTAAGTCTATCAGGCTCTGATAAACCTTGAACATTTCTCAAAAGTATTTAAACAATGAAATCGGCTTGATTAATATTATTCATTAATACTACGTTAACCGTAGAGTCTACAGTCGAACGGTTAACGCGCTGAGCCAACCGAGCTGTTGGGAATATGGTTAATATTTTGAGATGTAATATACTGACACAGTAAGGATATTAGTCAAGCCGATCAAAATAGCATTCAGTTGGAATAGAACCATTGTGTTGCATAGTAGACTGCTCATTCGATATATTTTTTCCGATGTCTAGTTGTTCTTGAAAAGTAAATTACCTAAGAAACACATCTAATGTAAAGAATAAACTTTTGGTTTATTTTCTTACATTTATCTCAACAAATTATATAAATTAAAACATGACAAAAACTAACTAAATTACAGTAACTTCCCTATGAATCGGGAAGTTAATAAACATAAACAAAATGTATCTATATAATAAAAATAATAATACTACTGAAACAAAATATTTTTTATACGTTATTAAGTAGACAGAATTTTTTAATATTTTTCTGTGCATATCGCATTGTGATATTTCTAATGTTTTAGAAGTTATACTAAAATGTCACTAAAATTTTCGATCCAGTTCACTGTGCGTCGGCAGCTGAGCGTTGGTGGTACATGGTACACCGTGACATCGCAACGAACAAGAGTTTCTCGATTATGTGAATCCTCACGGATTTCGATGAGTTTTAGATATGTTGTGAAGACCACTATTCTGAACAACATTTCTCTTTAGACATTTTAGCTGCCGGTTTTAGTTTACGAGATAAGCTTGAAAAAATTGTAAATCGACGGCGTTGCTATCTCCTATCCAATTTCAATGAGACTTAGATTTCTGAACAACATTTCAAGTAAAACACATTACTTGAAACTTCATTTGGGTGTTCTTGATTGGCACCTTTTCGTGGGGCAGAAACATCGGAGGTGGGTTTAGAATTTGATTAGGTTTGAGGATCAAATCTAACTCAGGATTTACAAGTAAAGCTTTCCTTTTACCAGGCCGTGAACGCCCTCAGAAGTCCCATTTTACCACGATTTTATTAACTCGCTTTCTTATTATTCTGTTTGTTCGGTACAAATCTTGCAATTGATTTTAAATTAACTTTCCGATGAGCTAGAGGACTTGAAACTTTAAACATAGCTCAGAACGGGATGACAATGCAATATTAAAAGAAAATTGTTTTTGAAACTTCGTTTAGGAGATAAAAATAATTAACTACCTGGTTATTGTTGTTTGCTCGCTTCGCGGGTGGGGTTGTTGTAGCTCGCTCGCTTTGCGAGCTCGCGAGAGGGTTAGTGATACGGATGTTATTTGGTGTGTGACTCTCCCAGAGCCACACAAAGAAATTCCCGATTCGTTAGTTGCAATATATTATTATCATTATTTAGTGTACGTTTTAAGAAGATTCTACGTTTTCAGGGAAGTTCAATAGCTTTCTACTTATCAAAATGTTTGTTATATGGCGTCGCATTAAACCAACATCGTATGCTCGTTGCTCGCTTGGTTCCTTATTATAGCATAATAATGTTGCAAAATAAATTGCAAATGTTCCACAATCAAACGCATTGTTTTGATATTGTATTCTGTGAAATATATATTTCTTATTATATTTATAAAGGTCATTCAAATAATCTATTACATCATGGTTCAAATGATTAGCATTAAAACTATCATAAATGTGTACATTTCCGTTACCATCAGATCTTGTGCAAATCCAATGTCCTACTACCTTTTTTCCAATTTCACCATTGTATATTATTTGAATATTCGCCTCATTTTCTGGGATTTCTTGTAAATTACTCAAAATTACTTTCACTACCACTCTGGGCAATTGAAAGTCTAACCACAATAATGACGGAATTTTAGTATTTTCTTGAAAAATAATAAATTTTAATATTCCGCACGCTCCATTACCCAGCCTGTCTTCAACATCAATGTTATTAATTATCAAATATTTTATATTAATTTTCAATTTAATCTCAGTTAATAATTCGTTTTGACTGATTGTTTTGTCAAAGATTGTAATATAATTATTTTTTTGGTACTTTCATCGATACTCTTTAAAAATGTATTCTCGACAGTAGAGATGATTAACTCACTCTTGCATTGGGATAATTTTCGATTATTGTAAGCGGTAACATTACCATTAGTTGCATAATTTTAAAAAGAAATTATATATAATTGTTACGTTTGTTTCTCGGTGGAAAATTTCCGTCCTCTCGAATAATTTACATTGTTGAATGAACTTCTTTCGAAAAAAACTAAAAACACTAAAAAACTACTTGACCAATATGGACTAAAATCTAATCAGCTCTAAGTTACAGCGGGCACATCGATTGCATCATTCATTATTCTGATCGCGTTATTACTTTTTCAGAAAACGTTAACGAAAAATTTGATACCACACACACACACACACACGCACACGCACACGCGCACGCGCACGCACACGCACACGCACACACACGCACACACACGCACACACACACACACACACACACACATTTCGGTACTGCAGTAAATCTAAGAATTCTTGCATCTTTTAAAAAGATAATGTCTATCAGCCATAATGATTATTTGTAACTAGAACATATGCAAATTAATATTTTAGAAAAACTAGATTTTCCAAATCATCTCTGAGATATTGTAGAACGTAATATAATTCTCCAAATAAAAATGACGTGTTAACTCTTTGAATATTTATTTCAATCTGAATCTATTACAAATTTGTTGGTAGGTAACCAAAAACAAAACAAATGTTAACAACCAAAAGTCAAATATAAATAAGTTAATCAATACAATTATCATAACAAGAAATCTACATTATCTACATCAGAAATCTACATTATCTACATCCGCCACAATATTCAACGATTACTGCCATCTTTGCGATAAAATATGAACTTCTTACACAAATCATTTTTTTTATTAAATTAAAGACAACTATTGTTTATGGTGTCTGGATAACAACTATCGCAAAGTTAGCAGCATGTTCATGTTGTGTTAATAAAATTTGTATTATGCCAATATCTAAAACTTGAAAATTAATATAATTAAAGTCATTAATTGATAAATATACGAAATCGAAGAAACAATTCTATTGTTAATTCTATTGTTTGCAGTCTTCATTGTAGTCGTTTGCATGAATAGTTAAGATCGTCTCTCGTATATTGCGTACGAAATGCACATTCAGCAACCGGCAAAACATTCTAACCGGCAATGTCCCTTCTGTCGAAGCGAACAGAGGCGTGCTGGCGCTACGGCGTTGCAGTCACAGTGGGTGCACTCTCATTGAAACAGGCCAGGGGATGCGGCGTGATAATGGGCAACGACCTTAAGGCGTCGGATTACCGTGCGGATAGTCTGGGGTTCGAATCCTGTCGATAGTAGTTTTTTTTCCATACGCCAAACTTCATTTTTTCAATTTTTTATTATGTATATGGTTTATTCATATGAGTTTAACAATATTTTTTTAATGTTTTAAAAATATTAAAGTATCATTTTTAAGTAAAATACATACAAAAATAATTTTGAAGCACAAAAAGTATTATAAGACTTCTAACATTGCAAAATGATTGCACAAACTCGGCACCCACCTAGCATTGATTTTTGATGGGGCATATATTCGTCACCAAGAAAGTATCAATAACGAGTACCAGCGAAAATCATATACAAGCCAAAAAAGGTACCATTGTGCAAATCCTTTAAAATGTGTACAATGAATGGCTATATTGTAGATATGATCGGTCCATTCTATGCTAATCAAAATGACGTCGAGATAATGCGCGTTTTTCTTTAAAATCTAAACGGAATGAAAACCCTCAAGAAGCGGGGAGACTTTTGTATCGTCGACTGAGGCTTTCGCGATGTTAGATCTCATTTAAAAGATGTTGGTTTTAAAGTTCTCACGCCTGCTTTAAAAGGTAAACGTTCTCAGCTTTCGATCGAAGAGTCGAATTTTTCTAGAATCGTAACAAAAATTCGTTGGGTTGTAGAGGCAGTGCGACCGTAGCACCATAAAAATGTTACTTAAATATTTTTAAAAGATAAAAAAAATGTTAAACTGATATAAATAAAACATATACACAAAAAGAAATTGAACAAATGAAAGTCGACGTATGGAAAAAAACTGCTATCAACAGGATTCGAACCCCAGTGTATCCGCTCGGTACTCCGATGCCTTAACCACCGTACCAACCGGCGATGTTGTAAACATTGCGAACATTCAGGTATACATATATCGCACAGAATAAAATTTTTTCTTTCTCTCAAATAACATTTTTTATGTAAAATAATTGTCTCTGTCAGTGTAATAACGGTAAAAATTACTTAATATACGCCCACGGTAAAGGCAACGAGTGTAACTTTTCTCCTCATAGCAAAAAGGCTAAAAAATTCGGTTTTTATTGTTTTTTGACAATGAAGCAGCCGGACAAAAAATCTTTAAAAAATTGACGACACTGCCTTTTATAGTAGTTCATCAGGGAACTAAAAATTGGAATGGCATGTTTTCATATTTTTGAGAAAAAAATATTTTTCTGATTTTTTTGAGGTTTTTCATTTTTCACGACCACAGTGTTGCGTCGCAAGTTTGTTCTCCCGCGACTTGTATGAACGACACTCGCGAATATTACGCGGATGGATTCCACTCAAGGTTGTTGTTAAAATTCTCTTAGTAGCGTGGAGGTGAGTAATGAACGCCACGTGCTTAACTGTGTAACATTATATTTTATTTTATAATGCAGTAAACTGAATCTCCTTTTTTATTTTACTTATAACATTATGTTATAATCACTTTAAACAGAAAATATTTATTTCTATAAAGTATCACTAAATTTTAAACTTATTATTATTATTTTTAACTTAACGTGAGGTTCCGTTTCTTCCTTGTACGGGTCGGAGAAGACTGGATGCCGCAACGGCTTGTAAACGACCGATCATTGGCCGACACGCCAGACAACCAGATACAGGCCTGCCACTTACAAATCATTGTAACACTTTTAACAGTTGTAAGGCTTGAGCCCGGTAAACGCGGACGCGTAGACTCGCGAATGTCCTCGCACGACGTGTGTTTTTACCCTCCAAATTAATATTGGTTAGCCAGTTCAATGGATTACGTAATTGCAAGACAATGATTCGGTCGGATATAATTTATTACGTTAAAAGAAGCGTTTCGTCCCGGACCTGCTAGTGGACTCATCAGGAAGGCTGATCTAGCAGGTCCTGCCTTATACGCGCGCAGATTTGAATAATCCTAATTCGGATTTAATCGAGACAAAATATGACGCTCGCGGATCTAATGAGAGACGCGATTCCGTACGCGAGGGATCTCGACTGACGCGATCCCGTTTTGACGATTGTCCTCATCGCTGAGCAACGATATACCGCGATGCAAACTTGTACTGAACGAATGACAAGACAACGGCCGGTGCGTTGTACTTGTCTAACCAGAGGTTCAAAAGATGCTTGTCCGAAAGCTAAAAAGGAACTGTCGGAACTCGACTTCTTGTTCGTACGCGATGAGACCGAAAATGCACTGATTGGTTCCTGTCGAAAGTTTCATGCACCAATCAGCACACTTTGACTGTTTAGATCTCCTTCCCATAGCTATGATGGAACCTTGGGAAGGAGGAGTGAAACGGTACTTGACTCGGTCAACGACGGAGCTCGGTAATTTGACACTACCTAGGGTTATCGTTCTGAGAGACAAATTTATGGTCCCTTGTCCTTAAAGCGTACAAAGAATTAGGCATCTGGCAATGCCTCGACTGGTCGCTGAATGACCCTAGTTTACTTAATTTTCGAGGAGGACTTTAGTCATGAATGCACCATAAATATTGTACGAAAGAAACCCACGTGTCTTGTTCCTGTGCGACGGAACACACAGTTTGCAACAAAAAAATCTGAAAAATCCGCCTTAGGATCCGAAATGTGTCACATTTTTTTCAGAATGTTAGAACGCATTTAAGACCGGAAAATGCGCTGAGAAGCGTAAAATCTATTTTACTCTGTAACTACCCTTACGAGCAAGATAGAGGGCTGAAATTTTACTCTGAGGGGTTTTTCTTGGTCAACTTTCGAATGATTCAAGAGCCATTGAAAAAGGTCTAAGGGCAGTTTTGACCATCTTAATCGGCTAGGCCCTTTAGAAGATTTCAAGCTTTCTAAAGCCCTAAAGGAGTCCGAAAAAATAACGAAGCTTTGGTTATTATAGCTCAACGCTAAATCAAGAGCATCATTCAAGGCAATACATTCTGCTGTAAACACAGAAGCATTATGAACAACACTCTTAGTTGAACAATAATTTAACTCAGGACAGAAACAGGCAAATCCAACAAATTCTGCATTTAAAATTTTACTACCGTCAGTGAATACAGCAAGAGCAGAATGATCCTCAGTCAGACTTTCAATTCTTTGATTTCGATTAGAACATTTCTTAAGATTATATCCAAATTCAAAATCAAAGGGAATTGAGGTAGTAAGCGTTTTAAAATCATAACAAAAAATGTTAAAATTAATTTCAGGTTGAATTAGGTTAGAGAAATTACGAAAAGAAACTAGCTGGTTATTGTTGCTGGCCCGCTTCGCGAGCTCGCGGGTGGGGTTGTCGTTGCTCGCTCGCTTCGCGAGCTCGCGGGTAGGACTGCTCTTGCGGAAGGGTTAGTGGTACGCATTGCTAGTGGGGCATACAGCTCTTAATGGTTTTTTTATTAACTTCCCGATTCATAGGGAAGTTACTGTAATTACCCCGAAAATCGAAAATCGATTTTTTAGCAGATCTTCACGTTTCATGGTCTTTGGAGTCATTTTAGACTATTTTTATCAAAATGTCGGTATGTGTGTGTGTGTGGGGAGGACGGAAATTTTCCACCGAAGAAACAAACATAATAATTACATATATTTTATTTTTATTTTTTTATAATTTAAACAAATTTTTTTTATTTAATAAAAAATTTTTTTTTTGTTTTCCTCTTTTAATTATGCAACTAATGCTAATGTTACCGCTTAGAATAATCGAAAATTATCCCAATGCAAGAGTGAGTTATTCATCGCTAC
Source organism: Lasioglossum villosulum (assembly GCA_963971365.1). Taxonomy (NCBI): domain Eukaryota; kingdom Metazoa; phylum Arthropoda; class Insecta; order Hymenoptera; family Halictidae; genus Lasioglossum; species Lasioglossum villosulum. The sequence goes on along the minus strand of OZ020501.1, from coordinate 15,325,075 downwards.
TGCCGAGAATACATTTTCAAAGAATATCGATGAAAGTACAAAAACATTTATATTACAATCTTTAAAAAAACAAGCAGTTCAATACGAATTATTAACTGAGATGAAATTGAAAGTTAATATAAAAAAATGGTTAATGGAGCATGCGAGCAACGAGCATACGATGTTGGTTTAATGCGACGCCATACAGCAAACATTTTGATAAGTAGAAAACTATTGAACTTCACTAAGAACGTATAATCTTCTTAAAACGTACACTAAATAATGATAATAATATACTGCAACTAACGAATCGGGAAGTTCTTTGTGTGGCTCGTGGAGAGTCACACACCAAATAACATCCGTACTACTAACCCTCTCGCGAACTCACAAAGCGAGCTACAACACCCCCACCCGCGAAGCTCGCGAAGCGAGCGAGCAACAATAACCAGCTAGTTTATTTTGTGTGTGTCTCTCCACGAACCACACAAAGAACTTTCCGACTCGTTAGTCGTATGCGGTAACATTAGCATTAGTTGCATAATTAAAAAAAAATTATTGTTTTAAATTAAAAAAAAATTTTTTTAAATAAAAATGAAATATATATAATTACGTTTGTTTATTCGGTGGAAAATTTCCATCCTCTCGTATAAATTGCATTCTTGAATGAACTTCTTTCGAAAAAAACTAAAAAATCTAAAGAACTACTTGACCAATATGGACCAAAATCTAATCAGCTCTAAGTTACGACGGGGCACATCGATTGCATCATTCATCATTCTGATCGCATTGTTACTTTTTCAGAAAACGTTAACGAAAAATTTGATAACATAAAAACGGCCATACGCACACATACTAACAATTTAATAAAAATAGTCTAAAATGACTTCAATAACCATGAAACGTGAAGATCTGCTAAAAAATCGATTTTCGATTTTCGGGGTAATTAGAGTATCTTCCCTATGAATCGGGAAGCTAATTGTACAAGAGCCCAATATGTCATTAGGCCTATTTGCTCTATTTTTGATTCTATTATAATAACCTTTAACAGCTCGAAGACACTGAGAACTTTCATTTGAATGAAGTTTGGCAAGAAAGTTGTTACAAAGAAACATGGAACGCTCTTTTATGAGCGGAAGCTTAGATTCAGCCAACAAAATATTGGTAGGGGTGTTTCTTCGATATCCCAAAGCCAGTCTTATAGCAGCAAATTTCTCAAGTTTGTCAGATACAACTTGTCTTTTAGGAAAGTACACAAAAGACCCATAATGTAAAATGGAACGAACGTAACTTTTATATAAAATAAGAAGAGTGGCCGGATCAGAGTCCACCATGTACCACGTATTAATTTAATTATATTGAGGGCATTCGAGCATTTTTTTAATCTACTTGCGGAATGAATGTCATTCTATAATCAAAACTAATGCCTAGAAAACGAACAGTTTCACTAGATTTAACAATAACATTATCTATTTTAATTGAAACTGAACCAGGAAGGATTTTTTTATTATTACAATTAAGAAGAAGAGTTTTTTTTAGGAGATAAATCTAAACCCAAGTCATAAAGGTTATTTTTAATGATTTTAATAGCCTTTTCAATAACTTTAGTACTTCTCTTTATGGATTTGGATTTGTAGTAAATAGCTATATCATCAGCAAATTGAGAAACTAAAACACAATTTTGCAAATTATCAGTGATGCCCGAAACATAAATTAAATATAAAAGAGGGCTAAGAACCACTCCCTGAGGAACTCCTTTAAATGAAAGTCTTGGGTTATCACAAGAAAGAGCTGAGTATATCAATTTTTCATAAGTTATGAAGTGAATAAATTTAAGTATAGAATTAGAACAACCTAAGGCAGCTAATTTGGAAAGTAGAATGTTTACATTAACATTATCAAAAGCTGCTTGAACATCAAGAAACGCTGCCAACACATCCTTCCTTTCAATCAAGCTTTCATTAACTTTTACTGTAAAATTAGCTAGATTATCAAAGCAAGATTTTCCGCTTCGAAAGCCATTCTGACTACACGGTAGAAGATTGTTAGATTCAACCCACCACTGCAATCTATTTTTTACTGGAGATTCAAAGAATTTACCCAGACAAGAGGTAAGGGATATTGGATGAAGACCAACACCATCAGTTTTACTAATAAAATGAGTATAAGAATTCTTCCAACTCACTGGATACTCATGATGTATATACATTTCATTGAAAATCTGAAGTAACAGAACTTTAAATTTCTCTGGAAGTCTTCTAATAATATTGAAATTAATGCCATCCATAGCAGGGGATGCCGTAATTATTTTAGAGGCCAAAGCAACGCTAAATTCGGAATAACTAAACTGTGCATCAAAATGAGGATTATACAGGGTGTCCCAAAATTCCTCCGACACCCGAAAATGGGAGGTTGCTTGGGTCATTTGAAGCAACATTTTCCTTTAAAAAAATGGCGACCGCGGCTTTGTTTAGGAATTATTAACGAAAAACACGGACCAATCACAGCGCGATCTAGACGCGAGGTAGCACAGTGGACCCGACGCGCCAACTGTCAATTGGCCGAACGTGTCATCGCATGTCTAGATCGCGCTCTGATTGGTCCGTGTTTTTCGTTAATAACTTCTAAACAAAGCCGCGGACGCCATTTTTGTAAAGGAAAATGACGCTTCAAATGACCCAAGGAACCTCACATTTTCGGGTGTCGGAGGAATTTTGGGACACCCTGTATACACACTGAGGAAGCCCAGTCGGATCAGTTGGGGCCCACGGAGGGCAAATTATATCTAGAGCAAGTTCCATCTTCATACAATCCTTCACATTACCAGACGAATGCAGAGGAGCTATTTAACCCAAGAATTTTTAAAAATCTTGCAATTGTTCCACACATATGCAGGGTTTGTTTGAAAATTAATGCTTTCAGCAAATTGTTTGAAACAATCCTTTTTCTTTTTTTTAACGTTTTAGTAGCAATAGCACACATTTTTTTGTAATATATTAAATCCTCTAACTTAAGTCTGTGTTCCCATTTTTTATATGAGGCAGAACGAAGTCTTTTAATCTTATCACACTCAGCATCCCACCAGGGAACAGGATTTCTTTTCTTTTTTACAAACGATGCAGGATTTTTCTCCGGAGTGCAACACTTAAGCGCATTGACAATTGATATTACAAAAGTATCATATTTTTCGCTAGGAGAGAGAGATGTAAAATCAGGAGAAAGAAAATGATCATATGAGTTATCAAGAATGGAACTAAACTCGTCCCAGTCAGTTCGCACAGATTTAAGTTTCAACGAACGCTTCTCTTAAAAAATTTTTTCATTATTAACTTTAACGTAAATTGGAAAATGATCCGATCCCCAAGTTTCATCACAAACCATAACGTCTAACTTATCCAAAAAATTAATAGACGAGAATACCAAATCAAGATTTGATTTTTGAGATCTGAAAAGATCAATATGTGTGTTGGAATTACTATTGTGCAAAAATAAATTATTAATCTCAACAGTATTTTCCAATCTTGCACCGTTACTGTCAGTGTATCGACAATTCCAATTTTTATTATGTGCATTGAAATTGCCTACGAAAACACTATCTTTATTTTTATCAACATTATGAACAATCGCATTCCAATCCTCCTGAGTAAGTATGGTTCCCGGAGTTTTATAACATACTATTAAATCTAATGGAGACTTAAGATTAAGGATCCGAATACCGCACAACTCAACAGTCTGATCAGAAGTTTTGATATCAATTATTTCAGTAAAAATAAGGTACTTGCGAACAGCTATCAAAATCCCTCCACCTCTAGAATGGGATCTATCTTTTCTAAAGATTAAGAAATCAGGAAGATTCAATTTGTCCGTTGAAGACAGCCAGGTTTCCACACATATGTATAAATATATCCACATTAGAGAGTCGAAGCCGGATTTTTTCAGATCTTCGCTGAATGCTTCTGGCATTCCAAAATAGAATATTAAGACCCTTATAATAATAATATAGTTTATTCCCTTCGCGGGGTACAAATGCGGACCTCCGCTCCGCTTACAAAAGAAAAAAAAGAAAATACAGATAAACGTAAACATAAACTATACCTCGACTTAAACAACAAAATAATCATCTTTCTTAGCCTACGTTTCTATAGAGAGAGAGAGAGAGAAAACATACCACACTCGTTCACTCATTCATGCCTCATACCATCATTCCCTCTATGGACCCCCGGTTCCGGTGTTCATCCTTTCTCGTATTAAGACCCTTATAATCAATTTACAAAGGTTAGAATCTGGATAAAATAAAGCACAGAAACGAAGACTGGTTTACGCTTCTTGGACTTCGAGATTTAGCAAGCTTCTTAATTATTCTCACAATACGACTTTTTATCCTACGTTCGGTAAGAAGATCTTTAACATCTGAAAGTAAAGCTGTAAAGGCAGAAATGTCATTAGTGTATTTAAGCGCATTATCAAGAATATTTGGATTATCGTAGCTGGTGAACAAAAAGTCCACAATATTTGTACGGGGAAGGCTTCGATTTTATGAATTAATCGTCACTCCGCTGCGCTCAACGAATTATTACATTCGTGAGGGCTAATTGTTCTTATTTTAGATGGTGGTGTGAAGATGAATAACTACACTTGATTAACTTTTAATTAATATAGAAAAATTTGCCTTTACTATGTTGCCAAGAAATATACAATATTTACAAGCCGCGTAACAATTTAGAAAAGATGTACAACGTTTGGTGGTTGAGTAGGATCTGTCTGATGTTTTGAAGGTTGGCTAGAGGGTAAAATTTAGGAAAGAGAATGATTGGTGGAAAACAGTGTAGGGAAAGGGAAAATTGCAAGAGAGAGGGAAGGTTAAGAGCAATGAGAAGGAAAGAAGATGCGAAAACAAGAAGACCCGAAGGCTGGTGACTTGGAGATAAAACAGATGTGAAGGACTAGGGTTACAGCTTGAGGAAGTTATTTATGACGGAGAAAGTCCTTAAAATTATGGTGGTGCGTGACAAATTGAAGGATTTGAGTTTAGGCACGATTTAAACATTAAAGTGAAACGACGTTAAAGAAAAAAATAAACTGCTCGTGAGAAATGGTATTGGTCGGGTGTGTTAAACCCGGACCTGCCGCCGCCTCTTGAACGATCCCGTTCAAAGATACAGACTGCACAATGTATGGAAAGATACGTAGTTGGTATACCTAATGATACTAGTGAATACTTAATATTAGTATGGAATAGTTACATAATACAGGGTACTTGTTCTGTTTACATATAACAACTATTATGTATCGATATCTAAACATACTTTTTTTTTACTAGACTATGCTAATTATCGCTAATTGGAAGCGGTGCAAGCTTCTTGATAGCTCGTTTATATGTCCCTTGTGCTGTTTTGACAGTAACTACACGTACTGTACCGTCCCTTCCTGGATGAAGGTGTAATATACGAGCAACTGGCCAGCAAAACGGCGGTAAATTGTCCTCCTTGAGGATAACCAAGGTGCCTATCTGAACCTCTGTATTTCCTGGTCGATTCCATTTTTGACGAACAGTGAGCTCGTTTAAATATTCCTTATGCCATCGATTCCAGAAATGTTGTCGGATTTGTTGGATTTGTTGCCAGCTGGATAGTCGACCTGACTTGATGTCTGTAAAATCTCGCTCAGGAACACTTGTCATAGAATCACCAATTAAAAAGTGACCTGGTGTAAGAGCGGTCAAGTCGTTAGGATCGGAAGAAAGGGTAGTTATAGGTCTGGAATTGAGAATGGCTTCAATTTCAGTCAAACAGGTGTTAAAGGCTTCGTAAGTAAAGAGAACGTTCTGCATTAATCGAGACGTATGATGTTTGACTGACTTTACTGCAGCTTCCCAAATACCACCGAAATGTGGTGCTCGCGGTGGGATGAAATGCCAAGTGATACCTTCATTAGTAAGATAGTGCTTGATTAATTCAGTCTTGCCTTCAGAAAAAACTGCCTTGTGTATAGTGTTTAACTCTCGGTTTGCTCCAACAAAATTGGTAGCATTATCCGAATAAATATCTGTTGCTTTACCTCTACGTGCAAAAAATCTACGCAGCGCTGCAATGAAAGTATCTGTTGTAAGATCGCTAGCTAATTCTAAATGCATGGCTCTGGTGGTAAAACATATGAATACACAAACATAAGTCTTAATTGACTTGGTGTTATGGAAGTTTTTCTCCTTTATAAAAAATGGACCACAATATTCAATGCCAACTCGTAGAAAGGGTCTCGCAAAATTTACTCGGTGCTTAGGTAAGTCACCCATTTGATACTTAGGAATTATAGGTTTTGCTCGAAAACATAATATGCATTTATGAATGATTCGTTTTACGTTAGTTTTTCCATTTATAGGCCAATATTTTTGCCGAATTACGTTTAACGTGGTTTGCACACCAGCGTGGCCATGCGTACAATGAAAATGCCTGACTATTAGATCGGTAACGTGGTGCTTGTTTGGTAGTAAAAGAGGGTGTTTATGGTCATAGCGGATCATTGAGTGGGTTAGTCGGCCACCAACACGGAGAAGACCTGTCTTGTCTATGAATGGTTTCAGCGGGGTAAGGTGTCCCTTATACCTGTTGTCGGTTTTTGACAGTAAAAGTTTAAACTCCTTTAGAAAATTCTCCTCCTGTGTCAGTTGAATAACCTTATTGTGTGCCTGTTGTAATTCATCGGTATTAAGTGAACCTTGTATTTTAACTTTGCCTCGGCTGTTATTATAATGCCTATAGCAATATGCTACAATACGAATTAGTTTGGTAAAGTTAGAATATCTGCGTAGTAAGTCGAATTGGTTTTCGGGTTTGACCGTACTAGCAATGACAGTAACTGAGCGTTGCTCGGGTATAATTATTGGGCTTAGATTAGTTTGTGGCCAAGATGTGCTATCTTTACTTAGCCAGGACGGACCATTCAGCCACATAATGGATGAAGAAAATTCTGTAGGATTTAATCCTCGTGATAGGATATCAGCAGGGTTGTCCGACGACCGTACATGCCGCCATTGGTTAATAATGGTTAATTGTTGAATCTCGCTTACTCTGTTTGCAACAAATTGGTTTAAAGTATGTGGAGATGTTCGAATCCAATGCAGTGTAATCATCGAATCAGTCCAAAAATACATCTCCGTGATATTTAATTTTAATGCTTGCATAGTAGATTTATATAAATTAGCTAATAATAAAGCTGCACATAGTTCGAGTCTAGGTAAAGATTGTACCTTGAGTGGTACTACTCGCGATTTTGAGCATATGAGATTGGCAGTATGATGATCACGATTATCTGTGGATCGTAAATAGAGACATGCACCGTATGCGCGTTCGCTAGCGTCACAGAAACCATGAAGCTCTATAGAAGTTGATTGATGACCCTTTACTAATCGCGGTACATGAAAATTCCCAAGAACAGGTAATTCACTTTCAAAAGTTTTCCACTTCGAATAAATATCTAAAGGTACAGATTCATCCCAATGGATGTTTAACTTCCACAATGATTGCATCATAATCTTGGCTGTTATTATTATAGGACCAAGTAAACCGAGAGGGTCAAATAATTGAGCTATACGAGACAGCATTTCTTGCTTAGATACCTTTGACTGAGATTGCTTGATTTTTACGGTATAAACTAGATTATCAGATTGTGGCTGCCAAAATAAACCTAATGTTTTCTTATTGTCGGTAAAATTAAAAATCATGTGTTCGTCAGTCGCGTTTGCAAATGGCTTTAATAATTCTGGGTCATTAGATGCCCATTGTCTAAGGTGAAATCCTCCTTTAGCTGTTAATGCAATAATTTCGTCACGAAGAGTTTCAGCATCTTGAAAAGTGGATGCTCCTGTCAACATATCGTCAACGTAAAAGTCGGTTTGTAAAACCTGCGCTGCTAACGGATATTTATAACCTTCGTCCGTGGCAAGTTGTTTTAACGTACGAATGGCTAAGAAAGGTGCACGGGCAGTGCCGTATGTAACTGTATCAGGGAGTGTCGACTCCCATATAAAAAAGTGGACACTAATTTAGTTGTAGTTCAGCCCCCTTAGGCATGGTGGCAGCACAATAGAGACCAAAGAGTAGGGATACAAGCAGTGTGTGATCACACGCACACCTAACTCACACATAATCAACCTTGCATATACGTGTAATCGTATTCTTCGCTAGCTATTGAAAGTTAGGAATTTATTTTCAGGGAAAATGAAGTAAATTATATAATAATAAATGATGGTAATGAAATACATAAAAATTATAATAATAATATAATATAATAATATAATACTATAATATAATATAATATAATAATATAATATAATATAATGACATACATTTCTGTCTACGAGTGCCGTACTGTATAAGAAGTTTGTGCTGCGCAGTGCAGTGTGGTTTAGTGTAGTGTTGGAAGATATTAGTTGCTCTTAGTTCAACAAATAAACAGGATGACCTCTGACTACAGGAGTCATTCACAACATGTTGTATCTCAAGTAACAAATAACTCAAGTACCCACAGAGCTAGTTATGCCGCTGCTACCCAAAACAATCTGTTTCCCACAAAGGAACAAGCCATTATTATGGAAGCCCGAGAGGGCATAGTTCTAAAAGAATACGTCCATGCTATCGGTAATCTAACCAGTCCAGCAAATATACGTTTCGCCTCTAGGATATCTAATGGCAGAATTTGCGTATTCTTGGCCACTAAGGAAATCGCCAATGACTTAACTGACAAACACACCTCTATTATTATCGGAAATTCCACGGTACAAATACGCCCTCTGATGGTCAAACATAAACGAGTTATCTTTTCAAATGTTTACCCAACGATTCCGCACACGGTACTGGAAGAAATAATGGATAAGCTGACAATTCGAAGGGAATCATCAGTTTCGTTCTTAAAGGCCGGTATTCAGAGTCAGGGATATGCACATGTACTCAGCTTTAGGAGACAGGTGTATATCCATCCTGACGACGTACACAAAGTCCCTGAAACCATTCAAATAAATCATGACGATACCAATTATTGGATTTATTCCTCGACTGACAACTTAAAATGTTTCATCTGTAAAAAAGTGGGGCATCTAGCCAAAAATTGTTCAATGAACGTCGACGGGGAAACTCCAAATTTTGATATTGTCAAGAATTTCTCTGTAGAACAAGAAGTCAATACTGTGGAAAAGGTAGAAGAAATCTGCATGTCACCAGAAGTGAATCACGAAATACTTCAAATAAGTGAACCTATATCCTCTCATCAGCAAGATGTCATCAATTCTGGTATTAAGCGTCCTAGATCTGAACCCAGCACAGTGAATTCACAGATATCGACTGAAGAGAATCTCGAAATTTTAAATAAAGTAACCAAAGTTAAAGGGTTAGTCAAACAAATTAAAAAACAAAAGAAAAGCATTAGCAGTGTATCCGAAGGGAAGTCAACAAGTGAAATGTTGACTCCCCTTTATGATGCATTCAGTGAATCAGATTCTCACCTAAATTTTCTTAAATTTACAAATTTCATGGTAAAAGCGTATGGATCGGCCGATGTAAAAGGAATAGCGGAAGAATTCACAACGAATATTCCCGAATTAATAGCTCAGATGGAAAAACTTTATCCTCTTCTACCTGACAGATGCATGAAGAGTAGATTTACAAGAATTATGAAAAAGCTGAAGAAACCGGAATCTACTGACCTCTCATCTCCATATCCGACTTCATCCGAAGAAGAAGAGATTCTTGGCCACGGAACTATATAATGAACAATAATACAAATCGTTGCAAGAATATTTCCTCGCTCAAGATCACTTATTGGAACTCAAGAAGTATTATCCAACATAGAGAAGAACTCCAACAAATTCTTCAAAGTGTTGACATTTTCATTGGGGTAGAATCTTGGCTTAAACCGGACATAAGATTATCTTTCAAAGGCTTTAATACCATACGTAGAGACAGAATTAACAAGAAAGGTGGTGGGGTCGTTATTTTCATAAAAAGTGATATCAATTACTTCGTTTTGCCAGACATCCGGTCTTTTAACGGTCGAATAGAGTCATGTGTTATTAAATTAACTAACACTACACCCGCGTTAAACATTGTAGCAATATATAGACCTCAAGGTCCCTCTTTGAGTCAGAGTAATTGGGATTCAATTTTGTATAAAATCTCGAATCTTTCCCCATGCCTCCTGGTGGGTGATTTTAACGCACATAACAGGGCATGGAATTGTACAAATAACGACACGAATGGCGAAAGACTTTTCAATAGCATACTAAATCACAATATCTTTATACATAACACCGATACCTTCACACACTTCGACTTTTACAGAAACAGTAAATCTAATATTGATTTAGTTCTTACGACCACGGATTTAGTCGATCAGACATCTGTTCAGGTTTTAGATGATACCAGAGGATCTGATCACTGTCTAATTAATATTGATATTGCTATACATAAATCTAAATATATTTTTGATAAAATTACTAATAAGATATCTACAATAAAAACTGGGGTAAGTACCAAGAAATGCTGTCTCAAAGGTTTTCTCTTTTTCTATCATTCGAATTTAACAGTTTGAATTGTGTAGAGCAATACGAATTTTTTGTTCAGCAAATTAAAGAATGTATTGTTAATTGTACACCCCAAAAAAGATCTATTAATACTAGTAAATGGCGGAATCCAGTTCCATGGTGGGATGAAGAATGTAATAAGGTTAAGAGGTTAAGAAAAGCAGCTTATAAAAAGTGGAGACATACTTGCGATTTGGCTGACATCATTAACTTCAAAAAGTGTGTAGCTATTGCTAAAAGAACTTTTAAATTAAAGAAAAGGGAATATTTTCTCAAGTTTGTCATGGAACTCGACCCTAATAAAGATAGCACTCATTTTTGGAATGTTTGTAAAAAACTAAAAAACAAATGGACCAATACGCACAGTAAATCTTGTACTAATGATGAAAGACAACAAAAAATACAAGAGTGCTTGAGTAAAATCGCGCCACCCTGGGCTGCTACCAATCCGCTGTGGCTTCCATGCTGTGCTCCTAACAGTTTTTTCGATGATCCATTTGATTTCGTAGAATTTAACTTTGCTCTTGATAAGAAAAAGATCAAATCTGCGCCAGGAAAAGATGGTATAGATTACTTTGCACTTAAGCTTCTACCAATTAATATCAAACTCATTCTTCTAGATATTTTCAACGAAATGTATTCTAAAGGTCTGTACCCTGAAGAATGGTACAATGCACAAATGTTCTTTATAGATAAACCCAATAAATCTGGAGTCAGACCTATTTCTTTGTCATCCTGCATCTGCAAACTTTTTGAAACCTTAGTTAAAAGCAGACTAGAATTTTGGCTGGAAGAACGTAATGTTTTACCAATATGTCAGTCAGGTTTTCGTAAAGGGAGATCATGTTCGGACAACCTTGTCTCACTATTGGGTAATATAGAAGTTGCAGCGAATTTAGGTATGGACACCCTGAGTGCATTTTTGGATGTACAGGCTGCGTTTGATAATGTTGATTGTAAGTTGCTTCTTCAGAAATTGGCTGATGCAGGTTGTTCCCTCAACGTTATCAAATTTATTAAGCACTTGTCTTACCAAAGAGTTATCACGGCGGTCACGGGACCCTCGGAGGGAGTTGTGAGGACAACATTGAAAGGTTTACCTCAGGGTGGTGTTCTTAGTCCATTACTTTACGATTTGTATGTAGCTAATATCATAGAAAATATTCCCGAAAATGTGCAAATCTCACAATTTGCCGATGATATTGCCATCTACTGTGGTTTTCAATCGGTTGCCGAAAGTAAAAGATTACTGGAAGAATCGATTATAACGGTTAAGGATAATCTTAAAAGTATCGGTCTCGAATTAGCTCCCCATAAAACAGTATTTGTTCATTTCAACAACAGACATATTCTACCAGGAAAAACCGAAAGTGTGATTGATAACCTACCTATCAAGTCCAGCAGTTCTGTCAAATTTTTAGGGATTAACTTTGATTTTGATATGAGTTTTAAGACTCATGTTGATGCTGTAAGATGCAAATGTTTTAAATTGTTAAACATTATGAAATTCCTCTCTGGCGTTTCTTGGGGGGCATCACCGGAAACCCTAATGACGATCTTTGGCAGTCTTATTAAGCCAATCATGGAATATAACTGTTTTGTGTACTTTCCGAGAAACAAAAATTATCAACTCAAATTAGACCGAATTCAATTTGCTGCGATCAGAATCGCATTGGGTTACAGAATAAGTACGCCCACCAATATTTTGTTAGGTGAAGCTAAGGCTACTAAATTTCTGGATAGAAGCAGTTTCCTGGCAAAAAAATACCTTCTTAAGTGCTATTCATTTAAAAACTTAGTATCAAATAAAATTTTTTTTGGTAGTAATACTAATCTCACATTGCTTCTTTCTAATAGTAGAGTAAAGCATTCGCTTATATTTGAAAGTTTCATGAATATTTTGGAACTTTTTGATGATATTTCAATAAACGAAAGGCATCCCATATTCTCCTATAACTATAAATCTTTATTTAGCATCCCATTCTGTGACCTTGAATTAGGTAAATCATTGCAGAACTCTGCCAACCCTAATGTTATTTTGAAACACTTTATTGAGTCGTTCTCTCCACAGACGATTGAAATTTACACAGATGGCAGTAAAATTGAAAATGCACGATCGGTGGGGGCAGCTTTTTTCTGCCCACAACTTTATATTAGTACAAAAATGAGCCTACACAATCAAACATCCATATTTACAGCAGAATGTTTTGCGATTAATCAAGCTTTAGATATAGTCAACGCGTATACCGAATTCAATTTTCTTATTCTCACTGATTCGCAAAGCATAGTCAAAGCTTTAGAAAAACCTTTTTTCTATTCTCAATGTAATAAGTTGCTCATAGAAATTAAGAACAAATACTGTAATTTTATAACCAACAGTGGTAATACTAAATTTGTCAAATTTATTTGGATCCCAGCGCACATTGGTTTAACGGGGAATGACAAAGCTGACTCTTTAGCGAAAGAAGCTACTGAATTAGGAACTCTATCGAATGATAAAATACTGTTTAGTGATTATTTTAGCGATCTCAAATACCAAATGAGAAGGTCATCGAACGTCACTATTAAAAATGAAGCCTTATACAAAGGTGTATATTTTTTCCAACACTTTTTTAATGACGAAAGATTACCTTGGTTTTCGGGTCTTAAGTTACCCAGAGATTTTGTTACATTCGTCAACAGAAGTCGATCTAATCATTATAATTTAAATGCTTCCTTGGCGAGGGTTCGTTTCATTTCGGATGGCTCCTGTGAATGTGGAGCGGAGGTTCAGGATCTGAATCATATTATCTGGCAATGTTCGGAGTATGATTCGGATCGGGAACATCTGTTCAAATTGCTTCTCGATCGTAAACACTACCCTCCCTATAATATTAATATTTTTCTTAGTTTACTTGATATTTCAGCGTTAAGGATCATTTATAATTTTCTTAACAAATGTAAAATTAAGATCTAACGATCACCATTTATACTTATTTTTCCTTATATTATGTTAATATCTAATTAGTTTTCTGAAAATATTATATTATAAGTCATAATGTACGCTATATATATGTTGTAATGTATGCTATATAAACCAATCATGGTTTACGGCATCAATAAATAAATAAATAAATAAATAAATAATATAATGACACGGAAAGCAAGTGTTGTCCAACTGTATGATCAGCTGGGCGCGTAAATCCACCGCGTCCACTCCTCCTGCAGCACCCGCGAGGCCCGAGCTGCTCGATCCACCCGAAGAGTTCGCGGGAAACAGGGGATGTCGAAATGTACGATCAGCTGGGCGCGTCAATCCACCACGTCCGTTCCCCCTGCCGCACCCGCGAGGCCCGAGCTACTCGATCCACCCGAGGAGCTCACGAGGAACAGTGGGATGGTGCGGGGACGACGGCATACCGAACAGATCGCTAGAACCTGTTTGATTTCCATTTTCCAGGTTTCCAAAGTAACTGTAATCATATAAGAAAAAAATAATTCAATTATATAATTTATTAAGAATAGAAATATATAGTGATGGAAGTAGTTAATAATAATAGACAATTACCTCATTCAATTTGCAGTTGCTTTATTTTTGTGTTTCTTCGAGCGTTTGTTGTGTGATGATAATGCTCGTTTGAATATTCTATTGTCCAGAGGCAATGTCGTCTGTTTTCCAGATAAAATTGTATTTGTTTGTTTGCAAAACTGTTTCATATAGTATGCTCCGATCTCTGGACTTAGAAATTCATTTAGGATGTTTACGTGATTTGTACAAAAAGTCCAAGAAGTTCCCAATTCTTCTTTAATTTTCTCTTGTAGTTGTTCAGTGAATCTTCTCTTGAAACAAATTGTAGGCACGTATTTATGTAGGGAACACTGAACTTTTGAAATTATTTTTTCAAAATTGGACTCTTTATCCGCAGCAATGCGGGGTTTGAAAAAACTGGTTTTGCAGTTAAAACAGTTTTTCACCACGTCCAAAGATAAGGCTTTCCGGCCTATGTGATCTGCCATATGATTTTTTATCATGGCTCTTCCTACTTCTGGCATGACTATTTCTTCTTCTGGTACAGGCACGTTGTCTTCAAATCCATCATTTGAAGGAGGATTATGTTGGTTATCCTCATCCTCCAGGAACTGCTCCAATGTGAAAAGCATTGTACCATCGCACACATCCTCACAGTTCTTGCCTATTGTTTTTCTTGAGGTAAGATTATTTACCAATAAAACTTTAAAAGCGGCAACGAACTGATTGCATGTAGGATTATTGTTTGGTCCATCAATGCTGCGAATCTTGCTGAAAAAGTTTTCCAGCGGATCCTGATTTACATATCTGGGCTTGAAATTTTTGAAGCCTGCAGTAGATACAAGCTTCCACAATTTCTGAAAGCCACAGATAGTGTGGATCCAATTCATCAAGGATGGTACAGATCTGGTTCGCATATGTGTATTCTGATCTATATACTGCATGTGACGTAGTTCCACGAGTGCCTCTTTCCAAAATTTATGGTGTGGGCTATTCTTCGTAATGGCCACTCGTAGGGACGTTTCTGGCCGAATGCTGTATCCATTGACGGAATCCATTAAGTCATTAAAAAAGTTGAGTATTCGTGCCGTTACTTTCCCTTCTTCATTTGACATCACTTTTGGTCCGATGCGTGTCTCAATATGATATGCACCTAGAAAAACAACTGTTTGTTAATTTAAGAAAGTACAAGATTGATATAATACATTTAAATATGAACATTAATAATTTACCTTGAATATTTGTTAGAAATTCTATGTAACTGGACATCTGTTTACTAAAAACTTGTGTCGCATATTTAACACGCATTTTTTTAATTTTCCTTGGGACCACGTGCTCTTCTGTTATTTTACGTAATTGGCGGTTTAACATGTTTGTGTTAACATCAATTTCATATGCCAACATTACAGGACGCCAAGATGCAATTTGTCTGCTTGCAGCATCTTGTCCAACATTTGCTTCTAAGTCCTTAGTTAGCAAATTGTTCCTGATTCCTTTTATGAGATGTGGAGGATCATACAAAGGGATTAATTCTACTCCATTTATATCAATTGTTCTTC
The DNA here is from genome assembly GCA_963971365.1 of Lasioglossum villosulum. Taxonomy (NCBI): domain Eukaryota; kingdom Metazoa; phylum Arthropoda; class Insecta; order Hymenoptera; family Halictidae; genus Lasioglossum; species Lasioglossum villosulum. The sequence continues at coordinate 15,309,459 of OZ020501.1, read as the reverse complement.
CTATAATATATAATGGATTAATTAGAAACGTTTAAATATTACAACAGATCACAATACATATTACAATATAGTACTCACTGTTAGACTGTCCAAGTGAACAACGTTTGCGTTTGCTTTGCAATAGCAGTTGATTAATCGCTTCACGATTTGAAGATCCTTGATCGCAAACGGTTGCAACAATTTGCAAGCCTGTTTCATTGACTGCACTGGTCACATCTCGAATACATTTCATTAATTGATGTGACACCGTCTGGTCTTCGCAGAAATAATATGCGATTGGAACTTTCCAGGCCGTGAATAGGCCTCGCAACATAAAAACAAGTGCATGGTCTGCAAACTTGTTTGTTCTTCGGCATTGCCAGTCCTCAAAACCTATAATTTTATTCTTTTTCCTTTCGTATGAAATATGTGGTTTGAGTGCCACTTCGTCCCACATCAAAATGCAATATTTATTCCGAGCATCTTTCATATCTGATGTCGCTTTTTTTAAATGGCCCATAATTATAGAATTGATGCCGGTATCAAGTGAAATTTTCCTGACTAATTCGTTCAACGTACTCCGACTGGGTAACGTGAACATCTCACTTAAAAATCTGTAACTTTTTCCCGACTGCTTCATAATCGATAGTGCTAAAATTTTCTCAGCAGTTGAGAATCTTCTACCCTATAAATATTATTCTAGACGTTACACATGCATTTCAGTAAGAAAATTAATAAAATGTAGAAGCACACAAAGTTAATTAACAAGTGGATATGTGAAAAAGAATATTCAAGCATAACAGGCAGATCAAAATATATATGCATAACAGGAAGTAAAAATATTGAAAAGAATACGTGCATAAAGGTTGACAGGCAAATTTTTATATTTAATTTTATGAATAAAAAGATAAGAAGCACACGAATCATAGCAAAGTTAAAAAAACGCATTCCTAACTGAATCCTTGCCAAGTAACTTACGGTAATAGTGATCAATAATTGATTTATACTGCATTAAAAAGAGAAAATTGATTAATCGTCTGTTTCTTAAATTATATCTACATATATATATATATATATATATATATATATATATATATATATATATATATATATATATATATATATATATATATACCTTTGCCTTTTTGTCCACATTACACAGCTGCATTTTCAAGAATAATCGCTGTGCCGGATTTAATTTATTGTACTTTTTTAAGCCATTGTCCCTTATGAAGTTGTTGGCCATTACAAGACGCCTTTTGTAGCTTTTCAGTTTCATTATTTGTGTGTATTGACGTCTATTCCATGCTTCGGCAACGTTACGAAATTCCTTAGCCCGTGGAGTCATACTAGGTATTATTTTTGTATGTACATTTTTCCTTTTTCGTTTAGTTATTCTAAACTCTGCTGCAGCTGCTTTATCCTGTCAAACATTATTAGCATACATTTTTATTGTTAATATTGGATCATTCCATCCTATCTATTATCTTAATATACATACCTCTTCTTGAAGATTTAATGCTGTATTTTCTGGTAGCTGAACACACATTTCTTCCCTTAAATGTGTATCCAACTCCTCTGGAGCATTCCTAATATTATGCGCTTGGTGCTTTTCAGGTAAAAGCAAACTGGGCACTGTATTGTCTCTTAATTTGCGCCTGATGAATGTTGGAATCACATCATCTTCTTTGAAATGCAATGCGCATACGCGTAAATTTTTCAATTTATCATTTAATATGTCATCTAATATTGGAGACTGTATAGCCTTCTTCCATTCCATTATTTGAACTGGATCTCGTGGAAAACAATGTGCTGGAACCTTCTCGTTAGACCTACAACCAGGTACAACACATGTGTATTTCGGCATCTTGCAGCTCAGGCCTGTTGCACGGGTACCAGATTAATCTACAAACACAAAAAAACACAAAGGGGGACAGAAAGGAGAACAAATTTCTAGTTTTTACTGCAGTGCACTTCAGTGCACTGAAGTGATAACTAGATATATTGAAAGAAATTTTATATTTTGCTGTATTAAATAGTATAAATAAATAAAATATTATTAATTTATTTATTCCACTATACACATATATCAACAAACTTATATTTTTCTTTCAGTAAATAAATAAAAATAAAATTATAGCTAAATCCAGCGTTGAAAAGCACACACAATCACACACAATCACTGCACAATTATATCAAAAAACTTCAATAAATGCAGCAAGTACGAGTGAATATGAACAACAATCCAAACAATCTGATCAGTTTGCCAACGGTTTGCAACAGTCAGCAACAGTTAGCAACAAGTGACAGTCGGCAACAGTTATACATGGCGCCAAAATTTGGCGGCCAAATCTGAAAGACGCGCGCAAGGCTGCGCAAGGCAAAGATAGGATTTCCCCACCACCGAGGCACTACTGTGCTGCCACCATACCCAAGGGGGATGAATTAGAATTATATTCGTCGCTATGGGAGTCGACAGCCCCTGAACTGTATTTAATGAATACGTACGTATAGGTTCGTCATGATTTTCTCGCCAAAGAATTTTGTGATATTTTCGATCACTTGATGATAATTGTACCTGCCGATACATTTTAGCAATATCTGCAGTAAGTACATATTCGTGTGTTCGGAAACGTAAAACGATTGTAAATAAATTATCTTGAATGGTCGGACCCGTCATAACGGTGTCATTAAGGGATAGTGACGAGGAGGTCCTAGCTGAAGCATCGAATACAACTCTATATTTGGTGGTAAGACTATCAACTTTCGTAATTACGTGGTGCGGTAAAAAATAACCCTCTGATACATTATTTTCGCATAATGACATGTGTCCCAATTCGAGATATTCCCTTAAAAAGGCAGTATAATGTAATTTAACTGTGGGATTTTTATCCAATTGTCGTTCAAGTGCCATAAATCTTTTAAATGCTAATGGGTATGACTCTCCTAGCTGGTGAATATTATCCTTGAATGGAATCTTTACTATGTACCTGCCGCTACCCTCTTCACGTTGGGTGTGCTTCAGGTAGTGAGCCTCACAAGCAATTTCTTCGGCAGAATGATGTTGTTCGGTGACAAGTTCTTCAATTTCCCAGAACGAGGAAATTTGTTGTTCCAATGACTTGGTAATCATATTACATGTAACGGCTTTATGTTTGTCATTGTTGATTAATTCTCCTACAACTACCCAACCTAATTGAGTTTTGTGTAACTTCACAGTGTCATGAGTTAACTTGATGCAACCAATGGATAATAGATCCCAAAATATTTGTGCACCTAATAGGCCATCTACTTCCGACGATTCGTGCAATCGAGGATCTGCTAATGGCAAATTGCGTGGTATATTCAACGTAGAGCGATCAATGTTGTTTCTAGGAACTCTTTGTGATATCTTATCAATAATCAGAAAAGGTAAATTTTGAGTGAACTTGTTAAAGCGCGATTTAATTGTTGCTGTAGTCTGACTAGTTATTGTAGAAGACATATTGTTTGCACCTGATAAAGGTATTTTAGCAGCTTGTTGTGTCAAGTTTAACTTGTTAACGAATTTATAGTTTAAAAAATTAACATGTGAACAAGAATCGAGTAATACTCTACAAGCATGAGGTTTGCCCGAGTCATCAAGAATATTAATGACTGCTGATGCTAGAAAAACTTCTGATGAAAACTGAGTACTTAGACAATTCACATTTGCTTGAATAGATGTACTGGGAATTTCTGATTGATTTTCTCTATGGAGCATAGTATGATGTCTTTTGTTACATTTTCTACACATTGTAGACAGACACTCGCTTGTTTTATGATTATCTCTGAGGCAATTCACACAAAGACCCTTTGTTTTGACTAAATTATATCGATCCTCGACTGATAATTTGCTGAATGATTCGCATTGTTGGGAATAATGTGGACCCTTACAGAAACTGCATGAAGTGGTTACCTGCGATTAATAGACCTGAGCAGGTTGAGAGCGATTGTCGCGAATAACGGGAGTTTTCCGTTGTTGTCGATTTCGGCTACGGAATATGTAACCTGACGTATTTGTGTTGGTAGATGTAGTAGGCGCGTTTGTACGTGGTTCTAAGACCTTACACCTATCATGTAGAAACTCGAAAAATGCCTCTATAGTTGGAAATTCGATACCCTTGGTGAGCTCACGCCATTTTAAAGACGTCGCGTTATCTACTTTAGACAATAACATGTGTATTAAAATTGTATCACTGGTTGGTTGATTTAGCGGTTTGAGTACACGATAGTGTGATTCTATTTTATTTAGAAAGGATCTGAGTTCCTTATGTTCAGAACGTGTAACCTGAGGTAGTTCAAATAACGATTGTAAATGTCTGTTAACGATGATTGCGGGAAGATTATATCTTTTTTCTAACAGTGTCCATGCAATTAGATAGTTCGCAGTTGAATTACTAAGCGATTCAATACATTGCAATGCTTCTCCTTTCAAACAAGACCGTAAATACATTAATTTGTTACAATCACTAAGGCTAGTTTTTTCATGTACTGATGATTTAAATTGATCTGCAAAACCAGGCCAGTCTTCATAATTTCCGGAAAATATTGGTAAGTTCAGTTGTGGTAATTTAACGTCAGTATCAGATGACTCGACTTGTGAAAAGGGTGTGACGACTTGATCAGTTCTCGAATTAGTAGTGTTTGTTGGTGTACTAGTTACATTCTTTCCATTCGTTTTGTCTAACGCTTCTGCTTTTAATTGAGTGTAAACCGATTTAATGTTCATTCGTTCGCGTAAGAAATCTCCGCTTTCATCCATCACATCTAATTCCGGTTGATATTTAGAAAATGCAGCGTATTCAGTAGCCAATTCTTCTAAACGAAGTGTAATCTCTCGAATACTCGGTGTTTGTGCTTCTAATAAATTTTTGAGATCCTGCAATTCGATAACGAAAGCTTCGCGTTTTGCTCTAATAGCCTTTATACGTTCTTCTACTGATGGAGCCATTTTCAAAATGAATAACTAAAGAGGTATTGGAAAGAACGACGGATAAAGTAATTGATAATTGGTGATTCAAAACAAATCCTGAGTTAGACTTACAGAACCGTTGTCTGGTGTTGATCCGATGAATTCCTCTCGACGAAAGGCAGGTTATATGGATCCCGTTGATAGTAATGCTGGTTGGTGTGAGATAGCTGTCGAATCTTGACAGCTGACCTCGATCCGCAGCGATGTCTGATGAAATTGTCGCGACTTCTTGGCAGCTAAGGCTTGATGATTACTAGGAATGTTGTGCTTTATCGACAACAATTCCTTGGTATCGTGATGGTGTTCCTTGGTTGAAGAGTTGTCTTGATTGCAACGTCTTCCTCGTTGATATAATTCCGAAATCAGTATTAACTTTCCTTATCCGGCTCGAAGGACCAAAATTATGTACGGGGAAGGCTTCGATTTTATGAATTAATCGTCACTCCGCTGCGCTCAACGAATTATTACATTCGTGAGGGCTAATTGTTCTTATTTTAGATGGTGGTGTGAAGATGAATAACTACACTTGATTAACTTTTAATTAATATAGAAAAATATGCCTTTACTATGTTGCCAAGAAATATACAATATTTACAAGCCGCGTAACAATTTAGAAAAGATGTACAACGTTTGGTGGTTGAGTAGGATCTGTCTGATGTTTTGAAGGTTGGCTAGAGGGTAAAATTTAGGAAAGAGAATGATTGGTGGAAAACAGTGTAGGGAAAGGGAAAATTGCAAGAGAGAGGGAAGGTTAAGAGCGATGAGAAGGAAAGAAGATGCGAAAACAAGAAGACCCGAAGGCTGGTGACTTGGAGATAAAACAGATGTGAAGGACTAGGGTTACAGCTTGAGGAAGTTATTTATGACGGAGAAAGTCCTTAAAATTATGGTGGTGCGTGACAAATTGAAGGATTTGAGTTTAGGCACGATTTAAACATTAAAGTGAAACGACGTTAAAGAAAAAAATAAACTGCTCGTGAGAAATGGTATTGGTCGGGTGTGTTAAACCCGGACAATATTATCAAAATTGACTTGATATTTATCCATTTCAGCAAGGATTTTTTCTTTAGCGGGCTGCAGCTGAATTATAACATCTTGTTTAGTTACTTCCGATTTCGGAATATCTGGAATATCTTTTTCATGAGTGTTACCAGACTGGCAACTACTAGTGTCATTTTAACTGGAGGTGGATGCATAAACTGTTGTATACATTGTTCTTGGACCAATGAAACTTTATCCTTAGTTTGAGTTTCAATCACATTATCTGATGCATTGTTTGACGGATCTATAGGATCTTGTCCTAATGGGGTGTTCTTAAGTTTCTGAACAGAAAGATCTGTATTTTTGCAGAATTTCGCTAAATGTCCCTCTTCCTTGCATAGGAAGCAGGTAACCTTGTCAGTAGACAAATATATCCAGTAATTGCCTACGAAAACTTAATATATGAGAAAATCCAGGATCGGTATAACCGGCTCTAATAAAGCTAATCTGAGATGACAGTCGGATATTTTGTTTGGCTGGTTCTGCCTGAATCACTTCATGCGGAATACCGGGGCACATGTTTGACATAATAATGCGCTTAGTCTTGGTGATAAGAGGACGTATATTCAAACTGTGTTGACCAACAACCACTTTAGAATGTGAGTCCGTAAGTTTATCAGCATTCTCCTTGGAGTTCACTTGTATACTCTCGGATTGGTAAACCTTCTACCGCATCTATAACAATAGCCAGATACTTAGCGGCAAATTGCGTTAGTTGCGCAACTTGAGCGTAGGACTTGTTTTTTTGCTCCATTGAGAACTTGAACAATAACATTATAACTATAAACTCAAAATATAAGCGGGTGCCCCTGTTAATAGAAGCACGAGCTAAATGCCACAAAGCAGAAGCAAGCGGAAAATTCGCTGTAAATAGCGAATATCCACAAGAATGTAAACACTCGTCGACAGCGCGCACAATAACACGTCCTTACTCGATGACGGTTCACACCAAACTCCGCTTATGATATTCAGAATTATTTGTTATTTTGATAGCCGTTTGATTGTCCACGAAGATCGGAATCGAATCGCATGATATGCCTAACTCTTTCAGCATTTGACGCAGCCAGATAGCTTCCTTTGTTCCGTGTGTTAGAGCAATGTACTCGGCCTCTGCTGTTGACAAAGATACTATTGGTTGCCGTTGGCTAGACCAGCAGATTGGCCCGCCATTTAATAAAATACAAAGCCGTTTCGCAATCTATGTGTCTCTAAACATCCGGTATAATCTGCATCGGTAAACCCACAAATTTCATTGCTCTCACTGTTTCCAGAAATAATGCCGAAATTACGTGTACCGATCAAGTATCTAATCATTCTTTTTACCGCTTGCTAATGCTCTTGGTTGAAGGAATTTAGAAATTGACTCGCGTAGTTCAACGCGTACTCTATATCTGGGCGGCACACAGTGGTCCGGATCGGAAAAGTTGGTATCATTTTGTTACAACTTTTGAACCAGTAGAGATATTGCAATGAAATTTTCACTAAAAAGATTTTTAAAATAATCTTTTTTAACTATGTGTAATTCAATATTTTTTGCATTTGTTAAACAATAATTTATACTAACTTTTCATTGATATTTTTTATTGAAAAATGAATTGTTCAAATATAGTTTTTTAACCTTTTTTATACATTTTGTGAACAATAATTTTTAGTGTTGGCGTTAATCTTTAACACACAATCGGATGCTTTCCTGTGTAAAAAAGAAGAAATATTTTAAATACATATTGCGAATAAAATAGCACTAATATTATATTCAGTCAATGTTACTACAAATAAAAAAGTAAGCTAATAAGATAAGTATACCATAATTTGTCTTTCGTGATAATCTATGATGGTCGATTGACTTAGTTAATTAATAACTCCACTGCCTCAGGATTCAGTTCTTTAGGTTTTCTCTTATATGTTAATCTTAATCGTGACATGTACGGGTCAGATGATAATAATAATCTAAAAAATATATCCTTATTCGTGCATAATCTTGACATTTTTCTTGAATTTTTTGCTCTAAATTGTTTAAAATCTTTATGTCTCGTTTCCTGTGCTTCCTCAGAGAGCTGGCCGATGGGAAGCAATGCGTGTTTTATTATTTCCTGGCTAATATTTTAATTTTTATTATTTCTACTAACATCAGATTAATGCCCCCTCGAAATCATGCAAGTTCCATCTGATGCATCTCTTCCTAACACCAATACAAGCCGCGTTATTTAGGTGTTCTGTTTCTGCGGACTCACCCTGTATATTCAAATTTCGTATTCCTTGATAATCCCGTTATTTTTGTGGTTCTATTTGAATAAGAAGGGTTTTCGAGCGCTGCACAAGGTTTTAACGATGGAAATAAATGCAGCGAAAACGCTAAGAAAGTATCACACACATATTTTTTTTTAAATAAAAGTGACTATCGAAATTAATTTACATATATCTTTATTTATTTCTTATAATGTTTGATTTGATAGCTTTGAACAATGATAATTTGCAAAGGAGGACGCGGGGGGACATGTTTCTTACATAATTATATTCGGGAAAGTATGCTGAAAATGATCCAATTTGTTAGAAAGCGGGACTCGTTGGGACTTCCTAGATATTCGTTGTCAAATGTAAAAAATTTGGCCAATTTTTTTACTTCATTCAATATTAATTTTTAACATATTGTGAACAATAACTTTAGTATCGGTGCTGATTTTATAACACAAAAGAGTGCACTTCATCGTAAAAAAAAAATAAGAAATATTAAGTGGTGTCATCAGGGCACCTCGAAGAAGAGAAGCAATTTTCTTGATGAAAAGTACTATCTCTAAACAGTCTACCTTTAAGTACTCGGCCTAATTACAATTCTTAGTAAACTGCATTAATTTTTTCATTTTCGAGGTTGACGAACATTTAGGAAGCAATACAAATTTGTTAGAAATCGATATGAGAAAGTTGACTTTTGAGCTAAAAGACACCAACTTTTACGATCTGGACCACTGTGCGGCACACTCTTGCAGCAAATAAAAGCGAAACAACCACTTCGCGATAAGGTATGCGCTCATCTGTTTCGCACGCATTCATTTTCTCGCTTAAATGCAAACCGGGTTCCGCAGAAATAGCTAATGGATAAGCTTCATTCATGCAGAATTTACTGATGATCTTGTCGATATAATTAGATTGGCTAATTTAATTATATGATTTGGTCGATTACGCTTGATCTCCATGCCCACGAATTCATTCGCTAAATCTGTTGTTATATTGAAAGAACTTTCTAGGTAACGCAGTACCTCATCAATTGCACACTGACTCTCAGATACAACTAAACCATCATCTACATAAAGTGCTAAATAAACTTTGCACTGTTTCACTACACCGATAAAAACGCACTTGTCACTCAAATTGTGTTTGTAGCTGAAGTTTTTCAGGAACCCGACAAATTTCTCGTTCCATCAACGCGGGGACTGCTTCAGGCCGTAAAGACTTTTTTGTAATTTGCAGACCAGGCCTCTCTTGTCTTTGTTGGTGTAGCCCTCAGGTAGCTGCAAATAAATCTCTTCTTCTAAATTGCCGTAAAGAAACGCTGTTTTTATGTCGAACCTCGCGATTTCAAGATCTTCTTTTGCCGCAATCGCTAACAATATACGGATTGATTCGTAGCGAACGACAAGTGCAAAGGTTTCGAAGTAATCGATGCCTTTTCGTTGAGAAAAACCTTTTCGTACGAGTCGCGCTTTATAACTGCTACTGTTGTCGGTTGCGTTTCTTTTAATTGCAAAAACTCACTTGCATCCGATTGCTTTCTTGCTTCTAGGCAACTGTACTACACTCCATGTGTGGTTTTCTTCAAGTGCTTTGAATTCTTCTTGCACAGTTTCTTGGTATTTTGATGCATCTGTGCTGCTCATAGCTTCAGTATATGTCATTGGTACGGTGTCCGCAATATACGATATAGGAACTCCGTAGCGATCTATGACATTCAGTTTTGTTCTATCCTGAAGTCGTCGCCCATGATGTTCCTCTGGAAGATCGGCTTGTTGCTGCTGTTCGTCAATAAGTGTATTTTCTCCCACTTCATCAACAGTCTGTTGATCGGGAGCTGCGACATCAATAGGTTGTTGATGATCGGCTTTGTCATTGATGATTTGATTGTCGCCTTCGTCTGGCAGGACAAAATCAATTCGATAATGATAGACACGGTTTCCTTGCTGCTCTGAATGCCTAGTGCTTCTTTCATTAAAATCTACGTCGCTGCTTACATACATTTTGCGCGAATCTTTGTTCCAAAGTCTGTAGTTGGTCGACTCGCCATTGTAGCCAACAATCATCATCTTCTTGCTCTTAAGATCAAACTTCTTTTGTTTCTCTTTTGGCATGTTTAGGTACGCATCTGTACCAAATACACACAGGTGTTTTATCTCTGGCTTTCGAGAAAACCATTTTTCGATAGGAGTCATAGTTTCTCCCTGCTTCAAGATGATACGATTCAGCACGTAGCAGGCACTCTTAATTGCTTCTGGTCATAGTTCGAGATCTACACCGCTGCTAATAAGCATAGTTCTCTCACTTTCGACGATGGTCCGCATCTCGCGCTCTGCTCTACTATTCTGTTCATGTATGTAGGGAGATGAGAACTCATGAATGATGCCTTGGTTTTCCGTGTGCTTACGGAAATCTTCCGAGGTGTACTCGCGGCCCTTATCTGAATGCAGCACTTTGATGTTGTTCCCTGTTTGAGTATTCACAAATGTTTCGAAATATAAGAATTTTTCAAACACTTCCGATTTTCGTATAAAAAAATACACTTTTCTGAAACTTGTGCACTCGTCTTTAAACAGTAACAAATATTTTGAACCGCGAGGAGATTCGATGTTGATTGGTCCACAGACATTGGTGTGAATTTTTTCGCCAGGCTTGAAGTTACACTCGTATTTCACACTTTTATGCGGCTTACGGGTTTGATTGCCTATACTGCATGCTTCACAATGAAAATATGCAATCCTTTCGAGCATGAAATCTTTATCACTTAATACTTTGCTGGTATTAAGTACAGCCTGTATATTTATATGTCCCATTCGCTCATGCCAGAGCTTCAGCATACTGTGCTTGGGTTCGGTAACATTGCACTGCGCGGGCAATTTCACTTCAAATAACATTTTGAAAAGTCTTCCACGTCGCACACCGCGAGATGTTAATTTTCCTTTTGTATCGCGCACTTCACAATAATTTTCATAATCATGAAAAGAGAACTTTTTGTCATTAGTTGTGGCTATTGAAAATAATTTTCTTCGCAGCTGTGGCACTAGCAGAACGTTCCGTAGTTCTCTCTTGATGATCTTCCCATTCACTTTTTCACTAATGATGAGAGTGCCTGTTCCTGTTACAGGCAGAATCTTGTCGTCTGCTATTTTCACATGGCAAGCTTCAATCGAGGAATTAAATGAAACGAAGAAATCTTCTCTAAACGTCATGTGCGTGCTTGCACCTGAGTCACCTAGCCAAATGTCTTCAACATCACTGGTTGTTTTAGAATAAAACGCGCTTAAATCACTGATGTATCCAGATTCTACTGATAAAGGTTTCGGTTGTATACTACTGACATTCTGTTTGAAAATTCTCGTGCCCGTTGTCCTTTCTCCTTGCAGTTGACACACTTCGTTATTTTCTTTAATTCTTCAATTTTCTTCTTCTTATTATCTATTTATATCAAAATTTCGCGCTTTAACTGATTGTACGGCATTACTCTTCATGTGAGTTTGAGCTTTTAGTGCCTGGACTTCAAGTGCTAGAGAAGACAGCTAGTCTTCTACTTTACAGAGACGCTTATTTTTGTATAGTATTCTATTTACCAACGTCTCCTCCGTTTTTCGCCTTGGGGGTGTTTTGCCAGGCCATAAAGAACGGCGAAAATCTCGACGGTATACTTTTCAGCAATTTTGTTATTACTGCTTGTTCAGATGGCTGGTCATCTGCATCTAAGAGCTTCTTGCAGATACACTCAAAATCTTCAATTCTTTGAGTAACATCTTCTCCTTCGTTCATGTTATACGAGTAAAATTGCTCCCACGCATTATGTTTTGCGTCATCACTTGCAGTCCCGAATCGCTGTTCGAGCTTGTTCCACACGTCTTTTGGAGTTACGAAGTTAATTAAATAGGGATGTAGCTTCATCTCTACGGAGCCGACCATAACGCTCATTGCCTTTAACGAGCTAGTCTTCAATTTTTCCAATTGACGGGCTTCGTCAATTTATCTGGTTCTACTTCCTGGTCATCCACATAACCTGCGAGATCAGCGAATCCCAAGCCGATGTTGACGCCGAATTTCCACATAGCATAATTTTCGCTGTTAAGCTTATCGAACTTAAACTCTTTGTCATCCATTGCACAAGGAGATTACTATATACTGCACTTGTAGAAAGTCACGAACACTACACTACACTTATACGCGATGCCTAGCTTGGCCTTGTTTTCTATTTAAACAAAATAAATCGCGCAGTGGAAGCGTTCTAGGCCCATAACCTGTTGAATAGTTAACAGAGTTTGCTTCCAAAACGAGAATTATATTTATTAGACGAATATAAGATAAAAAAAACTGAGTATAAATGTAGCTTGTACGGAGCTGTAAATTTAGCAACCGTTTGCTCGCAGTGCTCGTAGAGAACTGAGCTATGCACTTCTGTTCGAAAAAGGCCCGTAACGGAGAAATCATACCTGCATGCTTTTTAGGAAAAAACCAGCCGTTACTTGGGTAACTGACGAAACAGAGTAAAAATGGGTTTTATGACACTGACCCTCTTAATTGCCGGAACGTCGTCGGACGCACGAAATCGACAATAGGATTTTCCCGTGATTTACAGCTTGAAAAGAATCATCGAAGTAGAAAGGATTTCAAATCCATTCAAAATATAAACTAAACGATTCATGCAAGAATCCAACACCGAAAATTCGGAATAAAGTCAATTTCTAAAGTTTTTCCGATATCATGAAATTTTTGCTGTCCGACGTAGCTGATGGTCTGTAGAATAAGGCTTCAATATTGTATTTTTTTCTTTGTCAGATACTGCATGCTCTTACTATCTTATATCTGCTCTGGCTTGTACCTTCTTAACAATAAGGGTCTGGTGCCACATGTATAGCACATTACAGCGAGTCCCATCTTCGAGTGATTTGTACCAACGATGGTAGTTTCCCAAACGTAGAGTTGTCACGGGTCGAGGTTTTGGCAACTAGTGGGAACCGTGGATTGTTTAGGTTTTTAGAGTTTTGGGTTCTGGTAGTAATTGTACACGTAAGAGTAACCGTTGGGTCTTTCACCAACGGGGCGCCTAGTGTAGAACACAGGAGTGGACTAGGCTATGTATCTTTCAACACCGGGGCGCCATTATTAAGGTTAGGGACGTGGTTCCGTTGACCCGTAACTTATTTAAATGAATTAGATACACCTTGAGCGACAAAGATTTGTCGTCGTAGGATACTAACGACTGGGAAATCAAAATTGAATATGCGTGGTTGAAATTATTCTGAAATTACTCTGTGGCTGAAATTAGATTAACACACAATAATATAATCTTAACTATTGGCGATATAAATGTTAAGTGTAGTATGTCATGGATTCGCATACTAATTCCCGATCTTGCTCGATAGAAATCACGACGTGAATCGACGAGTACAGCGTAAAACTCTTGAGATGAAAGCCTGAAGATGAAGGGAATTGGAAATGCCTTTATATAGTGCCTAAAATCGGTCTAGACGAGGGTGGGGTCGGATGATAAAGCTGCGTTTTTGGAAATAATGCAACTTGCTGCATCGCCTGCAAGTGTCCTAATCTTAATTGATATCCTGATTTCTGACTGGTCTTCTGTTTCGATGCATATCTCCAGAAGCATCAAAAGTCACTAAGGATCGCATCTGCATACGTTGTCACGTCGATTCTCGTTTCGAGATCGAAAAGAGAATTGAGCACGGGAAATTATGACTTGAAGACCGGGCCACGCTCGGTCGCGCGACACGTGGTCTTCCGGGACAAACAATCCTTCGCGGATTCGAATCGAAATTAACCAAGTGCTGTACGATACGCAATTCAGACGCCAGATACTATAAGATGTCACGCAAAACCTCTGCACGAATAACCTGGAATAGCCGCGAACACGGTCACGGTTCCACGCGAGGAGAAGGAACGGGGCATTCCCGCGACAGGAACGTTTTTCGTAGGGAGAATAATTGACGTGGAATTCGGCAACAATAATCGTTTATTAACGAGTAGGTGGAATACAGGCCGCCGGGGCTCCCCAACGGCAACATAGATTTGCCGGCGCGAAGACAATATTGTCCGGCAGGTGTTCGAACGACCACGTGTAAATTTTCCCTTTCGCGTTGTGCTCGGCGGTCATAAGACTTCGCGTGAGAAACAAGCCTTTACGGCACGAATTCCGCCGAGCTCCGGTGACAGACACGGATTCTAATCGGACTGGACATGGACTAGGGCAAAGTCACGAAATGAACGAAAGCGGCACGTCGCGTTGTCCCACCGTGGAACGTCCCGAGAGAAGCTCTTCCTAAATCGTCGAAAATCGCACGCCCTAATATTCCGACCCTCGGACAATCTACAGCGCGCGACCCACGGTCTCGCGTTTTTCTCGGGAGAGCTACTCCTGATCGTCGGAAACGCCGGCGGACACATGGTGCGCGACACGAAATCAAGAATTCGCGAATACGCCCCGAGCCAATGCGATTGAATTACACTTTAGGATCGCTAAATAAAGCCTGATCGGCACGTACCAAACGAAAGAGGATCGTGGTCGCATTCGGAACTCGATACTATACGTTTAATAATTTCCGCGTATACAATGTTCGGCACGACTATACAGTTCCCAGACTTATGCCCGTGTGCCCTAATTCGGTTTGGCTCGGGAACGCGGAAGCGGCGCGTCCCACTACTTCCTCATCTATCTCCTCCTAGACGACGCTCGGACCTATTGCGTAGTTCCTCGTAGCAAGGACGGATTTGAAATCTGTCGGCATGGATCCGAGCCGTTCCGGGATTGTTTTCGGCGCAATTCCCGGACGAGAGTCGGCGAGGTTGTGCTGATGTACTTCCCGCATTTTCCATATCCTCGTCGGCTTCTCCGGTTGATAAGTCCGGGCTCAATCCTGATCCGACCGTCTTGTTCGGAAATGACATGCTACGATAGGTCCTCCGAGCGTCTCTTCTCGAGACTTGGCGCCAATCAGCGGCAGGAGATAAATACCGGGTTCCTCACGGACTCCGGCTATTCCTGAAACTTCGTGTCGCGCCCAGCGGCGCGACATTTAGACGCAATAAATCCATTCCGCTGGTTCTCGCACGTTCATGGAGAGTCATCGTGACGGCCTTTTCGTTTACGTATCGGCCGAGTCTGACCCGGTCCTTCGGTTAGGATTCGGAATGACGCTGGCAAAATCTGCTACGTCACAACGTAACAATCTTAACCATCTTCCCCAATCCTTTCTCTCTCTTTCCGTCCTTCTACAACCATATTCCTACAAGACTTTAGTTGTCCTTGACGTAGACTAAAACACAGACGAACCTGATGCGAAATCAGGGAGCTGTGATAATGCGGACGAACGTGATGCGAAATCAGGGATCCGCTAAGATAGTATAGCTTTCGTGGACGAACCCAATGCGAAATTGCGGAGCCACTAGGTTGGATAAATCTCTGTTTAGATGATCGGAAAGCCGCGAACGAACCTGATGCATAATCAGGGAGTCACTAGGATTGTTAGTGGGCCTCGTAACAAGTATAGTCTAATTGATATAATCCGACTGGTTCAATTACTCGATTAGGGTGTTGGACGATAATTATGGGTTTAAAGAATTTGTACGGATTGTCAAAGATTACATATATGTATATTCTCGTTATAAGAAAAGTATTACAATTGGAATTGTCACAAACGGATTAAATTGAGATTGTAAAGACTTGAACTAATTATCTAGGATAATCTCAAATAGATTGACCTCGGTATATCTCCTAAAAAAAACTGTGTACGATCATTTTAATAACAGACGCATTCTATCTGGTAAACCCGATATTATAATAGAAAACTATGCCATCAAATCAAGCGAAACAGTTAAATTTCTAGGAATCACTTTTGATTTCGACATGAGCTTTAAAGTTCGTATAAATAATGTGAGGAAAAAAGTTTTAGACTTCCAAATAGTACGAAACTTCTTTCTGGTGTTTCATGGAGTGCTTCACTCGAGATATTGTTGTTAATATACAGGGTGTCCCAAAACTCCAAGAGGAGCCGAAAATTGGAGGTTCCTTGGGTCATTCGAAGCGACGCTTTCCTTTACAAAAATAGCGTCCGCGGCTTTGTTTAGGAGTTATTAACGAAAAACACGGTCCAATCAGAGCGCACTCTGTGCCGCCGAGTTGCGCCCCGTCGGCAGCCGAGTGTTGGTGGTACGCCGTTACATCGCAACGAACAAGAGTTTCTCGCGGATGTAAATTCTCTCCGATTTCAACGAACTTTGAATGTGTTGTTAACATCATTATTCTGAATAACATTTCTCTGTAAAATATTTGGCTGTCGGCTTTAGTTTACGAGATATAACCGTGAGAAACTTTAGTTGTCAATTCATTATGGGTGTTTATGATAGTGGACCCGGCATGCTAATAGCTCCGAAAAAACAGCCGACAGTGAATCATTTTAAAAGAAAAAGATATTTAAACCGTCGAGCTTTACAACATTATCGCAAGGTCATTGAAATCGGTGAGGACCCGCGTCATCTTTACTCGACTTACGGCGACTTTACCCGAACGAGAGAAGAAGCAGAAACTGATTGTTTTAAAAACTCACTTATTCAGTCATAAATCCATTTGCAGGCGCGGCGCGGCACGGCGACCCGGGGCGCGCTCTGATTGGTCCGTGTCTTTCGTTAGTAACTCCTAAACAAAACCGCGGACGCAATTTTTGTAAAGGAAAATGTTGCTTTAAATGACCCAAGGAACCTCCCATTTTCGGCTCCTCTGAGTAGAGTTTGGGGCACCCTGTATACTGTACTGACTGGTACGTGTCAGTATCTCCTAGTCACATTCGAACCTTGTCAACGTCCAGTTGGACGTGTGTATGTTTTGGTTTTCAATTAAGCAGATATGTGTATTTATCTGGGGTGGTTCTGTGCGTTTATCTATAACGATTCCTGCCAGAGATGATCTTGAACATCTGTCCGTCATCCGTAGCAACTGTATCTGAGTTAGTTTCGGCAACAGAATATATCAATATCATCTACGATTTCGGTTTTAAATCTTTATTTAAAAAAATTATGAAAATTTTTTTGTAATGTAATACAATAAGGAAATTACCAGTAAATATTAGTAAATGTACCGATATCTCATTAATCGGTAAACTACCGATATGAAAAGTCTAACTAAGGACGAGTGGTAGAAGCGTGTATAGGTTGATTCTGTATGCAAAAATAGGTAAAAACTAATGAATATCATGTTTTTCGGTTGAGTTTCGTTTTTCGAAACAAGCGAGTTTGAAAATTCGACAGATTAATGAAATTTTGAAAACTAAATTTTCTCGGAAACAAATTTCAAACACTTTACGAAAACTGCTATTCGTTTTTTCAGTTACTTTTAGTAAAATAAGTAAAACAAGTAAAATGGTTTTTGAAATGTTGATTTCAATTATTTATTCTTGTTTCGTCAGAATACCACTTGTATACATACGTACAATATACATAAACTGGGTTTAAAGATTGTCTGTAAGATTCATTCAATTGATTTTGCCACCGCTTTACATTGATGGTTTATTTAATCTTAATTCGATGATATATTTTAGGCGCGCATTGCATTAAGGAGATACAGCAGTAGTGAATCCACGGTTAAGATGTACATAGATGGCCAATTTGTAGGTAAATATACTATTCTATTTAAATTTACATACTTCTAAAAATTGAATTTTCTAACACCTTTAAGTTGTGATTAGAAAGCATTAATTTTTAAAATGCTGTTTAGTAATTATACAATCTTTTAAATGAAATAGTGAATCATATTTGGTTTGTTCTTCGCAAATACAAAATCCGTTGTTGCCAAAGAAAAAATTTTTAAGCGAAGTTGAGAATGTAATAACTTATTTAAGGTTATTTCCAAAGGTTATTAAACTTTTTTTAAATTAAATTATTTTATTACGATTGGGAAAGTATACAATTTTTGTGAAATGCATATCCACTTTATGAAATCTTACAATAACTATTTTCATATACAGTTATGTATTATATCGATGTGTATTTGTGAATTACTTCTAAGGGGGTTTTAATTTCATTTGGTACTACATTTTTAAGTATCTACTGGTGATAGAGGTGTGCAGGCTGCCCGATTTTCGGGCTCGCGCGGGTCACAGACGGTCGGGCGGGCTCGATTCATTTCGGGCTGCCGAAGAGAGTGACTCGATTTAGGGTCGAACCATACTAGCCAGGCCCGGCACGGTCCGGCCCGGCGACGCAATGCTTTAATATATCTATATATATGGAGCCCCCTATTCCTAAAGCATTGGCCGCCTTGCCGGATCGTGCCGGGCCTGGCTAGTATGGTTCGACCCTTAGTCGGACGCGTTCGAAAAGAATCGGACAAGTTCGGGCGAGCGAGATATTGGGATACCCAAGAACATCTCTGCGTTTTTATGAAATAGATAATTGTAATAATGGCATTCTTTCATAACTTATAACGTAATCTTTTATATATTTGATTTTTTTATAATTTGAGTAGTTATATTTAGTAAACATGTGCATAATCTTTATTTGTTTTAAATTTTGAAATAATGCATGTTACACGTGAAAAATTTAAAAGACAATATTTCTAGCATTTGACGAATTTGTTCCGAATAAACTTTCATATCATATGTATCGGTAATATAATTAAAATATCCTTACGGAAAAATATGCACCTAGAAGATATAAAAATAAGGTAAATTATCAAAATTTTTAAAAGACTGCTGTTTTTATTAACTGTTATAAAACTTACTTAATGTCTTTGGCGAAACTTCCGTTTACGTCCCATTTCAGAATTCGATGAAAGTTTGAAAATAGGTTCTTTTTTAAGTAAAATGACGATTGCCAGAAGCATTTTTGGCGCATCGAAAAAATTTTTTTATCATTTTAATGTCGCGTTCTACCTTACCGACTTTCTATTTTATATAGAATATCTTCAATTAGTTGTAAAAGGGATTCACCTCACAGCGTCATAAAAATTCACACATATGATCTATAAGCGAATCCTCTTTAATTTAAAGTGATACATACTGTGACGTTGCAAGTGTGTGACGTCACCCCGTTTTGCGAAAACGGTTACAAAACCGTTTAGTTTGGACCGGACCGACCTCGAATAGTCATGAAACCACTCGTCGACATGAGAGCGCTCCTGCGGGAAATACTCCCGAAACGATTCACGCAACTAACGCCATTTATTGTGCGTGCCGAGTGCGGCAACGTTTCAGGGACGTGCCTAAGGCACGATTGGCCGAGAAGGAATATCGAAAGGCACCCGCTCAAGGATCCCCCCGAAAAAACAATTGGCCACAAATTGGCGAAAATCCAGTACTGGTACCTTTGGGGGAAATCTCGATCCACGGAGACCACGTACCGGGACTAAGAGATTCAGTTAGAACATCGTTTATGAATGGTCCGGCCGTCGCCTCACCCCGTTCGCACTGAATCCCACTTAGCGTAAGGAGGTGGCTTGAAGAATTCCAGGGGGGAAGAACGGCTCTTCCCCATTCACCGAAAAGGGCGAATATGTGGCGTAAAACACAGGTCTGGGGCCCGAGAACCTGTCCGAGGATACGATCCTGCGACCATCTAGTCGCGTAGCGGAGAGCGCCAATCGGAAAGTCGGTGGGGCCGATAGAGTGGGCAGAACAACAAATCGATGCTCCCGGTCGACGCGGATCGCGGAATCACTATCGCGCCGGTCTGCTTATGACAAAGATGTCATAAAGTATAACTCCCGTAAATCCGGTCCCGAGTCCTGTTCAAAGAAATGTCAGTCGCGGGTGGTTTCCGATACGAACGGCAATTCGGTGGTTGCAGTTTCGCGCCCAGATCCAAGTCCAGACCGGGCTACGAGTCTCGAGGAGCCGTAGAGGGAAGGAGAAAATCGACCATCACGGTAAGTCGACAAGTGGTTCCCCGATCTCGTATTAGCGTTGGCTCGTCAATTTTTAGTTTGAGGACGACGCGGATTCGCCTCGTCCTCGAATTTCGGCTCGCGTCCGTTTTGAGGACGCTTTGAGCGAGAGCATCATTTCCCTCCTCGCGTCGCAAGTCTTCCTCAGGAGTCGCGTCGGAAATCGAATAGCGTCGCGAGATAATTACGAGTGCTGACTCGAACGACCGCGGATTATTCAGCGCGCGTGGCGAATAGGTTCCCCTCGGCGATCGGACGCGAAATTCCCGCGACAGTCCCGAAAATCCGTCGCGCCGTCCACCTGCGCTTCGCGAAATTCCGCCTCAGCGGAGGCGCCCAAATACCGACGAGCCGTAGTTTCGCGGACGGTACCGAGCAAAGAACGCGCTTCGCAAATGAACAACCTTCGCACTAGTGTACAAGGAGCGCGGGCTCCCGGTTTGCGGTCACGTGGCCGCCAAATTGTAATCGACTATTGACTCTTTCAATAAATGACATCGAGCCCATTTCCGCTTCATTTACTTTCGACCTGCGTGACACGCCCTTTTTTTTAACGTGAGAGAAATGCTTTTACGCATACCCCGTACCCCCTTTTTTCCTCTTTAGGATGGTGGGGAAATGCATTTGCGCACAATACCCCGTACCCCCTGGGAGAGATACGAGGTTATGTGGGGCTACGTGGCCAGAAGGACTCACAATACCCACTAAAAACCTCACGACAACCTTCCCTAAGCTATTCGGGGGCGGCTGGGATCTCCAAAGTACACAACCAGCCATCCCCCTTCGCCCTTGGCCCTGTGTGGGGCCTCGTCCCGGGGGGGAGGGGAGAGAAGCTCCCCCCAGCAATACCTACGCTATCAGGGTGTAAGCAGGTTGCCCACTTACACCCCCCTTCCCTGGGCCGTTCGGTGGGCTTCGCGAGTCTCCAGCTCGCTTCGCCCAACGACCCCCGGTGACTCCGCTCCTCGCTCGAGGAGCCCTTCAAAGGGCTCTCGGCCGAAGGACGAAGTCTCCGCGCGCGACAAGGAGGGACGAAGGCGCGCACTCCGCCCGCGTTCGCCCCTCCCCCACTCCCACTCCCACCCCCCGACCCAACGATTTTTACGTCCCCCGGGGGGACAGAGGAAAGGGGGCGGGAATAGTCACCCCATAAAAGAGCAACCGCTCTGGGATGCCTCTTCGGGGGAGGCGGGAAGGACTTAACGAGTCCCGCCTCCCCCGGTCCATCACCTGCCCCGTAGCGTGGGCGAGCCGCTCGGCGAGGACGCCTCGCCAGAGCAATCCTTCTCTCGGAGAGGGGGTCGGCCTCCCTTTCCCTTTCTGCCACCTCCTTCCGCTGCATCACCTCCTCGCAGAAGGAGGTCACAGCCTTGTGCGACCTCTCGTCGCCAATCATGTGGTCGACCACGGCCGACAACGAGAGGTCGCCTCCAATCTCGCTTCTTAGGACACGGCGCGGCGCCGACCACGCTGGACACTCTTCTAGCGTGTGCCGCTCCGTGTCAACAGCCTCCGGACAGTGGTGGCACCGTTCGGTGGGTTCCCTCTTGATCCACGCCAGGTACCGGCCGAAACATCCATGGCCGGTTTATGCGTGACACGCCCTGCCGCGAGGATAGTCCCCGTTATTTCCTGTATCCGAATTCCTGGCGTTCGCGACAATCCTTCCGTTCGCGTTCCGCGGAGGCTCACTTCGGACTCGGTTTCGCGTGGTACTTTCAAGTACCTGGCGCCCGAATTAGAGTTTCGCGTGTCGATTGAGCCTCTTTGGAAAAGCGGTTTGTCCCGAGGGGACCGTGCTCGCGCGGTCGCGCACGACCCGGTCTCAGCGCCTGTAAACCTCCAGGTTGACCCCGTCCGACGGCCCTAAAAAGTCGCTCGAGCTGGGACAACGTTGCATTACATAATGTAAACTTTCAATTTTTAAACATTACTTTTGTATTTCCGTATGTGTGGACGGCCGGCCCTCTCCGCTCTCACCGCGACCAAACCACAACTCATTCTAATCGCATAAATAATAATATAACTAAATAATAAAAGAATTAACTCAAGTTCTCGCACCCATTCTAGTGCTGAATTGAAATCATTCATTTTTTTTACAATGTGAAACAAATTTAAATGACTCGTAAAACTATACGACTCTAGAAGAGCAGTTGACAAACTGTCGCATCATACTGACGCATGCGCACAGCACGAACATAAAGTAGAAAGTCAGTAAGTCGGTAAGGTAGAGCGCGACATTGAAATGATAAAACAATTTTTTTCGAGTCGGGAAAAATCCTTTTGGCAATCGTCATTTTAGTAAAAAGAACTTATTTTCAAAATTTCATCAAATTCTGAGATGGGACGTAAACAGAAGAACAGCCATATCTTTTTATATGACTTGTATTAATTAACTATGTACGCGACAAGGGACGCCGGACCACCTTGGCACCACCCTGAAACGACAGAACAATCGCGCCGCGACCCAATGTTTTAGAAAACCGCATGATCGAGAAACTTCTAAAACCTTTAACAACGCCTTGTTGATAAGGTTAGCAACGAATTGGTATAAATACCGGTAGATTATTGCATAACGCTTACTTTAGCTGAGCCTGTGGGAGAGGACGAGGTAAGACCACGACCGCCCATAGGTTAAGGGAGAGTACGAAGCAATGCTGTCGGATGCCCGGCAGCTCAGGAGAGGACAGGGTTGCACCTAGAAGCCTCTCTGGATAAATGGGAGAGGACAGCCATGAAGGTCGGCCGCCGAGCGGACAGGAGACACCGAGTGAATCCGAGTCGTCGTCGTTTCCCCAGAGGGAGAGTACGGTTGAAATAAACCGGACGACCGATGGCGGAACTTCTTTCCTTGTATAATTATTCTAAACCTTTCGTTGCAAACCTTCTTCAAATGTTTATTGTAAATTTTACGAACTTTCCAATGTTGTAAATTAATCCTCGAAAATATATTCTATGTACAGATATTTCCTATTTCTGTAATTTGTGAGTGAAACCCATCCCAACTTACATCCTACAACTATCATTAACCTGACAGAAATTGTGCAATGTCAACTGACGCCGTCATATTATCATTAAAGTCTCGCAGGACGTGAATAATAATAAGTCATAAAAGTTATATAAAAAGATATTAATGTGACGGTAACAGAACCGATCTCTTTCAGCTTTCTCACGAAAGTCTCTTAGATCGTATCTGACAGGAAGCGCCCTTAGATAACAGAATCACATTGACCCGACTTAATGAAAATTGACAAAAAATTAGAGTCTGGCCTTAAGCGACGATTAGATTATGAACAGGCCACCCCATTCATTTTTGTGGTATATAAACCCATACAATTTTACTCTCGGGGGTAGTACTTCTGTAGTCACGAATCATGTCGCGTCGTGCTGTATCTCGCAAGTCAATTTCTAGTAAGATCGGGCTAAAGTTCCCTTTCGGATCAATCACTAACCGTATATATTCCGCTAGCACGGTATTCAATCTATTAGGCATTTCCAAATAGGTAATATTCTTAAATTCTTACACCCTATCAAACACACATACTCGCGACACACCTACAAATGTAACTAAATTACAACTTGAATATATTTGTGTTTCTCCTAATCACGTGTAAACTCTTTAAACCCACAATTATTGTTTCACCAACCTTAATCGAGTGATTGAACGTCCCCACACGATACAATCTTACGGCTCGGATTGTATCGATTAGACTATGCTTGTTACGAGGCCCATTAATAATCCTTTTTTTCCTTCCCTTACGGGTTTTTTGTTCCTCTCTTTACGACTCGGAAACTGGGGAGGGCCCTTTATCAGATTCACTCCCCCAAGTTTTGTCCGAGTGAGTCCACTCTTGTTCTTAGCTAATCCATTAAAAATCCTAGCGATATCCTATCACCCATCACATTCATAGACGATATTCCAATCGTCGACATAGGGATTTACCAACCTAGTGGGTACCCAATTACATATTGGTACTATCCACGAAACCTATATAACCAAACCACCCTACCGGTTCCCTAACCATCGTATCAGGTAGGTCCGCACATACTAACGGTTCCCTGACAATCGTATCAGGTACGTCTGCGTTTTGACTCTGATACTCGCGGTTGCCTGGCAATTGTGTCAGGTACGTCCGCTCTTAACTAACAATTTGAGTCCATATTCCCAGGGTAATAACCCTTCGCCGGCCACTCGCGCTACTCGCGGCCCTGGCTCGTAACATTAAGTATGTTGTATAACGGTTAATAAAATCAGTATTCTTTAAAAAATTGTGATAATTTACCTTTTTTATACCTTCTAGGTGCATGTCACTCCGTAAGGATATTTTAATCATATTACCGATACATATGACATACGCCCGAACTTGTCCGATTCTTTCCGAACGCGTCCAACGAAGTTGAGTCACTCTCTCCGGCAACCTGAAACTCTCGGGTAGTTCGAAACGCTCGGGCCGCCCAATGTGTCATGAGGTACCACGCACCTGAATCGAGCCCGCCCGACTGTCTCAGGCCTGGCCCGACGATTCGGGCGCCTAAAAATCAGATGGCTCGCACACCCCTAACCGGTGACCTTCTGGCACCTAGAAATTAATAAATACGTAGATCTAGTTTAAGAAAGCCGAAATTTCGTAAAAATAATAATGAAATGAATTTTATAATTGAATTTTTACTGGTGTAGAAAGTGCATTATAATAAGTTCTTTTTAAGTTTATATGTGTGTTAATATTCATATACCGCAACAAAAAGTTAAATACTAATTAAATAAAAATATTGTTGAAGTACAATGAAAATGCTGTAAAATTGTGCTGCTATTCTGAAATTAATTAGGAAACTGAACAGTGTGTTGACAAATAATACCATTTAATGTTTGCACATCACTTTTCTTAGAAGTAAATTGATTTCATTTCTATTGTATATTTTCTGGTTTTTGTTAATAACATCATATAATCAAATATGTATATCAATATCTAATGGTTGAAGATAAATTATCATATTTTATCATATAATGAATGTATATTTGAATAAAAGTAATGTTCTGTCGTATTACATCTTTCGTATGAAAATAATATTTTTTAGCATCGTATCAGCCCCATTGTACCATTTAACTTTGTCCTTACCATATTTTACGTATCTTTAGAAACAACAAAGATATTTGAGGTGCTAACGTTAGTTGACTCACCCTGTATGTACGCATATCCCACATTAGTAAAATATTTTGAAAGTGCAGATGTATTTCAAAAAATTGTTAAAAAAGTGTTATACATAATATAAATTATCAATAATATAAATAGAAGAACAATGAAACAAATTACAGAAATAGTATTATACAATAAAATATAAATTGTGGACAATAAATTAAAAAATCAATCGCTTTTGAAGGAATAAAGTGCTCCCTAACTTAGTGCTTTTATTAACACCGTTACGATTCTTTGAATAATTTTATAATTATAATTTTCGATCGAAAACGAAGTGAGAGTGTCGTGAAAACAATCGAAGGGTGTTAATTTGTTTCAGAATCAAAAGCAACGGAATTTACCGATGTTCACAATCCAGCAACTAACGAATTACTGTGTCGTACTCCAAAATGCACGAAAGAGGAAATGGAAATGGCAGTTCAAGGTGCGAAAAGTGCCTACGACAAATGGAAGAATTCGAGCATACTTACGAGACAAACTTTGATGCTCCGATATCAAACGCTAATCCGAGAAAATGCGGTATGACTATATTAATGATAATGCGAACATACATATGTAAACATATGTACGCTCTGCGACAAGTGATAAGATACCCCTAAATTTCTAATGTTTCTCAATATCTATAATGTGTACAAACATTTTGTATGTGTATAAGAATTCTGCCTACCCATTTAGATATTTTGTTAAAACATGTCCCTTCGTTTTTTACATTTAATATAATTTTTAGTTCGGTTAGAGTGTATTGTTTGTGTTTACCGCGTTCCCATTTCATAACTTATAAACGATACAAAAATATAACGATTATTTTCAATTTATTATTACGGTACTCTATGTACCGTGTGTCTCGTATCCTGTTTTTCGTAAACGTGCTGCAGCATACATTTCGAATTTCGACACGCATAATGCCCTACCTAAATTCTTGAGAAAAATCTTGCGAAAAATCAGTGTCGTTCAAGCCGCGGTAGAGAAAACATCTCCAAAGATTCGTCAATTCAAAGTTAACGGTTGCTATTCAGTGTGTTTCCAATACAGTAAACGCTCGTTATTAGTCCAACAGCTTTGTTTTCTACGGACTTATATCGTGGCCCTGACTTTACTGCGCCGACCGCGCTACGACTTTAATAGAGAGCCGAATATAGAAACGGACAGAATCATGACTGGGGCTCCGTTTCGCTTCACGCATTATGCGGAATATTCAATGCACGTATCAGAGCGCACAGAATTTCCCAGATTTCCACCACTTCTTGCGCATTAACCGTCCATCAGCTACCACAGCTCAGAAGTGAAACGTTTGATGCGTAGTCGATGAATTAGCGGTAGCTTTGAAAAAAGGAAATACATGTATCTTATTTTCTTTTGTATTTTTACAACAAATATGTATGTTATTTACCGGAAGTGTTCTTTGAATACTGTTCTAGAGTGACCACGGATAACTCGCTAGATATAATCTTCTATATACAGGGTGTCCCACCTGATTTTGACATCTTGATTTTCTCGCTATTATTACTCGTACCCAAAATGTTTTAGCAAAGGCTTGAATGGTACCGAGTGGACCATATTTTAATGTTCTTAGTTTTTTCGTAAGTGGACGCGTAAAGGTCATATGAAAGTCAACTTCATTTTCTTAAATGGAATGAGGTATTTTTGAATACATCAATCGATGCAGCTGGACGTTCGTTATAAAAAAGTACTAACCTATATATGTCGAAAAGTTAGTAGTTCACGAAATATTTCAATTTAAATAACTCAAAAATACTATTACAATCGTACTAAGACGTTAGCGTTTACTTACTAGTGTAACGTCTTCGTAGGACAGTAATGGTATTATTGAGTTATTTAAATTGAAATATCTCCTGAACTTTCCGACATACATACGTTAGTACTTTTTTATAACGAATGTCCAGCTGCATCGATTGATGTATTCAAAAATACCTCATTCCTTTTTTAAAAAAATGCAGTTGACCTGTAATGAGTCCGTTTCCATCGTCGGCTCGCTGCAATGGGTCCCTGGTGCCTTTTTTCACATGTGGAAAATCCCAACCAGAGATAACCCCCATCATCGCTGGTAGATGAGAGAGGCCAATGTCGGACTCCCGACTAAAAACCACATGACCTTCTCAAAGCATTATTGCGGGCAGTACGGGATCACCGGAGTACACAACCTCACCGCCCGCTGTCTTTCCATTAGACCACCCCGAGGATCAGAGAAGCTCCCCCACGCCTATGACTCGAATTTTAGGAACCATGGCAAAGGTAGCCATGTTTCCCCCTTTCCCTGGTCACCCGATGGATGCCGAGTAAACCAGCTCGACACCCGGTGAACCCGGTGATCCCTTCGTCCGTCCGCTGTCAGAGCGTGATCGCCTGTCACTCTCTCTGGCCGGCACGGACGAGGGGGTCTCCGCTCGTGGTAAGGCCCGCCCCTCGAAGGGGTGCATTTGGCACACCCCCGGGACTAGCCCCCCATCCCGTGAAACTCATCCCATCCCATTCACTCCCCCTCCGGCGATTCGGACGTATCCGAATCGTGGGAGGAGGATCAGAACCCGTTTTGGACCCCGCCAGAAGGGCGGAGCCTCTTAATTCCCCCTAACTCCATCGCCTCCCCCGAAGGAGGAGTAGGGTGTGGCCTCTTGGGCCCCGCGCTCCACCCCCTTCCCTCCTTTCGAACTGGGGGTACCAGCTCAGAAGGAGGGGCAAGCCCACGTCCTGGACCGGTGGTCCGCGGGTAGGCCAAAATCCCCACATAGGGGACACTTGGTCGGCGACTTGCAAGTCGTCGCCTTGTGCCCCTTCTCCCCGCACCTGTAGCACTGGTCGTGACGGCTCTCCTCCCCCTTATAGTCGCAGCGCGACCCCGTGTGGCCCCGACGAAGGCGTCGGTACCACTGGAGCTTACGCTGCTCTAGGACCTCAACCCTTGTCGAGGATCGTCCCACACCTCACGCGACCGGCGCCAGCCAGCTTTTTCGCGACACTGAGGGGCACGCGGGGTCTGTTGACCACCCCCACCTCCACCTCCTCAAGACCGCATCTGCCCGCATTGGCGAGGGCGACTCCGACCATCTCCGGGGTGATCTCGACGCCAAGGCCCCGGAGTCGGATTTCTGCGGTTCTGGTGGGGGTGTTCACCAGAACTCCCGTCCCTTCGAGGGCAACTCTCATCCTTTCAGCCGACACCGTGGCTTTCGATCGGCTGCCCTTCCCGCGGACGATCAATATGAGGGCCCCGGTACGGGCCGCACCGACCGCGAGTCCGCCGGTGATGCCGACGGACTCAAGGCTGAAGGCTTGAGTCACCCTCTGCATGGCGCCGGTCAACGTCGCCTCAACCCTCTCCGGCAGGGTAAGGACCACCGCCGCCGTCTTCGGCTGCCATGGTAGACGCGGCGCCGATTTCCCCTTTCCCCGTCCCCACCTGCGCAGGGAGACCATTCTTGGGGGTGGTCTCGGCGGATGATGATGGGCCCGGAGCGGGTTGCGCTGCGGCCGCTTTGGCCGCCCGCTTTCCCTTCTTCCGGGACACCACCTCCACCCAGGTGCCACCCTCGTCCGAGTCGGCGGTGAGGGGGCACATCCCCCCCTCGTCGTCGCCTCACCGGGGCCTCCTTGGGAGGGGCTTCTTCGCCTCCCTCTTTCTCCCCGGCGCCTTCCCCTTCTCACGGGGAAGGGCGCGTGCAGGCGGGGCTTTCTCGGAGCTCCTTGCCTCGAGAAGATCCCGCCTTATGGTGGAAAGAGCCTAGATCATACGGCTCTCCAGGGCCTAGAGCTTGTCCTCAACTGTTGGACAGTCGGGGACAGCTCCCCCCCGCGGCTCTCTCCTTTGGCGGGGGCCTCCATACCTCTGGCGGCGGCGGTACCGCTGCTCCCCCCGTGCTCTTCTGGGGTGGACGCGACGTCCCACCCTTATCCCCCCTTTGATGTCCCCTGGGTCCCTCTCTGGGACAACATCGGGGGACCCCCGTATTGGTCGAGGACATCATCCAGCTTGTCCTGCAGAAAGCGGATACGACACTCCGCTTCCTGCAGTTGCCGGCGCATCTCCGCGACCTGCTGCTCCCCGGTGTCCTCCACACCCTGGGGGCCGGCTTACGTATGAGGCCCCTGACAGACATCTTGCTGCCAGGGACACTAGGATACGCCGGTCGTGAGACCGATGCAACTCCTTACCCCGTTAGCACACGCCGTAGCGTGTCCCAGGGACCACCACGAGAAGGTGGGGTGAGAGGATTTTAGGATATGGACCACCGCCACTACAGTCATACCCTCCAATGGATCAGAGTCACCATTCGAGGGCCCCGTATCCCTCAAGTCCCCGGGTTGCTGGTGCTTGAGTATGCTCGTCGCGACAGAGTTCGCGGTTTACGAGGAAAAGACCGGAGCAGGGTGTACGCAATACGCGGTCGTGAAATAAAGGTACAACGACATGTGTTTTACATTCGTGGATCGCTCGCTCGCGGGGTTGTCGCGTGCCCGGAGTCACACGGTGTATTCACGACGTCTATCGATCACGCGTTGCCTGTTTGCGGGCGACTTACGGTCGCGATCGCGACGTGGTGAAGCTACGGGACGTGGTGGCGGTCATGATCGGTGTCGCTCGCCCGGGAACGCCGCGTGTCTCGGTGGGACACCGGTTCGCGGACGCGGGAGGTGCGCGTCGAGACCTCGTGGGACACGGATTCGAACGCGTGGGAATTTCGCGTGTCGAGGTATCGTGGAACACAGGCTCCAACGCGTGGGAAATTACCGGGTACTTACTGGAAAGGTCTGGTCCGATCGGAGATCGGCGAGGAACGAGAGCGCGCGTGATCTCTGCAGCGACTCTTATAGCAATCGTTTGGTGATATTGCGGGGCGGTGCGGTGTGGAACTTGGTGGAAGTTCCGGTGACGTCGCGTTTCCGCGTTGCCCATATTTGGCTTCCGTTTGCCGCAAAATATGGTTCCTAGGCGTGGGGACGCGTGGCGCGGTCGGTTCGTCACGCATGGTTGGCGTGGCGCTGTTCGGTACTCTTTGGTATCGGTGGGTGTATTTCGGATTACTGCGACCGTTTGCTAGTAACCGGCCTGTCTCGGGAACAGGTCTGTTACAGACCTTCATGTGACCTTTACGCGTCCACTTACGAAAAAACTAAGAACATTAAAATATGGTCCACTCGGTACCATTCAAGCCTTTGCTAAAACATTTTTGCTACGAGTAATAATAGCGCGAAAATCAAGATGTCAAAATCGGGTGGGACACCCTGTATAATGTTATATACATATAATATTGAATAAATGAATTCCAAATCAAAATTTACAAAAATATCTGCCAATTCATCTTCGCTATCACTGATATCGATAGTATCACACAAATCACTACAAATCTTCTTTTTCAATGTTCTTATTTAACAAAAATTTGTCACCCATGGAAACAGGCATATTTGATTAGCATCAAATGTATGGAAAAGTGTTCTGTTTCCAAGCGCGCATCATCACGCATCATGCGCTTTAACGAAAAAGGACGATATCAATGCGCGCATCACATTGAATGCGATCCATGGGCTTAATGCGTGAACGGAACGGACCCTGGGTCTATTGCGCCGAAACTTTAATCGAGAACCGAACATAGAGAAGGACAGAATGAAACACAGATCGGATTGCAGAAGCGTTTCTTTCTTTCCCATATGCTGTCCTTCCTTGCGACCAAAACTTTCACCGTCGATTTAACTACTAAAGTACAATTGAAACTACATCGTGTTTGATCTTGTTTCAATCAGAAAAATGACAGAAATACGTTTTTGAAAGTTCCATAAAAAAGAATGAAAATTAAAAAGTTTGAACATTCGATTCGTGATGTTCACATCGATATACCCGAGTTGACATAAAAAATCGCCGCCTTACGGCGCGGCGCACAGTGGGGTATTTGGCCAGTGTAGCGCGCCAGAAGTAAAAAAGGGAAGTTTGTTCAAAATGACTGTAACTTCTTTCTCATGTACCTGAATATACATATATGCGAGTAATATACAATAATATTTTTGTATAAACAGTACTACATATTTAGTAACATATAGACACTGGAAAGTGACATATTCTCGTGACCAAGAGAAGTGTCGGAAAACATGTGTTGAAAAAATGATATTTTTCACAAGTTTGGTGTATGGAATCGGGATAAAAATATACCTAGGATGTAAAGGAAGGTATATAAAGTAACTTTATAGCTTTTTGTTCTAAACGCTTCGGTGGTTTTGATTAAATAAATAATCGAAATTGGTTCAATTTTTTTCAGAAAATTAAAATGTATTATGTAATAACTTTTTTTGACCGCAAAACATCCCTCTAATTTTTTTTTGAGATTATTCAGTAGACATTGCTTTACAGAATGCTGAAGAGTTTAGGTGCGCCATAGTGCGGCAACATGGAGAAATTTTACTTTTTGTGCGATACATATCAGTATGGCATGAATCGACTGTATAGCATATGACTGATAATGAAATAATTGACCTGTAGGATACAGATACTTGGAAGTAAATGAAGGAGAATGAATGTCACTATTGCTAAAATATTTAGTTTATATTATTGGAAAAATATAATCGTGGTTAAACAATCGAGTCAATCTTTCTTTGAATACTATGGTGAGCATGAGCAAGCATCCTTGCTAGTAAAGTAATCAGGGTTCTGATTTATATATCAGTGCCTTATTTTATATTCCTTTCCTATTGTCCTCCGTCCTGCGCGGGTCTGGTCAGTGCTGGTTCACGCAGTCCTAATCCTCGCTCCTGGCTTTTCCAGGTTCTCGCTTTGGGTTCTGTTCAAGTCTACGGCCTACGGCCAGGCCCTGGTGAACCTTTCCTTTTTATGGCATTCTTTACTGTTTGCATTTTCCGACCTTTCCGTTTTATAGCATCTTTCCGCGATTGCTTCTTTTCGCGTGTTCTTACCTGACCTTTCTTTTCTCCTCGTTTTCGTGCCTTCCTTTCCTTACTTTCTTCTCCTTATCTCCCACTTCTCTTTTTTACTTCCCACTTTGTATTTTCCTCTCCTTACTTCCCACTTTGTATTATCCTCTCCTTACTTCTCACTTTGTATTTTCCTCTCCTTACTTCCCACTTTGTATTTTCCTCTCCTTACTTCCCACTTTGTATTTTCCTCTCTTTACTTTGTACTTCTTCCAGGGGCGGTTTCCAAAAATTGAGAAGTTATTCAGTCGTTAACCATTGCAGAGAAGACATTGGTCTACTGTCGTATATTCCGAACTATTCCGTTAAGACCTCCACAGTATTAGCATATGCGCGTATATAATGTTATAAGTTATGTTAGTAGTTCTAGCGTATATAGTGTTAAAGTTTTGTTATTAACAACAATTGGTGTGCGTGAAATGTAATAAAAAACATGGAAAATGCAGAAGCAGGTATGTAAAGTAATTTCTTTGTGTCACTCCTATTCGGTATTTTATCAAAATTCCCGTAGGAGTTTCTATGTAATGTCTTATTTCATTTTCATCTTAAGGTCCCTCTGGAGTTGCCGTTATGACAAGAAGGAGGATGTTCGATATCATGCGAAAATCTGATAGTAAGGATTTCGAAGGAAAGCTTGATTTTTTGGTAGTTGCTCTTGGAGAAAAATGAAATTCCCCAATATATGTAACAACACAATAGTTTATTAAACGAAAACTCAACAACGTACCAACAAAAACAAACAATGAATAACAATAACAAAAACGACTAAATGAAGATCACGAAAGCAAAACGGGAATACGGCGGCGTGGACGATTCGTTAGTTGAAATACAACGACTGACTAGCGTCCGTAAAAATACGCACTTATATACACCCCGGTGTCCCCCAGAAATTTCCTTCAAACAAGGAAATCTCTGGGGTGGGGTTGTCGCTTTCCTAGATGTACCCCTTGGAGAAAGTTCGTGCCCTTGGACCGACCACCCGTATCCAGGCGAAAGTCGAAGGTTGGCGGCCAAATGTGCACGCCAAGGAAAACCCGGACCTGGTCGCCAAATGTGCACCCCAGGTCGGAACTGAAATCCGGCGACCAAATGTATGCTCGGGAAAGCCTGGGCCTGGCGACCAAATGTGCGTAAGGTCCCAGCCCGTATGTAGTAAGCCTACCTGGGTCCGTCTAACTTTCCTCCAAGAGGTCCGCCACATCAACCCCCTACCAGTGCCAACGATCCTAATAAACGAAATATGTGCATACATATCCTACGCTATTACTTATATTCTCTATGCATATAAATGGAAATGCTAACCCTAACTTATAATAACATACACTTTACCGCTAATGTTAGGTAACTAAATGTGAACATAGAATAATGAATAAAATATGTACGGAAACTCTTATTTCTAAAAACCGGCCTGATACCTATCCGGAAATCGAACGCGTCTACCGCTGCGAGTTGTATATCGCCCATCCGTTGGCGCTTGATCTCGATCGTTGACTCTACTTTCGATATCGGTATAGACAATAATCTCGCTATCGGGGTTTTGCTCCACGTTGTTATTATTGTCATCGTCAGCCAATACAAATGCAGGTTTAATCCTGTCAATGGAAACTGTTACTCGTTTACCCCCGATATCTATTACAAAAGTCTTGTCGCCTCGTTGTAATATTTTATATGGACCATCATATACTGGATGTAATGAGCTTTTTGATGCATCGTGCCGCAGGAACACATATGGAACAGTATCTAATTCTTTAAAAATGAATATTTTCCGAGTGCCGTGTCGAATCACCGGGGAAGGTTTCACCTTTGCCATTCGTTTCCGAAACTCTTCTACCCACACTGACGATGCCTCAACTCTGGACGTAACGAAAAATTCGCCAGGTAACCTGACACCTGTTCCATAAACCATTTCTGCGGCCGTTGCTCCCAAATCCTCTTTAAAACTTGACCGTACACCGAGCAGGACTATTGGTAGCGTCTCTACCCAGTCATCGGTCGCGTGGCACTTTATTGCTGTCTTAAGGTGACGATGAAACCTTTCCAACATACCATTTGCTTGCGGATGGTAGGCGGTCGTTCTAATGTGGTCTGTCCCCATTACCTGTGCGAGCTCTTTAAACAGGTGTCACTGGAATTGGCGTCCCTGATCTGTCGTGATTCTCAAAGGTACCCCAAAGCGCGCAACCCACGTATTAATAAAAACACTCGCAACAGTTTTCGCGTCGATTTCTGCGATCGGTACAGCTTCAGGCCACCGCGAAAATCGATCGATCATCGTAAAAATGTATCTAAAACCGCGACAATAAGATAATGGACCAACTAAGTCTATATGTATGTGTTCGAATCTGCTGCCGGTGGTGTCAAAATTTCCAACCGGAGCAAACACATGCCTCGATACTTTCGCGCGTTGGCACTGTATGCAATAACGCGCCCATTTTCTACAATCGACGTTAATCGATGGCCAAACAAACCGTCGCGAAACCAATTTCTGCGTCGTCCTAATCCCGGGATGCGACATCCCGTGTAGCGCATCAAAAATACCGCGTCTAAAACAATTAGGGACGTACGGTCTGACCCATCCGTTAGCTACGTCGCACATCAAGTGAACGTTCTGGTCCGGAAAATATATCTTGTTGAGCTGAAGGGATGTTGAATTTTTATTTAGTATTTCTATTAACTCAGGATCGTTCTCTTGCTCTTTCGCTAATACAGTATGATCGGGAATTGCTGTAATTGCCTCTATCCTCGACAATGCGTCTGCCACGGTGTTGTCTATTCCTTTAATGTGTAAAATTCGCGTGGTGAATTGTCCGATGAAGTCTAGATATCGGAATTGTCGAGGTGAGCATTTATCCAGATTCTGTTGAAAGACAAACGTAAGTGGCTTATGATCAGTAAATAGAGTTAAATTTCGACCTTCTATGAAGTGTTTGAATCTTTTTACAGCTGTATATGCCGCCAACAATTCTCGATCATATGCGCTGTACTTTTTCTGTGCTTCCGAAAGAGATTTTGCGCTAAATGCTAATGGCTGCCAAATTTGTCCAACCTTTTGTTGAATCACCGCTCCAACGGCAACATCCGATGCATCTACCACGATGCTAATCGGTGCCCCTGGGGCGGGATGCACCAGCAAAGTTGCATCAGCAAGAGCTGTCTTAGCTGATTTGAATGTACTTTCAATTTCTTCCGACCAAACTATAGCTTCTGAACTTTTCTTCGACCCCTTCAGCAAGTTATTCAATGGGTGTAAAATGTTCGCTACATTCGGTATGAAACGGCGGTAAAAATTAATCATACCTAAGAATCTGCGTAGTTCCCTTATTGTTTTCGGACGCGGGAATTCGTTAATGATATCGACTCGTTCAGCCATCGGTTTGACGCCTTCCTTACTAACCGAATAACCCAGGAACGAAATTTCCTCGACCCCGAAAGTACATTTTCCCAGGTTGATAACGACACCGTATTGTAGAAACCGGTCAAATAAAATTCTCAAGTGAGTTTCGTGTTCCTGTTCGTTATTCGATGCGATAAGGAAATCGTCTATATACGCGTAAACAAAATCTAAATCGCGTATAATTTCATCTACAAAACGCTGACACGTTTGTGCCGCGTTCCTCAACCCGAATGGCGTGACCAAAAATTCAAATAACCCGAACGGCGTCGCAATTGCCGTTTTCTCTATATCCTGCGTCGCGACGGGAATCTGGTGATACGTCCGAACCAGATCAATTTTTGAAAAAACTGACTTCCCGTGAAGTCTCTGCCCGAAATCCTCGATATGCGGAGGCGTATATCTGTCCGGTACGGTTCTTGCATTTAATGCGCGGTAATCGCCGCACGGACGTAATGTCCCGTCTTTCTTTAAAACAACGTGCAACGGCGAGGCCCATGGACTTTTAGAGGGACGAATAATGCCTTGCCGAAGCATGAGGTCAAATTCCGCCCTCACTTCTTTTAAACGGTCCGGTGCTAATCGCCGTGGCTGACAATAAACCGGTGGTCCTGACGTCGTCTCAATGTAATATAACACCTTGTGTCTTACCGCTTTTCTTCTGAAGACCGGCGGGCGCGTCAAATCTGGATATTCCTTAAGAAGACCGTGGTACACCGAATCCCCGGTGATGGTCCGTATCGTCGGCTCGCTCCCTGGTGCTGGTGCCCCTGCCACGAACAGTGACGTTGTCGCGTCGATCAAACGTTGATGCCGTGGATCCACCAGTAGATTATAATGGGCCAAGAAATCCATTCCAATGATAGGGGTTTCCACATCCGCTATCACGAAATCCCATAGGAACTCCCGACGTAACGAGAAACTCAATCGTATGGCCATGGTACCATACGTTTTGATTCTCGTTCCATTTGCGGCACAAAGTTCGTACGTGTCTTCTTTCACGCGTCGGTCCACACCAGAACGCGGGAAAACACATAAGTCCGCGTCCGTGTCTATCAAAAACCTTGTTTTTGTATTCGAGTCCTTTACGAATATCCGGCCGCTCTTAGGACCGCCGCACGCAGCCGCCTCTAATGGCGCCGGCCCCGTTAGTTTTCCTGCCAGTTGCAGGGTTTAATGCAACGGTGTGCGTCCTTTCCAAACTTAAAATGATATCTGCACAACCACTTGTCCGTCTTCATCTTCTCGCGTACGGAAGATCGTGAGGAACTCCTTTTCCTTGGGAAGAAATTTTTCCGCTGCCGGTCTCGTCCACGGGACAATGCATTGATCTGCAGCTGCATTTCTTCCATCTTCGCCAGAATCATTTTCATGTCCGAGTTGTTCTCAACCTCGGACATTGCTGCTACTTTGTGTTTCTCTGGTCGAATCTCGTGAACCTTATCGGCTATGGTGGCCAACGCTTCACCTGACGTCTCCTTAGTCGCCGCCAGTACTTGCTGGGTCGAGACAGGAAGACGGTTCTTCCATATTTCGATTAAAAAATCGTCGTTGACAGAGGTGCCCGCCAATTTCTTTACATGCCTCCAAAATTCTGTTGGAGTCCTATCTCCAATTTCTTCGGCCTCCAATAGCTTCCGGACTCTTATTCCATCCGAGTCAGACAACTTCTTAATCAGTTCCTTTTTGATTAGTTCATACCGATTTTCCGTGGGAGGTTTGCAGATGATGTCTTCGACCTCTTCGGCATGTTTCAGACCCAATTGCGAGACCACGTAGCCAAACTTCACTTCGTCCTTGACTATTCCCCCGATCAAGAACTGGGATTCCAGATGGTTAAACCATAGCGCGACTTTTTCCGGCCAAAACGGCGGAATTCGCATCGTTGTGACGATAGCGGACGTCGTCGATTCACGACCCGTAATTGCTGAAGAGCTGCCCGGGTCCGTCATTGTTCACTTATTACGAACCGTATTCGCGCAAGAAATAAGAAAAATAATATACGTGCACAAACACGGGGTCACCAATTTGGTAGTTGCTCTTGGAGAAAAATGAAATTCCCCAATATATGTAACAACACAATAGTTTATTAAACGAAAACTCAATAACGTACCAACAAAAACAAACAATGAATAACAATAACAAAAACGACTAAATGAAGATCACGAAAGCAAAACGGGAATACGGCGGCGCGGCGTGGACGATTCGTTAGTTGAAATACAACGACTGACTTGCGTCCGTAAAAATACGCACTTATATACACCCCGGTGTCCCCCAGAAATTTCCTTCAAACAAGGAAATCTCTGGGGTGGGGTTGTCGCTTTCCTAGACGTACCCCTTGGAGAAAGTTCGTGCCCTTGGACCGACCACCCGTATCCAGGCGAAAGTCGAAGGTTGGCGGCCAAATGTGCACGCCAAGGAAAACCCGGACCTGGTCGCCAAATGTGCACCCCAGGTAGGAACTGAAATCCGGCGACCAAATGTATGCTCGGGAAAGCCTGGGCCTGGCGACCAAATGTGCGTAAGGTCCCAGCCCGTATGTAGTAAGCCTACCTGGGTCCGACTAACTTTCCTCCAAGAGGTCCGCCACAATTTCATTACTTCTGCAGCAGAGGTACTCGGAAAGTGAAGCAATAAACGTTCATAGTCAACTTAGATTAATTAAATTGAAGTTTAAAGGTAAGCTTGTGTTTAAAGAAACTTTAGAAAATAATATTGAAATAATATTAATGCATGTCTATAGTATAGAACATTTAAAAATAATGTATTACTTTCAGGCAAATGGTTGAAAGGTAGCCGATCAAATGTAGTCATTTATAGAAAACATGACAAGTGGCTCAACGGAACTGTGACTTTGCCGGTAGCGAGCAATATTTCTGGACGATCGAAAAAAACATTTGCTGACAGCAGGGATCGACGTAAACAGAGGAAAACCGAGTACTTACGAAACTCTGTAGAAGTGGACGAACTTTTATACGCAACGCAAGTGAAGCTACAGTCTGCTGGATAAAGGACTGCGTCGCTAATTGTCCGAGATATATTACGTACTCCAAATGAAGCAGTGGCGTATAGGAAATCGTAAGAAAAATCAGTAAAAAGTCACGATCAACTTACACCTATGGAGGCATTGTCCACACTAATTGCAGCCAATCTATCGCGAAGTCAATACAACGAAATTCGGGCAAGAATGAAAAATTGTTTTCCGTGCTATACATTAGTAGAAAGAGCAAAAAAAGAATGTTATCCGGATCCGCGATCGTATAGCATAACTGAAACCTCGGCGGAAGTAAATTTACAAGACCTTTTAAATATTATAGCAAGAAGATTGGTTGAATATTTAAAAGAAGTGTTCGAAAACTTATCTAACAATGAGTTTAATTTAGAATTAATTTCAAAATGGGGTTCTGATGGATCGAAGCAAGCGCATTACAAATAAAAATGTTCTAATAACGATAGTTGTAACGAACATATTTTTCAAAGTTCGTTAGTCCCATTGCGACTTGTGTTTAAAGATAATAAGGATAAAGTTGTTTGGCTAAATCCTGTACCAGCATCCTCACGATGTTCTAGGCCAATTAGGTTAATATTTATAAAAGAAACAATTGAAGTCGCAAAAGAGGAAAAAGATTATATTGTTGTACTAATTTCAAAATTAGAGGAATCAAAGGTTGATGAACCAAGGAAAATAACAGTTAAACACACTTTGCTATTTACGATGGTAGATGATAAAGCGTGTAATGCAATTACAAATACAAAATCTACCAGTATATGTTATATATGTGGAGCATCTTCCAAAGATTTTAATAATATATCTAAATCATATGAAATAAATCAAAATTATTTGCATTTTGGTTTGTTAACCTTACATGCAAGAATTAGATTTTTAGAACACTTATTACACATAGCATATAAATTACCAATAAAGAAATAGCGAACAGGAACAGATAATGAAAAGAAAATTATACAGGATCGAAAAAAAAGAATCCACATTGAATTTAAACAAAAATTAGGCCTGAATATTGACGTTGCCAGACAAGGTTTTGGAAATACATACGATAGGAATATTAGTGGACGATTTTTTAACGACTACGAAATATCTAGTAAAATTATGGGCATAGATGAAAAATTATTGTATGGATTTAAAATAATATTAGAAGGTCTATCTATTACTTTCGAAGTTGATAGCAACAAATTTTCATGCTACGCTATAGAGCCTTCCCAATTGCATGTTAAATTATATTCATGGTATCCCATGTCACCGACAATCCATAAGATTTTGATGCATGGTGTATCTGTTATTCGAACCTCCATATTGCCTATTGGACAATTGTCAGAGGAGGCGTCAGAGGCAAGAAATAAATATTTCCGAAATTGTAGAGAAGACCATAGCAGAAAATTTTTAAGAAAAGAGTGTAATTGCGATGTACTCAATCTATTGTTACTGACTTCTGATCCTGTAATAATAAGAAATAGAAAATTGCATAAAAATGCGAAAAAGAAATTATCACCAGAGGTTATAGACATGCCTGCACACTCCGCTGAAATTAATTACGACAAAGGTGACTTATCTAAGACATCGTTACAGTCCGAAGACTCGAATTTAGAATATTTGTTATAATTTATTTTATAAATATTGTATAGTTGTTGTAATACTGTATATTTTATAGTTGTTTTAATATTGTATATTGTATAGTTGTTTTAATATTGTATATTGTATAGTTGTTTTAATATTGTATATTGTATATTGTATAGTTGTCTTTCGTTGTCAATAAACTATGATTTTGGTATTTAGACATTATGTTGTAACGGTTCTAGTTTCCCGGTAAGCGCTTCCTCGTGATAGCTCGCCGAGCCGGGGTTCTTGGTGAGGAAGCGGTCGGGACGGTGATTGACGAGGTGCGTTCGGTGAATAATAAGACGGCGATTTGTGTAAATGTGTCTCGCTGCGTATCGCGTCGGGGGAGACCTCGGGGCGGTATTCGCGGTGCGGAGGTACGCGGTCCTGGTTTCGGTGTTCTCTAGTGGGAAGACGGAGTGTTCGCGGTCCCGGCGAAAGGGTTCAATCGGGGTCTTGTTAGGGATGATATCGCCTTGCGGCGGTGGGTACGGTGGTGCGGAGCGGGATCTAGCGTGTCTCGCCTCATGGCGACGGGAGTGTTTCGCCTCGCGGCGAAAGGTACGGTGTCGCGGAGTGGGGCTTAGAGTGTATCGCCTCGCAGCGAAAGGTACGGTGGCATGGAGCGGAGATCTGGAGTGTATCGCCTCACAGCGAAAGGTACGGTAGTGCGGAGCGGGAGCTAGAGTGTATCGCCTCACAGCGATGGGAGGGTTTCGCCTCACAGCGAAAGGTACGGTGGTGCGGAGCGGAGTCGAGAATGTATCGCCTCACAGCGATGGGAGGATTCGCCTCACGGCGAGAGGTACGGTGATGCGGAGCGGAATTGAGAAGATATCGCCTCACAGCGATGGGAGTTTTCGCCTCACGGCGAAGGGTACGGTAGTGCGGAGCGGACTTGAGAATGTATCGCCTCACAGCGATGGGAAGGTTTCGCCTCACGGCGAGAGGTACGGTGATGCGGAGCGGAATTGAGAAGATATCGCCTCACAGCGATGGGAGTTTTCGCCTCACGGCGAAGGGTACGGTAGTGCGGAGCGGACTTGAGAATGTATCGCCTCACAGCGATGGGAAGGTTTCGCCTCACAGCGAAAGGTATGGTAGAGCGGAGTAAGAATAAAGAGTATACCTATGTCCCGTAGATGATACTCGAGGTGTCGTCGTCTCAACGAAAGGATCCTAACAACTAGTACTGTCCCAGTAGGCGAGCTGCAGGTGGTCTTATCACTTCCCAGTGATCGGACTAGAGTAATTTCTGTAGATTTTGATGGGGCTTTTATATGGTTTATTTGGAGGTGCGGGGCGGTGGTGCGGTAAGGTGTTGAGGGTAGTTTTTCTGTATTTGGGTTTTTCGGTAACCGTTCTGTTTTCGGTGCGGAAGGTTAAGGGGACGGAGTGTCGGTTGCTCTTTTAAATCGGCGCGCTCCGTGGCCCGTTCGGCCTTCTTCGGTATCGGTCGGTGGGGTTCGCGGCGCGTGTACTTCGTAACGGCACTGCTCGTTGCAGGTCTGTTACAATGTTTAAATTTTTACCACGGCTACGCGTGAAATTTGTTTGTAATAGCAATTTCTCTAAATCTGACAAAAAAGTGTTTCAAATAAAAGTTTAACAATATTAATAAATGTATAAATTGCAATAAATAACATTTTAAAAAATTTGTTTAAACGAAAAACCAAGATCGCTTCGAATTTTTAAACATTAAACTGTATTTTTGATTTGATAATGTTGTAGCTGGTATTAAGACGAATTCAACGATATATAATATTATAACCTTCACATTATTAATAACCTCGTAATAGTTTTGGTGCGCTAAACTGGCCAAATACCCCACTGTGCGGCGGCGTGGCGCGGCGTTTGCAGGCAGTAAAGTGAGTAGGCACTTGACAACTTTTACGTAGACGACCTCTGACAGTTTTGGAGGGATTACTATATATAGTTATACGTCGGAGATGTAAGCGCGGTCGTTAATTGGAAGTTGCCCGATTCGGCTGCCGAGTGCTCGCGCGCGTACTAAATTGTAGCGCGGCCCAGACGTTGGATCGGCCGCGACAATCAAAATCGGCTCATTTGTTTAGCGCTCAAACGATCGAGATCAACATCTCCGCAGAGTCAATCAAAAATTGTCCCTTAGCAGCCCAACACGCAACAATAAAAAAACGAAACGCCGAAGAGCACGGGTCGCGTCATAACATTCGCGCTTCGACGTATAAATAAATATTCAAGACTACACTTTTTTATTCAAAAGAAAATTCTTGAAATTTTTTGTATCGAGATTTGTAGAAGACTGAGTACTTTTTGTAAGATATATTTTTTGTCACCTCACCGAAAATGTTTGAAAAATCGTTTAAACAATGAATAATAATTTAAAACTGGCTATTCAGGCTCTCAAACAAGAGTAATCCATAATTTTTGAATGAATGACGTTTATTATATTAAATGAAATAACAAAAATGTGTTATTACTATCTTATTTACAGAATTACAAATATACAAATAAGATTAAGTATTATATTTTACAAAGTTACTGACTATAATAAACTGGTTGTTGGTATGCAACGATTGCCACTTCCCAGAACTATAGGTTTAAGGGGCAGTTTACAGCTCTTAGGTATAAGCGACCGTAGCACTAAGGAAAAAGCAAGGACCGCAGTCAGTTGCAAGGAAGCTATCGAGCCTAGCACGTCGCGTTGTCAAATCTTGTTAGCGAAACCATTCACTTTGTATTTTTGTCATAAAGTTATATACATTCAAATAGTACGCCTTTAGCATTGTATACGCGGTATTATATAATCCCACTACGTATATT
Organism: Lasioglossum villosulum; assembly: GCA_963971365.1. Taxonomy (NCBI): domain Eukaryota; kingdom Metazoa; phylum Arthropoda; class Insecta; order Hymenoptera; family Halictidae; genus Lasioglossum; species Lasioglossum villosulum. The sequence goes on along the minus strand of OZ020501.1, from coordinate 15,266,370 downwards.
TAATAAAGTCCATCAGGTTATGGGCCCAGGATCCAGTGTATTAAAGTGTGTTAACTAGTTGCGTGTAGACAAAAAATAATTAAGGACATTGACATTTCTGTTAGAGAAACATAAAGTGAAACCATGGCAGACAGTGCGGGATTTCGTTTCGCTATACAGAAATTGAATGGTGAAAACTATCCAGTGTGGAGCTATAGAGTAGAACTCCTACTGATCAAGGACAATTTGTGGGACGTGATTAAGGAAGTGCCGGTTACAGGGGATGTTGCATGGTCAAAAAGGGATGATCAAGCGCGTGCTACCATTGGATTGTTGGTAGAAGACAACCAATTGCAGCATATAAGGACCGCTGGGACAGCACGAGACGCATGGATCGCATTGAAGGAATATCACCAGAAAGCTACTTTAACAAGTAAGGTATTTTTGTTAAAACGGGCATGCAGGATGGTGCTAAAGGAAGGAGGTGATATGGAGGAGCATATTACCACTTTTTCCAACTATGTCGATCAATTGGCCGCTCTCGGACAACAATTACCTGACAATCTCGTAGCAGCAATTCTGTTAGGGAGTCTACCAGAATCATACGAGACTCTAGTAACGGCACTGGAAAGCAGAGCGGAATGCGAACTCAGTACTCAGTTTGTAAAAGGCAAACTAATAGATGAGTATAGAAGACGTAAGGGCTCAAGGGACGCGAGAGAAAATGGTGAAGAAGCGGCTATGAAGACTGCATTCATGGGCAACAGCGGTGCGCAACCGAAGAAAAATTGTTTCTTCTGTAAGAAGCCTGGACATTTTAAAAGTGAATGCACAAAGTATAAAGCTTGGAAAAGCAAACAGGAAAAAGCTAATAAAGCATCCAATGAAAAGCCTTCTACAGATTACTGCTTTTACATGACGGACGAAACATCGAAAGAAGTATGCTTCGGGGCGAAGACAATAAAAGGAAAAAAGAATTTTTGGATTGTCGACTCCGGCGCAACAAGCCACATGGCAACATCGAGGGACTTCTTCAATGATTTCGACCCTAGCAGGAAGGGACACGTCTGTCTTGCAGACGATGAAAAAACAGCTAAAGTGGATGGCATCGGTTCGGGAACAATTAGGTACGCTGAGGACTCGGAGAAAGTTGGGGAAATCCCAATATAGAATGTGCTGTACGTTCCGACCCTAGGCTGTAACCTATTGTCAGTAAAAAGATTAACCGAAGACGGGTATAAACTCGACTTTGAGAAGGAACAGTGTCGGATCTTCAAGGACGGGAAACTACAGGCAACGGCAGGACTGTCTCCAGACTTGTACAAATTAAAAACGGTGGAAAGGGTCTACGCAGTCAATGAGGCCATAAATACGGGACATACAGATAACTGTCAACATTCATGGCATCGGCGTTTTGGACACCGTGATCCGGTCGCTATCAAGGAGATGGCCGAAAAAGGTCTAGCGACAGGTATTACCGTAAAGGACTGTAAAACGCGCGATACCTGCGAGTGCTGTATAAAGGGTAAAATGGCACGGATACCGTTTCCCAGAGAATCGACTAACAGGAGTGGATCAATTCTGGACCTGATTCACACAGATGTTTGCGGACCAATGCAAACAGTAACTCCAGGTAACAAGAAATATATCTTATCAATTATTGATGACTTTTCAAGATATTCTCATATTTATCTGATGAGTTACAAAAGTGAAGCTGCAAAGTTTATCAAGGAATTTGTAGAAATGGTGAAAACCAAATTCAATAAGAAACCTAAAGTTATAAGGTCAGATCGAGGAAGGGAGTATATTAACGACGATCTGCAATCATTTTTAAGGAAGGAAGGAATTCGATCCCAATTTACAGCTGCATATTCACCACAGCAAAACGGAATTGCAGAGAGAAAAAATAGATCGTTGCTGGAAATGGCAAGATGTTTGCTGCTGGATGCACATATGGAAAAGAAGTATTGGGGTGAAGCAGTATGTACCGCAAACTATTCACAAAATAGATTGCTTACAAGAGCAACAGGGAGGACTCCATACGAACTATGGTTTCGCAGAAAACCAGATGTAAGCAATTTACATATTTTTGGCTGCGAGGCATATGTGCATATCCATAAGGAACAGAGGAGAAAATTAGACGACAAGGCAGAAAAGTTTACTTTCGTAGGATACTCGGAAGAATCGAAGGCATATCGACTGTTGGACATCCAAACTAACCGGATTAAAATTAGCCGAGATGTGATTTTCCTTGACAGAATTCGCGAAAAGGGAGTAAATAGCAACAAGTTACTGCACGATGAAGTTATTTTCCAAAGGTCCAATCAGGAAAACGTGCAACAAGATATCATCGAAGAGGAGTTGTCAACAGAAAGCAACACGGAAGATACTTTCTACTCTGAAGATGAAGCGGATAGCGATTTTGAAGCAGGTAGCGATCTTAATGCCAATACACGCAATGAAGGGGTAAGTCCGACGCAGCGCAGACAGTCTGAAAGGACAAACAGAGGTGTGCCACCAGACAGGTACATGGCGGCATCCGTAAAGGTAACATTAAATGAAGGCAGTGAACCCCGAAATTTCAAAGAAGCTGTATCGGGACCACATAAAGACAAATGGAAGAATGCCATTGAAGAAGAAATGAAATCTTTGGAAGACAATGGAACGTGGGACATTGTACCCAGACCAAAGGATCGAGAAATTGTTACTTGTAAATGGGTTTTCAAGTTAAAACGGAACACCGAAGGGAACATTGAAAAGCACAAGGCCCGACTGGTCGCACGTGGCTTTTCACAGAAATATGGCACGGATTATGACGAGGTCTTTGCACCCGTAGTGAGGCAAACCACCCTAAGGACCCTTTTAGCTATTGCAGGTAAAAACGGTATGACAGTAAAACACTTCGATGCGAAGACAGCATTCCTGAATGGAAATTTGAAGGAGACCATCTACATGAGTCAACCCGAAGGTCATTCCATACCTGGCAAAGAGGATTATGTCTGCAAATTGAAGAAAAGCATCTATGGATTGAAGCAGGCAGCAAAAGTGTGGAACGACAAATTAAGTGAGTTGTTAAAGAAACACACGGGTTTAAACAAAGCAAGGCAGATGCATGCCTATACATAAAGTGTAGTGAAGGTGAAGTTGTTTACGTGATAGTTTATGTAGATGACATTCTAATAGCGGCGAGAGATGTGAACAATATAGACAAAGTAGCATGTTGTTTAAAAGGATATTTTCATCTTAGCGATTTAGGTCTATTAAAGCACTATTTAAGTATAGAAATTAAAAAGGATAAAGACGGCTTTTACTGTATGAAGCAAACCGAGTATATAAAGAAAATTTTAAATCGTTTTGGTTTACAGGATGCGAAAAGTTGTAGTATACCATTAGATTTAGGTTATATAAAGAGCAGAGACGGTTTATTGCCAATGTCAGATAGCAATAAGTATCAACAATTAATCGGCGCGTTGTTATATTTAGCAGTTAATACCAGGCCAGATATTTCAGCGAGCGTTGCGATCCTAAGTCAGCATAATAAAAATCCTATTGCGGCTGATTGGACAGAAGCGAAAAGAATTGTTCGTTACTTAAAAGGGACTATAAATTACGAACTAAGACTCGGTCGACGGGACGATAAGAGTGGTTTAGTGGGTTTCGCGGATGCGGATTGGGCCCAGAATAAGACAGACCGCAGATCAAATAGCGGTTACTTATTTCAGTATTTTGGAGCACCAATAAGCTGGGCTTGTCGGAAACAACCATGTGTAGCCTTATCGTCTACCGAGGCGGAATATATAGCACTTGCGGACGCATCTCAGGAAGGTGTCTGGATACGGAATCTGCTAGAAGATTTTAATAGGAAACCAGAAGAAAGGACAACAGTTTATGAGGACAATCAAAGCTGTCTCAAACTAATTGAGAATAGGAAGTTCAGTAACAGAACAAAACACATCGACACAAAGTTCCATTTTGTAAAAGAATTGAAGGAGCGAGGAATTGTCGAATATAAGTATTGTCCAACTGATGACATGCCAGCGGACATGTTAACGAAACCATTAGGGAAGGTAAAGTTAAAGTATATGGCGGAGCGTTGCGGATTAATAGGCTAATAATTAAATACGGATAAGTGACCATCGTTGAGGACGGGTGTTGGTATGCAACGATTGCCACTTCCCAGAACTATAGGTTTAAGGGGCAGTTTACAGCTCTTAGGTATAAGCGACCGTAGCACTAAGGAAAAAGCGAGGACCGCAGTCAGTCGCAAGGAAGCTATCGAGCCTAGCACGTCGCGTTGTCAAATCTTGTTAGCGAAACCATTCACTTTGTATTTTTGTCATAAAGTTATATACATTCAAATAGTACGCCTTTAGCATTGTATACGCGGTATTATATAATCCCACTACGTATATTTAATAAAGTCCATCACTGGTCATACGGATTTCTGCTTATAATTGTACTTATCTATTAATAAACAAAAATCTATACTATAATTCCTCACAACAAAGGTAAAATACAGGTTTTCAATATGGGAAAACTGCTGTGATACTATTCTGCGATGCTGTCACTATGATCTCTCGAATACAAATGATTCAACTAAGCTCACAAGAAGTTCGAATGTTTATCAATGTCCGCGTAATCTAAAAAAGTCATAAGATAAGTTTGGGTTAGGTCTTTACACTCTTAAGAGTCGCGAAGTGGTTATCAACGCCTCTCGTGCGACGCGAATCCGCGCGGAATTACGTGTCTGGCAACGCTATAAACTATCATAACTTTCGTTTTGGGTCTAGTTGGTATGTGAGCTTTGCAGGATCTTTCAGAGGAGATGTTGAAAATGTTCCATTTTGTTAGAGCACACGAATGGTCACGAATCTCAACTTTATCTCTTGTCAAAGGTGAAAAATTTTGACGATTTTCTCTAGTTGACTAAGTATTTTTTAAGTGAAACTTCTTTTGGCGCGGTAGGCGTAAAACCGATTTGGCGATGAAATGGAAATGAGGAAAGGAAGTGGCTAGCACGGAGACTCTCGTGCGGTTCGTAGTCTAAATAAGAGAAAGAGAGGGAGGGAGAGAGAGATAGAGACAGAGAGAGAGAGAGAGAAAGAGAGAGAGGGAGAGAGAGAGAGGGAAAGAGAGAGAGAGAGCACGAAAGAAAAAGCTTTACTGTCATTTTGTGGTACGTTACAGTCTTTATCTAACCAACGCGTCTTATTTCTAGATACAAATAATAATGACAAAAACAAACACAAATGCAGAATGTAAAAAAGAATTACGTTATAGAAAACAGGCTGCGGAAAAGAAGGTGACGGAAAATACAACAAAATATTCAACAGAACATGTGCGAAAATTTTGTACTAACAAAACGTTATTAATTGACAAAGCCTTAAATTTTGATAAACAAAATGACAAGCAATCAAAACATCTTGCTGGACCATCAACAACTGTATTATCGAGACCTATTTCTCTGTCTCACACTGTTATTAAGGAACGTAACTTCACATCTCGTAAATCAGACAGCATGGTTAACGCAGAGAATCAATTTGCAACAAATAATCCATCAACAAGTTCAATATTAAATGATGTGAATGTGTGTAATCTTAATTCTAGTGTTGATCAACCTTATAGTGACTTCCAACGTCATAAATCAGTTCATAATCAGTTTTCTAAAAATTTATAAATAATACATTTGGTCTGGCGTGCTTTGTTTGCAATACATTTATGGTGCACTAATGATTAAAAAAAGTACGCTGCAGAATATGAAGAAATTTTGAAAATCATATTACCGGGCACTGAAAGGGATAAAATAGCTATATGTTCTACTTGAGTAGGTAATATACGCGGGTTCTAACTCACAGTTATCATTGTAGGCAGATGTCTGCCTTACCGACACCATCCCTTTACCTTAAGCGCGACAGTATTTTGTGGAGGGCGGGGTGAGGGGGGATTACGTTATAACGCAACCATATTTTGCGAGGCGGAGGGGTGAGGAGGGATTTTTAGTTTTCCTGGTACAATAACGTCGCGATAGTTGCCGCAGGAGCTGTGCACGATAGTTGCCGCAGTGCCTACCTATTCCACCAGCTGTCAACGCTGTGCCGCGTCGGGCCGCAGGACGATGATGTTTGGTGTCGGCTTGGGTATAACGGTGTGAACACGACTACATTGACACCATGAATTGAAATTTTAAACTGCTTAATTTTCATTATTTTTTATGAGATTTTATTGGCTTATTCCTGGCATTTTTCTTATTAAAACAAGACCAAACACGATATAATTTCAATTTTATTTAGTGGTGTAATCGACGATGAAATTTTCATTTGCAAGGAATAACAGCGTATGGAAAAGAGAGAGACGTGTATAGTCGCCGTAAAGTTGTCCTAGTGCCTATTAGTGAATTTCCTACTCAATATTCATTATTTTTTAATGACAATTTACTGGCTTATTCCTGGCAAAATTCACTAGTAGGCACTACGGCAACTTTCGCGTACAGACCTCCGACAACTTTCAAGACATTACTCTTGAAGGAAAGACTTCCCAAACGATACAATCAATTAACGCCATCTATTGTGCATGCCGAGTACGGTGACGTTTCAGGAACGTGTCTAGGGCACAATTGGCCGAAAGGAATACCGAAAAGGATCTTCCCGGAGAAACAATAGCCACAAATTGGCGAAAATCCGGTACCGATACATTTGGGGGAAATCTCCACCCTCGGAGACGACATACCGGGACTAAGACATTCAGTTTGATCATCTTTTATGGGTGGTCCGGCTGTCGTCTCACCCCGTTCGCACTGAATCCCGGCGGGGAAGGCAGGAAGAATTCCAGGGGGAAGAATGGTTCTTCCCCGTTCGCCAAAAGGGCGATTATTTGGCGTAGGATACAGGTCTGATATCATCTAGTCGCGTAGCGGAAAGCGCCAATCGGAAATTCGGCAGGGCTAATAGAGTGGGGGGGGGGGGGACAAGAATCGATGTTTCCCGTCGACACGGATCGCGGAATCACTATCGCGCTGGTATTAGAGCTAATAACACGTGGCTGAACGAAATCTCGTTTCGGTCCCGATTTTCGTGAACAAAAGTCCGAGTCGCGAGTGGGTTTCGTGCCCGGAGGAAAGTCCGTTGCTACCGTGCCTTGACCGAACCGAATTCTGAACAAGAGTTTTGCGTGTCAGTTGAGCCTCTTCGGAAAAGTGCTTGTGCAGTACCTGTAAAACCTCGGGGTTGGCCCTGTCTGACGGCCCTAAAAAGTCGCTCGAGCGGGGACAACGTTGCACAACATACAGTCACACACACGCATGCAATCATACTAACATACAGTCGCACACACGCATGCAATCATACCAACACACAGTCACACACACGCATGCCAAAATACAGAAAATATATATAAATAAGAATACAGAGGATATGAGAAATCTTATTAATAGTTCTTAACACTCCTCCTTAATTAGTTTTCTCCGCAGATCCTCAAACAACTTTCGGGCCGGTGGTTTCGTTAGCATATCCGCAAGCTGATCTGAGCTTCTGACGTGTCTCAGTTCAACTGTCTTTCCGATATGCTCCTGTACAAACTTTCTTGCAATGTCAATATGCTTTTTGCCTTTTGTTATTTTCCCTTCGTGAGTATTGTGCAACATGTGTATTGCTGACTGGTTATCGATATGCAGGAGAGTCGGCCTGTGCGGTTCCAGGATCCTGAATTCCGCTCCAAGACGTCGAATCCAGCATATTTCGTCGATCGATGATACAGCTGCTCTGTATTCAGCCTCGGCCGTTGATAAGACCCCCACTCGTTGAGTGCCCAGTACATGTATATCCTCCGTAGTCAGAGTCAGTATAGGCCACGATGCTTTACCTCCGTCAAAGTATATTCCAAAATGTGTGGTCCCCTTCAGATACTGAAAAATACGCTTGATCATTCGCCAGTGACTTACCATGGGCGCGCAATTGAATCTGTTCAAATAATTAACGGCAAAGTTGATGTCCAGACGAGAGATGGTAGCCAAGTATAACAGACTCCCTATGGCTTCTCGATATGGTTCGGCCTTTCTCAGTGGTCGATCATTTACATAATTATCTTCATCTGTCACCATTCCCCGCTCCATTCATGTTGAGGATGAATTTGACGTATTAAACTTGAAACGTTCCACAATTTTCTCTGTGTACTGTGGTTGGCTTATGAAAATTCTATGAGGACCATTTTTTATTTGCATTCCCAAATACGACACGTCATTCGGGAAGTTTCTGTCAAATGTTATTTTAAATTTCTTATTCAGTCGATCAAGAGTGTGCAGTACATTCTCCTTATTTGTTACTACAACAAGACCGTCATCCACAAACAAGGCTATTACAATACTCCGGTCTTTGTTGTAGTACATAGATGCATGGATCGTCATCAGTGCTGCTGAACCCAAGTGCTTGTAGGGACTTTGAGAATTTCGCGTTCCAATTTTTCGGTGCCTGCTTCAGACCGTAGAGATTTTTTCTCAGTCTGCAGACCCGATTTGTACCATCTTTGAAGCCTTTAGGTTGATGCATGCAAATTTCCTCCTTTAGGTCACCGTACAGGAACGCAGTTTTGACATCGAATGTTATAACTTCATCTTTGCAGAAGCTGCAAGACTAAGAATCAGTCGAATCGATGCATAACGTGCAACTGGACTGAAGGTTTCAAAATAATTTATTGTTTCCTCCTGCTGAAAACCTCTGACGACAAGTCTGGCTTCATATCGACCATCCTGTTTTCGGCGTAATACCCAACGACAAGTCAACGGCTTTGTGTGGCATGGTGACTCTACCAAATCCCAAGTCTTCATTGCTGTCAGTGACTCAAACTCGTCCGACTTGGCTTCGCTCCAGTTTTTGTCCTTTAATGCCTTTGATGTCGAGATGTCTTCGACTTCTCCTATTATGGCCACATCTGCGTGATTTTCTCCACAAGAACTGCCCCACAAGTAATCAATGAATCTGGCTGGCGTTTTTAATGTTTGGCGATTACGTAGAACGCGTTGATCAGGATTTCTTGTGTTTGAGACAGCAGATGAATCATTCAACTCTGTGGGTGCATCGGGACATCGGCTCATCAATGGATCGGTAGTCACTTTCGCTGTTAGTATCAGGATCTTCGGATTCTGAGCTTTCGAATTCTTCTCTGAAAGTATTACAATTGTTATCATTTAAGGAAGTTTGAAATGTCGCGCCTATATTTTCAGTTTCTGTCTTCTCATTAAAGATCACGTTGTACGAGCTAACAACGCAGCGTTCATGTTCCAGATAAATTCTGTAACTGGAAGAGTCGAGATTATATCCAACAAAGATCCCCTTTTGTGATTTCTTTTATGTTTTTGCTCGTTTATGCTCTGGAATTAGAACATAGCATTAACATCCAAACCCTTTCAGTTTGTTGATGTCCATTCTTCGTCCAAACCATAGTTCAGCAGGACTTCTGTCTTTTATTGAGCTCATGCCGGTTTGGTTCAGAGTGAATACCGTATAGTTTACAGCCTCAGCCCATAGATTTTCACGTAGACTTCGATTATGAATGGCACACCGAGTTGACTCTACTACCGTTCGCATTTCTCTTTCAATTTTGCCATTTTGCTCATGAGTATAAGCATTTGATTTTGCATAAAACACTCCAAGCTCCTCCAATAGTTTCTCAGTAGTCGTATTCTTTATTTCTGTCCCATTATCTGACTTAAGACACTTAACGTTTCTGCCAAATTGATTTTGAACTAATTTTAGAAAACTTTTCAGTCTCCATACAGCCTCATCCTTGGTTTTCAGGAAATACACAGTACAAAAGTGCGAGAAATCATCCTTGAATAGTAGAAAATATTTAGCTCCTTCCAATGACAAGACATTCATTTCGCACAGATCTACGTGAATTTCATCCAAGGGTTCTACAGCAACTTTTATTTCTTGGATGAAGAACACGGTGTTGTTTTCCATATATGCTCCCTGTGCATGTGTAGTTGTCCCAGTCATCTGTATATTTAATGCCATGTCTTTTTAAAATATCTCTGACATACCTGATATTTTGACGAGCCAATTTCTCATGCCACACCCTGATAGATGTATTTACCAAACATTTATTGAGTTCTTCCTGACGAAACATTATTTGGTATAATTTCCCATCTCGCTTGACAATTGCTACGGTTTCCTTCGTATCCAATGTTTTAAAGATAGATTGGTCCGCATTTACAATTTTTACATAACCTTTATCTAGCATTTGAGTGACAGAAAAAAGATTAAAGGTTAGTTTTGGTACATGAAGGACATTTTTCAGAACGATTTTGCACCATTCTTGCCCATTGAACGCCTCTAATTTTATGTCGCCAATTGTAACACCTTCCAGTTCAGTTCCGTCACCGATCATAACCATGATAAGATAACCACGCTACAAGCATAATTATTTTTGCAGTAAGCAATGTATCTGGCGCATGGCTTGTTCTTGCAGTGTTTCTTCACATGATCTTTCATTCCGCACTTAAAACATTCAACAGATGAGTTTTTCTGCGAATTTGACTTCCAAGACGTCCCACTGGGGTTGGAAATTGGAGCGTTTGAAGTTTCGGGTTTCTTGTCTTTGTCATTTTCACTCAACCTACCTTCTTCCAGTCGTAGACGCTCAATTAGTTTATCGAGAGTCTTGTCAGCTCCACTTACATTGTCCCATGCAGTGCGAAAGTGATGAAGTCTGGGTGGCAGTATTCCCAGAATTCTGGTCATCATCCAAGTGTCTCTCACTTCTTCGTCTTCAGCTGTCAGTTCCTCTGCGTATTGCTGTATCGTGAGACAGTTTTCAACAGTCGATTTGGTCGTATCATATTTGTAGCTGAAAAAACGTCTTTGCAGACTTTTAATTGCGAGCTCAGACTTCTTTCCGTAAATTATTTCTAGCTTGTGGAGCATCTGATGTGCAGTCTTACAGTTTGCAATTTTTCTGGCTATATTGCTACTCACGTTCAGACCTGTAAGTGTCTGTGCTTCAAGATCCTTTTTAATCCATGCTTTTACAGCTGCATCAATGACTGCCCCTTCGGGTTTTACTTCTGGGCCCGCTGCAACTGAAAATATATCCTTGGATCTCAAAGCTAGATTCAGTTTGAATCTCCAAGAAGTATAATTGACTTCGCCTTGCGAATCCTCAGACAATATTTCCATCTGCAACTTGATAGAGTCCATGATTTAGTATACGTGGAATTTGAATACTATAATACAATATAACAGTTAGAAGTCCAAAAGATTTTCAATATGGCGATAGGGGGCTCATAACTTGTTGTGAAATTGCTGTAGGAAATATATTGGACTTTATGATTAATTATTGTACTCCAACAACCAAGTGCCAATGCAGACAAAAACAATTTTTCAATTTGATAAAAGAAAAATATATATTAAACTGTATAAATACAAACGCAGACATGAAAATACGACCATGCGGCAAGACGGACAGCAGTAGAGAGAGCGGGACTTTACACGAAAAAGTGCAGATACGCTGCGCATGCAATCCCGCCAACATACAGACACACCACTCATGCAATCATACCAACATACAGTCACACACACGCATGCCAACATACAGAAAATATATATAAATAAGAATACAGAGGATATGAGAAAACTAATTAATAGTTCTCAACATTCTCAGCATCACCTTCCTCTTGTTCCTTTTTTCACGATCTTCTGGTAATTCGTTGCAAAATCAGCGAGGCACATACCATGTAAATCAACATCTCTTCTACTATAATTATCAAATATAACTTCCATATAAATTTCGGTGGAGTCTTCATTTAATTTTTTAACGTATTCACAGATTTTAACATTAATACACGTTTTGATATCGGATTGGTATGAATGTATACTGTTTTTCTACTTTGCTTTGATAAAAGTAATGATAAAACAAGATAGGCTGCTTCTTGTGCAGACATTAAATTACTATTTAAAAAGCATTTGTAATATGTCGGAATTTTTCTCTAACAGTCTCTAACAGTAATGATAAAACATGATAGGCTGCTTCTTGTGCAGACATTAAATTACTATTTAAAAAGCATTGGTAATATGTCGGAATTTTTCTCTAACAGTCTTATTGTTTATTATCGAAATCACTAGCAGCTTCCCTTAATAATTTTGATAAATCTCCTTCAATTTTATTAATGTAATTGGTTACATAACTCACCCCCGAATATTCAAGTACAAACTGCAAAACAATATTCGATTCGAATCATTGAAAAATATCTGCATTATGACCATTAATATTTATTTCAAGGCTGGATCGTTTGTAAGAATATCCGTTTTTTGTTTTAAACTACTTCGAATAACTAATAGCTATTCTTCATCAGTCATATTCAGTTTCTCTAGAATCTTATTATAGCTCATAACTATTTTTTTTATAAAATTCATTTATTTATTCATCAATAAGTTTATACAATTTAGGCGCTATTTAATTTTTATTTAATGGTTCCAGAACCATCGTTCTTCTCATTACTGGATAAGAGATATTAAATCGACACCGCTTATTTCTTTGTCCTTTCTAACAACTATGATTATGTTTGTGCATTTGAAATTTAATATATGCATTATCTTCGTCATATCTACATGTGATAAATCGGTCAATTAAATCAATCAATTCTTTGTTATCAACATGACCGTGTTTATCTTTAACACTATTGTACATATGTGGGATTGGGAGTTTTTGGCGATAAACCGTGTGTGTATTTTAAATATATTTATTATACGGTATAATTATACTAACAGTAACTTTTCTACGCGACTATCCCACGCTTTCGTGCCGACGACTGTCACCCTCCGCTGCGATAAACACATTGACTGCGTCTTTTCGAAAAATGGTCCTTACACCCTCATCTTCATTATCTCTTTCTCTCTCACTTTCTCTCTTTCACTCGCGCCCTTAAAACTAACTGTCGATGGAGACAAACCAGGCACAGGCCTGCATCGTGTCGTTTGTCCCTCGCTCTACCTGGCTCAAGAGGCCCTACCATAGATAGTGACCACTTGGGTCCTACGACGTGCATTCGCAATCCCACACATAGGTGCTCATTTCAACCACAGAAAAATATGTTCATGTGGACTTCCACGTTGTTGAATTTCCGCTCGTTCATAACTATCCACAATCTCATATTCTCTGGAATTACTTTGTTTTTGTCTTAATAACCATATAAACTTATGTGCTTCTGTTCAACCGCGACCGTAATTCTCCGTCGCGACGAAGAGGGTTTTCCCTATTTTTTATATTCGAGTCAAGGACACGAAGTGGAGGACTGAAAACGGTTTATATCTCGTGACATAAACCAGACAGGACGCCCTTTGTTTATTATTTTAGTGCGGGTTGGTCTTCACGTAAACATGTGCGCGCCAAACCTAACGGTCGGTCGACTGCGCGGCGCCGGGATTTTCCGGGGTCCTCGAGCGAAGGACGAAAAGGACGGTTGGACCCAGATGTTTGTTTTTGTTATTGAAAAGGCAACGTTCGAGAGGGGTCGGAGAAAGTCGTCCGGAGGAACATTTTTCCCGATTCCTTGGATAAAGGACAGAAATTTTTAGTCTCATGCGAACCGCGGTAGTGTGTAGTGCGGGCGATGTTGCGCGATATGATATTATCAGATAATCAACGTATATCAGAACATTTTCCAAGCGAAGACATACTCTATTACAACTAATAAGGGGTCCTCAGAGTCAATCTCTGTTAGGGTGTGCCAGGCACAAACCCAAATACTCTCGAAAGAGTTACACGAAATTTCATTTCTAAAATGCGTGTTTAATACACGCATACACGCACTCGACGGATCCCATGGAGCCAGTCTGCACCAGGTTGTGCAGAGCACACATCTTTATATACAGGGTGTCCCACAATTCCTCCGACACCCGAAAATGGGAGGTTTCTTGGGTCATTTGAAGCGCCATTTTCCTTTACAAAAATGGCGTCCGTAGCTTTGTTTAGGAGTTATTAACGAAAAACACGGACCAATCAGAGCGCGACCTAGACATGCGATGACACGTTCGGCCAATTGACAGTTGGCGCGTCAGGCCGACTGTACTAACTCGCGTCTAGGTCGCGCTCTGATTGGTCCGTGTTTTTTGGTAATAACTCCTATACAAAGCCGCGGACGCCATTGTTGTAAAGGAAAATGGCGCTTCAAATTACCCAAGGAACCTCTCATTTTCGGGTGTCGGAGGAATTTTGGGACACCCTGTATATATGGGATCCAGCAGAACCATACCTGCCGAATCGCACATACTAACACTTAAATATTACATTACATCACATAGATAAATGCTCACACCTTTATCGTCGTTTTTTTTGTAATCGTGTATAATTTTTACTTTTTTGGGGTTTTTTATGCCACAAGGCTTTTTCCCCCAACGAGCCATTAAACTATTCAAATTCTTTTCGGCTCAATTCGGTTTTATTTATTTACAATTATTCCTTTCCTACCTATACATCCTCATATTAATTTGAAACACGGAACTTCTCCATGTTGGAGAGGTTTCGACGATACAGCTTCTATGATCGAAATATCGAGCGCATGTAACGGGATCATTTCTAATTAGACCAGTTTTGGTATTGTAATTCAAATTGAATGCGTTTTGTATAGATGTTTTACCATCATCGCGATATTTCATCAATGTTTGCAATAACTCAGGCCAGTAACCTTCTGCAGCCGACACTGTCATAAAGAAAGTGGGTTTACTCAATTGACGCATCATTGCTAGCAACTCTTTTTTTGTTCCCAATATACTGGCGATGAACGAATATTTTTGAGTAACTTCAAGCAAATTATTCATAAAATTCGGATTCAAAAACATCTGGAGCACGTAAATTCTTATTCGTATTAATTTAAAAAAAAAGATGGAACGAAATCTCCGCTCGCGGAATTAGAAAAAATGTTCGGACATGATCTTACATCGAACAAAGATAAGGAGGAAACTCTAACCACTCTGAAACGAGCTCATGCTATTTCGCGATAGTCGCGTCGAAAAGATAAGGGGAAACTCTATACCGCTCTGTTAATTAGAAACTCTCTCTCTTACATCGTGAACGGTCTCTCTCTCTTTCGAGGTCAAATTCCTCCCCCAGAGATAAGAAACACGTTCAAACACGTTCGGACGCGATTCTACGTCTACCTCTATAAAGAAGAGGAACGAAATGATAATGAAAAGACTGAGGGAAAACAAATGTGGTCAGATATCGCGGGGCTTGACGACTTGATACCGACTGTCAAAAGGATGTTGCTATTACGAATATACGATAAAGACGAGGAGAGAAATGATAAGGAGAGCAATAACAGCGATTGGAGCCGAAGAATGTTTATTTACAAAATGATAAGGAA
Organism: Lasioglossum villosulum; assembly: GCA_963971365.1. Classification (NCBI taxonomy): domain Eukaryota; kingdom Metazoa; phylum Arthropoda; class Insecta; order Hymenoptera; family Halictidae; genus Lasioglossum; species Lasioglossum villosulum. The sequence continues at coordinate 15,251,039 of OZ020501.1, read as the reverse complement.
AGACTGAGTGAGAACTGAGATGTGATTTGATATCACGACACGATGCCCGCCGTCGAAAGGATGTTTATATATTATAAACATACCAGGCTTATGTAATACCAGGAAAACTAAAAATCCCTCCTCACCCCGCCCCCCGCAAAATATGGTTGCGTTATTATGTAATCCCCCCTGACACCACCCCCGGAAATACGGTCGCGCTATAAGGTAAAATGATGGTGTCGGTAAGGCAAAAATCTGTCTTCAATGATAACTGTGAGTTAGAATCCGCGTATATTACCTACTTACTTGTCGAACTGTTGCACTGTTGAAGAAACAAATTCCTATAATGTCTTCATACAACGGTTTTAAATATCCTGCGATACCAGCGCTTTTACCTTCACTGGATTTAGTGTCAGAAAGACTAATTTCTCCATGCATTCCTTTTATGCAGATAAGACGATTGAGGCATGCACATGGCCAGTACGGCATTCTAGTATGTTTCAATTTGTGTAAATACGATGGTTCAACAATTATCAAAAGACCTCGACGATGATAATTGCGTCTATGTTCAAATTAAGAAAAAAAACATACGCGTGGAAAACCACGCGCGACAAAAGTGAAACTTCCTGCAGTCTAGTAATGTTTAAAAATAAATTAAGATTGGAAATGCTAAAACAAGCCAATTGTTTCAATGATAGAATCATAGAAAATCATAGAAGAAAATTAATGAACGATCAAAATTTGCAACGCAAAGGAGAGCGTATGGGAAAAAAGAGATATAGTTCATGGATTTTCCATACGCTCTCCTCCTTCGCGTCGCAAATATTTGATCGTTCATTAATTTTCTTCTATGATTTTCTATGATTCTATCATTGAAACAATTGGCTTGTTTTAGCATTTCCAATCTTAATTTATTTTTAAACATTACTAGACTGCAGGAAGTTTCACTTTTGTCGCCTGTGGTTTTCGACGCGTATGTTTTTATAATTAATTATGAACAATAATGTTTAGTTCTTGACGCGTTCTCAACATAGATACCCATTGTTCATAAAAAAATATTGGGCACATAATGTTCAGTAGCTTTTCCAGGACATCGTCATGAAGAAAAGGATTTTTTTAGTGATAAATGGTATCTGAAAAAATTTGATCTTCGAACGCATATTGTAACGAGGGGATATAACAACTTTAATTAATATTATCGTTTTCGAATGTAATGGACATTTACGAAATATTAGACACGCGTAAAATCGATATGAGAACATCGATTTTTTGACCCATAAACATTTAGCGTGTCGATCTGGCCCACTGTGTGCCGGACCGACTTTGCCAACACGCGTCTCGGTCGTGCTCTGATTAGTCCGTGGTTTTCGTTAATAATTCTTAAACAAAGCCGTGGTAGCCATTTTGCAAAGGAAAATAATGCGTCAAAAGGAACCTCCCATTTCCAAATATTGAGGGAATTTTAGGACGCCCTGTATAATAAATATACTTAGTATCATGTATTGGCAAATATTTTGATTGATATTGGTATCGTTAAGATCTAGAATGATAGAACTGATACAGGAAGTACAACATGTTTTGTCGTGACTATCATAGATGGCTTTTACATCTTCCGATCGGTGGAGATCTGTTAAAAAAATGTCCCGCAAAATTGATCTTGACCTTAAAATTCTAAGCCAAAATGTCTTTTTCTGCATCCTGATCTACTCATCACAAGGGTCAAAGTTGTCAAAGGAACCATGGGTCAGAACTCAACCATTGTCATGAAAGTAGGTATTGCGTAAGACATAATGAAAATATTTGTGAACGGATCCATGTTGATTAATGTTTCATAATCGAGCTTTGATACCAACTTCTATGTGACCATCATTATTTTGTAACAAACTTGTAGTCTTGATTTTGTATTGTTACATATTCTTTGATGAATATCTGGAATATTTTGTAACCGGTGGAATGCATCATCTATGCGGACTCTTAATGCCTGGATATTTCTTATTTCATCACCCGATCTATAAACCATGTCCTCTACGGCATCCCAGAGACAAAAGTCAAGAGAATTTAGATCGGGTGATCGCTGTGGCAATAACTTCGGTGCAGGTCTGCGACATATCGTGTTCCGAACATATTATTCAGGAATTGTCGAACTGGTACACTACAATAATAATGTGGTAGTGCACTATGCATTTCCGGATGTTGAAGGAATTTTGGAACACCCTGTATATATACAATTTGATTGTATCCAGAATTAATATTTATACGATTTATTTTGCAACATTACTATGCTACAAGAGGGAACCAAGTAAGCAACGAGCATACGAAGTTGGTTTAATGCGACGCTATATAGCAAACATTTTGATAAGTAGAAAACTACTGAACTTCCCTAAGAACGTATAATCTTCTTAAAACGTACACTAAATAATGATAATAATATACTGCAACTAACGAATCGGGAACTTCTTTGTGTGACTCTTAGAGAGTCAGATACCAAACAACATCCGTACCACTAACCCTCTCGCGAACTAGCAAAGCGAGCTACAACACCCCCACCCGCGAAGCTCGCGAAGCAAGCGAGCAACAATAACCAGCTAGTTCCATATTCTGGTGTCCTGCTAGTTGTGCAAGGCATGGCTTGAAAAACTATTTGCATCTGTAAAGAGCATATTTTCCATGAAAGATCTATGTTCGTGTAATTTTCGTAGTATCCAGCGACAATATTCCTTCGTAGCAGCATAAGCGTTCGGTCGGAGTGCCTGAACTCTTTGAATCCAATATGCCTGGAGACCTTCCTCTCTAATTACACTGTCCAACAAATTTCTACTTTTTTATTTAATTATTCATTTTTTTATTTAAAACTCTACATTTTTATAGAATTTTCTGTGCTGATTCCGAATCTGGTCTTAATTTTTCTCCTAGACGCACAGTTTTTGAGAAATTTGAGCTTGAAAAAAAACATATTCTTCGACTTTGAATAAAGATTGTGATGTTATTATAGAACATATTGTATTGTTCTTTACAGCAAAAGATTCTGTAGACTTTCCCGAATCCAGTGATGTGCAATAGCAATACATTATGATTGTTTAAATATGTTTAAGACTTCAAACGGACTTACCATTCCCAAAACCGCTGATATAATCTTTGATAATCTCGTCGATCAGGAATATCAGCTTCTCTACGATATCTTCCACTGTATCAAAGCCTCTGTTTATATACTGACGTGCCCAACCATAATTGCCTAATTTTTCATCTATTGGACGAAGTATTTGCCTAACATTGAAATACCTTCTTACCATTATAGACACCAAATTGTAAAACAATTGTAAAAACCACAGAAACACTCGAAAGTTAGCTGCGGCTGAAGGACATATGATTGTAAGGAAATTCGAGGCATAAATTATCTGGGAAGAAGACGTAATCCGGGAAGATATAATAGAAGTGTTTATGTTTATTGAGAGAATAATGAAAACATAAGGTGTTTCAGTAACGTTCAGACGGTCTGTTTACATTATCCTGCAGACTTGTCTGATGCACAGCATATAAGTTTCAAATATGGAGCTGTTAGGTATGAATAAAATTCAACTAACAAGTGACAATTACCTAGTTAATTTCTAACGAAACTGTTGAATTTTGACCCATGGTTCTTTTGACAACTTTGATCCTTGTGATGAGTAGAACAGGATGGAAGAATAAAACTTGACCTTTTTACACCCTGTACTATTTGAGTGGAAACTTATTTGTAATATTTTCATGAATTCGTAATACGGTTTTTTCTAGAAAGTGATTGCTGAGAATATGGTCAAGGAAAACGGGAAAACAATGGCGGACGCCGAGGGAGATGTTCTTCGAGGACTTCGTAAGTACCATTGCAAAATAAGAGACTAAATTCATCATTTGAATTACTTTTTACCAATCATTACAAAGTCTAATAGCATGTTCGTTCACAAATAAAATTATATCTGAACATCACGAATATTAAACTGAAATTCTTTAATTACTATACGATGTTTCTAGATTTCTAACAATTACCCACTCATCCAGGCCTTTCTTGAGCCAGGGCAGCCAAGAGCAGAGAACGGGCAGTATATTGTCCAAGCTACGCTCGGAGCTGCTCAAGGCCGGCTTGGCTCAATTTTAGACGTCCTCATGTGCGCGCATTTGTAGCGTTTTCTGCCGTCCGATGGTAGAATGCCGGCCGCTGGATCCTGAATTTGCCTTTGTTTAAAAGGGCAGCACGTCCGCAGTCTAGGAAAAATAACATAAATATGAGAATAATCAGAATTCGAATAGTCAGTAAAGAGGATGAGTGGTGTATATTTGATACAATCGAAAACTTCGTCGATATCTGCAACATTAGAGCGACCTACCCTCACCGACGGTGTATCTTGTCAAGCGGCATTCAGCATTGGCCACATGAGTGAGGCCGTGCTGCCCTCTTAAACAAAGGCAAATTCAAGATCCAGCGGCCGGTATTCTGCCTCCGTTCTGCCCATGCCCAAATACCTGACCCATCGGACGGCAGAAAATGCTACAAATGCGCGTTCAAGCAGACGGTCAAGGGCGGTCGATTTATCTGAAAACACATGGGATCAAAACAAGAGGGTAATGAAAGGATGCGTATCGTTTCACGTATCAAACGCATGGATCGCATTGAATATGATGCGTGCATTGGTATCGTTCCGTTTCGTTAATGCGCATGATGCGTGATGATGCCTGTTTGGAAACGGAACGCTTTTCCATGCATTTGATGCGAATCAAAAATGGCTGCTTACATGGATGACACAACGTTATCTGCATTAACGTTATTTTTGTTAAATAAAACCATTGAAAACGAAGAATTGAACAATTGTAGTGATTTGAGTGATACTGCCGATATCAGTGGCAGTGAAGATGAATTGGAAGATATTTTTATAAATTTTGATTTGGAGTTAATTTATTCAATATTAATGTTTGGCGAGGAGAAATGCAGCTATGCGCATATTGCGTGAGACGGAACGCACCCAAAGTTGTTCGTCGCGAAGGGAGACATCCAATGATACCAAACAAGAAACCCCACCGCCACCCAGGTTCTCCAGAAAAAATACACAAATTTGACCTAGGAGTTTTTGAATTTTTGTGCACAGATGGCGCTGTAATGGACAAAAATCAAAATGGGTAAAAAACGTTGAAAATTAGGGATATCACGAGAAATACACATCAGACCTGAAAATGCTGTTCAGTAACATCATAATTGACCCAAATTTGATTCACAAAAACCAAAAACAAAACCGCAGATTCCAGTGTATTTTTCTGTCACAAAACGATTTTTAGATAGACGAGAGCTATTTAGACGAGATGGCGTTTAGTCAGGGGAACTGTCAGCGTGGAGTCATAATAACAAAACTAGCAATAAAGATATTAATAAAAAGAAAAAACGTATAATCATAGCAAAACTGAAGCGTTAGACTGATACATATGTATATTTATCAGTGTTACCACACAAAAAAACTTCTTTCTGCACAGAAATTGGTAACACTGATCAATACTCTAGATTTGGTTACCCCAGGTTACCGTACCCCCTTAACGCAAACTCTTTATATCCGAGCAAAGCGATTTTCAAATGGAATTTTCTCGGAAAATCTTGAGTAGTGCGCGCTATAGCTTTGCGAAATTACATATGGAGATGACATCTTCAAATACTGCAAGTTTCAGGAAAATCGGTGACTCATCGACCGCGCCGTCTCCTTGTGAGCGTTTTCCAGACAATGTTCGCTCACGTTCTTTTGTTTACAAAGTTCTGAATGCTTTTATGTTTGATGGCAGCGAACAAACTAAAAAAAAGAAAACAAAGAACAACTGTTACAGGAGAAGTTAATGATACAGTTGTGCTAGCAGCTGTTCACCAAAACCCACAGGTAAGCACTCGGCAATTACATCGCGATTTTGGAATTTCCAGAGATAGTATTCGCAGAATATTGCATCGGCATAAGTATCACTCATACCACATTTCACTGCATCAAGAACTTCATGGTAGTGATTTTTATAAACGAGTGGTGTTTTGTGAATGGGCACTTCAAAAAATGCAGACGAACCCCAACTTCATTGCTAATGCACTATTTTAAGATGAGTCTACATTCACAAACCATGGTGCCTATAATCGGCATAACATGCAGTACTGGAGTGTAGAAAATCCCCACTGGTTACGACAAGTTGAACATCAACGTTCTTGGTTGGTTAACGTTTGGTGTGGAATCATAGGCAACAAACACATTGGCCGTTATTTTATTGAAAGTACTTGAAGTGGAATCAAATATCGAAATTTTCTGGAACAGGAACCCCACCACTACTAGAAGATGTTGCCTTGGATGTGCGACAAAGTATGTGGTTCAGCATGACGGTTACCTAACGCATTACTTAACAGCAGCACGGGAAGTATTAAACCGTGATTACAATGGTCGGTGGATTGACAGAGGTGGCCCGATTAATTGGCTTGCTAGGTCGCCTGATTTGACATCGCTGGATTTCTTTCCATGGGGTTATCTAAAAGATAAGGTTTATCAACAAGTGTCAACAACTCGTGAAAACATGACAGAATCCATAAGAAATCTCGCAGATATGTTTTTGTACTATGTACAGTCATTTGAAGAAAGAACCAATAAGTGTATTGAAGTTGAAGGTAACAATTTCGAACACTTACTCTAATTAATTGAACAGTAAGAGGCAACAAGACCCATCAAAAAACTACCCTGATTTGTGAGAGGTAAGGGGACTCGCATTAAAAAAGCACCCCCAAGGAACAGAAAAATACTACGTCCTCGTCGTGGTTCCTGGGTTACTCTAAAAGTAGTTTTTGATTTATTGATAAACAAACCAATGAATTTTTCCAACTGCTTCCGATTGCAGCGACATCTGTGAAAGAAATTACACCAATAATATAAAATCAATGGAGATCCAAGATTTGCTATAAAAGAGGGTTTACCATTGAAGATTTTGAAATAATTCCCTCTTCCACCCTCAGGCGTTGCGGGTGGGGAGTCAATTATGGTGTTATTAAATAGCATTTTTTAAAATATCAAATACGTCTACTTTTAATTTTCTGATCTGATGTGTATTTCTCGAGATATCCCTGATTTTCACTTATTGATTGATTTTTGTCTATTACAGAGCCATCTGTAAACCAAAATGCAAAAACTACGGGGTCAAAGTATATTTTTTTCTGGAGAATCCAAATCGGCAATGAAAAATGGGGGTTCCCATTTAAGTTTTTTATCTTACCTCACCCCCAGATGGCGGCGGTAGGGGGTCGAGTTTGATATCATTGGATGCCCCCCATCGCGACGAACTTTCATTGCCCACTTGTTTCGATCCGATGCATAGTTCTCGAGATATTTCAATGTCTTCAGATAAATCGTCCACCCTTGTATAGTACCATACCAAAAATGATTAGTCCTCGAGATATTGCCAAAACCTGTCTTTAATTATGGGTGTTTTATTATGGGGGTTCCTGATAGCGGAAACGACTTGCTAATGTCTCCGAAACTAAAGCCGACAGTGAACTGTTTTAAAGGAAAAAGATATTTAAAACGTCGAGTTTTATAACATTATTGCAAGGTCATTGGAATCGGTGAAGACCTGCATTATCTTTACCCGACTTACGGCAACTTTACCCAAACGAGAGAAGAAGCAAAAACTGATTGTTTCAAAAACTCACTTATTCAGCCATAAATCCATTTGCTGCTTCGAAATGTGTTAGTAGATTTGGGACACCCTTTTATACTTATTTTCTATCCTATATACGATATTTACATTACATATACATCCTTTCTGTGTGGAGTTCTGTTTCCGTTTATGCCTCCCCCATTCCCATCCTCTCTTTCGATTTTTCTTCTCCCTTTTTATTATTTCCTCGCTTACCTTTTTTTCTCTCCTCTACCTATTCACTCATATCCCCCGCTGGCCAACCTCTCTTTATAAAGAAATCCTCTCCTTTTCCCATTCAACCCTTTTTTTGTTTTTTTTTTGCTTAAGGGCGGTGGGGGAATGCTACTTATGCACACTCTCCCTTAGCTGGAGTTTAGGGGGGCAGTGTCAGGCTTGGCTTTCCCTTAAGATGGAAATTATGGGAATTATGGGGCCTTATGCTAACGCCATATCGACTAAACCCCCACCGCCCGTTCAGTACCTGACCTTCTTCTCATCCCATTTTACACGAACTAATACCCCCAATGGTCCGATTTCCGCATTCATCGGGGGTATTTTTCGTGTCCACATCCACTCCTGTTCTTGGCTACTATTCCCATCCAACCCTTATCTCTCCCTTCCCATCTCTTCATCTAACCTCCTCCAAACACAACCTTGTCAGCTCCCCTCCTTTTCCTTCCGCCAGCTTTCTTTTCGTATCCCCACGCCCTTAAACCCGCCCTCCCCTTAACAACTCTCTTTGTAACTCCTCCCTTACCATGTAACCGGCTGTTGACCTTCCCACACGTAGAACCCATTTTACATATCTCTCCTGCAACTTCTCCATACGTTCCCTCTCTTTGCACCCCCATAATTGATTACCGCCCACACTAATTTATCAAACAACTAAATTTTCCTTCCCTAGTCCTTTCCAAACCTTCTCTTTCCTATTCCCCATATTTGACCCATTACCACACCATCTCTCGCTATTGTACATCCCAAATACTTATATTCCCCTACCTTCTCAATCACCTTGCCTTCCACCTCCACTTCACCTTTTTCCATCCCCCCGTCCTTTCTACACCTTATCACCTTCGACTTTGAAAAAAGAACAAATAATTAATATTATTTAACATATAAATGTATGTCGATTAAGTGACACACACGAATTCAAAATAAACATTTTACTTTCAATACTATAAAGATTTATTTTACAGTTGAAACATGAATATTTGAAGGCTGAAATGATAAACCTGTTCGACGTCTTCCTTCAGACGTAAAAACGACATCTACGAGAATACGCTTTTTAGACGTCTCATCTCTGCCGTAAAAACAACGATTCCTAAAAGGCGTCTTTTTACACGTCTAAAAGGCATTTTTTAGAGTTCTCAGTCTTTATCACCTCGGTTCTCCTCCCTACCTCTGACAAATTCATCCCCACCCTTGGGGACGGTACCAAGCTATACGTTTGCAACGGTCCCTAAGATTTTCCAAGACCAACATTTGGTGACCGAACCTTGGAATTTCCAGCCATCTGGCATCCAGACACGCTGTAGTTGCAAACGTTAACCGTCCGCGCTGGACCTAAAGAGTGAAGGTTTCTAAGGGTTTATGGCAGGGACGGGATCGAGTGTACCCAGGTACGGACGGAAATCACGCGGCGATGACAGGCCCAACGTAGCCAAACTACAAAACGTCACGTACCGGGCCCATATGCAATAGGGGTGTCCCTACCATAAATCCGTCCAGCGCGGCCGCTACATAAAGTATTATAGAAAATAGGTTTATATAACGTATCACAATCTTTTATAAATTATAGAAGGGACGCAAATTTTAATATTCCTTAACATAAATTTATTTATTAATTTAGTAAATATCAGTTTAGTTTTAAACAATTTATTTGTAATTATGTAATATAATATGCACAAATATTTACGACTTAATAATGAAAAGCGACGTTTAATGTTTGTTTCCATTGTAGAAGTGGTCGACGCTTGTACCGGGATTCCTATTCTCCAAATGGGCGAGAGTATGTCAAATATCGCCACGGATATGGATATCATTTCTTATAAGATTCCTCTCGGAATAACTGCTTCCATCTGTCCATTTAATTTTCCTGCGATGATACCCCTGTGGTCGTTTCCGGTCTCCGTTGCATGCGGAAATGCCACCATTTTGAAACCATCAGAACGTGTACCAGGCGCTTCCATGATTCTGGCTGATCTGTTTACAAAGGCTGGTGCTCCACCAGGTCTATTGAATGTCATACACGGTCAACATGCCGCTGTTGATTTTATCTGCGAGCATCCGGACATCAAGGCAGTTTCCTTCGTTGGATCCGATCAAGCGGTACGTTGTATAATAAAAGTTGATTTGTGTACACCGCTTTCAGAAATATACGTAGTTTCAATGAACATACGATACTAAATTCGGGTAATCTAATCTGTTCATATTGATGCACTTATATCATTCTTGACAAATCGGTAGATAAACCATATATAAAAGAATGTTCAAATAATAATAACTCACAGGGTGAATCACTCAAGATTTTCACCGTGAAGATCTCCATTGTTTTTAGTAATACGAGAAAATGTTTCAGGAAGAAGTTTTATTTCTCTAGGTCATATTCTCGTTTCTTTAAATGGAACGATGTATAGGGTGTAACGAAATGTTTGGTCCTGGCTGTCATAGGCGTATTCTACATCTTTGGATCGGTGAAGATCTGTAAAAAAAAGTTGCCGCAAAATTGTCCTTGACCTTGAATTTCCAGGGCAAATTTTTGTGTTATTGCATTGTATTCTACGCATCATGGGGACAAAAAGTGTTAAGGGAACCATGAGTCAAAACTCAACTCACCCATGGACACGCTGCGTGAGCGTACTTGTGTGCGAGCGCATCCTGTCTAAAAATACGTTACTACATTTTTAACTTTTTAGCTTTTAGTTTTTTAACTTTTTGTTTCGTAAACGCATGTTCTTGCCTTTCATTTTTACTGTCGCTTTGTTCCCTGGAGGAACGGTAAGGTACGGTTGACCTGCGGTGTTACCGTCGAAACACTTGGATTTCGCGTATATTCTCGTCCAAATCTACTGGATAACATAGGAAAAAGGTCAGAATTTCTGGTTACGCAAGGAAAAGAGCAGCTTGGTAGCTAGATCCTCGCAGGGCTAGGTACTTGAGTTTATGGTAGTCAAAGCGTGCATCGGCGAAACACAGTGCTTCGGCAAAACAAAGGAACCGGATTCTGACACAGCCCCCTACAACAAAAATATGTGCAACTCTTAGTATGATGATAAATATATATATACACACACGCGCACGCACACGAACACGCACACGCACACGCGCGCGCGCGCACACACACGCACGCACACGCACGCACACACACACACACACAGAGAGGGTGTCCCAAAATTCCACCGACACCCGAAAATGGGAGGTTCCTTGGCTCATTTGAAGCGACATTTTCCTTTATAAAAATGGCGTCCGCGGCTTTGTTTAGGAGTTATTAACGAAAAACACGGACCAATTAGAGCGCGAGCTAGACGCGAGTTAGCACAGTCGGCCCGACGCGCCAACTGTCAATTGGCCGAACGTGCCATCGCATGTCTAAATCGCGCTCTGATTGGTCCGTGTTATTCGTTAATAACTCCTAAACAAAGCCGCGGACGTCATTTTTGTAAAGGAATATTTCGCTTCAAATGACCCAAGGAACCTCCCATTTTCGGCTCCTAGGGTAGTTTTGGGACACCCTGTATATAACATGGTGTCAAATCGGCCGGGTTTAGACGGTAAAGTAGATTTCCTTTTTTTTATAAACCTGAAAATATCTCGGAAACTATGCGAGATATGGCAAAATATGTGCAGACCTTTTTTAACTTCCCGATTCATAGGGAAGTTACTGTAATTACCCCGAAAATCGAAAATCGATTTTTTAGCAGATCTTCACGTTTCATGGTTATTGAAGTCATTTTAGACTATTTTTATCAAATTGTTAGCATGTGTGTGTGTGTGTGCTCGTATGGACGATTTTATGTTATCAAATTTTTCGTTAACGTTTTCTGAAAAAGTAACAATGCGATCAGAATGATGAATGATGCAATCGATGTGCCCCGTCGTAACTTAGAGCTGATTAGATTTTGGTCCATATTGGTCAAATAGTTTTTTAGATTTTTTAGTTTTTTTAGTTTTTTTCGAAAGAAGTTCATTCAAGAATGCAATTTATAAGAGAGTATGGAAAATTTCCACCGAATGAACAAATGTAATTATATATATTTCATTTTTAATTTAAAAAAATTTTTTTTCAATTACAAAAAAAATTTTTTTTTATTTAAAAAAAAATTTTTTTTTAATTATGCAACTAATGCTAATGTTACCACTTACAACTAACGAATCGGGAAGTTCTTTGTGTGGCTCGTGGAGAGTCACACACAAAATAAATAAAAAAACCATTAAGAGCTGTATGCGCCACTAGCAATGCGTACCACTAACCCTTTCGCAAGAGCAGTCCTACCCGCGAGCTCGCGAAGCGAGCGAGCAATAACAACCCCACCCGCGAGCTCGCGAAGCGAGCGAGCAACAATAACCAGCTAGTTTGTAGGAAATTGAATTTCCTATAAAAAAAATTCTAGAATACTCCTGGAGTTTCGTATGCGTGGTCGGGCTGGCCTAACAGCCGGCCATCTCTGCCCCCTCCCATGACCTAACTCACTCTATTCACATAATCTTCCCATTGTGGATGTCATCTAGAATTTCGTCTTTTCGAGACGGAGCCTTTACGTTCCCCCGACCATTATTTGGGGGGAGAGGCAGTTGTTCTGCAACTTCACCAAAATATACATTTACTCAAAAATTGCGCAGCTGATAAAAAATGTCATACGACATAATTTGTTGGAAATTTAATTTCCTACAAAAAAGGTATCTTCATATTTTGCATTATTTCGCATAGTTACCGAGATATTTACGAATTTATAAAAAACAGGAAATCTACTTTACCGGCTAAACCAGGCCGATTTGACACCATGTTATATATACATTTTTTCTTGAAATAATCCCAAGAACACAAATGTAACCTTAAAATGAGGGGCCACGGTAATCGTATTCTCCCCGAGTTTGTAAACAAGAGATATCTTTTGACAATGTTTTAGTATTTATATTTTACATGAACGTAACCGTAGTAGAGTAGGGTAAGCATGAACATAGTCTTTGTACGTTAAGATATGCTTTTCGAAGAATAACTCCTTTGAAAGTCATTTCAGGTCAGCAAATACATCTAATAATACATAGTTGAACTTGTCTCTCCATTAGCTTTAATTTTACACTAATCAAAATGCGTCATTCTATTTTAAAAAGCGACAATGACCTTGATATGTCGGTTAATATGACCTAGAGAACAAAATTTTTTCGTCACAATGATTGCCCAACTAAAGCAAAGATTTTCAGCATGAAACATTTTCTCGTATTACTAGAAGCAACGAAGTTATTTTCGTTGATAGTTTTAGGTGCCCCGCCCTGTATACGATACAGTAATGTGCCATTCTATCATCGGTAGAAGACACGTCTTTGTCCCTTCAGCTTCCCATTCCACTGATTTTTACGTGAGGAAAAACCCGTTTACGGACAGCCCGCGACCCCCCTTTTTTTAACTTCCCGATTCATAGGGAAGTTACTGTAATTACCCCGAAAATCGAAAATCGATTTTTTAGCAGATCTTCACGTTTCATGGTTCTTGAAGTCATTGTAGACTATTTTTATCAAATTGTTAGTATGTATGTGTGTGTGTGTGTGCGCGCGTATGGCCGTTTTTATGTTATCAAATTTTTCGTTAACGTTTTCACATATTGGTCAAGTAGTTTTTTAGATTTTTTAGTTTTTTTAGTTTTTTTCGAAAGAAGTTCATTCAAGAATGCAATTTATACGAGAGGATGGAAATTTTCCACCGAATAAACAAACGTAATTATATATATTTCATTTTTTTTAATTTAAAAAAAATTTGTAATTTAAAAAAAAATTTGTAATTTAAAAAAAAAATTTTTTTTTTAATTATGCAACTAATGCTAATGTTACCGCTTACAACTAACGAATCGGGAAGTTCTTTGTGAGGCTCGTGGAGAGTCACACACAAAATAAATAAAAAAACCATTATGAGCTGTATGCCCCACTAGCAATGCGTACCACTAACCCTTTCGTAAGAGCAGTCCTACCCGCGAGCTCGCGAAGCGAGCGAGCAACAACAACCCTATCCGCGAGCTCGCGAAGCGAGCGAGCAACAATAACCAGCTAGTTTTTTTTTTAGCGTGAGGGAAATGTTTTTTCGCATACCCCGTACCCCCTGGGAGAGATACGAGGTTATGTGGGGCTACGTGGCCAGAAGGGCTCACAATACCCACTGAAAACCTCACGACAACCTTCCCTAAGCTATTCGGGGGCCGCTGGGATCTCCAAAGAACACAACCAGCCATCCCCCTTGCCCATGGCCCCTTGCGGGGCCCCATCCCGGTGGAGAGAGAAGCTGCCCCCTGTAATACCTAATCTATCCGGGTGCAAGCAGGTTGCCCACTTGCACCACCCTTCCCAGGGCTGTTCGGTGGGCTTCACGAGTCTCCAGCTCGCTCCGCCCAACGACCACCGGTGATCCCGTTCCTCGCTCGAGGAGCCCGGATAACGGGCTTCAACTCGGCCGAGGAACGAGTTCTCCGCGCGCGACAAGGATGAGACGAAGGCGGGCACCCCGCCCACGTTAGCCTCCTCCCCCACTCCGAATTGCCTCCCCCCGGCCATACGTCGCGTATGGGGAAAACCCGGTAATGGAGTGGGGAGGGGGGGAGAGCGGCCCCCCCGCAAGAGGAAAACCCCCCGTTATAAGGGATACCTCTTCGGGGGAGGCTGGAAGGCCTTAATTTGCCCCTCTTCCCCCGGACCGTCGCCTGCCCCGTACCGAGGGGCGGCCGCCCCCGCGAGATCGCCTCGCGAGGGGGCACACCCTGTGAAGGGCCAAGAAGCTCGAGCTGTCTCGGACAGCGAGAAGTGTAAATATGTCGCGTAGTCCGATACCGGATCGAGTATATCGATGTGAACCACTACTAATCCAATCACAAAACTTCTTTATTTTTTATGGGATTTTGACCAACATATTCGTGGCATTTTTCTAATAAAAATAATACCAAATATGATATGATTCCGACTGTATTTGTAACAGACCTGTACAGCGGGTTCAGTACAGATCTGTTACGAACGGGAAGACTCGCGTACCACCGAAGCGCGCCGAACAACCCCGACCGAACCCGAATTCGTACCGCGCGATTTCACGCCTGGTAACCATGCACTACACGACATTACGCATCTTCCCGCGTTTTCGCGTCTCGAAGCAGGCACAATTCGGCGAATTACTCGCGCACACCGCAACCCGCGTATCCCGCAGTCACCACCGAATTTGCCTATAAGAGGCAGCACGGAAGAAGACTCGCTCTCTTTCCGGGCCCAGCAAGCGAGCCGCCCAGACCACGGAACATCGGTAAGCGTCTTACCCTGACGAGCCGTCAGCGCCTCGCGCCGAAGCCCCCGTTACCGTTCCCGCGAGCCGCCGGAACCCATTACGCAGCGCGCCGTTTGCAGTTCAACGAGCCGTCGGACGAATCCCGCGTGCAGCTTCGCGCCGAAGTTCCCGTCGCCGTAACCACGAGCCGTCGGAATATCTCTTACAGCGCGCCGTTGTGTCCTCGCCTGTTCCGCGTGTCGCCGAACAAACCCTCCACTAGCTTCGCGCCGAAGTTCCCGTTGCCGCTCCCGCGAGCCGTCGGAACACCCAGGGCAACGCGCTGCTGCCCCCCTCGCCCGCTCAGCGCGCCGCCGGTTCCGATATACCGCGTATCTTGACGAGCCGTTGCCCGTCACCGATACCTGGACCCGCGAACCGCGAACCCCTATGCGCACCCCCGGGAATACCGCGATCGGTATCTTCGCGATCCGCGGACTAGTGAGACGGGAAAAGTTACGCCGTACGGACATTGTTTCATTTCTTGCCCGGACCACCGTTTCCCGACCGATCCCCTCGCCGCGAACCCTGGCTCAGCGAGCCATTCGGCACGAGCGTGACCGCAACCATTGTGGCGAGCTACCGGACTCGTTACATATTTACTTCTATAATGAATGATGATTGTTTCGGACGCATAATCGAGTCATCGAAAAGTTGTAGAGGGAAATGGAAGGAACACAATTTTTTACTTTGGAAGTTTATTCCGATTAGTTAGGAGGTAAACATACTAAAATTCCCCACTCCTAGGAGGTGAGCGGGGCGCAGGGGGTACGTAGATAGTCCCTTTTTTCGGTTTTTCGCTTATGTCTCTATAGATAAAACCACTCTAAAAATTAAAGCTGATAAAATGTGCTGTAAGATTGATTTTATTCCGTTTTTCGCCATCTCACATAATTTTCGAGATATCCGTGCTCAAAATTCACTAATTTTGAAAAAAAATTTTGCCTCAAGTTTTTTGCCGTATTAACCCTTAAGCTTTTTTTAAATTGTTGTACGTATAGAGTGTCAAATCTTTATGACATGCCCCGGGATCATCGCGACCCCAGGGTGTGTGGGGACTCCCCCGCCTGTGCCTCCGAAATTAATCAGATGGCACGTGACTGGCTTCAGGTGCGCCCTTGTGTAGTGGTGCAATACACGGGTCACACGGGGCATACCTCCACTAAATATCACGCTACACGGGACTCCTTGTGTAGTGGGAAGGGCTGCCTGGGACTGTCCGAAGACTTTATTTCAGTCAGCTCTGTGGTTCCCCTGGTGACTCAAAAATAGATTTCATTCTCTCTTTCTCAGTTATACTATTTAACCTTCTCTCTTCCTTTCCTATCACTTTCTCATCTTTCGTCTATCGCTCGTTTTTTTTATTCACTCATAAACTTGCACTCTCCATATGTTGCTTCTTTTCATTTACATTCAGTCATTCACGTTCCTTTTACTCCCTCTTCTTTACATTTTCTCACTCATTTATCCATTCATACTGCGCATTTCCATCTCATCCAGTTGTTTCACACCTCCTATCTCATTCGTTTCAGTTTCACCCTATTGTGCATTCCCATTCTTTCATTTGTTTCTTTTGTTTCCATTCACTCGTCTGTCTTATTAACCCTTAAGCTACGGCGGCCCGATCTGCGTGGACAGTGTATCTTGGAAAAAAGGGATTTTTCTTTAAAACAATATACTTATAATTTCTACATAAAAGATACAAACTTATTAATGAGTATAAAGAGTCTGATTAACAATTAAAAAAAATAGTGGAAGAAAAATATACAATACTAAAATAAAACATAATATATGATATACAGTGATTAATAATTTAATTCAGTATGATATTGAGGAGGTTCACGCGAGAAGGAAGGATAGAGAAATAACGTGACCACGTACTCGATGTTTGCAGATCACAAAGCTTTATTTTTACCGACTCAATGTTAGACGCGATATGGAGATGCGGCGGTAACGACTATCGCACTTATTAGTTGTAAGAAAACTTCTTCTAATAACCGAGAACAGTGAGTGAGACCTCCGACGCCTTCGAAGGTCTATTTAACGAATCCCCGCAAATGGGGGTGAGTGTTTCGTGCCGTAGAGGGGATGACAATATTGGCGTCGAGTTCGCTCGTTGGAAAAACAAACACGTGTTAAGCAGGCGTCTCTTGGTCGCGCGAGGTCAGCTTCCAGGTATGTCCGTGTACCTGGGGTAGCTAGACTCGTCGCGGCCAAAAAAACCTTCGTTGGCGGAAACTTTATGGGCCTGAGTGAGTCTGGTTGCCAGATGTGTTTGGACAAACCCCATCATAAACCAGCTCGTCCCAGGCCTAGGTAAAGGTTGTATTTTTAATATTTGGTATGATGGGGTGCCGGGTTCGCCGAGGCTTGGCAGCGACGGCGTCGCTACAATATATTTTGAAACATAGATAGACGCACAACCTAATATCATAATCGTGGAATTGATAACGAGATTCTCGTCTCTTATTTTTGCTCAAACATACAACACACCTTCGCGATCTATCTTTTTTTTAACTTGATAAAGAGAAGGAAAATGTCTTCCGTTGAGTCTTGATGAGTGACTAATTCCGGGTCTAATAAGATAACGGTTTGCTTTTCCACGAAATTTCTTTAAAATTTGATCGATTAGTTTCAGTTGAAATTTTGCAATTGATATTTTTTTACCAGTCTCCAATTTACATAGGCAATATGAATTCCATAAACACATGTCAAACATATGGAAAAAATATTTTTTGTACCACTTCATTGTTTTTCGGGTACAATTTATAGTGCTGATGATCACGTCGGTCCTGTCTACGACACCCATCAATTTATTATAGTCATATATACCAGATGACTTCTGCACAATTTCTCGTGCACTGTAGCGTTTTGGAACATTCACAAATTCTTCTTTATGTATTGTAGAAAGCATAAAAACCTCTTTTTTATTCTGCCATTTCATGGCTAACATATTTGCAGCCGAGCGAAAGCACGCTTCTCCTCTTTCTAATTTTTCGTTCAATTTCGGCATTCTTTTTCTCCTCGTTTTACAGTGCCATACGCATTTGTACAATTTTTGTACAATTCATGAAATAATGCGGTGCTCGCGTACCAATTGTCGACGTAAAGGGTGTGATCTTTACCTAGAAATAGTTCTAGGAGGGACATTACAATAGTTCCAGATTTACCATAGTCGTTATGTTCGGTTCTTATAGTGGTACTAGCCCTCGTATAAACAATAAAATCTCGAATAAAACCCGTTTTGCAGTCACAAAGAAGAAACGATTTTATCCCGAATCTATTCCTCTTCAATGGAATAAAATGCTTGAAGGCAGTCTGCCTTTGTACGGAAGCAGACTTTCATTTATACTATCTTTATACGGTAAGGGTAAAAGAATTTACAAAATGCTCCTCGTAACTCATCAATTATATTGCGGATTTTATGTAAAGGATCGGAACTGGATACATGATCATCACTAAAATGCAGCATTTGCAGAAGTAATAAATACCGGTCTCTGCGGATTATTTCACCAAAAATATCGCTTTTCAATAATTTATCTCGGCTCCAGTGTTCTGATAACTGTAACCATTTGTTTCTGGTCACCAAAAAAGAGGTAGCGATGAAGTAATATAATTCATTTAGCTGTGTACCAGCTATTTCGTTGTTGTTTTTCTTCTGTCGCCAATAGGTGTTTGTCTTTTCAGCAATGTATTCTATTAATTTTTCATTAACAAATAACTGGAAATAATCTATAATTTTTCACGAGTATCTTATTCCTGATTGAAGCCCTGAATTCCGTGCGTTAAAATGATGAATTTAAGGTTTGATTTTTGCCGTTTTCCATGTAATATTTGATAAGGTCATACTTTCCACGTAATTATCTTCAATTTCTTCAGACTCTTAAATACTTAGTACATTCACCTTTCTTTTTTTGGGAGGTACTATTTCTGTACTTGATTTGCTTTCATTGCAGCTATCCGGATCAATTTCTATTTTATGGAATGTGCTCATCAGTTGCAATTCTCTTGATACCATTTTGAGAAGGGCAAAAACTGAACCCTTTATTGAAATGAAAAGAAAATTATAAAACTTGTAAAAGGTACTTATAAAAAGGTCCTCTGGAATCCTTTTTCCTAAAATTTGCTGTATTCTCAATTTTCGGCTGCTCTTTACTTTACCGGACTCAGAATTTATGATTTTCTTCTACAAATTATGATGAATTTGGTATTGAATTAACTAGATTTGTACCTGGCGCGGATGCAGATCGAAGTTTCGATCCTGTACAATCGATAAAACTTGTGTTTTTGAAAGGTGGGGGCGCTGCCATATTGGTTTTTAGTGACGGTTGCGCATCGCTTACTGAGTTGGTTAGGATTAGGACGAGAGGGGGGCGACAAGGTAAGCGTCTCGCGATCGTCACTGCAAACCAATATGGCGGCGCCCTTACCTGTCAAAAATTCACAACTTGGTCGCGATTGTTGCCAGCTTTACCCAGCCCAACCTATCCTACCCATATCTTGTTGAGCTGCGAACACGTGACTGCGACGGAGAGGGAGATATGTTGCTCACTCGCAGGAATGACAAACACAGATATATGCTTGATTTTTCGATGTGCCTACTCAGGTTTTATTTAGCGAGGAAGCAATATTTCTTGATGCTGTTTGCGGTGAAATGTTCTCTGAATTATTGCGGGGTAGCACACAGAGCACTTTTTTGCAAAAAGCGTACAGAAGAAAATTTCTTCTATAAAAACGTACACTATTATTGTTTATAAAGTTTGAGGAGATAAATTGCAAAGAAGGGCTCTGTACGCTAGCCCGCAATAATTCGGAGAATATTTCAACGCAAAGAGCGTAAAAAAATATTGCTTCCTCGCTAAATGAAACTCGAGTGGGTTTATCGAAAAATCAAGCCGTTTAAAATCTCTGTCTTCGTCTCTCCTGCGAGAAACATCTGCCTCTCTGTCTTTTTCGCCATATACCTCGACGTCAATAGAGGCACCGCCTTACAGCCATTTCTAGTGATTTCTGACTCCGCTTTAAATTGTCCATAGATTTTCAATGGGATTGAGATCTGGGGATTATGATAGAAACTCGAGGCTTTAAGTTCTCATAAAATAACTAAATTCTCATACAACCTGAATCGAATTCTATTATTCTTATTCATCTTTGTAATTAAGGATGCAAATGTTAGTTAAAGTGAATGTATCCTCAGAAATGAAGAGTATCGGCAAATGTTTACTATATCTATACTTGTTAATATTATTACAGTGCAAAATACATTAAACGTATACTTTTGTTCGCTGCACGTGTCGAGCAAAATGTATTGTTAACGCATTACGTAAAAACAGACGAATAAAGAAAAGTAGTTTGATGTCTTTGAGTGTCGAGAATGTCCCAGATTAGATTAATAATATCATAATTTGAAAACCATCTAGTACTAAAGTTATTAATACTCGTATATAGAAAATCAAGACACAGGAATCAAGTAGGAATTTATTAATCTCTTTGGCTGTGTTTCCGACACTGCTTAGAATTCAATGAAATTTTGAAAATAGGTTCCTTTTTTAATATGTGGGGCACGGGTGAATTAAATACAACTCGCTCGCTCGCGTGAAACTTTATTTTTTATGCGTGACGCGCGTCTGTCTCGATCGACAGCCCGAGATCGAATGAACGATCGCGCGTCTTCGGCTGTCGAATGTTCACCCTCGACAGTCGTTTGTTTAACGGTTTTGTTGGCGGACCAACGGCGTGCTCGTTGCTCGGACCGCCACATCACCCCCCTTGGTGAAATTAGGGGTACGCTCGCTTTTCCTATCGCTAAAAAATTATATTTACAATTATATACACGCTTACTAACTACTTACAATTAGTGCGTATAACTAAAAGGTCACCACATAGCGGTCGGGAAAATGTAAATTGGCGTTCGACCTGCTCGCCCGTCTCGGGAATCGGAGCGTCGCTGTTGCCCCCCTGCGGCGGGGGCCGTTCGGTGTACCGCGCACGTCGTCGTGCAGCAGGTACGCGGGTTTGAGGCGATCTAACGACACCGGAACCACTCGATTCTTAATACGAATGTTGAAGTGTTTCGGGTGCCGCTCGACCACCTCGTACGGACCATCATACGCCGGCTGCAAGGCACGTTTAAGCGCGCCGTGCCTCACAAGCACCTGCGTCATCGTGCTTAGGTCCTTGAACACGAACGTCTTTTTGTTTCCGTGGCGCGTTACACGCGTCGGAAGTATCTCACGGAAGTGTTCGCGTAATTTCTCGATGAACGTCTCGTCGTTGATATTCGCGGTTCGCTGGTCTACTAATACTTCGCTAGGTAGGCGAATCGGTTCGCCGTAGACCATTTCGGCGCAGGTCGCTCGGATGTCCTCCTTCCAGGCGGCTCGAATGCCCAGAAGTACCACCGGCAGCGCGTCGGCCCAGCTGTTCGCGTGGGAAACGATTGCCGCTTTCAGCTGGCGGTGGAATCGTTCCACTATGCTGTTCGCCGCTGGGTGGTATGCGGTCGTTCGTAAATGTTTCGTGCCGACAAGGTGCGACAATTGTTTGAACAGCGCCGACTCAAATTGTCGCCCTTGATCGGTAGTGATTCGGCGGGGCGCACCGAATCGAGCGATCCATCCCGACAATACGCGTACGCCACCGTTTCGGCGGTAATATTATCGACGGGAAATGCCTCCGGCCAGCGCGTGTAACGGTCGACGCATGTTACACAATACCGGTATCCCTTCGACATCGGCAATGGGCCGATGATGTCCACGTGGACATGTTCGAAACGCGCCGAAGGGATCCGGAAAGTACCGACCGGAGCAGACACGTGTCTGCATACCTTCGCCCGTTGCCATGGTACGCACGCCCGTGCCCAGGTTTTGCAATCTGTTTGCATACCCGGCCTGACGAACCTTTGTGCGACCAATTACGCGGTCGCCTTGGCACCGGGGTGCGCAAGATTGTGTAGTGACGTGAACACGTGTTCTCGGAACTTCCTCGTTACGAATGGTCGTAACGCGGATGTCGAAACGTCGCAGTACAACTCAATGTTGCCGCTCGGTAAATCTATTGTTTTAGCCCGGATATCGAGAGAGGAGTCGGGTGATCGCAGAACCGCGAGTTCTGCTATCATCGCTTGGTTGTCGTCCATGCGGCTCGTCGACGCAGAGTTGATCTGCGGCCGGGACGACACTTCGATGACGGTATCGGCGAGGGCCGCGAGGTCGGTGAGCGGATCCGTTTGCTGCATCACCAGCACTGTCTGGACGTTCGTCGGCAAACGTGCCATCCACAGCGTTTTGAGGAATTCGTCCGTAACCGAACCCCCGGCGAGATTCTGCAGCCGTCGCAGGAACACGGAAGGCTTCCGGTCGCCGATCTCCTCGTGTTCCAGAAGGTTCCGGATGTCCTGCTCTCTCGAGTCCGCTATTCGCCGGATTAGCTCGGTCTTTAGCGTCTCATACATATCGGCCGCCGGCGGATTGCCGATGATGTCGACCACTACGTCAGCATACTTGTTTTCCAAGTTCGCTGTGACGTAGTGGTACTTCGTGGTGTCCAGTGTGATCCCGGACATATGAACTGGGATTTCAACTGCTGGAAACATATCCGTGGATTCTTTTCCCAGAACGGTGGGATTTTTATCGCTACTCTGGCTACGCCCGCCGCGAGAATTATAACACCCGAGGTACACACTATCGCGGTTCGCTCTGCCTTCGCGCGACAGATCACGTCGGGGTCACCAATTATGTGGGGCACAGGTGAATTAAATACAACTCGTTCGCTTGCGTGAAACTTTATTTTTTATGTGTGGACGGGCGTCTGTCTCGATCGACAGCCCGAGATCGAATGAACGATCACGCGTCTTCGACTGTCGAATGTTCGCCCTCGATAGTCGATTGTTTAACGGTTTTGTTGGCGGTCCAACGGCGTGCTCGTTGCACGGACCGCCACAAATAAAATGGTTGCCAGAAGTATTTTATGCGACTCGAAAAAATTTGTTTATCATTTCAATGTCGCTCTCTACCTTACCGAGTTATCGACTTTCTATTTTATGTCCGTGTCCGTGCGATTATGTCTAAATAACTAGAAGAGGAATTAAAGAGGATTCACTTATAGATCGTATGTGTGAATATTTATGGCGCTATGAGGTCAACTAAGATGATCCATTTTTACAATTAATTAAAGATATTGAATACGTATATTCTGGAAATTAATATAAAATATTGACAATGTAACGAGCCCGTTTTGCCGGCGGTTCGTTGCGACGGTTCTCCGCGGGCGAATTAGCTCGTCGCGCCAAGATTCGCGGCTGGGTCGCGGAGAGACGGGATTTACAGCAGGAACGAAATAACACTTCAACTCATGTTGGTTCACAATTTCATCTCAATGCACTCTCGCTCGCAGATCGCGGATCGCGCGGAATTGTTGCGCGAAAGTCGGGTTTCGGCGGCACGGTGTCACAGTCGCGCAAAAGGCGTCGTCCCGACGCTATCGGATATCGAGATCCCTTGTTCGCATCGTTACGATGGATTCTCACGGGGAAACGGGCTCATATCCGTCGGCGTCGTTGTTGCAACGACGCGCGAGCGTGGCAAAACGAAAAGGCGGCACGGTGGGTACACGTCGTTATGACGTTCGCTGCACTTGGTCGGTCTCCGGAAATCGCATCTCGTCGTGCGTTAGGGACACGGTGATCTCGGATCACGCGATCCGGGCTCGCTGTTACCACCAGCTTTCGAGAGCGAACATCGTACGGCGGCTCGGACACGCAGACGTTTTCAAACGTCCCGAATTCGTCGCGAATTCTTGCAGTCGTACTCGTGTTCGCTGTCGCAACGAATCATGAGGAGCCCCGGTCGGTCGACAGGATTACGGTCTAGCGGACAAAGGTACTTACTAAGCGAGGTCTCTTCCGTATTCAACATTCGTACGTGTGCGGTCGAGAGTCGCCAGAATGAAGAGGAAGAGAACAAGACCGAACTGTCGTGTTTCGGCGTTACTCGGCTCTTGTCGGTGCGGTTCGGGTTCGCGGTGAGCATTCCGTTTCGTAACAGGTCTGTTACAATAAATTTCCAGCTGTTAAACCAATTAATTAAATATCTATAATGGGAAGATCATGCGATCAGAATTAGTTTGGATTAGGTTAACCCGAAAAGTTTATTCTAAGAGCGAGCGGAAATGATATTAGTTTGAGTTAGGTTTGGTTTAGTTTAAGGTTAGCTTATGGTCTTGGTTAGGTTTGGCGAGGAATTTGTGCGCAAAACGGATTAATTGAATTAATAATAGAGGTGTGTGGGCCGTCTACGACTTTGTTGGTAAGGTGCAGAGTGACAAAATTTATTTCGAGTCGCAAAAAATTCTTATGGTAATCGCCATTTTAGTCAAAAAAATAAACCTATTTTCAAAATTTCTTCGAATTCTGAAAAGGGACGTAAACGGAAACATTGCCGTCTCTTTCGTAGTTTCATTAAGTTCATTAAGTAAAGAATATGCTACCATTCTCAAATTTTTAGAATATTCACAATTATTTAAATTGTAAATGATCGAAACTGACGGAGTTACATATCATTGAACAAGATTCGTTAAGAAAATGGTATTCTACTGGCTTACACGATTCCGATCATTCTGCTTATCTGAAACGAAAGAATAAACGGATTCTTGATTAGTATGATTGTGATTATGGTATGAACCAGAATGAAAAAAGTGAAAATTTACAAAATGGTTTAGCGAGCTAAAGAAAGAAAAAATTTCTTTTTCTATAATTCTGGTTCAGACGATAACGGCACATCCATTGAAAGTATACGTCAAAGAAGTGAATCGGTCGACTAGAGTGTGAGATATCATGGCAGGCATGTAAAAAAACGGGTCCCGTTGAAATCACCGACACAAATTTCCCCAACGCAGTTTTCACCGACAAAATTTCACCGACTCAAGATTTGATCGACAATAACTTTGGCCGATAACCCCTTTAACTTGAAAAGCGTTTTTGATCGACAAGGACTTGAGACGACCATAGTAATGACCAACCGGAACACGATTTACAACGATACGCATATGATGTTCCCTAACAAGGATGCACTATCTCATCGATTATGTACTTTTTCTTGATATAGTGAATGAGATGATAGATTTACCAAGAAACGCAGTGAAACCGAACTAAACTGAATGTATTTGTATATTATTAATATGTACATAAAGTATTCGATACAATATATAGGGTGTCCCAAAATTCCTCCGACTCTCGAAAATGGGAGGTTCCTTGGGTTATTTGAAGCAACATTTTCTTTACAAAAATGGCGTCCGCGGTTTTGTTTAGGAGTTATTAACGAAAAACACGGACCAATCAAAGCGCACCCTGGGCCGCCGCGCCAGCAGTAGAGCGTTGGTGAAACGCCGTGACATCGCAACGAACAAGAGTTTCTTGATTATGTGAATGCTCTCCGATTTCAATGAGCTTTGGGTATGTGGTCAAGACCATTATTCTGAACAACATTTCTCTTCAGAATTTCTGGCTGTCGGTTTTGGTTTACAAGATTATCGCGAGAAACTTTACTTGTCAATTCATTATGGATGTTCATGATAGCGGACCCGGCTTGCTAATATCTCCGAAACTACAGCCGACGGGGAACCATTTCAAAGGAAAAAGATATTTCAATCGTCGAGCTGTATAACATTATTTCAAGGTCATTGAAATCGGTGACGACCCGCGTCATCTTTACCCGACTTACGACAAAACTTTACCCAACCGAGAGAAGAAGCAGAAACTGATTGTTTTAAAAACTCACTTATTCGCCCATAAATCCATTTGCTGCTTCGACGTGTGTGTCACTGGGTCACTCGGTGACGAACTGCACAGGTGCTTTCAGGTATACGGCAGTACCGAAAGCCAAGGAACGTACGGCCAGGTCGACGAAATGCACATCTGTTGGTTGATAGTAGATAGTTGGTATACTACAGCGTAAGACCTACGGGATGCGCGGTCAAGTCGAAGAATCCAGACTTTTCACTTTCACTTCCAAATGGATAAATAAATCGTATGTTTATTTCACACAGATGCGTTGAACCATGATTCACACTCACGATCACTGTTCACACATTTGGCAACGCATAGTTATGCACTAATAACTAGACAGCGGATCTTTATGCAAAATAAAAAATGTCTTCGTTGATCCCAAGACACAGAGGCTAAGTAAAAATTTCTTTTTGTTTTAATTATTCTATTAAATTGAAACTAATACTATCTGTACTATCAAAAGCATACCTAATAGCAACCGTTAGCTTTGAATTGACAAGTCTTTGAAGACGTTCTCTCGGCCGCGGTTCGAACAACACTGATTTTCCGCAAGATTTTTCTGAAGAATTTAGGTAGGGCATTGTGCGTGTCGAAATTCGAAATGTATGCTGCAGCACGTTTACGAAAACGACCGGACGGTTACACGAAAGATGTAAGACTTTGAAGATCTAGACACTGAACTGGGGTCGCGCCTTCGACACCGGATTAAAAATGAGCGTGTACTGTAGTGCCCGCATCGTACGATTGCAGGCTGTAATCGATATCGGCTCGAAGTAGATCTGGCTGATTGAATGTGCTCGCAACTATTATCACGCGGCTTATTTTCCCGGGTCCCGATACGAAGTACCGAGATGCGGAACAATAAGTAGCTACGGGTATTTATAGGTGAGAACCGGGCTACGCCTAGCCGTGATGGACGCAGTCTACCCGCGATAAACAACGTGGATTCGAAACTCTCAACAAATACATTAATATTTCGGGCGCCAGGCACTCTTAGATGCCACACAAAATTATCCGAACTAAGGGAGTCTCGAATTCACGTTTGTAACCAGACTTGTTATAAACCTTTGTATATTTCCTTTTAATTGAATCTTTTGTAAAGTTAATGGAAAAATCTATGCGAGGCAGTCAAGAAACTTGCCGTCGTTGCTCACAACAGCGAGAGGCACTCGGCAGGGGACGTAAACGTGGCCATGGCGAGGCATCCGTAGTATGAGCGTTCTGACAAGTTAATCCTGGCTACCTTTATTGTAATTAATATGTGCTTTGAATCTGAGTATCGCGGAGATTCGATCGGTACTGCTAGAAGATTCCAGGAGTGGCGATCGATCCCGTGGATGAATGAGATGTTCTCAGCTGTGTACAGACACTGATGCAGAATCGGCAGGGCACGGAGACGTGGCCGTGGCGACGTTGCAGCGGCCTGGACACAACTGTGAGCCTGATTCTAAAGTCAGAATATAGATAAGATTCACTTACAACACCGGGTTGGTTACGGGACCCGATGTCCTTTATCCCGACAGGTTCGTGCCTCCAGGCACTGGATAGCGGAAAGGTTGAGGCGAAGAGCAATAATTGTTTGAGACAGAGATCGGGTAAAATGAAAATATATTCTGGATTCTGGTTTGCTTACACAAGGACACGATCCCTGATAATATCAGAGCAAAACAATAACGTGCGGAAGTTCGCGACGACCCGAATATATCGAATGCCGCTCCGATTCATGTGGACACGTATCTTTTGATTTCTGGATCGATCCTAATCGAAGTTGCGGCACGCGTTTTGAGTGCAGCATACCATTACAAATCTGTACAGAAGTGGACCGGATTACGTGGGATTAGTGGAGGAGTCTAGGCAGGGCACGATGCGTGGCCGTGGCGACTCCTCGCTCGTCTGTGTGTGCGGTCACCCTCTACAGAATTTGATAGATTCTCGTATCAGAATATAGAAAACTGAACGGCACTGCTGGGATGCCCCAGGAGCGGCGAGCAGTCTCTATCTGCATACGAGTTCAAAGCGGAGAACAAATTTTCGAATCGGGACACGAAAATACAGAGTTTAATTTAGCTAATATCTAATCTGCACAGAAGTTAACTGTATCACGTGGGATTGGCCGAGGAGTCTAGGCAGGGTACGATACGTGGCCGTGGCGACTCCTCACTCGTCCGAGCGTACAGTCACTCTCTACAGAATTAGATAGAGTCTTGTAACAGAATAGAAAAGACTGAACGGCACTGCTGGAATGCCACAGGAGCGGCGGACAGTCTCTACCTGCACAAGTGTTCAAAACAAAATTGGAAAGGTTAGAGCGTCTAGGCAAGGCACGAATACGTGGCCGTGGCGACTCTCTTACCGTCCAACTATACGCGTGCTTCTAATGGAAATAATGAGTACCTTCGTTGCAAATCAGGCTAACGAAACAGGACGACGATCGGTCTTGCCGGATGGTTCCGGGAAGGGCGACCGGCCCCTGCTTGATAGGCAAATTCACAACGTGGTAGAAAATTTGTGAGCGTACTAATAGGGTACGAATATATGACCGTTCCGACACGTATTAAACGCAGGCCGATTGCTGGATCCACTCTGTGCGCGACAACAACGATTGATCGCGCGAAATGGAATACTGTGTGTATAATCGAAGACGCAGCGAATCTCTATATTGATCTATGCGTGAACGGCTTTAATACTTCGCGAAGCTATGACACATCCTTTAGAATTCGTCACATTCCACGTAACGATAATCTACAACGGAAAACAATACTGTTTAGCTGGCGCGCATATTGACTCACCCCGAAATCACGGAAACCGAACAGATATCTATTCGCAAAATATTATTTGAGCTGCCTCACGAGTAGGATTGGAATATTTTAATCACGTACCATGAATCACAACTGAATTGAATTTTATTTAGACTATAAGTCTCAAACCATGCCACATGACTACGTGGCAACACACACTTTTAGTGCTAGTAAATTGTAGTTATTTAATTTAGAATTATTTATAATCGCTTGCTATTTTCGCAACAAAAGGTAATTTGCAAATTAAATCCCATTCATTCTCGTCTCGTAGTCACTACGCAGATATTCTGCCATCGTGGCAATACACACGTTCCACACACGAATCTCTAATTTACTTAATATAACAATTATTTTACTAAATAATTTCGATTAATATCAATTAAATTCGCTAGGCGAATTGTGACTCGCTCATAAACAAACTTTAATTAAATTCTTTAATAATTGCCGTATTGGCAGCACGCAATTTAATGGATTCTACGATGAGAATCGAATCCCGATCGATTCACGAGAGCACGTTGACTCGTGCGTGCTTATCAGAACAAGTCTAGACGCAGATTGCTCGATCTGCTCCTCACATCGACCTCCTTTGATCGCAATCGAGAGGGGATCGATGCGCGCGCATCTCATTACGTGGATCGATCCTGCGATCCTTCTCTAAACAAAGATAACGATCGATATTACTGCCGTCGCGGTGGGGATCGATTCGGGTGTGTAACCATTGTGGTTACACGTTCGCGAGGACCAGAATAGCTCGTTATGGGCCAGGATTACACGCAGGATCGGACTGGACGTTCCCCACGGCGGGAACAGACCTCGTGAATAATTCGTACAGTAATTAGTGTGAACAGAATACTTTATTTGCGGCAGAACAATAAAAGGGCAAAGAGTTGAACATTGAAACGGAATCTAACGAGTGGAAAGTCGAGATGTGAACTTTATAAATTACGGCAAACAGGAAATAATAGATCGATGAAAACGGCAGCAAGCCGATACATACGCGACTCGCGGAATCAAGATGGCCGCATTGGAATTTGTACTACGTCGGTTGCATGTGCGTAAAAATCCGCGAGGAACGAAAGCGTACAAACTCCCGATGGTGGACGCGTTTCTCGGATTAAATAATATTGCCCGCGTCGGCAGCGGTCCGAGATGTTAGGCCGACGCGCGGTCTCGATGAAATTGACTAAAATTAACAATGTGACTGCGCGCGGCACTTTCGCTAACGGAACACTTCGCGATCGCGTATTTCGCACACGGAACTCTAGCTAATCGCTCTCACCGAGAAACTCGCTAAAGGAACACCAAAAGGGCAGCCGATTCAACGGCACGCGAAACACGTTGTCGTCAAAAGGACGACCCACGTGGAAACCGACACAAAATCACGAACGCTGCTCGAGCCACTTTAAATGATCGCGAATCAATACAAATTCATTTAAACGGAATCTGATAGGCACTTACCAACGGCAGCAGAATTTGGCGAAGCCTACGGCAGCTTTTACAAATTACTTGTCGACGCACACGCGCTTACAAAGTACGGCAGCAAATCACTTATCGCTGGGAAGACATATGCAGCAGTGACGCGAAATTTCGGTGGCTCGAGGATGCGGAAGTAAGGCGTCCCCTACTCGATCGGTTTCTCGCCCACCAATCATAGTCACTCGCGGTGTCGTACGCGCGGAGAACCGGCACTCGACAGGAAGGGCACCGGACCTTGCCGATTTCCCGATTTCCTTAATGGCGGACGCGCTTCCACCGGGAATGTCGTCAGACATTCCAGAACCGCTCGAGCCGCTCCTGCAGGGACCGATGATGTTGCAGGACGAGACGTCGACAGGACGATTCTTCATTGTTCTCTTCGTGGTCCCTTAGTCCCTCTTCGGCGTCTCCAGGTTGTTTAGCCTGGGCTCGAGATTTCTTTTCCAATTCCTCTGCAGAGGGTGTTATTTTGTCCGGCGTTCCGAGTGGGCTTTAGAGACGGCAGCATTGAATTTCCTTTTCTTCGGCGAGAGTTCCGTCGAGGCTCCCTGAGCCCACGCTACGTTCCTGTAATCTTTCCGTCGCGCCAATCGGCACGACGTTCACAAACCTACAGTATCGGAACTTAGTTCTTACGACGTCCCAGAGAGAGCGGTTATAGCTAGTGATTTCCTAATTATTCTGCTAGAGGGTGGTCCGGTCCTCGCGAATTACTTTTGGGTTTTCCTACTATTATAAAATCGGGACTTGGTTATTTTGCCACGTTACACTATATCGTGTTGGTGTATTGCAATGGTAATACACTCCTCAAAACTAGCTGGTTATTGTTGCTCGCTCGCTTCGCGAACTCGCGGGTGGGACTACTCTTGCGAGAGGGTTAGTGGTACGCATTGCTAGTGGGGCATACAGCTATTAATGGTTTTTTTAATTTTGTGAGACTCTCCACGAGCCACACAAAGTACTTCCCGATTCGTTAGTTGTAAGCGGTAACATTAGCATTAGTTGCCTAATTAAAAAAAAAATTTTTTTTTTAATAAAAATGAAATATATATATAATTACGTTTGTTTATTCGGTGGAAAATTTCGATCCTCTCGTATAAATTGCATTCTTGAGTGAACTTCTTTCGAAAAAAACTAAAAAAATCTAAAAAACTACATGACACACACACACACACACTGCGACTTTGTTTTCCCTGTGGCAGGAGTGTTTGAAGTTAGTGATTCGCAGAAATTGGCGCTCCACCTACAGCGGCTGCCTGACTCCCCGAAAACAGTACCGCCGGCGTTAGCATTACCCAAGACATACCACATGGAGGTAGCTTGGTCGGATTTATGTCTCTTATGTAAAAAAAAATCGCACACTAATCAACAACCACACATTTTACACAGGAAAGACCGCCCCTTCAAACGATGTTAACGCTATTTTTCAAAAAAATTTATTTAACCCCGTGTGATGTTACAAAGTTGTACAAAATTTTTGTTAACCGTCAATTTTGTCTTTAGCTCGTTATAACTTTGTAAAAAAACAACATAACAAAAATTTAAAACAGAGAAACTGAAACTAGAGGTTCCACGCTTCGAGACCATTGCTTAACGATATCTATACAGCAATTTTGGCCGGAGTTATGTTGTGTAAAGTTGTAGCAACTTTTCGGGTTCGCACAAGTGATCCCTTAATTTTTTTGAGCAGTGTAGTTTTATTTTATAAAAAAAAATTATTAAAACTTATTGAATCTTTTGCATGAGTAGCATTAGTGTGAGTCTCACTGATACACTTAACATCTTGCTGACTCTCAGTGGTGAGGACAACATTTTTAGAGTTATTGTAGACCTTTACTTTCTTTATAGAGAAAGAAGAACGAATTATAATGTGCAAACTGCTTTTTTATAGGGAAAATACATTTACAAACAGAGTAGTGCTCATGGTAAACGCGTGCAGTGCAACATGGGAGCAAAGAATCATTGTGTCGTTCTACCGGACGCAAACAAGAACAAAACAATTTCACAAATTGTGGGGGCCGCATTTGGAGCTGCTGGTCAGAGATGTATGGCTCTTTCGGTGGCAATTTTTGTCGGTAAATCAAAAGATTGGGTTCCAGAGTTGATAGAGGCTGCAAAAAAATTGAAAGTCAATGCTGGACATGTACCTGATACCGACCTTGGACCAGTTATATCGCCGCAGTCGAAGGAAAGAATACACAGACTAATAGAGTCGGGGATCAAAGAGAACGCCACATTGGCTCTCGATGGTAGAAAACTGGTGGTGAAAGGTTTCGAAAAAGGCAATTTCGTTGGTCCCACCGTGCTGACGAATGTGCAGGTTTGTATTTTTTGAGAGAGGCAGTAACATAACACGCTGAGAGTATGGCCATTTTTAGGAACTTTGTGTAGAAAAACTGTTCCCCATATTTTTTCACACTTTTCGTGTATGAGTATACGTCTCAGAAATTAGTATGTAAACCTATGTTTCGAGTTTTTTAAAATTGAACAGTTTGATACTATTAACGAAATTGAGGAATATATGAACATAAATGTAAATAGTTCAATCTAAAAAGATCCATATGCAATGCTATTTATTTTAAAAATTAATAAAAATTTAATTTAGCGTTAGCAACTGTATAACTGTTGTAATGTTTCCGCGTTCAGTTCGGATAATTGAAGTTTTAGTGTACCATTTACAAAAACATCAGTGTCCTTGAAATTTTGTAAAACGCGCTCTTACGGACACTCTTTTATTTATCGTTATACATATTTGCCTTTACGAACGTATTTACATTATAGGATGAATGAGTCATCTTGTATATTATTTCTCTTTAATAGGTATTAATGGGCATTATTTTACCGTAAATAGTACAAATTTAATAGATTATTATGGAGAAAGGTAACATTAGAGATATTTCTTCTTCAATATTAAGAATAGAATAGTAAGAACTGTTCAATTTTACTATTAAAAATTATACAGGGTGATCCGATGCAGTCACCTCATGCAAGTATTCTTGAATTGAATGTTGACGATATTAATAAATGAATCAGAGAAAACCTGAAAGGTTTTAGAGGTCATGTTATCTGATGCGAGCAAGTTTTGCCTATCTGGACGCATAAAGAGGATGTAAAAGTCAATTGTACTGTAACGTTGTCCCCGCTCGAACGACTTTTTATGGCCGTTGGGCAGGGTCAACCTCGAGGTTTTACAGGCACTGAGAAAGCACTTTTCCTAGGAGGCTCAACCGAAACGCGAAACTCTAGTTCGGGCGTCAGGTACTCGAACGTGCCACGCGAAACATAAAAAGAACCGGGACTCGGAGAAACTGAATCCGAAGTGAGCCTCCGCGGGACGCGAACGGCCAGGAATTCGGACACAGGAAATGACGGGGACTACTCTCGCGGCAGGGCGAATCACGCAGGTCAAAGTAATCGAAACGGGAATTGGCTCAGTGTCATTTATTGAATTGCTTCAATAGTAGAAATTACAATTAGGCGGCTACGTGGCCGCGACCCGAGAGCCCCCGCTCCTAGTACATTTTTGTTACCATTCGCGAAAGTACGGGTCGTCGGTACAATGTTTGCCTCCTCTGAGACGGAAATTTGCGGAGCGCAGTTGGACGGCGCGACGGATTTTTGACTGTCGCGGGATTCTCGCGTCTGATCGCTGATACGGGAATCGGTTCGCCACGCGCGCTGAATAGTCCACGGCCATACGGGTCAGAAGGACTCGTAGACTCCGCGCGTTCGCGTGAGAATTCGGACACCCGGTCGCTGTTCGCGATTTGGTAATTATTTCGCGACGCTATCTGATTTCCGACGCGACTCCTGAGGGAGACTCCCGCCACGAGGAGGGAAAACGCTACTTCTTTCTCAAGGCGTCCTCAGAACGGACGCGAGCCAAATTACGAGAACGAGGCGAATCCGTGTCGTCCTCACACTAAAATGGGCGAGCCACCGCGAATACGAAATCGGTGAATCATTGATCGATGTTCGGGAACCCGGGACGATTTGAGGTTGGGGAGTGGACTGTATGGATGGATGTATGTAGGATCGGGTTTGAACACCGGAGGAAGTTCGGAAAGGGAAATCGTGTGGAAAGTGTGAGCGAGGTGAGGTCGGAAAGAGAATAATAATCAAGAAAGGAGTATTGAGCCGGCAAAGAACTATGTTTATTTTACACAATCGCGTAAACGATATTGGTTGCACTTGGGACGTATATATATTGTCTACACTTGCGTATAAAGAAAAGGGCGCGATTGCGTAACGTGTGACTCAGCTGAGCGTTCGAACGAATCTAACGGTTAGGTGCTGAGCGCGATTAGCGGCGGTTCTCGGTAATCACGTGATTACGCATCGCGAGCGCGTTACCGGGAATTGCCAAAAACGACGGATTTAAAGACGGATTCTCAGGAGCGTATATCCTGGGACCGTCATACGCTGGGGGGCCACCCAGGGCTGTATCGCTCGACTTCGACAGCTTAAACTAATTAAATAGGGACGCCTAGTCCTAAACATACCGCCCGCCTTGGATTTCGTCGGAAATCCGAAATAACAAAAAGGAAAGAACGCGTGATACAACGAAATATCATGATGCGAATTTAAAGGTCCACGGCCGCCCGCCGTGAACAGTCGGCGAGAAACAACGGTATTTATATACAATGAATTTCGACACGGGAGTCTCATGAGCCGTAGGCTAAACAGATGCGTCATTGCTTATATCTACTTATATACACTATATACATATATCTGTTTACCGTCGAATCGCAGTACGGTTTACGAGACGGTGTCGATGGGTTGAGCACTGCCGCGTAGCGGACAAGGCTGCTCGGACGGGAGGTCAATCGGCAGTATACACAATTTGACAATAGGTCGCTTATATTCGGATTGCGCGGTTTTCACCGTCACAACACGCACGATGCCGTCATCGCCGGGATGACACGCGACGACGCGGCCGAGTTCCCATTTGCATGGGGGGAGATTAGCTTGCCGTAATAAAACTAATTGCCCGACGACAATATTGGGCCTGTGGGTTTTCCACTTAACGCGTTGTTGGAGACCTTGCATGTAATCTTGCGACCATTGTTGCCAAAAACTTTCCATCATTTGTTGCAATAATTGCCAACGCGAGAGACGTGCCTCTTTGACATCGAGCAATGATGGCGTGGGTACTGCGGTAGGGGCTGACCCGATCAGAAAATGTCCTGGCGTCAGGGCACAATAGTCGTCAAAATTCTCGGAGACTGCTGCGAGTGGGCGCGAATTCAGACAAGCTTCGACCTGGCATAACACAGTCGTTAATTCTTCGAAGGTCAATGTGTGGGCTCCAACAACTCGTTTAAGGTGGTACTTTACGCTACGCACGCCCGCTTCCCACAATCCTCCAAAATGAGGGGCGGAAGGTGGAGTGAAGTGCCACGTGACACGATCGAGCGCTAAACGATTGAGCATCGTAGGATCGCGAGTTGCGGCACGAAATGCGCTCGTGAGCTCGCTGTCCGCGCCTTGGAAGGTTGTGCCGTTATCGGAATAAATGGCATTGGGAATGCCGCGTCGCGAGATAAACCTATTATACGCGGCAAGAAACGCATCCGACGAATAGTCACTGACTAATTCGAGGTGAATGGCCTTTACGACCATACATATAAACACGGCGATATACGCTTTGCGAGAGCGATTCCCGCGGCCGGGTGTCGTGCGGGTTTGAATTGGACCGGCGTAATCGAGACCGCAGTGTAAAAACGCTCGATCCGAACGCGTAACTCGAAAGTCCGGTAATTCTCCCATCAATACATTTTGTGATGCGGCCTTTTCGTGTGCGCATTTGACGCATTTATGTAGGATGTGTCGGACTGTGGGGCGCGCTCGCAAAATCCAATATTCTTGGCGGAGAATGCTGGTTGTCAACTGCGATCCAGCGTGAAGGGCGCGCAGATGCGCGTGAACAATGATCAGCGTCAAGGTCGGGTGTGATTTTAATATGATCGGATGCTTTTCTTGTTCCGATAACTTGGCATTTTTTAATCGCCCGCCAACTCGAATTACGTTATCCTCGTCTAGGTACGGATTCAGGGAGAGGATAGGGCTGTTTTTATTGAGCGGACGTCGGTGACGAAGAGCATGCATCTCTTCCGGAAAAAGATCGCGTTGCATTTCTCGAAGCCAAAAGGTTTTGGCTGCTTGAACTTCTGACGCATCGAGGGCTCGACTTACGAAGTTCGAGGTCACTCCGGGCCGTTTTCGAGTGAGTGCAATTAATCGAAAAATGTACGCGCTGACTTTTAACAATTTTGGCCACGACGAGAACCGATCCCTCAGTTCCCATGGCGTACGAGGTTGACAAACGTTGACCTGGATGGTCGGACGTTCCTCGGTAAGCGCGTCAGCGGACGAAACGGGAAGATTAGGGGGCCATTGGTCGGTTGACTGTTGCAGCCACGAAGGGCCTGTCCACCAAAGGTCGTGATGCAACAATTGCGACGGAAGCAGGCCGCGAGACGCACAATCTGCGGGATTATCGTCAGTCGGTACGTGGCGCCAAGTGGCATCGGGCAGAGTGGTCTCGATTTGAGCTACCCGATTCGCAACGAACGTTTTCCATTTTGACGCTGGTTGCCGTAACCAACAAAGGGTGATGGTTGAGTCCGTCCAACAATAACACGGGATGTTCTCCGGCAGCTCGTGCAGTGATTGTCGCACGAAGACAACGAGATGAGTAAGGAGAAGGGCGGCCGAAAGTTCGAGCCGTGGAACGGTCAATGTTTTGACTGGAGCTACTTTTGATTTGGCGGCGAGTAACGATATGACGATTCGACCGGAGGAGGTCACGATGCGCAGATATACCGTAGCGGCATAAGCCAAGGTGGATGCATCGGCGAAGCCATGTAATTCACAAGAAACGTTGTCGAGACTTTGTTTCGTCCATCGCGGAATTGATATGGTATTGAGCAGCGGCAATTCTGCTCGGTATTTCTCCCAGCGCTCGAGAAGAACCGGGGGAAGTGGAGAATCCCAATTGCATTTCTGCAACCACAGCTGCTGCATGAGAATTTTTGCATACACTGTAGTGGGTGTGACCCATCCTAATGGGTCGAAAAGGCGAGCAATGGTTGACAAGACCGCTCGTTTGGTGCACGCGATATCAGAGGGAAGCGTGACTTTGAAGCGGAATGCATCAACGTCGGGATTCCACGCGACACCAAGGACCTTTACAGTGTCATCGCAGTGCAACACTTTCTCCTGGACGGTTCCACGATCCTGAGGACTCATATCCGCCAGCAAATGCGAAGCATTGCTCGTCCACTTATGCAGACGGAAATGTGCCTTGCTGAGCAATGCAATGAGTTGATTTCGAGTCTCGATCAACGTGGTTTCATCGAACGCGCCAAAGACACAATCATCAACATAAAGGTGGTGTTGAAGAACGCGCGTGGCTAATGGGTATTGGGTCCCTTCGTCCTCTATAAGCTGTTGGAGGACTCGAAGAGCGAGAAAGGGGGCCGGAGCTGTACCGTAAGTCACGGTCAGCAGCTGATAATGACCAATGGGCTCCGACGGGGACGACCGCCAGACGATACGCTGATAGTCAACGTCTTGAAGGTCCACCAGTATTTGGCGGTACATTTTTGTAATATCGGACGTTAATACGTATCGATATTGTCGGCACCGAAGAATTATGGTCGGAAGATCCGTTTGGAGTTTGGGTCCGATCAACAAATGGTCATTCAACGAGGTGCCGTTGCTAGTTAAGCTGGAGGCATTGAATACAACACGAAGGTGCGTTGTTGCACTGCTTTCGCGTATCACCGCGTGATGCGGGATATACACGGCGAGAGGGGCGTCGATACTCGACGGAGGGAGCTTACGCATATGCCCAAGCTGCAAGTACTCGCGCAAGAAATCATCGTACTCGGTAAAGAGTGTGGGTTTCGATTGTAATCGACTTTCTGATTTGGCGAGCATTCGTTCGGCGATGCGATACGAGTACCCGATTTCGATAGGAGGGTTTCGTTTGAAAGGTAAACGAACGACATAACGGCCGGACGAGTCTCGCGTATGCGTGTCACGAAAATGATTTTCGCACTGCTGTTCCTCGTCCGTAAGATGGGAGGTAGTTGGGATTTCCTCAATCTCCCAGAAACGACGAATGTCAGAATCAAGAGACTCAGAAGGGGAACAGTGGTAGGTTTGTACGACTGAACAGGACGGAAACGTGGTCGAGCCGGCGGGTCCGGATAAAAACCATCCGAAAATCGAATTTTGCGCGATCGGCTCGGATATCGATCCAGCGCGGATTCCGTTCAACAATATATGTCCGTAGAGGTCTGCTCCGATAATAATCTCTATGGGATCGGAGCTCATCGGATTTTCGTCGGCTAACACGAGATCACGAGTATGATGCCACGATATCTTCTGGTCAGTGCGCTCAGGAATGTATCGCGTCAGAGACTTTAGAATTAAGGCGGTAGTCGAGAGGGTAGGGCCGGTTCCGCGCCTGGACTTTATTCCGATAGTTGTAGCGTGCCGCACAGCAATCTCGCGATTTCCGATTCCGGTAAGAGCGATGGAAACGCAACGACGTTGAACGCGTAATCGTTGCGCGAGTGATTCCGTCATCAAGGTGGTAGCGGAACCTTGGTCAAGCAACGCGCGTACACATTCGCCTCGACCAGTGGTAGATTCTACGATGACCCACGCTGTAGCAAGCAGAATACGTGGAGTCGCGATCGTTGCAGACGACGAAACATGGGACGCAACCTGGTTGTTCGCCGACGGGAGCGAGTTGGGCATCGTTGATGCAGCGGGCCGATCGGCAACGGAGATCGTCGTATCGAAATGTAAAAGCGAATGATGTCGGCGTCCGCAATTCTGGCACGAGTATTTGCTAGGACACGAATTGACGCTATGTTTTTGGCTGAAGCAGTTCAAACAGCGGCGCTCGCCTTTTACAAAGTCATACCGTTGCGAGACTGTTTTGGATTTAAATTGCGGACACGAATTTAACAAGTGTTCGGTCTTACACAGCGGACATAACAAGGGCGCGCTTCGAGGACGCGATAAACGGTTGGAGGTTGCGGCGTGTGTTTGAACGGCTCGTTTCGGTTGTTTGGAAATCGTTTGAATAGCGCCGAGAGCTCGAATTCGCGTCGCGATGAATTTATCTAATTCGGCATAGGTCGGATATTCGGTGGATTCGCCCAAATTTAACTCCCACGCCTTTCGAGACGATCTATCTAAACGCGAGACTATTAAATAGACAATCATGTCGTCCCACGTATCGACAGGGCGTTTCAAGTTTCTTAAAGCTTGAAGCGTTTTATGAGCTTTGTCCTGAAGGGATCTTAGATCGGTCGCGTCCGAAACGTGCGGAAGAGAATATAGCGTTTTCAAATGCTCATGAATTAGATCGCGCTTATTATCGAAACGCTTCACCAAAGTATCCCACGCGATCTTAAAATTGGAGTCCGTAACCGGGAGGTTACAGATAAGATTCTCCGCGTCGCCTTTCACGCACGAATTAAGGTGATGAAGTCGTTTAACGTCGGACAACGATTCATCATCAATAATGAGGGACGTGAACTTATCTCGAAAGCTCTCCCACTTGGTGGGCTCTCCGGAGAACGTCGGTAGGCCGATGCGGGGGAGATCGCTGCGTGACTGGGCTGCGGCCGGCATGGTTGGAGACGTCGAGGCTGGACCGGACGACTTCAGCTTCTCGATGTGGTCGGCAATAAAATCCGCAGCTAGATGATATTCATCCTCGCAGAGGCTGAATTGCTCATCCGCGAAGTAGGAGACCTTGTGGGCACCTTCGAGGCGTCGGAAGGGTTGGAGGCGCCGATCAATGTCTCGACATTGGGCGAAGGCATCCTTCAAGAAGTCCAGACGTTGCTGGAGTTTGGCCACGGTAAAATTGTTCTGTCCTAACTTCTTTAGGTTGGGAAGGACACGAGAAAGGGATCTCATGGCGGCTTCCTGCTCCAACATCACGTCTTCGAACTTGGTTGCCATCTTCCTTGTTCAACACGTGCTCACGATACTTTTTTCACGATGTAACGAAATAATTTATCCGGCTCGAAGGACCAAAATGTTCGGGAACCCGGGACGATTTGAGGTTGGGGAGTGGACTGTATGGATGGATGTATGTAGGATCGGGTTTGAACACCGGAGGAAGTTCGGAAAGGGAAATCGTGTGGAAAGTGTGAGCGAGGTGAGGTCGGAAAGAGAATAATAATCAAGAAAGGAGTATTGAGCCGGCAAAGAACTATGTTTATTTTACACAATCGCGTAAACGATATTGGTTGCACTTGGGACGTATATATATTGTCTACACTTGCGTATAAAGAAAAGGGCGCGATTGCGTAACGTGTGACTCAGCTGAGCGTTCGAACGAATCTAACGGTTAGGTGCTGAGCGCGATTAGCGGCGGTTCTCGGTAATCACGTGATTACGCATCGCGAGCGCGTTACCGGGAATTGCCAAAAACGACGGATTTAAAGACGGATTCTCAGGAGCGTATATCCTGGGACCGTCATACGCTGGGGGGCCACCCAGGGCTGTATCGCTCGACTTCGACAGCTTAAACTAATTAAATAGGGACGCCTAGTCCTAAACAATCGACTTACCGTGGTTGTTTCGATCCGGTATTCCGGTTCCGTGATCTCTTTCTTTCTCTGCCGCCAAACTTCGGAAATTATGCTTTGGGCCGGTCTGCTGGGAACCTTCCCTCACGAAAAACCACCTGCGACGCGAGACGTAAGTTACCGACGGGAATCGGAATTTAATGGCGACCTTCGTCTTTCAGTACCAACGTGACAGTGATTCCGCGATCCGCATCAACAGGGAGCATCGATTCTCGTTCCCCCCACTCTATTGGCCCTGCCGATTTTTTTCCGATTGGCGCTTTCCAGAAGATCGCAGGATCGTATCCTCGGACAGATCCTTGGGCCCCAGACCTGTATCCTACGCCAAGTAATCGCCCATTCGACGAACGGAGAAGAACCACTCTTCCCCCCTGGAATTCTACCCGCCATCCCCCGCCTAGACTCAGTGCGAACAGGGTGAGAAGACGGCCGGACCATCATTATACGATGATGAACTGAGTCTTTCTGTTCCGATACGTCGTCTCTGTGGGTAAAAATTTCCTTCGATTTATCGGTACCGGATTTTCGCCAATTTGCGGCCAATTGTTTCTCCGGGAAGATCCGTGAGCGGGCGCCTTTTCGGTATTCCTTTCGGCCAACCATGCCTTAGGCACGTCCCTGAAACGTTGCCGTACTCGGCACGCGCAATAGATGGCGTTAATTGAATGTCTTATTTTGAAAGTTTTTCCCTCAGAAGCGCTCTCATGTCAACGTATGGTTTCATGACCGTTCGCAGTCCGTCCGGTTCAATATTGACGGTTATGTAATCGTTTTTGCAAAACGGGGTGACGTCGCACACTTGCAACGTCACAGTACATATGAAAGTAAATATATTTTGGAGTGATTGAGTAGATTTGAGTATATTGATTGAGTAAAGTGGTTGAGTAGATTATCATTTGCTATAAAACAGTAATATTTCTACAATGATACAATACAATTTCCTTTCTGCAAACATGTTGTCCAACTTATTGTTAAAAGTTGTTAATTCAAGAGACATTACAACTTGAATATTGTAGAGTGATCTGCAGTTTTATGAATAAC
Organism: Lasioglossum villosulum; assembly: GCA_963971365.1. NCBI lineage: Eukaryota > Metazoa > Arthropoda > Insecta > Hymenoptera > Halictidae > Lasioglossum > Lasioglossum villosulum. Next base: position 15,209,150 of record OZ020501.1, on the reverse strand, counting down.
TTGTAGAATCCTCCTGAAAAAATTACGAGCTACATATATCGGTCAGTGTAGTAAAAAATGATTTCATTTGGAAAACGAAATTGATATACATTATTTTTTTAATATCGTCAACAATTTTCAGAATGTGGAACGATTTAAATAGGAATTAGAAAAAATTACTTGGTCGATACTTACTACGATTTTTAATTAAATATATAATAGAACTAACTATATACAATTTTCTAGCCATGGATGGAATGCTACACTGAGGAAATCTTTGGACCTGTGCTTTCTTGTATTTTCACCGATACTTTAGATGAGGCTATCAACATTATTAATAAATGTCCTTACGGAAACGGAACTGCTGTTTTCACGACAAACGGTGCAACAGCCAGAACGTTTGCAAACAGAATTGAAGCTGGGCAAGTTGGTATAAATGTTCCTATCCCGGTGCCATTACCCATGTTTAGTTTCACGGGAAATAAAGGATCTTTCTTGGGAGACAATCACTTTTATGGTAAACACGTAAGTATACAATTGTAAATTATTTCTACACTAGTTACGAGAATCTTTTAAAATTATGTTTTACATTACATTAACGCGAACGTATAAGATAAATCGTACAAAATAGAAAATTCGAACAAACAATAGATGGTATCACTGGGTTATTTTGTAATAAAATATCCTGTAATTTAATAACTAATAATTAGCCGTTTGTTTTATTAGTAATAGACCCCCTTTATAAGTGTTCTAAATTACCTATAATATATTATTTACGAAATATTTGTTTACAAAACGATCTTCTAAGCACCCATATTTTATTGACAGCAAAGTATATGCAGTGTATTACTAGCTGTGCTGTGTAACTTAATCTCCATACATACATGTACCCAGACATTTAGTATTGTTCACTCCCCGTGGGGAGCGCCGTACCTCGAGGTTTCCCTCATACCGGCATGAGCGGCCAAACGGCCAAACCGTCCAACGAAACACCTACGAGGGAGAAATCCGTAGATGGGAAATGGACTGAGCTTGGAGAAACCCTTCTTCCATCGCTTAAGGATAATCAGAAGGGTAGACCGTCCCGTACGGGAAGTAACTCGCTTAGCCATTTCTTCGTCGACGCATTTCGGAGGGAATGCAGGTCATTTCCGAAGGAATGTACCGTCGTCGAAACGTTACCAGCGGGAGCCACGGGGAGGCAGAGTTGCCAGCTTAACGCTCGGTCTCTTACAGGTTGGTAGTGGTTTGAACTGCCGTTATACTCCACAAACCACAGCACCGGGGTGCCGCCTGTGTTGGTTGTCGGGGTGACATGTACACAGACAAGTAATGTAAAGTATATGAGTCAGGTTTCCTCGACTGCGCCGTACCTCGACCATACGGACCATACCGGCTTCTCACTTCTCTTTCATGAACATGGAATGGCAGTCGTTCAGAGTAACGAGGACATGCAGACGACGGTGAATAGTTCCACACACTCAAGTACAACGTGCTCATCCCGCACGATCCTATTCGTTGCATCGCTGTCCATCCTCCTCGCCAGATATTATGGCTCTACCTTCTATAACGTTGCCGTCAATTAATGGAGGGACGACAACGTCGACCCCACTGCCACCTCGATTCCAACCCTTTCCTGAAGCTCCTTACTTGTGAAAGCAGGGGGGGGCTTCGTCCCGGCCCGAGGAAACCGAGTTCTTAGAAGGAGCTCGGGTAGCTGGTCAATCCATGATGTCCCGACAGAGGTATTCTTTTACCTTGTGACGGTTAGCCGGATCGTTGGAAGGGTATTGCCGCGTCAGTCGGCAGTCCAGGGTCGCGGTACCACGAATGGTTATCGACGGTTCGGTGGGGCGGTCGCTCGGCGGTGGAGGCCCGGCGTGCGCGGCGAGCGCTTGGCGGAGGCGCGGTGTAGACGGCGCAGTCGTCGCTCGGCGGGCGGCGGACTGGTCGTTCGGTATCGGCGGAGGCGCTGGCGAGGGGAATCCCGCTCGACTTTCGCCGCTGGGGAAAGGAAAGGTGCCTGCTCGGCGTTTCGCCGCTGAGGCGGAGGGATTCCCGTGGGTGTTTCACCGCTCGGGCCTGGTTGAAATATCTACTCGGCCTTTCGCCGCTGAGACGGAGGGATTCCCGTGGGTGTTTCACCGCTCGGGCCTGGTGCCGAGGAAAGTCGGTCGGGCGGACGGAGGTATTGGTGGAGGTATGGTGGAGGGGTAGGGTAAGGTTCACACAATCTCGCATTCGCTCACTCAGCCTTCCAAAGTCGGGCACTCGGTGTCGGTCGGTGTTCGTCACAAAGACTACTTACCGGTAGACGGTGGTGCGCTCGACTTGCCTTACCGCTGTTCGCCCGGGGTACTTATCCCCGCGTTCGCGGGTTTCCTCTCGCGAGAAACCGGTTTGGCGCGGCGGCCCTCTCGCGGTCCCGTGTCGCGGGCTCGCGGCTGACTCGTGGGCGCGGCGGGCGCGGGGCTACGGCGGTGTTCGTTTTAATTTGGGGACGATTTCGCGCCTGGAGGAATGTAGCCGTGACAACGTTTAATCCGTGACTTCTCTCGTTCGAGCCTTCAAGCGTAGTACGTGTCGCACGAACCTTCGGAAGCTTCTGAACAATTGTTCGGTCACGAAGACAGCCTCTGGCACCGGCCATTGGTAGTCTTTAGGTTCGGCTTCTTGGCGTAGGAGTTCTCGCGCTTGAACGTACTGAGGACAATCATACAAAATATGGCTCGGTGTTTCCACTTCGCCGCACTCGCAGTGTTCGTCCTCGACGAGAATGAAGGCCTTGAGCTTCGCATGAAAATCTCTGTGTCCACTCAGGAACTGAGACACATAGTGATCAAGGATCACCCAGCGTGCGGAGAGTCGATCTGAAACATCTCTGAAGTATTGGAACGTTCTCCTCCCCTTCTGCGATGACGACCATCTCTTCAGTCATTTTGCCAGAGCGGTCCGCCTAACCTCGGCTAATGCTTCGCGCGGACTCACGACTCCGTTTGCCAGATCGGCAGAACTCGACATGTTTCGTAGTCAACGTCTTGCAGTTTCCGTATCTTATATACACACGCACGCTCCGGTATCACCAAATCTATTGGTACTTCTCCAGCGATTGCTGTGATCGCATCGGTTGATACCGTTCTGTAGGCCTTGGTGCAGCCTAGCAGAACTCTTCTCTGCGCCCTGATGAGATGTTCTCTCGATGCAGAGGTGAGAAGGTCCGCCCAGACCGCAGCAGCGTACGTCACGATCGGGACAAACAGACTTACGTACATAGCACGCATGGCCCGATATCCCAATCCCCAGTTCGAACGAGCAATCCTCGCCAACGCACTAAACGTTGTCGTAGAATTAGCACGCACATGCTCGGCATGAGATGTAACTCCCAACCGTTTGTGTAAGTATACACCATACTTTTGCCGTCAATCTTCACCACTGGTGGCCTCTCCGAATGAAGTTGGCCTTTCAAGAGTACCATCTCGGTCTTGGGAGCGGACAGCGATAACTTATGCGCACAGCACCACTCAGAAATCGTATCCGCTACCCCTTGCCCTTTAAGCCGGAGTTCCCTTCTCGAGTTAGCAGACACAAGCACAATTAGGTCGTCCGCGTAGGCGATGGACTCGCAGTCGAGCTCGTTAACCAAAAGCTGCAGAACTCCGTCAAAGACTAAATTCCAGCAGCTCGGATCGAGTATGGATCCCTGTTGGACAGCCTTTGGTTACGACTTTCCGCACTTCTCCGTGCTTGGCCTTGAAGACCACGACACGGTTAGCGAAATAGTCGACTATCAGCTTATAAAGATTATGAGGACAGCCGCGCCTCCTCAACTCGTTGAGGATGCTTGGCCACCACAAGTTGTTAACTGCGCCCGAACTATCGAAAGCGAGCGCTAGGACATAATGATCTTCACAATCGGATACCAGAGTCCTGAGCTTTACTACGGCATCTTCCGTAGATCGCTCCGGTCTGAATCCATATTGTCGATCTGATGCATATTCCGGGCTTAGGAACATTTTGGCCAATCGACTAGCGACTAGCTTCTCAAGAACCTTGCCTACTACGGACAGTAGACAAATAGGTCGATAGGACTTCACCTCCGTTTGCAGTTTGTCAGGTCCTTTCAGAATAGTTCTGATTGATCCGACTTTCCAACTGGAGGGGAAGACCCCATGCTCTAGACAGCTGTTATAGAGTCGGAGCTACTCGGCGTGGGGAATTCCAGCGGAGCATTTCAATACTTCCGGCTCTATACGATCGAGGCCCGGGCACTTGCGTCGCTTAAGACTTTTCACCGCCCCTTCAAGCTCCCTGCGAGTAAAGCCGCGATCGTCTGCAGTCACTGGCTCGGTAGCGGCTTCCAATCTAAGTTGCGCTTGCTCTAGAGTGTCGCTCACAGACGTATCGTCCGGAACTAACGATTCCAGAAGCGCCGACGCAGTGGATTCCCAGTCCATCGTGTGTCCCTCATTCGTCCGAATGATAGAAACCGCAGTTTCAACATTCAGCTTCTCTCTTGAGATCTTGTAAACAAGACCCCATGGTTCTTTGTTCCGTTGCTCAGTAACAAAGTCTTTCCAACTTTGATACCTTGTAACTCTCACGGCCGCCGAATAAGCCTTTCTCTGCACAAGATACTCAGCCTTTCGGTAAGCTCTCTCCTCCTCCGATCGTCTCGAGTTGTGAAAGGCTCGCCTACATCTGTAGACTCGCTTCTTCTGTCTCTTGGAGTGCCAACGCTTAGTCCGCATGGATGATTCGCACGCATGGACAATCGATTTCTCGAATTCCTGTGTAAGATGTTCAACCTCCTCGCGACCATTCGGTCGGAGGGTTAAGCTCCTCCTACTTTCCAGCAGCGATCGCTCGAAATTCTACCAGATCGCACTATCCAAGTGGAACCGCCCATCGTGGCGCGGGTTTCCAACCGTGGCTGAGAACTGTAACGAAAATTGAATGACTCGATGGTCACTAGATGTTAAGTTCTTACGAACTTCCCACAAACTGTTCGAGTTTCCGGTCCCTCACGTCAGTCTTTGCACTGCCCCAAAGAGCAAATTTACCGTTAACTCACTGAAACTACCTTTAACGCTTGCGCAGGATATATGTGTGTCACAAAGATGGGAGATTTTGACCACGGTTAGGACTCGGTTGACGACAGCGATTGCTGCTATCGGTTGGTTCCCTTCCGTTACCAATTTCGTAGTGCGTTCCAGCCCAGGCATTTTGTCTTCCCAGCGGTACGGCTCTTGCGCTAATAACACATTCATTCTTTCCGCATGCATCCATTTTCTGATTTCGTCGGTCACGATCCAAGCGCGTTGCATATTGTGTTGCACAATTCGGATCGGCCTCTGAGATCCTCTCTCTTCGGTGCGCTTAACTATAATTGGTCCTAGCGACTACTTGCTGTAACGCCACCTGATAGGAGGGACACAGCTTGTCTCGAGATTTGTGGCTATGCGGCTTTCCACGGTCTTCGCAATTGGAACAGACCGGTTGTCCAGTCTTCTTGCCTCTCGTGGCGAAGGTGTGACCCTTCTCAGCGCAGTGACCACAAACGTCTTCTTTGTGCTTGCATCGTTTGGCCGTATGGCCGAACTTCTGGCACTTAAAACACCGAGTGACCCAGTGACACACATTTCGAAGCAGCAATTGAATTTGTGGTTGAATAAGTGAGTCTTTAAAACAATCAGTTTCTGCTTCTTCTCTCGTTCGGGTAAAGTTGCCGTAAGTCGGGTAAAGATGACGCGGGTCCTCACCGATTTCAATGACCTTGAAATAATGTTGTAAAGGTCGACGTTTTAAATATCTTTTTCTTTTCAAATTATTCACTGTCGGCTGTAGTTTTGGAGATATTAGCATGCCGGGTCCACTTCATGAACACCCATAATGAATTACAAACACTTTAAAGAGAAATGTTATTCACAATAATGATCTTAAGGGCACCGTCTGGTCAGCAGACGACACTCGCGCGTTGATGTGTGTGGTTGCACACGTCGCTATATCACATACACGTACACGAAAATTGTAAGGGTCCGAGAGTAAACCAGGGTGCTATTTGGCTGAAAAGTCGTACTTCTACGTTCACGAGCTATGAATTACAATATTCGACAGCACGCCCGTCAGTGAGGACGTCATAAATGAAACAGAAATCAACGCTCGTAGCGGAAAATGTCAGAACTATATTTGAATGTCAACCTCACTGTGGCTTGGATTTTTGTAGAATTAAACGGACAGAATTTTTAATAGAAGTACGACTTTTCAGCCAAATAGCACCCTAGATTGATCTTTCATCTAGCGATTTTGACTACTAAGAAATCCAGTCATTGCATTATAAAGATCTCAGACGTTTACTCCCGGACCCTTACAATTTTCGTGTACGTATATGTGATATAACGACGTGTGCACTGACGCACGTCAACGTGCGAGTGTCGTTTGCTGACCAGACGGTGCTCTTAACACATATCCAAAGCTGGTTGAAATCGGAGAGGAATTAGCGCTCTGGGTGCTCTCACGGCGCGCGCTGATTGGTTCGTGTTTTTCGTTAATAACTCCTAAATAGAGCCGGGAACGCCATTTTTGTAAAGAAATATGTCGCTTCAAATGATCCAAGGAACCTCCTATTTTCGTTTCTTACATCAGTTTTGGGATACCCTGTATGTATATAGATTGTAACGTTGGCTACTTTCCGAAGCCGGAAAACAGACGACTACGGGTCTTTGATAGGCCTTTTAGCCGCTCTACGAGCGGCAGCGCGACACATGGTCCTCCCGCGACAAACAGATCCTCGTAGCTTCAGAATCTCTACTCACTTTTCCCACGATAGCAACGGAAAATTCGGGCGCCAGGCACGTGCTCGTGCCATACGAAAAATGACGGAAAATCACGAATCTCGAATCCGAATGCCGAAGCTGCGGAAACTGCGCGATAACCTGAGATAGCTCGAACTGGCATAGGATTCTACGTGGAGAAAGGAAGGGGCACTCCCCGCGGCGAGAGCGTTTCTCACAGGTTAATTAATAGCCAGAATTCGGCAAAAATGTAATGTATTAGACGGATGGTCTCAGGCTGTCAGCAGGACCTATTTTTAAAAGGAGCTAAAATACCTACATATATACTCATTGTATATTTATATACTATAGATATAAATAATAATAATAGTATAAATTTATAATGTTAGATGGCACAGTAAATCCTTGAATACTGTCCTAGGTCGTCTACGTAAACGATGTCCAGTGCCTACTCACTCCACTGTCAACCGACGGAAGCCGCGCTGCAGTGCAGCGATGATTAATGTCGGCTCGGACATATCGGTGTGAACACCACTACATTGACACCATGAATCGAATGTTCGAACTTTTTAATTTTCATTACTTTTTTTATGGGACTTTCAAGAACGTATTTCTGGCATTTTTCTGATTAAAACAACACCAAATACGATATAATTTCAATTGTATTTGGTGATTTAATCGCCTGTGAAAGTTTCGGTCGCAAGGAAGGACTGCGTATTGGAAAGAAAGAGACGCGGACAGAAAGGAATGCTTCGGCCACCCGATCCGTGTTTCATTCTCCGTCCTTCTCTATATTCGGCTCTCGATTGTAGTCTCAGCGCGGTCGGCGTGGTAGACACTAGACGCAGTCATAAATCAAAAAATAAAGTCTTCTCTGCGAACGCTGTCCGTTCAGAATACGATTTTTGGACAGTAATTAAGGATTTACTGTACATATTGTTGGAATGTATCCGTGGGAATAAAGTCTTTTTCTACACTTTAGTTATAAACACACTTTATGTATCTTATAATCTTTGGATTCACATAGCCACACGTTCATCATCGTACGATTGCGAAACGACGACTAATCAGGCCTCCTACAGACCTAAACGGTTTGCCGAACCATTTGCCGAAACGTTTGCCGAACCGTTCGCCAAACCGTTTGACGAACCGCGCATTCGCCAAACATTTCGCCGCGTCGAACGCTGCGCAGAACGGCGCGCATCGGCTAACAGTAAACACAACGGATTTGTGCTATTTTCAGAATTTCTTGTGAATAACTATGGAAGCTGCAGCGGCGTATACTACAGAAGAAAATATAGAAAATGTTGGCAGTTTATTGAGTGAATTAAACTTTCAAAGTTAATAAAATTTTTTTCTGATGTCTTTGTTTATAAATTTCTTTCTATTACTTGACATTTATTCTGTATCTTATGAATGTTTAGGATATGCTCTATCTGTCTTAGAAACAGATTTGCAAGTGCTACCCGTCGCGTTCGTGCGCGTCGAAATGCGCGGTTCGTCGCACTGTTTTGGTCTGTACGAAGTCTAATACCGCTCTGGCACGCATCTTACTCATGCATACATCTCAGTCGGTAACGTAGGATTCGATTACACTCTACAACACATATGGCATTAGATCATTGTTATTATTTTATGCATTTATCACAAAAATTAGTACTTGAATGTCCATTTTGAAATGTTCCATATATTTCTAGGGGATAAACTTCCACACCCAGACGAAAACAATAACACAATTATGGCGATCTGGAGATTCCAGTGACATTGCTTCTTCAACAACCATGCCAACAATGCAATGAAAACTGTCTTTACTCAATATCAAATTAAAAGATAACATGAGCTGAATTTCTAAGCTTATCAAGTCAGTGAGGAGACTCAGTTCCTGATAATGTCTTCCATTACAACAATATAATACCAATATTATTTCTTTTAATTAAACATATACTTCCTGTTGCATTTAATATGGATATATTTTGTAATAAAATAATAAAAGCATATACTTTGATTCACGTAATTTACGTTTTATTATGTTCAAATTTTGTGTTGCTTCGTAATATTCTAATGAAACGTAAGTATATTTTATGTCTTTTGCTGTTTTTAAGTTATGTCAATAGCATACTTACTCTAATTAAAGTAAATCGATTAAATATTACATAGTCTTGTGAATTAAGTATTATCCCTGTCAGAATTCTTACATGGACACTTAAGGTCCATTTATACAAAACAGTTTCGAACGCCAGTGAAAATATTGTTGCACTAAATAATGATTTCAAATTATTATTAGACAGATATCAGACATATCTTTGTTCTGCAAATTTTTTCATCGTTTCAAGTGTGAAAAAAGTTTTAAAAGTATGGTCGTATTCTACGATTCTTTCTTTTTGAAATTCTATTCTTTTTCCATAATTTGTAACAACTTGTTGCCATCTTTCGGGTGACCTGTCAATTCCCGTATCCCATTGACTAATTGGCATCATGTGTCTTTGATGTACAAACAAAATATTCTATATGAACTATAAACAGCTGTAAGGTTTGAATTGTTTGTTATTTGGGTGTATACAGGGTGAGGCACTAAACGTTAGCACCTCAAATAACTTTGTTGTTTTTAAAGATACGTAAAATATGGTAAGTACAAAGTTGAATGGTACAATGGGGCTGACACGATTTAAAAAAATTTTGTTTTTGTCATTTTTTTAAAAGATATTAAGGTCATATCAACGGGCTTTTACAGGCCGTAGGCTGGGCCACGTGCAGCCATATATCCGTGGTCCGCCCGAGACAAAAGGACGTCCGAAGATTCGGGATTTCAGCGAGATCTTTTCGTTCGGGCGCCAGATACCGTGAAAGATGTCATGCGGCATGCGATGCGAATTTAGAGATCGGAGAAACCGAGCTTGAAGATCGAACCTTCGAGACACGCGGATCGTAAACGGGGGACTCGACGGGGCCAGATGATTCGAATACGGGAATCCGAGACGGATCTCACAGGAGAATTGACGACAACGTAATTTGTCTCGAGTGGATGTTTATTCCTCTGTCAAATTTTACAATGGAGCAGACACGTGATCGCAACCCGAGAGCCCGCGCTCTTCATACAGAATTGCGGACGGTTGTTCGGTCACAACGCGGTTGTCGATAATTGAAATCGTGCGCAAAGGTACAGGTGATCGGTACCGACTCTATCGATTTCCCGACGGACGGCATCGCGCGAAGCGCAGATGGACAGCTCGATCACGCAAAACACGCGACGGACGATACGCGCGGCGACGAAATAGAAACACGTTCGCTACGCAACACAACACAGGATTCGAGCAGTTGACGGAACGTCCAACGAGATATTCTCGCGAGACGCGATTTCTTCAAGGAAACTTCCGATCGTGCGACTTAAGGGGAAACTTTCATGTTAAGAAAGATTGCTCAAAGGGCCGACGATACGGCCCGAGCCGACGGCACGAGACGCCCGGCGTCTCGGCTTACACGAAAGGTAGAGGACGGAATCGCGAGCGTTCGTCCTCGTGCGATAAACTTCGAGCCAACTCGCAACTGATTTATCGAAAGAGATCACTGTGTGACATACCGCTTTCACTTTATCCGTCTCGGTAACTCGTGGGTCTCGACCTGCCCCTCGACATCTCGGGTTCTCGGCCAGAGTTTTCGGGTGCGAAGGGGAATCACAACGCACGAAACTTTAGAATTCGGATTACCGCGAGACCGGGTGTGAACGATGGTCTAGTGCGGACACGAGCCCACGATAACGCGTAGTAGTTAATGTAATTTTTCGCAACTCGTGACGTCTCTCGAGAGGCTAGCGCGACAGTGATCATCGATATTCGGCTGCGCATTACGTCGCATCGATTCTAGTTCCCCCCACCTGACCTCCTTGCCGAATTTCCTAGGGCGCTGTGCCCTCGCGCGATGTACGCGTAGCAAGTGCGTCTCGACGAGGGTCCTTGGCCCCTGGACCCTAACGCGAAAACGTCTTGCTTTTCGGCAGACGTGGGAGAGGCTCGTGCCTCGTCCTGGATTTTCGGCGGCACCATCCTCGCTGGAACCCTTTTTATAACGGGATGAGGCGGTGTCGGGATCGCGAAATGATGAGGTGTTCGCCAAGGGTTCCTGTCCCTTCGGAGATGGGCCAGCTCGGTCAAGGGAAGAACCACTTTCGGTTTCTTTCCAACATTGACGGAGAGGGCCCGCTGTCGCGTCCCCATCACCTTCTACACAACGCAGTTCCTCACCGGGCACGGCGATTTTCGGGAGAAACTCTGTCACTTCGGATTGACAGACTCTCCTGACTGCGCCTGTGGCGAGGGAACTGAGTCATCTACCCATGTACTCCTTCATTGCAAATTGCATGCGACGGAGCGAGAACCACTATCATCTCTAATAAATTCACTTGGGCATACATGGCCACCACCTTTTAATATTTTCGTAAGCGACGACGTCGCCGAAGCGTTCAGCTCCTTCGCACGCAAAGTGCTGCAAAAGAAGGAGATGCTACCGGCCACCGTTGACCGCGCCGCATGACCTGCGCTAGTCCCCCCCATCCTCCCTCCTCCGCGACGCGCTCCCCCCTAAACGCCGGCCCCAATAATTACATTATTGCATGCCCTTTCAGCATTTTGCATGCTCTCTATTGCCTTTAGCGGCTTTTGCAGAGCCAAACAGGAGGGGGTGTCTTTGCGCGTTCCGTGCCTTCGCTGCTCGGTCCCCGGGTCGAAGGTGGTGGCGCGGTGCGCGGCCCCCCCTCTGACATGGTCCACCCGAGTCCATAAATCGGTACCTCGGGGTTGGGGAGCCCAGCGATCGACGAATGGCTAATAGGCTTCCGTCGATCGCCCCCCCAACAATAGGCGTTGGCTTCGAGGTGGCAGTGGTGTCTGGCCCGGACTGTCAAGGGTACGAACTGGCGTTTCCATCGCTCTGCGCGCGTCTCGCGCGCGGTGGGATGAAATGTCAGCTCAAAATCGGTCAGCTAGAAGACCGTGCTCAACCAGTAGCGGCGCGAAACTGCAAATCTCGCGCCAAACTGGTACTCGAGACTTCGTCTTGAGGTGCGTTGATCGTGCATCACAACGATCCCAATCCCCAATTTCCGAACGTCTTTAGGAATAGGGGAGGGGCGGGTTGGCCAACAGGCTAAGGTACCGTCTCCGGAACCAAAACAGTAGATCTTGTCCCTTCGGAGCCTCCAAGTCGATCGACCGGGTGCCCTCAATAACCATTTATTTGGTGGCCCTTGCACGAGGCTTCGATGTATGCCATTGGTTTTTCGTCGGACGTCCTCCTGTCTGCGAATCGTCGCCCTAGGAAAATGTCGAAGGGGAGTGTAATGTACTCGACCGTAATCGAGCGTCACCTGTCCCAAAATGCGGGAAACAGGGCGACGCGACGGTACCCGCGACGGGGGCTCAGTCTAGGCGACACGGAGCTCCGTTATACATAGTTCGAGAGGTGACACAAATATAATCGGGATCGGTAGCAAAGGTGTGTTCTTTGGTTGCCCCACCCTCACCGGTACTCCCAGTACTTAACAGGAGCGTCTGTGGGTGAGCGCGTTAGTCGGTCGACTACTACCAGTGAGGCCCGATTTCGATCCTGCGGCTGCGCTCATAGTGGTGCCGATAGACAAAACGCGCTCAAAAATCGAAAAATCGAAGCTATCCAACCAATTTTCCTCGCGCGGTGAGGCGACAGAAGATTGGGCGGGGGGCTTGGGGCTCCGGTTGGTGAACCGGGGCTCCGTACCTACGTGCCTGCGGTGGAACGTTTGGTCCATTGTCGACTTGACATGGGCCTCCCCGACCGCCGCCGCACGTGTGTCCGCTTGGCGGATGGCCGAGGAGAGGGAATCCCTCTCCGACCATCTCCATATCCCAATGGAGGTGGAGGCCGCCCAGCCCGCGGGCACCCTCCAATCAGCAACCCACCCAGCGTCCGTGAGATGGGCGCTGAAGAAACTGGACGGGGACGTTCTGAGGGCCGCTGCCCTTGCCTGCGTGTGGCCGGAGGCCACAGAGCGCGGCGCGGAAGAGGGGTTGGAGTGGTTCCGGGGCATCATGAAAAGCGTATGCGACGCTTCGATGCCCCGGATTAAGAGCCGCCCCCCGTTGAGGAAAGTGTACTGGTGGTCGGGCGAAATAGAGGATGCTAGAACGATTAGCATCCGGGCCCGACGCCAGTATACCCGCGCACGGCGACGTCGTCGAGATCCTGAAGAGGACGACGACGAAGCCGAGGCAAGGATGGCTTCCCTGTATGTTACTTACAGGGAGGCCCAAGTGGCCCTGCAGCGACTAATCGCTGCCGCCAAGGCCAAAGCCTGGGAAGAGCTCTTGGGCACTCTTCACAGTGACCCATGGGGGCGCCCTTACAAAATGGTGTTGGGCATATTACGCCCATGGGCGCCCCCGTTGACGGAGCAGCTGGAACCGGAGTTCCTAGGGCGGGTCGTATCCAGAGTATTCAGAGGGTGTACCCGCCCATTCCGTTCCAAGAGTGGGACGAGGGTCTCCAGATATCCGGCGCTAAGCTCTCCCAGGGGGTCCGGAGCCCAGGTCCAGGCCCCTTAGACGGACCTCTGCCGTCTTTATGGGCCTGGCTACCTTCACCCCCGTCTCGCGGAGGGCTTTCGCCATTTCGGCCGCCAGTCTGTCGGCCTTGGCGGGTCCCTCCTGACCGGGGATCTCCAAGATGAGACCCCCGGTCATCGCCCGCTTGGGCCGCACATGGTTGATGGCCCGTTTGGCCAGCAACATTGCCTCGGCTAGGGAGGTCTTGCACCCCTCTGGGGCGGTCAACGTGACCGCCGCCGTGCGAGGGGGTGCCGCCACACTGACCTTGGCCGGGCCATCCTTCTTTCCCCCCTCCATCAGGGGGGATTCCTTTAGGGCTGCCTCCTTGGGAGGTGCGGCCTTTCCGGGCGCAGCCTCCTTGGTCGCCTTTTGGCGGGCCGTTCGCCTCACCACCTGCGTCCAGGTCTCCCCCAACGTGGGAGCAGACGGGACCGACAGTGGTGGAGGCGGAGGGGCCCGCTTCTCGGCCTTGCTCCCTCCAGTCCTGCTGAGGAGGGGCGCAGGCGGGGGAGCGGAAGGGGGAGAACCGGTGGGGCCCCCAGAAACCTGGGAGGCCCCCTTCTTCTTCTTTCCCCCCCCCCTTTCTCTTCCTCCTGGTCCCTCCAGCGGCCGCCGCCACCTGCACGGTGGCAGGAGGAGGAGCGGCCGCAGCGCCAGCATAACTGGTAGGGAGAGGACGGGGGGCACCACCCAGCGTGAGCCGGGAGATGTCCGGCACATCCCCGAACACCGCCCTGGTGAGGCGATCCTGCGTCTGCCGGATCGGGGCCAACCTGGCGTCCAGTAGCGCCCCGATCTTGGCCAGCAGTGTCCCTCCCTCACCGGCAACCTTAGCAGGGGGATGCCGGTAATCCCACCGATGGGACCGGGGAGGCGGGAGCAACCCGGCCGCCAGCCTCTTCGCCGCCATCATCTCCTCCCTGAGGGCCCGATTTGTCTCCCTCATCTCCCGGAGTTCTCGGCGCAGCGCCTCATTCTGCTCGTAGAGCAGAGTGAGGGCCGCCGAGTCCCCGTCCTTCACACCCCTTGAAGGGCGAAGCGGAGTGAGGGCCGCCGAGTCCGGGTCCTTCCTCCCCCTGGAGGGGCGAACCGTATCCGCCACCTGCGGAGTCGGGACGAGCGAGGGGCGTTTACGACCCACGCTCCCCTCCCCCGTATCCCCAGCGGCCTCCGGCGTTTACGGGAGCCGGCCACTGAGGTGACGACCGAATCCCCAACAACCGAGGAGGTGCAGCGGGAAGCTAGGGGGATCGACGTCTCGGAGCAGACGGATTCATAATCCGTCCCCGCGCCGTCGCTCCCGGTACCCCCGCCCCCACCCCCCAAACTCAATGCGTCGAGAGCAGTCGGCGGCCGAGGCGCAGTCTTGGACCGCGCTCCTGGGCCGCCGAGGCTCGACTCTCCGGGCCGAAAGATTCTGTCGAGGCGGATGCGAGGCACCGCACCCGACAGAACTCCACCTCCCACTCCGCGACCGGTGCTCCAGTTGCCCGAGGCCCCAGCCGCCGAGGTGCCAGCGCTCGCAGCGGAGGTATTTATCCCCACTGCCGCTCCAACACCCCTCTTTGCAACCGCTTCCGGGCGCGGTTTCCCCTCCTGCCCAGTAATATTCCGAGGCGTCTGTTTTGTCGTCATCATTATTTCATAACGGGCTTGGTTACTACCCTCCCCCACAAGTGGAGGAGAGCCTCACTCATCACCCTTCCTGTGTCCTGGTGCGGTCCACGAGTACTCCCGGGGGGCGCCGCAAACCCCTACCGCCGGGAGCCCTAGTCGCTACCCGGTCCCAGGCTAGACCGAAGGTGAAAAAACCCCACCCACCTACTGCTGTGCGTGTGACCCTACGCATACGTGCGCAGGCGCACACGCACATCAGTGATGCGCTAAGTGGCCGAAGCATCCACCGGCCCACCAGAGTGAGTAGTATGTCTAGGCGGGTTCTAGCACACCACTTATCATTGTAGGCAGATTCCTACCTTACCGGCAGTTTACCTTATAGCGCGACTTTGTGTGGGAGGGGGGAGGGGGGAATTAGCTTATAACAGAACCAAATTTTGCGGGGGGAGGGGTGGGGGGAATTACCTTATAGCACGAGCATATTTTTGAGGGGGAGGGGGTATGAAACTGCAGCGTCAGCTTTTTGGGGGTAACCTTGAACGTCAGCTTTATTTTTGAGGGGGGAGGGGGGTATCAAACTGCAGCGTCAGCTTTTTGGGGGTAACCTTGAACGTCAGCTTTATTTTTGTGGGGGAGGGGGGTATCTCGCACGTGCAAAAGTGCAGCGTCAGCTTTTTGGGGGTAACCTTGAACGTCAGCTTTATTTTTGAGGGGGGAGGGGGGTATCAAACTGCAGCGTCAGCTTTTTGGGGGTAACCTTGAACGTCAGCTTTATTTTTGTGGGGGAGGGGGGTATCTCGCACGTGCAAAAGTGCAGCGTCAGCTTTTTGGGGGTAACCTTGAACGTCAGCTTTATTTTTGAGGGGGGAGGGGGGTATCAAACTGCAGCGTCAGCTTTTTGGGGGTAACCTTGAACGTCAGCTTTATTTTTGTGGGGGAGGGGGGTATCTCGCACGTGCAAAAGTGCAGCGTCAGCTTTTTGGGGGTAACCTTGAACGTCAGCTTTATTTTTTAAGGGGGGAGGGGGTATCAAACTGCAGCGTCAGGTTTTTGGGTAACCTTGAACTTGTTCGAACGTGTGATGAGTCATGCGTGATGAGTCATGAGTCATGACTCATCATCGCGGTATTCAGAGGTATGTAATTTGATACCCCATCGCACGTGCAAAACTGGAACGTCAGGTTTTTGGGTAACCTTGAACGTCAGCTTTATTTTTAAGGGGGAGGAGGTATCTCACACGTGCAAAACTGGAACGTCAGGTTTTTGGGTAACCTTCAACGTCAGCTTTTTTGAGTATCTCGCACATGCAAAACTGCAGCGTCAGGCTTTCGAGTAAACTTGAACGTGTTCGAACGTGTGATGAGTCATGACTCGTCACCGAGGTATGTAATATGATACCTCTTATCAAGGGCAGTTTCCGTGGATAAATAGGGTGCGATGGGCCGCGAATGCCAACATACGCGAACGTTCCATCGTTGTCGTGTTAAAGTTATTCTATACCGTGTGTTAACAACCGTTCGATAGCAAGATGATCGAAACGTGTAAAAAAATGTTGAAGTGTTTGACACGCATGTCAATGTTGGTGAAAACCATGGACGAGTATCGCGAATGGCATCGCTCGTACATCGAGTCTCTACAGTGCTGCGTCAATTATCTATCCCATGCAAAAGATGAATTGCCAGTAGGCAAGAAATTTAGTTTAACATCGACGATGTGTCGTATGAAAACTTTGAACGTTTCGTTGAATCAACGTGTTTCCTCGTCGCGCGTCGGTAGAGGTTTATACGATCGCAGGGGTGCGAGAGCCTCGACGCTTCGTTGGGAAAATGTCGAGTCGGCTTTTAAAAATCGCATATCGACCGGCATCGTTATCAACGTTGAACATATCGACCCGAAACAATTTTTACAGCACGCGAAACGAATGGTCACAGGACGCGTGACGGAATTTTTAAACGCACATTCATCGTTGAAAGCTAGCGTAACGTTGGAGGCTGAATTCATGCAGCGCGCCAACGAGGTTTCCGTGAAAAGTTTCGGCACGCGGAACGTTGCATTGTTTCGGACGAGCAATCTGCGACAGTGGTACCAGAAAAACGTTGTACCGACGATTTTGACATCGTTGGAGGAGTTTCAAGAGCGAGATAGCGGGTGGGCGCTGTCGAAGATACTGCATTTAATCGTGAACTGTAGCAAATACCAGCCATTGCAAGCCGGCTGCCCCGTTGCAATCGACGTGCCTCGAGCGATACTGCTGAAAAGATCGATCGTGAACGTAAACAGCAACGATGACGCATGCTTTTATTGGGCGGTCGTGGCAAGTCTCTACCCGGTTGATAGAAATCCGTCGCGTTTGTCGGCGTATCCACACTACAAAGACGTGCTTCCGAAAACCGTAGGTTTCCAACTGCCTATGTCGTTCAAAGATATCCGAAAATTTGAACGAGAAAACGACGTTTCCGTGAACGTGTTCGAATGGGTGCGCAAGAAATGCGTAACGCTTCATTTGACAGAGAAGAAACGGGAGGGAAGACACGTCAATCTGCTGTTTCTACAGGATGATGCAAAGACGCATGGTCATTTCGTGTGTATACGAAATTTGTCACGATTGGTTTCGTCGCAGCTTAGCAAGAAGAAAAATCAGAAGTATATTTGTGATCGGTAAGTTGCATTTTATGTTTTTTAAATTGTTTGAAGGAAAAAAGACATAATTTTTCCCTTGCCACAGGTGTTTGCAATATTTCCCCACGCCGGAGAGATTAAACGTTCATACGGCTGACTGCGAACTGATGAACGATTGCGCTTTGATGCTTCCCATATCAGAAGAAGATAAGTGGTTGAGGTTTAAGAACTACGCGAACAAGGAACAGACGCCGTTTGTTATCTATGCTGACTTGGAGTGTCTGCTGCTGCCGGGGGAACAGGAAGGACAAGGTCGTGCGGCACGCGTACAGTATCAGCATCACCACGCGTTTAGCATAGGATACTACTTGCATTGTCGCTATGACGAATCGTTGTGCGAGTATCAGGTTTATCGCGATAAAGAGGGATGCGCCGCGTGGTTCGCGAACAGGTTGTACGAACTCAGTCGTAAATTACAGCCGATATTTGATAAAACGGTACCGATGAATCCGCTAACCGAAATGGAAAAGTTAAATTTTCGTACGGCAACACATTGTCACATCTGCGAGGAACCGTTCGACACTTCCGATGCGACGAGGGTGCACGATCATTGTCATTTATCGGGTGCGTATCGCGGTCCGGCGCACAACGGTTGTAATTTAGGCTATCAATCTTCATACGTGATACCGGTAGTTTTCCATAATTTATCAGGCTACGACGCACATTTCATCATCAAAGAATTAGCAAACTCATTCGAGGGACAGATAGACGTGTTGCCATTGACGAAAGAGAAGTATATCTCTTTCACGAAAACCGTTCATATCGAGGGTGAAGAGCGAAAGCATGCAAAATTGTTGAAATTTCGCTTCATCGATTCGTTCAAGTTCTTGAACTCGAGTCTGGACAAGCTGTCGTCGTACTTGGACGAAAGTAAATTACGCATCGTACGAGGTGAATTTGCACATCTTTCCCACGACGATTTCAAATTATTAACCAGAAAAGGTGTTTTCCCATACGACTACCTGACGTCGTACGACAAATTAAACGATACAAGTTTACCACCGCGCGAAGCATTTTACAATCGGTTGAATGGCAGCGAGATATCCGACGTCGATTACCTTCACGCGAATACGGTTTGGTCGCGTTTCGCCATACAAACGCTTGGACAGTACAGCGATTTGTACTTAAAATTGGATGTTCTGTTGTTGGCAGATGTTTTTGAAAATTTTCGCGATGACTGTCTCGAGAATTACAAGCTCGATCCGGCGCATTATTACACGCTCCCCGGTTTCGCGTGGGACATGATGTTGAAAATGACAAAGATCGAATTGGAATTGTTGACAGACGTTGATATGCTTTTGTTCGTGGAGCGGGGAATACGCGGCGGATTGAGCCAGTGTTCTCACAGATATGCGCACGCCAACAACAAATATATGTCTATGCACGACTCGACCAAACCGTCCACCTACTTAATGTATTTCGATGTGAATAATCTGTACGGTTGGGCAATGTCGCAACCTCTGCCGTACAGAGACTTTCGATGGGTGGACGTGGACAATTTCGACGTCGAATCCATTCCGATCGATAGCCCCGTAGGATACATTTTGGAGGTGGATTTAGAGTATCCGCGCAAAATTCACGATGTTCATGCGGATCTTCCGTTTTGTCCAAGTCACGACTCAGCGACTGACTCGAATACGCAGAAAAAGTTGATGGCAACACTTCGCGATAAGGAACGATACGTTGTACATTACCGGTACCTCCAACAAAGTTTAAAACATAATTTGAAATTGCGGAAAATACATAGAATTTTAGAATTTAGGCAGTCGCAATGGTTGCACGGCTATATCGACTTGAACACGAAATTACGTGCCAACGCCACCAATGATTTCTCCAAGAATTTATTCAAATTAATGAACAATGCCGTGTTTGGAAAGACTATGGAGAACGTTCGAAATCATACGATCGTGAAATTACTTTCTCGATGGAGCGGTAGACACGGTGTTGAACGATTGATAGCTAGACCAAATTTTCACAGCTGTACCGTGTTTTCCGAGAACTTTGTCGCGATTCAGCTGAAAAAGCTGCTCGTTAAATTTTTCAAACCAATCTACGTGGGCATGTCTATATTAGATATTTCGAAATTTCATTTGTACAGTTTTTATTACGAGTACATGCAGCCAAAATTCCAGCAAAATTGTAAGATTTTGTACACGGACACGGACAGCCTGATATACGAGATCGCTTGCGATGATGCGTACGATGCACTGCTGAAACGCGATATCCATAGATACGACACCAGTAATTATGCCGCGAACAACGTTTACGGTGTTCCCATCGCGAACAATAAACAGATCGGTTTGATGAAGGATGAGAACGGTGGTAAAATTATGATTGAGTTCGTAGGGCTTCGTTCGAAAATGTATGCGATTCGCGTGCACGGTGACCAGGATACTAAAAAGATCAAAGGTATCAGGACAAACGTTACCGCTCGAGATATAAGTTTCGAAGACTATGTCGAGTGTCTTCGTAATCATACGGAAAAGAGCGTTACCGGTAATCGCATAGTGTCCGTACGGCATCAGGTGTATTCAATGTCGGAAAAGAAATTGGCATTGAGTCCGCAGGATGATAAACGATATATTTGCAGTAATTTGATCAATACTCTTCCTTGGGGACATTACAGCATTGTTTAGAAAAACTGAGTCATCAAATTTATCCCCGTAAATGAAAAGGAAGTGGTAGGGAGATTATTGCAAGTCTGTAACTGTTGGGGGAGGGGATTGCTGATCTTATTTGTAAAAGAAGTGGTAGGGAGAGATCCTATAAAACGACGTATTCCGAGCGTTAAGCTTCAAATCGAGACAACCACCGCTAAAAAACGTAGACAGCACCATGCAGTACAACCGTCATCCATCCGCCGAATGTAATCGTTCGAACGTCGAGGGGCCGTACAAAAGGAGGAGACTAAATAATATGTAAGTAGAAAAACATGAAAAAAATTGTGAAAAAGAAATTGAGAAAAAACGTCTAATTTCTTAAATCTGTTTGCAGGGTTTCTCAACAGCAGCCCATATCACGATCATCCATGATACAGCCGTCGTCGTGCGATTCTCAACAGCAGCCCATATCACGATCATCAATGATACAGCCGTCGTCGTGCGACGGTTTTCCCAACAACAGCAGCTCCATTTCACGATCATCGATGATGATGCAACCGCCGAGGAGTTTGCATAGCGCACGGGTCTTAAGTCGAAGATACTCCATAGCCGGCAATTATTTTAAATATCTCGAAATTGGCGTGCGCGTTGGTGATGACATTTGCGTGGAACTAGCTATAGGGGATAACCGTGGTAACGAGATCACGTTTTTCTTGGATGCATGGACAGAGTTATTGCGCACAAAGGAGTGTATTTCTGATTTACTTTCACCGTCTATGCAGAAAGAGTGTCGAAAAATGAGTGATGATTTAACATTTCAAACAGTTAATCATAATGGTATGAATCTAGTGAAATTATCGAATCAGTTCGTAGCTTTGTACATCACGGAAAAAACGATGTATAACTTGTACAACCTCGAATTCTGCGTGTACAACATGTATTCGTGGCTGATCGACAATGTTCCCACGATTGCTGCTAAATTTATGAATTTTGTCGTTGCGGTGAAGGATAGCGATGCAAAGAATATCGCGAAAGCGATCGTCGAGAGCGAATCTTTCGATCAAAGTTCATTGACCGATTGTGAACTGCTGGCTTCGTGCGCCGATATCATCGCAGCTGAGGCGTTCGCGCAAAAATAGATAGGTTAAAAACAAAATATAATGTGCGTAAAAATTATTGGAGGTCTTTTGTAAGGATATATTATTTTAAAAATAAAAATTATTTAAGAATATCTCGTTGTATTTTATTTGATTGTAAAATTATTCTTTTGCAATTCCTATAGAAAAATTAATTATCACAATTTCTACATATAAAGTATAGTCGTTTTAGAGAAAAAATGAATTATCATATTACCATCCCTCAACCACATACTAATATGTCAACGTCTAAGGAGAGGGGTTCTCGTTTAGGCTGTTCATCGCGTACAAAATCTTTCAGCAGAACTAATGTTTCCACCCTGACTTATTGATACGAATGTATTTCGATACGCATTGATTCACCTTAAGCAGAAAAGATAACTCCTCTACAGTTGATGACTTGGCCATGCACATAAGAACCCAGACCAACCAATTTAGAATTTCTACCAGTAAACGGTACAATTTCTACCAGTAAACGGTACAATGTGGACGGTTGGGGTTCTTATGTGCATGGTAAAATCATCAACTGTAGAGGAGTTATCTTCTACTAGACGGTTGAGGACGGTATATATGCAAATCGTCGACGGATCATGTTCTAGCGAGAAAGGATAGGGACAACGTCGCTATCTTGTGACGAGGGTAGAAAGTTAGCCGACACACATTACTCGACTGCAAGAAGTTTATTTAAATGTTGTATTTTATCGCAAATTACATTTTTCACAATTCCTATAGAATAAAAGAATACAATTAAAAGAAGAGAAAAATTAATTATCTTACGTATAAAATACGAGTAGAAATACAATTAAAGTATATTCGTTTTAGATATCCATGAATTATGTGACGCATCCATTCCCAACCATTTTACGTATACCTTATTTCCTTTTCTGCGCAATATTTTTTCAACTAAGTATACGTCAGGATATTTTGCCGCGCGTATCTCGTGCTCGTAAAATCCTCCAGCGATAGGTTTGCTCCTCGAGTCGGCCAAGAGATACGTGACAGGATTCGTTAGTTTCACCGCGGTAATCTTGAATATTTCGGTTGACCAGTTCGGCGTGTATCCTTTGTCAAATAGAGTTTTGAACTTGCTGACGCGCACGTGATCATTGACCTTGAATTTGGCAGGACCAGCAATCTTCACGTTGTTGTACACGGTGGACAGAAGGTGTCCGGCATTTTTACGGTTCACGTCGGCGGGTCGCATACGAATGGTACGATGTTTTCGATTATTGTAGTCCTCGGTCAACGTGGGAAGCGCATCGATCCAGCGATATTTTCCGCTCAACGAGAAAAATTTCCACATGCTGTTCTTCAACGTACGATTGAAACGTTCCACGACCGATGCTTTCATAGGGCTAAACGTTGAATAATGGTTGATGTTACGTTTCTTCAGATATTCTTGGAACGTTGCATTGTAGAATTCTTTCCCCATGTCGGTCTGCAAGTTGTTCGGAGCTCTGCCGTCCTTCTCCAACGCTGACGCGAAAGCTTTACACACGTCGCTCGCATTTTTACTCTTCAAAGGAACCGTCCACGCGTATTTGCTAAATACATCGATTATCGTGAGAATATATCGATGCCCGCGATTGTTTCGCGCGTAGTTTTGAACTTCAACGATATCGGCTTGCCAAAGATCATCGAATCCTCGCACGATCACACATCTACGCGGGTAAAAACGTCTCGCCGGAGCATGCAGCTCTTCCACCACGTTTTCTTTACTCATCCTCGCTGTTGTCTCCAGTAATTGAAGCGTCGCGCTCTCGCTCCTCGATACGTCGTATCTGCACGTATACTTATGTGAAACTCGGTGATATATCCCTCCCTCATTTTTTCCATACAGGTACAGGTACAGGTACAGGTACAGGTACAGGTACAGATACAGGTACAGGTACAGGTACAGGTACAGGTATAGCGGTTGCACAGTACGCAGTATGGCTGTTGTACAGTATGGCTGTTGTACAGTATGCAGTATGGTTGTTGTACATCTATCCATAGATTTCTCAAGATCGGGACGGTCATGAAAGCTTATTCCAAAGTTCTCCAGCCGATCGTCATCGACGATGTTGTTCATATCGCTTTTTTACCTTCTCCTTCTCGAGCATTTGCAACTCATCCGAATGATCGATTTTCGCGTCGATCTCATGGACACGTGAATCCATTGATCTCATATTTTTGCCTGCATCGTATCGAACGCCTTGT
This sequence comes from Lasioglossum villosulum, assembly GCA_963971365.1. NCBI lineage: Eukaryota > Metazoa > Arthropoda > Insecta > Hymenoptera > Halictidae > Lasioglossum > Lasioglossum villosulum. Next base: position 15,185,574 of record OZ020501.1, on the reverse strand, counting down.
ATCGTAGCCAGTATTTCAGACTTTATCATTTCTTTGACAGTTTTCAGTTTTTCATCCTGTTTAGCTAATATTTCAGACTTTATCGTCTCTTTAGCGGTTTTCAGTTCTTTGACCAGCGTTTTCATGATCTCGAACTCGAGCTTCGCGTTAAGCGTGTCCACGTATACTTTGGTTGCTGCGTGATCGTTTGCCTCAGGATTCGCCACGTGCCCGATCCTCGTACCTTTCGCATCGTACAATTTAGCGTCATCGTTCAAACATATAGCGTTATCGCACACATAACTTTTCAAAACGTCAGGATAGAAAATTGAAGAAACATTTGGCTCGCTTTTGTTCGCTTCGCGAAGCACTCTACCAAATTTGTCGATAGACATTTTTTCGCTCGAGTTAGTCTTCTTCTTCTTCTTCTTCTTCTTCTTCGATTATCGCCAACTCGTATCGTTTGCACAACCGTTTTACCTGCTTTTCTATCCACAGCATTCGTTGAAATATCTCATCCAGTTTTATCCTTAGACTTTGAAATCTCAACTTCCAGCTTTCACCGTCGTCGTCTTCTCCCGAGGATATCGTTTGATTCGTTTCGCAACAATTAAGACGAACACGCATTTTTATCGATCGACATTTCATTCATCACTGACTCGACGAACGCACGCGCTTTAATTTATAATTATACCGGCTTCGCGAAGTTCTTCGATTATCGACATTATTTCGTTGTCATGGTTGGAATGGCCGGCGTTCTTCGAAGCGGTTAACAATTTCAGACGATCGACAAGTTCGTTTGGATCGTCCCAATGCACGTAATCGATCGGATGGTCGGTCACACGCATAAAAGTTGGAAGTTCAATCCCTCTCCCACCTCGCGATGAAAACATCGGTCCTATAATTCTCCTATACTTGAATCCTTTGTTTCCCATTATCTGATTCCCGCGTCGATGTGCATGCGTAAGAGTGAGAATTCTTTTGTATGCGTTCTTATCATCCTCGGTGTACAGCTTCTCATCAGGTATTCTGTTGAATATCAATTCGTAAAGACCGCGAGTCCCCTTGTACCGTACCCCCTTAACGATGATATCATCGTTGCTGTCGTTACTCCGTACACGTTGTCAGAATTTTTCGTCGGTCCGGTAAAAAATTTTTCTAAATATTCACGCGCCAAAGGTCCAAGATTCTCGGTTAGACGTTGATTTTCTTCTTGATGAGTTTCAGGATTTTCAAAAATATTACGCATTGAAGATTCCAAAGATGGCGTGCGCGGTGATTCGAAGGTATCTTGTCGTGGTACCATACTCGTCGATTCGAAGGTATCTTGTCGTGGTACCATGGTCGTCGATTCGATCTCATCGTCATCATAGTTGTCATCATCATCGTCATCATCATCATCATCATCAAGATATATTATTTTTTTCGAGGCGCGCGTTACATCGGCTGCGTCGTTCTTTTCCCTATTTCCATTCTTCTTTATTCTTCTTCTTTTTTCATGGAGGACGATGGCGTTCCCCTAATATCCGAGAATCTTCTTTTTTTTCGTAGGAAGGACGACGGTGATGTTTCCTTGATATCTGATAACGCGTTGTCGTTCGGTTTGACAGCGGTCGTATTTTGAACTATCTGTTTCAACGGTTCGACGATTGGTTGTAAAGTCGTTCGCAAATTCGTCTCGGCCGTCAGTTTCCCAACTTTCAACGCTAAATACTTTTTACGTATGATATCGCTGGTCTTCGCTATTTCGTTCACGATTGAAGCTCGCAGCTTCTCCTTCTCTTGGGCTGACATATTGGTTATGCAAGAGATATTTTACAACCGCGATACAGCACCGACGACTCTTATCGAGCAACTGTATTCGCTACAGTACGACAAACTCGTTAAATCCACGTCTGTAACGACCACGATTCGCAGGGCTGTCTTTATCGATTACGAGAAATCCATACTTCGTTCGCCAGCAATTCGCACATAACGCGCTAAACGTCTCGAACGACATATCGGTATTTACATGATCCTGATGAACGTGACGTAAATTCATGGTATCCTGTTTGAACAGAATCAACAGATTGGCATTGTCACGAATTAAATGTTTAGGTATTCTCGCGTACGACTGACCCAGGTAGAAGCAATCGACGTGCGAATGTCTACCCATCGCGAAATACTCTCTCATGATATCCTGCTCGTCGCACGCCACGTCGTCGAAGATAAAAATCGAATCGGGCCGTGCCTCTGTGGGGGGGATTACGTCAGCGTTATCCGCGAACGCGAAGTATCCTACATCCTTCCCCACGGATGAGAATAGTTTGCTCAAGTATTGGTATTTTGGTTGACACAGAGATTTCGAATACACGTAGACATTGGCGAATCGTAGCCCGTTCGCGCTCTCCAACAGGCTAATCATAACGTTCGTTTTACCACATCCTGACGGGCCGCTTATGACGCATCGTACATTGCCTGGTAACAATGATCCATGTTTCCGCATCGTTTCGTCGCAATCGTCGAACGCGCGACTCGTTGGAACACGAATATCCAAAGATTGCCTCACAAAACGCATGTTCTGATTGATTCGATGAGGGGGTGGGTGGGGGAGTATTTATACGACAGCCCGAACACCATTGGTATCAGTCGCTCTAAAGAGTTCGTTTCTTTCCAAAGCGAGAGAGAGCAGAAAAAGTAGCTTATGCGTGCGAATCATCGTTCACAACGGTGCCCCGGTTCGCATACGGGTAAGGGATTCTTAAACAGAGCTATAAACGCGTTGCCGGTCGAATTACATATACCCGGTTATCAATTCTGTGGTCCTGGTACGAAACTGACCGCTCGATTAGCTCGTGGGGATCGAGGAATCAATCCGATGGATGCAGCCTGTCGCGAACACGATATAGCGTATTCACGGTACAAGGATCTTGGAAATCGTCACGCAGCCGACAGCGTTTTGGCAGATCGAGCGCTGCATCGAGTAACGTCTGGGGACGCAACTTTGGGAGAGAAGGTGTCCGCGGCTGCAGTGTTGGCAGCCATGAAAGCTAAAACGAAATTGGGCATGGGCCTGATAAAGAAAAAAGGTGAAAAGAGAAAAAAACAACGAATTCTCCCGATCGCCAAACGCGGTGGTTTTCTGCCGCTGCTGCTGCCTGCTTTGTCGGCTATAGGAGCATTGACGGGTGGTGCCGCAGGAGTAGTCAAAGCCATTAACGCTGCGAAAGCTGCAAAGAAACAATTGCAAGAAGCGGAGCGACACAATCGTGCCATGGAGGGTCGTGGGGTATATCTCGCACCGTATAAGCATGGAAAAGGTTTGAAGAGGGGGAAAAAAACAACGAAGAAAGACAACACGACGACAGACGTCGAATTGATGACCTTCTGTAAAGAATTACCATACTTTCGCGGAGTTTTTATGCGTGACGATTTGCCGCCGCATGCGTGGGTAAACGAGCGGGGTATAGTCAATCTAGACGATAGTCGTGGACCGGGAACGCACTGGGTCGCCTATATAAAACACGGCTCGCGCGTCAAATACTTTGATAGTTTTGGAAATCTTCGACCGCCGATCGAGTTGATTCGCTATTTCGGTGCGAACGCGACGATCTTATATAACCACGAACGTTTTCAAAACTACGACGAAAGCGTGTGTGGGCAATTGTGCGTGAAATTTCTCCGAGAAACTACGTTATAAATTCTCTGGAAAGAGTCTCTCTCTCTCTCTCTCTGCACGATGCATGCGAAAAAGTCATTTACGCTCACGTTGTCGGGGAGAAGCAGCATACTGTCGTCCAAGTACTTTCCACCCATAGATCTGGCCAATGGCGAATACGAGCTGGGATTGCTCGATTTACAAACTTATTACACGATACCGAACATCAGCGCCAACATCGGAAACAATCGATTCTACTTCGGTGAAAAAGACGAGGAGATCGTCATCCCCGACGGATCGTACGAATTGGAAGCGATTAACGCATACTTGAGGCGTGAAATACGCGCGCGGTATCCCCCAAAAAATGTTGGCGAGTCGTCCACCGTCTCCGATATCGAATATCCGCTGGTCCTACGAGCGAACAACAACACCATGAAAAGCGAAATTATAAGCAAGTATCAAATAAACTTTACAAAGCCTCGCAACGTGGGATCTATTCTGGGATTTTCCTTGAATCGTGTTTTGTCACCGAACGCATGGCACACGTCGAACGCACCTGTGAATATCATCAACGTGAATATCGTACGAGTGGAATGCAACATAACCACTGGATCGTACGACAATGGCAAACTCGTTCACACGATACATGAGTTCGCGCCCCAGGTACCACCGGGGTATAAATTATCGGAAACGCCCGCACGAGTCATTTACCTTCCGATCGTTGCACGAGTAATTGACGATTTAACGATTCGCATAGTTGACCAATCCGGACGTTTGATTGATTTTCGAGGTGAAGAAATCACGGTGCGACTACACGTGCGAAGAAGCAATGCTAATTCATAACAATACGGCATTCCATACGTTGAACAACAGCAGCAGCAGCAGCACATTGATTCGCAAGAAACTAACTGTTGAAAAAAACGTAAAGTCAGCGATACGTAAAAAATTAACCGTGGAAAACGCAAAGTATCTACGATCTTTGGGATTTATTGTTAGAAAGTGAGAAGAAAAATCATGTTCGACGACATTTTGAACATCTCTGAAGCGCCGATCTCCGACAATCGCATAACGAAGATTGAGCTGCACACGTACAATCCGTACGTCAACACGACGTTCGAAAACAGCGATGAAGTACGGATACCCATTCAACAACAAGACCTGTACACGCTCCCGTGTAAAAGCTTTCTATATGTTGAAGGAAAACTTAGTTTACCGGGAAAACTCGAATTACCGGCTGGAGCAGGAGAATCACGCATCGATACGGCGACTCTCGAGAACAATGCCGTTGCGTTTATGTTCGAGGAAATACGCTACGAATTGAATGGAGTGGAAATCGATCGGTCCAGAAATCCTGGTGCAACGACAACTCTGAAGAATTACGTGAGTCTATCCAGAACGAGAAGCGACGCGTTATCCAACGCTGGCTGGCTGTATGGTGATGATCGACAGAAGCAAACGGCGACGACCACGGCTGCGATAAATTTCAACTTTTGTGTGCCTATGAACGTTTTATTAGGCTTCTGCGAAGACTACAAACGCGTTGTGATAAATGCTCGACATGAATTGATTTTGATTCGCTCGCGTACCGACGCGAACGCGTTGTTCAGTCCTTCCAACAACGCGAAACCTATTCTGGATCTGTACAAAATTCAATGGCGAATGCCACACGTTGCATTGGATGAACTACATAAGCTGTCCATGTTACGTATTTTGGACAGCGACAGACCGATTGGCATGAGTTTTCGATCGTGGGATCTGTTCGAATATCCTCTGCTACAGACTACTACGAAGCATACATGGGCGATAAAAACGACTCAGCAAATGGAAAAACCGCGATACGTTATATTCGCTTTGCAAACCAATCGAAAGAATAACTTAACGAAAACGGTCACGCGATTCGATCATTGCGCATTGTCAAATATTCGGCTTTACTTGAACTCGGAAACCTATCCGTACGATGATTTAAATATTGATTTCGAGAAAGGTAAATATGCATTGCTCTACGACATGTATGCAAAATTCCAAGAATCATACTATGGAAACGGCGAAGCGCTACTCGACGTCTCAGATTTCCTGCGATATGGTCCATTCGTCGTTCTCGATTGTTCCCGGCAAAACGATGCGTTAAAAAACGCTACGATTGACGTGCGAATCGAATTTGAATGTCGAACCGACGTCCCCCCATCGACAACGGCCTACTGCATGATGATACACGACCGCATCGTGGAGTACAGTCCATTAACGAATATTGTTCGAAAAATTACTTGAATCGCTTATACCGATAATATATATATATATATATATATATATATATATATATATATATATATATACTTTATTATTTCTCTACTTTAATTGTATTGGAAATGTAAGAAAGGAATTGTAAGAAAGGAATTTGCAATAAAATAAAATACAAAAGAGATATTTTTTAAATAATTTTTATTTTTAAAATACCTTGTGGGTATTACAGGAATTGTACAAAAGGAATTTGTAATAAACTACAACAGAGATGTTCTAAAATTATTTTTATTTTTTAAAGTACCTGCTGGAAATAATTTTTACACACACATATATACAATTAAAGCAAATAACATTAATAATATTATTCCCTCTCGCAATAGAATGAGGGTGGGGGTATACAGTATAAATTGTTCGCCGCAAACGTTAACAATCGCAGTCGCTGTACCAAGTTATATCGCGTGTATAATCTTAATCTACGACAACAAGTACAATAAAATTTCTTCGACAGTAAGTACAATCATAATAATAAATTTAAAACAATGTAAAAATCTAGCGAAAACTTTCTCTATTCAGATGGATCGAATCACTCAAATCATTGACATGGACGGATTCATTGTAGAAAAAAAATTTATTTGTAAAGAATTAGCTATAATCGATGTTTGTCACGACGGCTCGTTCGAACTCTCTGAATTTCGCTTGGGGAAGAACTTTAATTGTTTATCCGACGCTGACAAAAAGTCTGCCTGGTATGTCAGCAATTTCGTGCACGGGATTCCATTTAAAGATTTCGGCTATGAAAACTATCAACAGCGCGATATATTCGAAGTTATACGAAATTTTGTGAGCGATTACGCGAATCCTGTCGTAGCCTACAAAGGTGGATGTTTCGAGAGAGACGTCCTTCGAAAAATGCAAATAAACTCGATAAATTTGGAAGATTTCAACTGCCCGAAATACGATGTGCTAGTTCAGGATCCCGTATATGAAATTGTCGACGGCGAACCTTGTCGACTTCACTGTTGGCAACCGGCAAAAAACATCAAAACGAAACCATATCATTGCTGTCTACGCGAAGTGCAAACATTTCAAGCGTGGTTTAACAATTATAAAAACACGTAATGTATCAATTATAAAAGCTACATCTTTGAATTTTCCCCCGTCAAAACCGCAAACGCGACACATCCTTTTACATTTGATTTTTACACAGAGTATCACAATGATCGCGAAATCCGAGGGAACCGTCGCAACAATCGATCACGCAACACCACCCGATTACCGTCTCGAACGCGACAGACTACAAAGTTTTCACAATTGGCGTTACTCACACGTCATTGAGCCGGAGAAACTCGCCGCCGCAGGATTTTTTAATCTCGGTGATGAGGACTGCGTAGAATGCTTCGAGTGCCGTGTTCGTCTATGCCGATGGGAAGTCGACGATGATCCCGTGGAGGAACATCGCGCCTGGTCCAGATTCTGTTGGTATATCCGCGGGCTGGACTGCGGCAACGTACCGATGGGAGTCGATCCAGATGTAATTCCGCCAAATCCTCGTGGTGTGGATATCTGTGGAATCGCGAAAGAGTTTTCGCTCGAACGATAATAAAAACTACTATATAAACGACGCATACAAATTAACGAATAGGTACTCGGACGAATATAAAAAAATCTAATATACTGATATATATAAAAAAGAATTTATTAAAAAATGAAAAAAAGATACATAATAATAATGATAATGATAATGATAATATTGATAATATTGATAATATTGATAATATTGATAATATTGATAATATTTTTTTTTAATAATTCTTGATAGTTGAGTCTGCAACAAATAAAATAAAAAATGGTATTAAGTTTTAATTTTAAAAAATAGATATATACAATTATTTTAATTTTACTTACCATGATTATGTAAATAGTGTCACAACCCCCTCGATGAATTCTCCCCCCCATTCTTCGAGCTCGATGCGATGGAGACGCATCGCCTTTCGCCATGCTCGAACGAACGATGCTCTATCTTCATCCGACACGAAGTTCTGTTAAAACATATAAAATATGATTATAAATTTTCCACCAATCATGTTGGATTACATAGTACATTTCTTTGTACTTACCAAACTGTTCAGCACCACATCTAGTGGTTTGTTTGGGTCCACCAGATAATGTAAAGTTGTGGCAATGTATACAAACATTTTGAAACTTTTGTATGTCAACTGTGCTTCACGTCGACGACACCCATTCTTATATACAATGTATCCCCACTAGAAAAGAGGTAACAAAATCTCTCCGCTGACGAGAAAATCTCCGCTCGCGAGATTAGAAAAGATGTTCATTGCAGTAATTTAAAACCTGCATAATGCATTTTACAATTAGCGCAAATCGGGGGAGAACTGATAACAATGGTGTGTCCAGATATCTCGCGGCTTGGACAACTCGATACCCCAAAGCATGAAGGGATACCGTTGCTACAACTCGCTAGATTAGATAAGTTCGACAGGGGGAAAGGACTGTGTGATGCGACGCGTGTCTCGGCCGAGCAACTCGACACCAGCCGCGATAGGATGCTGCTACTCCAGATTATGAGAACGCACAACATACATCTTGAACGATATAAACAAATAAATAAACGATAGTGCACGTACGATTCCACGACTCTATCTTGCATCGTGAACGGTCTCTCTCTCTCTTACATTTAAAGAATGCGCAAATGCATCGTGGGTGTGACTTCGTCATGAAATATTGCATTTTAACCTGATGCATACGTCTGCGGTACCCACGCTGCCTCCGCGACTGTTTATCGTGAACGATAAACCAAATCATACTGGGTGTCATATTTGTGACGCTCGCGTTCAGACTAGCGAAAATATGGTCCGCTATAACGTGAGAAACTATCCTTGAAGAAGTACCCCATCCCACCCACTCTCAATAAGTAAAAAATTTGAACACGTTCAAGGTTACCCAAAAACCTGACGCTGCAGTTTGATACCCCCAAAAAGCTGACGCTGCACTTTTGCACGTGCGAGATACCCCCCTCCCCCACAAAAATAAAGCTGACGTTCAAGGTTACCCCCAAAAAGCTGACGCTGCAGTTTGATACCCCCCTCCCCCCTCAAAAATAAAGCTGACGTTCAAGGTTACCCCCAAAAAGCTGACGCTGCAGTTTCATACCCCCTCCCCCTCAAAAATATGCTCGTGCTATAAGGTATTCCCCCCACCCCTCCCCCCGCAAAATTTGGTTCTGTTATAAGCTAATTCCCCCCTCCCCCCTCCCACACAAAGTCGCGCTATAAGGTAAACTGCCGGTAAGGTAGGAATCTGCCTACAATGATAAGTGGTGTGCTAGAACCCGCCTAGACATACTACTAGAGTGCAATGGTGTTACCTTCACCGCGCGTCGAAGCTTAGTAGTTAGAGATATATTTTATAGAGGTTAGTCATCCTCGCGGAGCCGGCCGATCAAGGCAAGCCCCCCGGTCCGGTAAAACATGACCACCGGATTTACGGTATGTGGCCCTGGACAGACCTTGCCGCTAGGCCTGTGTCCAGGGCGCATGGGTACCTTTCTACTCCGTTCGCACTCTGCTTCGGCCGAAGCCTCCACAGAGTCCCAGGAGCCACCACGAGGAGGTGGAGTAGAAGGATTTTGCCCAAGATGGACCCTCAACTTCACCGAAATTCTCCACCCCAGGCCTCTCTCCCGAGAACGTACCGAAGGTAAGTAATAAGGTAAGTACCCAGTTCAGGAGAACATCAGTTCCATCGAGGTTTCATTGCGAGAGAGGGGGAATCCCAAGAGGCATGGGGACCTCGAGGTCATTCCCTCTCCCGCTCCGAAACCCGAAGAATAGAGTGCCCCCCTACCTCCGGCCAATAGTCCGGGCCCTCTTGCCCATCCTGGAGGAATGGTGCGAGAGGCGAGTAAGGCTCACCTACAGATCCACCCAGTTGTTAACCGGCCATGGATGTTTCGGCCGGTACCTGGCGTGGATCAAGAGGGAACCCATCGAACGGTGCCACCACTGTGCGGAGGCTTTGGACACGGAGCAGCACACGCTGGAAGAATGTCCGGCGTGGTCGGCGCAGCGCCGTGTCCTAAGAAGCGGGATTGGAGGCGACCTCTCGCTGTCGGCCGTGGTCGACCACATGGTTGGCGGCGAGAGGTCGCACAAGGCCGTGACCTCCTTCTGCGAGGAGGTGATGCAGCGGAAGGAGGTGGCGGAAAGAGAGAGGGAGGCCGACCCCCTCTCCGAGAGACGGATTGCTCTGGTGAGGCGTCCTCGCCGAGCGGCCCGCCGCACGCAATGGGGCAGGCGACGGACCGGGGGAAGCGAGACTCGTTAAGTCCTTCCCGCCTCCCCCGAAGAGGCATCCCAGACGGATTGCTCTTTTGTGGGCGGGGTGCCCGCCTTCGTCCCTCCTTGTCGCGCGCGGAAACTTCGTCCCTCGGCCGAGAGCCCTTTTAAGGGCTTCTCGAGCAAGGAACGGAGTCACCGGGGGTCGTTGGGCGGAGCGAGCTGGAGACTCGCGAAGCCCACCGAACGGCCCAGGGAAGGGGGGTGCAAGTGGGTAACCTGCTTGCGCCCTGATAGATTAGGTATTGCTGGGGGGAGCTTCTCTCTCACCGGGACGGGCCCCCGTAGAGGCCAAGGGCGAAGGGGGATGGCTGGTTGTGTTCTTCGGAGATCCCAGCCTCCCCCGATTAGTTTAGGGAAGGTTATCATGAGGTCGTTAGTGCGTACTGTGAGCCCTTCTGGCCACGTAAGCCCCACATAACCCTGTATCTCTCCCAGGGGGTACAGGGTATGCGTAAAAACATTTTCCTCATGTAAAAAAAAAGGAAAATGTCGATGGCCAGGGCTTCGTTTCCTGGTCCGTTGTTCGGCCCTGAAACTTGCCGTTCTCGGCGCGCACGCGAGATGTCAATGCAGGCTCTAAATTATGGAAATTCTTTGCGGAACGCTCTCGAATCTTGTATTTCCCGGTCTCGCGTCTCGTTATTGCACGGCCCGGTCCTTCGCAATAATAAAAATGTACTCGCTCGTAATGGCGAAGTGACGTCTCAAATTTGCAACATCACAAATTTCGGTTGTCTACCATTCATCCCTGTCTCCATTCATTCACCTTTCTCATCCAATTCTCCCCTTGGCCTCCGTCTTCCAACTGCTACGTTGCCCCCGTACGAACGACTTTGTAGGGCCGTCGGGCGGAGTCAACCCCGAGTATTTACGGGCACTGAGGCCGGGCCGTGCGCGGCCGCGCGGACACGGTCCCCTCGGGACAAAGTGCTTCTCCGCGAAGGCTCTGTCGAAACGCAAAACACGAGTTCGGGCGCCATGTACTCGGAAGTACCGCACGAAGGCTTGACGCGAACGGCCAGGAATCCGGACACAGAGAATAACGGGGACTACCCTCGCGACAGGGCGGATCGCGTCCGATCGCCGATACGGGACTCGATTCGCCAAGCGCGATGAATAATCCGCGGTCGTACGAGTCTGTAGGACTCGTAGCCTCCGCGCGTTCGCGTGCGAATTCGGACGCCCGGCCGCTGCCCGCGATTCGATATTATTTCGCGGAACTATCCGATTTCCGACGCGACTCCTGAGGAAGACTTCCGACGCGAGGAGGGAAACGATACTCTCTATCTCAAAGCGTCCTCAAGACGGACGCGAGCCAAATTACGAGGACGATGCGAATCCGCGTCATCCTCTCACCAAAATGGACGAGCCAACGCTAATATAGAGTCGTGGAATCACTCTATTGGCCCTGCCGAATTCACGATTGGCGCTTTCCGCTACGCGACTAGATGATCGCAGGATCGTATCCTCGGACAGGTCCTTGAGCCCCAGACATGTTTCCAACGCCAAATAATCGCCCTTTCGGAGAACGGGGAAGAACCATTCTTTCCCCTGGAATTCTTCCTGCCACCCCCGCCGGGATTCAGTGCGAACGGGGTGAGACGGCGGCCGGACCACCCTTATACGATGATCAAACTGAATCTCTTAGTCCCGGTACGTCGTCTCCGTGGGTGAAGATTTCCCCCAAATGTACCGGTACCGGATTTTCGCCAAATTGTGGCCATTATTTCTCCGAGAGGATCCTTGAGCGGGCGCCTTTTCGATATTCCATTCGGCCAATTGTGCTCTAGGCGCGTTCCGGAAACGTCGCCGTACTCTGAACGCACAATAGATGGCGTTAATTGATTGTATCGTTTAGGAAGTCTTTCCTTCAGGAGCGCTCTCATGTCCACGAGTGGTTTCATGACCGTTCGCGGTCAGTCCGATCCAATATTTGCGATTATTTAACCGTTTTCGCAAAACGGGGTGACGTCGCACACTTGTAACGTCACAATTCATAATTATTTTGTTCGACATGCTGGTCCGAGATCATTATACATTCATCAAAAATTGTGAAACTTTCAGGATTCATTTTTCGATTTGTGATTGTTACATCTGCTTTCTCTTCATTCCCTTATTTATTACCTTTGACAACCTTCTTATCGATGATTGCATAAATTGGCTTATGCAAGCTGAAATATGTTTCATAAACACCGCAATCTATATCATCAACATTTGAAAAAATGATATCTATTTGCGTATTCAAATTGGTCGTTATACTTTTGGATGGTAATTAACTTCCCGATTCATAGGGAAGTTATGGTAATTACCCCGAAAATCGAAAATCGAATTTTTAACAGATCTTCACGTTTCATGGTCATTGGATTCATTTTAGACTATTTTTATCAAAATGTCGGTGTGTGTGTGTGTGTGTGTGTGTGTGTGTGTGTGTGTGTGTGTGTGTGTGTGTGCGTGCGTGCGTATGTCCGTTTCTATGGTATCAAATTTTTCGTTAACGTTTTCAGAAAAAGTAATAACGCGATCAGAATAATGAATGATGCATTGGAAGTGCCCCGCTGCAACTTAGAGCTGATAAGATTTTGGTCAAGTTTGGTCAAGTAGTTTTTTAGTTTTTAAAAAAAAAATTTTTTTTTTTTTTTGAAAATTCAAAAGACTACATACGTCATGTGGTTGGGCATACTCTATATGCCCAATACAGTGTTATAATCACTTTCCCTGAAAACATATAATCTTCTTAAAACGTACGAATAGCAAAATAAAAACTAGCTGGTTATTGTCGCTCGCTCGCTTCGCGAGCTCGCGGGTAGAACTGCTCTTGCGAGAGGGTTAGTGGTACGCATTGCTAGTGGGGCATACAGCTATTAATGTTTTTTTACCCCGAAAATCGAAAATCGAGTTTTTAGCAGATCTTCACGTTTCATGGTCATTGGAGTCATTTTAGACTATTTTTAACTTCCCGATTCATAGGGAAGTTACTGTAATTACCCCGAAAATCGAGAATCAATTTTTTAGCAGATCTTCACGTTTCATGGTCTTTGGAGTCATTTTAGACTATTTTTATCAAAATGGTGTGTGTGTGTGCGTATGTCCGTTTCTATGGTATCAAATTTTTCGTTAACGTTTTCTGAAAAAGTAACGATGCGATCAGAATGATGAATGATGCAATCGATGTGCCCCGCTGTAACTTAGAGCTGATTAGATTTTGGTCCATATTGGTCAAGTAGTTTTTTAGTTTTTTTCGAAAGAAGTTCATTCAACAATGCAAATTATACGAGAGGACGGAAATTTTCCACCGAAGAAACAAACATAATAATTACATATATTTTTTTTTATAATTTAAACAAATTTCTATAAAAACAATTTTTCTTTTATTTTCCTTTTTTAATAATGCAACTAATGCTAATGTTACCGCTTAGAATAATCGAAAATTATCCCAATGCAAGAGTGAGTTATTCATCGCTACTGCCGAGAATACATTTTCAAAGAATATCGATGAAAGTACAAAAACATTTATATTACAATGCATTAAAAAAACAAGCAGTTCAATACGAATTATTAACTGAGATGAAATTGAAAGTTAATATAAAAAAATGGTTAATGGAGCATGCGAGCAACGAACATACGATGTTGGTGTTGAAGATTCCAACAAATTTTTATTTAACCATTGTAAAGCCTGTACACTGTATATATATGTAAAGAAAATATATTTCATTAAGTTTAAACTTAGCGGAAAATCAGAGTGATAACCGGCTTACCCGGTAGAGGGAAAAGTAGGAGAAAGATAGAGAAGGAAACTCCATGAAAAGTATAGGATTATATAGGATATAGGATATATAGGATATTAAGGGAATTGACATCTTAAATAAAAACTTTAATGTCGTTTCTTTGTTTACAGGTAAGGGTGTGGTAAATTGTAAATAGTGTAAATAAGAGAGGTGTGAAAAAAATAGTAAAATAAAACTTTGTTTACAGAGCAACGCTATAGAGTTCCGTTGATGTGTCAACCCTAACCAAAAAAACCCAATATAACATTATATATATATATTTTATGACACAGTATAACATATAGTTGAAAAGGATTCAATAAATTGACTAAGATCTGGCGATCGGTTTGGCGCGCCGTCGTCCCCGCACCGTCCTCCGTTCCCCGCGAGCTCCTCGGGTGGATCGAGCAGCTCGAGCCTCGTGGGCGCGACGGGGGGGAGCGGACGCGGTGGATCGACGCGCCCAGCTGATCGCTCAGTTCGAATTCGACAACACGACATTCGCTTACGTTTGATCAACCTTCCGAATCTCTCCGTAACCGTCTCGTCGGCCCGTCAATCGATTCCGTAATCAATTTCTTTTTATCTTAGAGTCCCGGTATCGTCCCGTTTTCGGAAACGACCGAGAAACTAAAACATTGGTCCTTCGAGCCGGATTTAATTCGTTCGCGTTCGTCGTTTATACGCGGAGACACGAGAGCTCATTACTCGCGTGTGCCGTTCCGATCACGCGTGCGGATTTAGTCAATTCGAAAGCGCAGCGTCGAGAAGTCTAGGGATCCAACCCTTTCGTCGACCATGCTTCGAAACCGTGGTTTGTGTCAAGTGCGATTTCTCGTTCACGTTCGTCGATCTCACACGCGGAGACAAGGAATATCGTTCCTCACGCGCGTCTTTACGATAACGTGCCCGAGTTTCGCAAATTCGACAGTGCAGCGTCGCGAAAAAACAGGGATCTGCAACCCTTCTGCCGACCGCGCTTCCGGAAGAGTTTGCGAACATTCTTTTGCCTGGTTTTGGAGGCTCGATCAGTCCTTCAACGGCTCAATTTTCAAAACGCGCCAACGGACTTCTTTGTCCTCGTAGCTCGCGCGCGATCAAAACAGGTGCGTGTGACCTCGTTACGTAACTGTCGCGAGCAGTGCTGGTGTTGTGCGTGAAGTTGTTTTTTCGAATTCAAATTCAACGGTGCTTGACATTCGCATCGCTGCAAAATGTCAAGCGAATTAAAACAACACGCCGCCCAACTCAAAGAGTCGGGGCGCCTTATCACCCGAATTCTTCCCAATGTGAAGAAAATGGGGAAAGACAATGTGACCGTTGAGGTGCTGCAAATCCGGTTAGCTAAACTAAACGACTACTGGAAGGAGTTCCGAGCTCTACACAGCCAGATGGTCGCGATGGAGTCGTATGCTGCGGATTTCTTTGACAGCATCGAAGCGGATTACGACGGTCAGGTGATAGCCATCCACCGCTGGATCAAGGAGTTGAGCCCGGAGCCCACGGCAGTCCAGACGCCGTCAGAGGCCTTTTCAAATCACGATTCGGAGACGAAACTGCCGAAACTCCAGCTGCCGACGTTTTCTGGAGACCTGTTACAGTGGGAAAGCTTTCGTGATCAATTTAAGGCGTCAGTTCATAACAAAACCCGTCTGTCTAAGGTGTCAAAATTGTCCTACCTGAAGTCATGTCTGACCGGGGAGGCTGCCAACATGCTCTCTCGAACGCCGATCACTGACAGCAATTACGACGGGGCTTGGCAAGCGTTGGAGCGACGATTTGGAAATTCGCGCATCATCTCAGCCATGCATATGCGACGATTGATCAATTGTCCGCCGATCACGAGGCCGTCGCCAATGGAGTTCAAACGCCTCATTGACGACTTCCGACAAACCCAGAAATCGTTCGAGGCGCTCAAGAAACCTGTCCAGGAGTGGGACGAATGGTTCGTCTTCTTACTCACGGAGAAGTTGGACGAGACGACCAGGCTTGCTTGGGAAGCCACCCTCGACGACCCCACAGACGTGCCCGCTTTCTCGGCTCTTGAAGACTTCTTGGAGAATCGTGCGCACTCCCTCACGTCCATGGGAAACGTAGAGCCCTCGAAGAGTGCGAAGGCGGACGGGCCATCCGGTCGGACCGGAACCCCAGCATCTAGCCGACATCAGTTGTCGGTTCAGGTGGAGAACACGAAGCACAAGGGATCAGGTGGGCGCAAGTGTCCACTCTGCTCCGGATCACACGCCTTGGGGTCGTGTAAGCAGTATCAAGGCCTCACAGCTGCCAAACGACGGAACCTAGTACTGGATAAATCGCTCTGCCCCTCGTGCCTCGCAATAGGGCATCGATTGTCACAATGCCCCTCCACCTTTCGATGCTGGGTATGCAGCCAGCAGCATCATACGACGCTGCACGATGCCTGCAAAGAGGACAGCGCTACGGGTTCGGTCGACCACACTTCCATCAACGCGGTCAACGCACTGCAGGGGATCCTCTTGGCCACCGCGAAGGTCACCCTGGAGGCTCCAAATGGACGGACGCTGACGGTTCGAGCCCTCCTGGACTCCGGGTCAGAGTCGTCCTTCCTGAGCGAGTGGGCCGCACAAACTCTCCGGCTGCAGAAACGCCCAGTACAAGTGTCGTTGACCGGATATCAGGGTACCAGCGTTGGGACGGCTCGTTCAGAAGTCCAGGTATGTCTACGGTCCCCGATCGAACCTGATTTTCAGACCCAGTTGGACGCCTTGGTGACCACCTCGCTGGTTGCCCCGACGCCTTCGAAGCACGTGGTACAGCAGGACTGGCCTCACATCCGAGGACTGCCATTGGCCGACCCGGGTTTTGCCGAACCAGGGCACGTGGATGCGCTTCTCGGAGCCGACGTGTGCGGACTTCTTTTCCGGGAGAGGAAAGTCGGCCCGGCCGGGACCCCAGTCGCCGTGCAGACACCGTTTGGTTGGACGCTGATCGGTCCGGTTGGTGAGGACCAGCGGGCAGAAAGCGGGAGACGGATTCACCACGTCAGCTGCCACGAGCCACTGCCAGACCTTCGCCGATTCTGGGAAATTGAAGAAGTGCCGTCGTCGCCGCCGCTTTCCCCGGAAGATCTGCAATGTGAAAACCTGTTTCAACAATCTACATTTAGAGATGATTCAGGGCGGTATGTTGTCAGGTTACCTTTCAGGGGGGAGGAGCGACCACCAGCAGGCAGATCGCGAGTGGCCGCATTCGGGAGACTACTAAGCGCAGAGTCCAAACGAGCACGAGACCACCAACTGCGACAGAACTACGTAGAGTTCATGCAGGAGTACCGTCGGCTTGGGCACATGACTCCAGCATCAACTCCCCTCCAGGAACAAGATCCGGGGTCTTACATCCCGCATCATGCCGTCTGGAAGGAGACCGATGGGAGGAGGAAGATCCGCGTCGTCTTCAACGCCTCTGCTGCGTCGACCGCAGGTCGTTCGCTCAATGATGACCTCTTGGCGGGACCAAAATTACAGAGCGACCTCTGGGCAGTCATAACGCGGTGGCGCCTCTTCAGGGTAGCGTTCTCGACGGACATAGTCAAGATGTTCCGACAGATCCGAATCCACCCTGAAGACCAGGATTGGCTGCGCATCGTATGGCGAGACGACTCCTCTCAAGCGGTCTCTGATTACAGGTTGACCACGGTGACGTACGGAACTGTTCCCGCTCCATTCCTGGCACATCGGGTGCTCCAACAGCTTGCGTCGGATGAGGAGCGCAGGTTCCTGTTGGGCGCCAGAGCCCTACGACGCCACTCTTATGTCGACGACATCCTGGCGGGCGCAGACAACCTGGAGCAAGCGTGGGAAGTCCGTCGACAGCTGACCGACATCCTGCAGTCGGCAGGGTTTCCGCTGGACAAATGGGCCAGTTCGACGCCCGAGCTTCAGTCAGCAAACTCAACGCAGAGGACCTTCCAGGATGAAGAGGTCCGCGGAGCGCTGGGGCTCCAGTGGGAGACGCAACGCGACTCGCTATCCGTCCGGGGATTCCAGCCGTCAACCACACGCATCGGGCCGACTTGGACGAAGAGGACCATCCTATCCGAGATCGCCCGGCTCTTCGACCCGTTGGGGTGGCTGGCTCCAGTATTAATCCGGGCAAAAATTCTGATGCAGGACCTCTGGCTGGCAGGAGTATCCTGGGACGAAGCCATCGCACCATCCATTCTCCAACGCTGGTCCGGCTTCAGGGAAGAGCTTCACCAGCTGGGAGACATCGCAATCCCAAGATGGACCCAGTATTCCCCGAACGACTGTGAGGTGGAACTACACGGCTTTTGCGACGCTTCAGAGCGCGCCTACGCCGCCGCCGTGTACATTTCAGTACGTCGAACGTCTGGAACGACAACATCGCTCCTGCTAGGAAAGTCCAAGGTCAGCCCAATCCAGACGCAGAGCATCCCACGACTGGAGCTGTGCGGAGCGGTACTCCTCGCCCGCCTCCTGGCATCGTTGATCGCCTCGCTGGACCTCCAAGGGGCGACAGTGCACTGCTGGACAGACTCAACGGTCGCACTCGCCTGGATCCGATCGCATCCCTCGAGGTGGAAGACGTTTGTCGCGCACAGGGTAACCGAACTGCAGACCCTTCTACCTGGAGCATCGTGGAGGCACGTCGGCACGTTGGACAACCCAGCGGACCTGGCGACGAGAGGCATATCAGCCGGCGAGCTTCGAGAGGCCTCTCTCTGGTGGAACGGTCCCTCCTGGCTCCAAGGGTCGCAGTCCGACTGGCCGAACACCGAAGAGAGTTCCGAACCAGGACGACAGCCAGAAGAGCGCCAAGTTTCAGTGGCCGTGGTCCAAGCACCGGAAGCGGAAGCGTACGCGGAGCGCTTCTCGTCATTGACTCGGCTGATCCGGACCACCGCCTACGCTCGCCGCTTCGCTACAAACTCCCGGGCCCCACATGCTCGAGTCACAGGCCCCCTGACGACGTCCGAACTGCGAGAGGCGCTCCAGGCAGCGGTGCGATCCGACCAACAGCGGTCGTTTCAAGCCGAACTCGACGCTCTTCAACGAGGTCGGGCCGTTCCATCCTCCTCTTCCCTCAAGGCACTGGCGCCGTTCGTTGACGACGCGGGACTCCTCAGGGTGGGCGGCCGCTTGCAACACTCCGAACTGTCGGAGACACGCCGCCACCCACTCATCTTGGACCGGAGCTCGCACCTGGCCACTCTGGTGATCCGAGACGCCCACCTGAAGACGCTACACGGTGGGGTCAATGCCACGATGAGCTGGGTCCAACGAATCTTCTGGATCCCACGCCGACGACCGCGAGTGAAGCGGATCCTACGCGAATTCGTCACTTGCACGAGACTGCGAGCGGCCACCGGTCACCAGCAAATGGGGAGCCTCCCAGCGGCCCGAGTGCAACCGTCGAAACCCTTCTCGCACACTGGGGTCGACTACGCCGGCCCGGTCTCACTCCGAACAGCTAAGGGAAGGGGACACAAGAGTTATAAGGGCTATATTGTCATTTTTGTGTGCCTTGCCACCAAGGCCGTGCACCTGGACGCGGTCAGCGACCTCTCCTCACTTACCTTCATCTCTGCATTCCACAGGTTTACGGCGAGACGCGGTCACTGTGAGCATCTGTACAGCGACAATGGTACGACCTTCACGGGAGCCGACCCGATCTTGAAACGGATGTTCAGCGCAGCCTCGCAGTTCTACACCTCAATTGCCGAGGAACTGGCCAATGCCGGAACCGAGTGGACGTTTATACCACCGTACTCGCCGCACATGGGAGGCCTGTGGGAAGCAGCGGTGAAGAGTATGAAAACACACCTGAAGCGGGTCATAGGCGAGGCAACACTCACCTATGAGGAAATGGCCACCCTGCTGAGTCGAATCGAAGCGTGTCTAAATTCCAGGCCACTAACCACACTGTCCGATGACACTCAAGATGACTCTCCTCTCACCCCGGGTCACTTTCTTGTGGGGGGACCTTTGCACTCCCCTCCCGAGCCACCATCCGATGACTCCACGTACTCACTCACGACACGTTGGCGACTCATTAATAATATGAACGACCACTTTTGGCGCAGGTGGAGCTCAGAGTACCTCAACGTGCTTCAACAACGCACGAAATGGCAACGTCGAGCGGAAAATCTACCCGTCGGAACGATCGTCTTGGTGAAAGACGGCCTCTCTCCGCCGACACGCTGGCCGTTAGCGCGTGTAGAGAACACGATCACCGGAGACGACGGCCTCGTCCGCGTGGTGATCCTTCGTTCTGGGGCTCGCACATTCCGGAGAGCCGTCGCCAAGGTGGTGGTACTGCCCGTGTCGGACGATCCCGATGCAAATGGATCCCCGACGTAAAACCGACATCGAAAGCAGTCCGATGTTGTCACGGCGGGCGGCGTCGTCAAACTAATCGACACGCGGGTTCAGCATCTACAACCGACGATTCCGGCCCCCCCCTCTCTGACGTCACGCCGCATTCCTGAGCGACGACAACACCGCTAACGTAAACAAACATTTCGGCGTGACTTCTCACGCCGAGGCGGGCGGCATGTTGAAGATTCCAACAAATTTTTATTTAACCATTGTAAAGCCTGTACACTGTATATATATATATTATGACACAGTATAACATATAGTAGAAAAGGATTCAATAAATTGACTAAGATCTGGCGATCGGTTTGGCGCGCCGTCGTCCCCGCACCGTCCTCCGTTCCCCGCGAGCTCCTCGGGTGGATCGAGCAGCTCGAGCCTCGTGGGCGCGACGGGGGGGAGCGGACGCGGTGGATCGACGCGCCCAGCTGATCGCTCAGTTCGAATTCGACAACACGACATTCGCTTACGTTTGATCAACCTTCCGAATCTCTCCGTAACCGTCTCGTCGGCCCGTCAATCGATTCCGTAATCAATTTCTTTTTATCTTAGAGTCCCGGTATCGTCCCGTTTTCGGAAACGACCGAGAAACTAAAACAGTTGGTTTAATGCGACGCCATACAGAAAACATTTTGATAAGTAGAAAACTATTGAACTTCCCTGAGGACGTATAATCTTCTTAAAACGTACACTAAATAATGATAATAATATACTGCAACTAACGAATCGGGAAGTTCTTTGTGTGGCTCGTGGAGAGTCACACAAAATAACATCCGTACCACTAACCCTCTCGCGAAATCGCAAAGCGAGCTACAATACCCCTACCTGCGAAGCTCGCGAAGCGAGCGAGCAACAATAACCAGCTAGTTTAGTTTTTAAATTGTACTTGTTCAAAAGGTTAATCAAATAATTATTACCATTATCCTTGCAATTCAATATATTGTAATTGAAACCACCTATCAAAATCTTTTCACTTTCAATTGAAATTTTATTCATTATTCGTTGCACAACGCTATCAGACATAGAGTTATAGTCCGCACGGCGAGAGTTGGCACGAGAACTTGTAGGTACCACGTGGTGCTCCCAGTGCGTTAAGAGTGGGACTCGCCGTTCCCCCTGCACCCCACTGACGCCATTCTGTGCCAACTCTCGCCGCGCGGACAATAGTAGCTTTTGGGTGATTTATAACGACTTATTATATAATAATTTCCGAATTTAAACGTGAACAGTTCTACATACGCATTTGAACTAAATTCCTGGTCAACAAATAATTTTTCTATTGATAATTCTGTTTTCTTTTTCATAACAAATTAATCCGCGGCTGTTGTTGTTGTTGTTGTTGTCAATGTCGGAATAATATATCATAATTTAAAATATTCAAACTCATCATCGGTTGTCGTTAATATTTCACAAGAAATTAATATATCGCTTCGATGAAGCCATGAATCTTTATTTATATGAATTAATTTACTTGTCAAAGTACCAATATTTTGATAAAAATTTCGTTACTGTTGTAATATTTTGTTCGTAACAAAATAATAAAATAAAGTAGAAAAGATATATTTTCAAATAATTTTATTTTTAAAATACATTCTCGAATAATTTTTACACACACACACACACAACATTAATTTTTTAACCTATCTATTATGCGCGAACGCCGCGATGTCGGCGCACGAAGCCGCCAGTTCGCAATCGATCAAAGAACTTTGATCGAAAGATTCGCTCTCGACGATCGCTTTCACGATATTCTTCGAGTCGCTATCCTTCACCGTACCGACGAAATTCATGAATTTAGCAGTCACCGCGAGAACATTGTCGATCAGCCACGAATACATGTTGTACACGCAGAATTCTAGATTATACAAGTTATACATAGTTTTTCCGTGATGTACAGAGCCACAAACTGATTCGACAATTTGACTAGATTCATATCATTACGATTAACTATTTGTAACGTTAAATCATCGCTAATTTTTCGACACTGTTTCTGCGTAGACGATGAAACTAAATCGGAAATATAGTCCTTCGTACGCAACAACTCTGTCCATGCATCCAGGAAAAATGCGCTCTCGTTACCGCGGTTATCTCCTATAGCCAATTCCACGCAAAAGTCATCGCCAACGCACACACCAATCTCAAAATATTTAAAATAATTGCCGGCTATGGAATATCTTCGGCTCACGACCCGTGCGCTGCACAGTGTGCAAAATGGGCTTTCTAGCTGGACAAATCGAATTTTCAAATCAACAAAAACTAACTAGGGTAACTGCACCAGTGAATGAACATTTAAGAAATTGTTCAGGAAAATATTTTATTTAAAAAAAAACTATGTGAATTAAAGGAATCTCATATATGCCAAATAGCTCCCTATACTTCATTTGTCAAAAATAAATGAACACAAATACAATGAAATTATTATTATTCTTCTTTATTAAACGTTAAATCAAAAATATGAAAAATACCAGTCAATGAACACTACATTCTAGTAATTGAATAATGCTAGTCCAATCAATGAACAAAATTACTAAACAATATTCTCCTATTTATTTAACTCTTTAATCACAATTTTATCGCTAGTATGCCGTCCGGGTTAAAATTTGTTGAAATATACAAAAGCGTTCATTTACTGGTGCCTGTTCATTCACTGGTGCAGTTACCTTAAGCAAATATTAAAACTGAAAATTGTTTCGTTATATGTTTACGGAACGTGTAAACATCACCTAAAAAGCGGACGCCTAACCTATAAATGAATAGGCACATTGCCATACGCGCTAGAAATATGTTAAAATGTACTAAGGAGTATTTATATTTCCTATGTGTGACGGATATAGCATCTTAAAACATGTATTTTCACTTTAGTAATTCCAAATTATCGATAACATTCCTCTATTTTTGTAAATTAAGTGTCAAAGACGGTACTTCTTTTTCCACAGAAACGCTTATGTTACTCCTCTCCGGTAATGAATTAGTATGTGCCCCACGTCGCCCCACGCGATGAAATGTACATTATTATAAAGTAGAGATTCTCTAGTTTATTTTAGTACCCAACTTGGCATGCAATTCGGCGCAATTCGGTGCTAATTTTTACAATGAAGTTACGTCGTTTTACGTTCACGCTCGTGACAATCACAGCCCTGTCTGGGCGCGCGTTCCGAACGCAGCCGATATCATCGACACTTAGCGGTTTGTTTAGTCTACTCGTTGAAACCTATGGATTGGTTTCTTTCGATTGTATATTTAAGAAATATACAATGATACTATCGCCGTAAATTTATTTATTTTGCTGTAAACCCAAATATTTGTCGTAACACAAATATATTTAGATATATTTTATTTACATTTGTTTATAAGTTATTAGTTATAGTTATTAGTTTATAAGTTATTAGTTTCTAGTAACCGAACGTTCCTATTTAATGCTTTCACTTTGATCTCTGTTATTTCTTTTGTTTTATATATATTTTTAATGTTTTATTATATTAAAATCATAAACAATGATAAGCCATCAAATACTTGGCGTGGCCAGGCAAGGTCAAGGTGTCGATGAATAAGAATTATTTAAAAACATACTTTCTCTCTCGCAGGCTTTCAGATAATTTGTCAATTTAAAACTCTGACTATACGATTACACATCCATTATTTTGCGTTTTTAAATAATTCTATGATCATTTATCGACACCAATACCTTGTCTTTCGCAGGCGTACAGCTAATTCATCAAATTAAATAAAGCTTTGACACATTGCGTATATTTTCATTAGTTTGCGGTTTTTAAATAATTCTTATTCATCGACACCTTGACCTTGCCTGGCCACGCCAAGTATTTGACTTCCAGGCCGCGGACATCTAGGCAAATGTCTAGATGTTACATTTTATCTTCACATTATTAAAATGTCCGCGATATGAATAATGGAATGTATTGAGTGCATTTTTGGCATATTTCGATGAAAATATGCTACTGTTGAACATAGCATTTAAGCTGTGTATAGCTGTGTCACCTTAAGCGTAGTTAGAAAGCACCGAATCTTACATTGTGTTACACAGTGTCGCCTTTGCACATTGCTGGAAAGCACCTTTATGTACTTGCAGCTCATTTCGATTTCACATTTTTTTTTTATATTGTTTATTGTCTTCTATCTTTTTTTCTTTTTGATGTATTATTTTCTTCTATTTTTGTGTGATCTTCTTTTTTTGTGATATTACTTTCTTCTATTTTTTTGTGTTCATATCATAATTATACTTTCTTCTATTTTTTTGTGTTATACTTTCTTCTATTTTTTTGTGTTATACTTTCTTCTATTTTTTTGTGTTCATAATTATTATGCCGTGTTAGCGGCTTAATTCAATTCATGTACTTGGCGTAACTTTTTTACTTTTTTGAAGTTTTGGTTGTGATCTCACTTCTTTTTACAAGAATTATAAATTACAAAGTTTTATCATCAACAGCCATGATCAATCTTATCATGGGACAGAATTAAGGATAAATTCTACGTAAGTTTAACATCTACGAAAAGAAACCATGTCCACCGCATTGCCGACCTATATTATATGTATAGTAATTTGTGTACAGTACATGGTGCGCGAAGCAGCTTATGGCGCTGAACGTATTTAACATTTGATTGTAATACAATAATGTCTTAACAGTACAACAGGATGGTTGGGGTTTGCAAATTATACCATAAGGTAATATGAACCAATATTGGTGAATATCCGCGTTCGCTACGCATATTAATACCGCCCGCGCAACACCTTACTTGCGAGAAACTCGCTACGTCGCGTTGTCCATCTGACGGTGATCGCGGTAGGTGATGCCGTCGACGAGCCCGAGCCTTGCCGAATGATCCCGAGAGTCGACGAACGAAACACGCGTGTATAGTCCATTTGGCTGAATGTGTGCGTGTAACGCGTATACGTATTATGTTGACGAAAATTGACTGACGAAGGAGAAGAATCAGAAGAAAAATCCTATCAATTCTGACTGATCCATGACATGATATTACGATATCTCTGTCATACATGGACCAATTTTATTGAATATGGTCTTATTCGAAAGCTTATATGCGGTTTACATAAGCAAAATGCCTTTCAATTTAGAAAATATTGCAGACGTGATGAGATATTAACGAAAGAAGTTTCAGGTCAGGTTAGAATGCCCGGTTTACAATGTGACGTGGCAAAATAACCACGTCACGATAACACATTAGTAGAGAAAACCCGAAAGAATATCGCGAGGACCGGACCACCCTCTAGCAGGATAATTAGGAAATCGCTAGCAGAAAGCGCTCTCTCTGGGACGTTACATAAACTAAGTTCCGATACTCTAGATTTGTGAACGTCGTGCCAATTGGCGCGACGGAAAGATTGCAGGAACGTAGCGTGGGCTCACGGAGCCCCAACGTAACGAATCGCCGGAAAAAGGGAAATTCCAAGCTGCGACTCGCAAGCCCACTCGGAACGCCGGACCAACACAACATCCTCTGCAGAGGAATTCAAAGGAACCTCGAGCCCAGGCTGAACAACCTGGAGACGCCGACGAGGGACTAAGGGACCACGAAAAGAACATAGAAGAATCGTCCCGTCGCGTCGACGTCTCGTCCCGCAACAGAATCGGTCCCTGCAGGAGCGGCTCGAGCGGTTCTGGAATGTCACGAGACATTCCCGGTGGAAGCGCGTCCGCCGTTAAGGAAAATCGAGAAATCGGCAAGGTCCGGGGCCCTTCTTGTCGAGTGCCGGCCATTAGCGCGTACGACACCGCGAGCGACAGTGATTGGTGGGCGAAAAACCGAAGCGAGTAGGGGACGCCTTACTTCCGCATCCTCGAGCCACCGAAAATTCGCGTCACTGCTGCGTAGGCTCTCCGAGCAATTAGTCATCTTGCTGCCGTTTTTGTATAATCGCGTGTGCGCTTAGTTGTATCTAGAAAGCTGCCGTTCAGCTGCGAGATAATCTGCTGCCGTTGGTAAGTGCCTACCAGATTCTCTTAAAATCGATATTATTGATTCGCGATCTTGTAAAGTGGCTCGAGCAGCGTTCGTGATTTTGTGTCGGTTTTTACGTGGGTCGTCCTTTTGACGACCACGTGTTTCGTGTGCCGAGAATCGGCTGCCCGTTTCGTGTTCCTTTGGCGAGTTCCCAGTGAGAGCGATTAGCTAGGGTTTTGCGTGTGTAAAATATGTCGCGAATTGTTCAATAGCGAAATAGCCGCGCGCAGTCACATTGTTAATTTCGTCAATTCCATCTCGACCCCGCGCCGGCCTAACATCTCGGGTTGCTGCCGACGCGGGTAATATTATTTAATCCGAGAAACGCGTGTTACATCGGGGATCTGTACGCTTCGTTCCTCGCGGATAAATACGCACGTGTTACCGGCGTCGTACAGATTCCAACGCGGCCATCTTGTATCCGCGAGCCGCGTGCGTATCGACTTGTTATCGAACATGCCGATCCTTTCCGATTGCCGTAAACAATAGTATATTCTGATCTTAATTTTTCATTCGTTAGAGTCCGTGGCCATATTCGATTTCACACAGTATTTTTGCCTGCCGTAAATAAATCTTTTGTTCACACCAAGTGCTGTGTGAATCATTTGCGAGGTCCGTTCTCGCCGTGGAGAACGTCCTGTCCGATCCCGCGTGTAATCCTGGCCCTTAACCAACTATTCCGGTCCTCGCGAACGTTAATCCGAATTCTCCTTTGCGCGAATAACTTTGTGGGCATCTCAGATCGCCTGGCGCCCGAAATATTAACAACCTTGACGAGAGTTCGAATTCGCGTTGTTTATCGCGGGTGGACTGCGTCCATCACGGCTAGACGCAGCCCGGTTCCAACCTATAAAACCCGTAGCCGCTTGTTTTTCCGCCTCTCGTTACCTGGTATCGGGACCCGGGAAAATAGGCCGCGTGATAACAAGTAAAGATACGCGGTAGATAGCGACAGTTGACATCGATAATTTTTCATGTACTTGGCGTCGAGACGCTACCGCGTCTCTAGATTGACATTCTTTTTGTTTATAATTAAAAATGACGTCTTCCTTGATAATATCTACTACTTGTTAACTCATTGTGTTACATAGATCCATTACTAACTTCGTTGTATATTATATTTAATTATAAATCACTTAAAATATATTGTTTAATTAACAAAAACCAACTAAATGTTCTCAAAAGTTAATAATTATTCATAGTTTATGCAACTGTAAACATATCAATTGATAAATATAGAGAAATAGGCGATTTAGAGTTTTGTCCAGCTAAAAAGGCCATATTGCACACTGTGCACTGCGCAAACTCCTCGGCGATTGCATCATTGAAATGGACTGCTGTTGAGAAACCTTGCAACAGATTACAAAAAAATTAGACGTTTTTCTAAATTTTTTTTCACAATTTTTTTCATCTTTCTACTTACATATTATTTAGTCTCCTCTTTTTGGACGGCTCCTCGACGTTTGAACGCTCGGACGGATGGCGGTTGTACTGCATCTTGCAACGTTTTTTAGCGATGGTTGTCTCGATCTGAAGCTTGACGCTCGGAATACGTCGTTTTATAGCATGTCCCCCTACCACTTCTTTTTACAGATAATATCAACAATCCTCTCCCCCCACAGTTACAGACTTGCAATAATCTTCCTACCACTTCCTTTGCTTTTACGAGGGATAAAAAATGACTTCTTCATCGATGCTATAATGTCCCCAAGGAAGAGTATCCATAAAATTATTGCAAATATGTCGCTTGTCGTCATGCGGACTCAACGCTAATTTCGTTTCCGACATCGAGTATACCTGATGCCGTACGGACACTATGCGATTACCGGTAACGCTCTTTTCCGTATGATTACGAAGGCATTCGACATAGTCTTCGAAACTTATATCCCGATCGGTAACGTTTGTCCTGATGCCTTTGATCTTTTTAGTATCCCGGTCACCGTGCACGCGAATCGCGTACATTTTCGAATGAAGCCCTACGAACTCAGTCATAATTTTACCGCCGTTCTCATCCTTCATCAATCCGAGCTGTTTATTGTTCGCGATGGGGACGCCGTAAACGTTGTTCGCGGCATAGTTACTGGTATCGTATCGATGGATATCGCGTTTCAACAGCGCCTCGTACGCGTCATCGCAAGCGATCTGGTATATCAGGCTGTCCGTGTCCGTGTACAAAATCTTACAATTTTGCTGGAATTTTGGCTGCATGTACTCGTAATGGAAGTTGTACAAATGAAATTTCGAAATATTTAATATGGACATGTCTACGTAGATTGGTTTGTAAAATTTAACAAGCAGCTTTTTCAGCTGAACCGCGACAAAGTCCTCGGAAAACACCGCACAGCTGTGAAAATTCGGTCTAGCTATCAATCGTTCGACGCCGTGTCTACCGCTCCATCGAGAAAGTAATTTCACGATCGTATGATTTCGTACGTTCTCCATAGTTTTTCCAAACACGGCATTGTTCATTAATTTGAATAAATTCTTGGAAAAATCATTCGTGGCGTTGGCGCGTAATTTCGTGTTCAAATCGATGTAGCCGTGCAACCATCGCGACTGCCGAAACTCTAAAAGTCTATGTATTTACCGCAATTTCAAATTATGCTTCAAACTTTGTTGGGGGTATCTGTAATGTACAACGTATTGCTCCTTATCGCGAAGTGTTGCCATCAACTTTTTCTGCGTACTCGAGTCTGTCGCCGTGTTGTGACTTGGACAAAACGGAAGATCCGCGTGAGCATCGTGAATTTCGCGCGGATACTCTAAATCCACCTCCAAAATGTATCCTATGGGACTATCAGCCGGAACGGATTCGACGTCGAAATTATCCACGTCCACCCATCGAAAGTCTCCGTGCGGCAGAGGTTGCGACATTGCCCAACCGTACAGATTATTAACGTCGAAATACATTAAATAGGTGGACGGTTTGGTCGAGTCGTGCGTAGACATATATTTGTTGTTGGCGTGCGCATATCTGTGAGAACACTGGCTCAATCCTCCGCGTATTCCCCGCTCCACGAACAAAAGCATATCAACGTCTGTCAACAACTCCAATTTCGATCTTTGTCATTTTCAACATCACGTCCCACGCGAAACCGGGGAGCGTGTAATAATGCGCCGGATCGAGCTTGTAATTCTCGAGACATTCATCGCGAGAATTTTCGAAAACATCCGCCAACAACAACACATCCAATTTTAAGTATAAATCGCTGTACTGTCCAAGCGTTTGTACAGCGAAACGCGACCAAACCGTATTCATGTGTAGGTAATCGACGTCGGATATCTCGCTGCCGTACAACCGATTGTAAAATACCTCGCGCGGCGGCAAACACGTGTCGTTTAATTTGTCGTACGACGTTAGATAGTCGTACGGAAAGACGCCTTTTCTAGTCAATAATTTGAAATCGTCGCGGGAAAGATGCGCAAATTCGCTCTTTACCGTCGATATTTACGTTTTTCGTGAAAGAGATATACTTCTCTTTCGTCAATGGTAACACGTCTATCCGTCCCTTGAACGAGTTTGCTAATTCCTTGATGATTAAATGTGCGTCGTAGCCTGATAGATTATGGAAAACCACCGGTATCACGTACGAAATTTGATAGCTTAAATTGCATCCGTTATGATCCGGACCGCGATACGCGCCCGTGAGATGACAGTGATCATAGACCCTCGTCGCGTCGGAAGTGTCGAACGGTTTCTCGCAGATGTGGCAATGCGTGGCCGTAAGAAAATTTAATTTTTCCGATTCGGTTAGCGGATTCATCGGTACCGTTCGGTCGAATATCGGCTGTAATTTATGACTGAGTTTGTACAACCTGTTCGCAAACCATGCGGCGCATCCCTCTTTCTCGCGATAAACCTGATACTCGCACAAAGATTCGTCGTAGCGGCAATGCATGTAAGTAGGATATATAGGCGGGTTCTAGCACACCACTTATCATTGTGGGCAGATTCCTGCCTTACCGGCATTTTAGCTTATAGCGCGAGCATATTTTTGCGGGGTGAGGGGGATTAGCTTAGAACACAACCATATTTTGCGGGGGGCAGGGTGAGGGGGGGATTACCTTATAACGCGAGCATATTTTTGGGGGGTGAGGGGTGGGGGGGTTTCCTCATGGGTGGGTATTGCGTAAGCCCCCGTTCGTAGGCGAGGGGGAGGGGGGAAAGGGAGGGGGGATAATTTATTGTTGAAGTAATAGTTTAAATAAAGACCAGTTTCCTGGTACTGCTTTCAAGGCCTGTTTCCTGGTATTGCGCAAGCCCCCGTTCTTTGATGGTTATCTATATCATGCAAGATGTAAGAGGAGTGTTTTCATTGTCCTTAGTAGCAACATCCGTTCGCGGCTGATACCGAGTTGCCAAACCGTGATATTCGATCACATATTTTCGCACAGCCCGTTCCTTATCATTCCTTTGAAGAACGTTATTTTCTTATCTGTATCATGCAAGATGTAAGAGGAGCGTTTTCATTATCCTTAAGCAACATCCGTTCGCGGCTGATATCGAGTCGCGATATCTGACCACATCATTTTGCACAGTCCGGTCCTTATCATTTCTTTCTCCCTTTCATTGTAGTTGGTGGGGGGTGAGGAGGTAGCAATAACTAAATAAGACGCGAAGGACTGCTGTCATAGCATTCGCGAACGTTGCAAGCGTTGCCGAGTTAAAGTTATTCGAATTCGCGACTATACCGTGACAATTTTCGCGTACGTACTTGTGCGGAATGAACGTATCGGAAGAAACTGATGGCATGACCGCTCCAACGTTGAAAAATATAGCTTGGCCTCACGTTATAAATTCATACTTGAGCGATCATTTCTCCATCGAGCAGAAATCGATGGTGGAACGTTTAATGCGAAACGACGTAACGAGTCGCGTATGTTTCGCTTACACGAAAAGATTTAGCCAAGTTGTCGTGCAATGGCCTGCGCGCGATTCCCCATCCGCGATATTGGACATCATTGAAACGGGTGAACGTCGCATCGTTGGTTGCGAAGCGTAATTACATTTTGGAGACTTTTCTAATCCGGCGAGTTGGGAGTAGCAGCATTGTTTCGCGGACACAGTGTTTACAGTGACAAAAGTATCAGCGGGAAAAAGCGGCAAGATGATTGAAACGTGTAAAAACATGTTGAAGTGTTTGACGCGCATGTCGATGCTGGTGAAAACCATGGACGAGTATCGCGAATGGCATCGCTCGTACATCGAGTCTCTGCAGTGTTGCGTCAATTACCTATCCAGTGAAAAGGAACAATTGTCGATGGGCCAGAAATTTAGCTTAACATCGACTATGTGCCGTATGAAGACTTTGAACGTTTCGTTGAATCATCGTGTTTCCTCGTCGCGCGTCGGTAGAGGTTTATACGATCGCAGGGGTGCGAGAGCGTCGACGCTTATTGGGAAGATATCGAGTCGGCGTTTAAAACTCGCATATCGAGCGGTATCGTTATCAACGTCGAACACATCGACCCCAAACAATTTCTGCAGCACGCGAAACGAATAGTTACGGGACGCGTTACGGAATTTTTAAACGCGCATTCATCGTTGAAAGCTAACGTAACGTTGGAGGCGGAATTCATGCAGCGCGCCAACGAGGTTTCCGTGAAAAGTTTCGGCACGCGAAACGTTGCGTTGTTTCGTACGAATAATCTACGACAATGGTACCAGAAAGACGTTGTGCCGACGATTTTGACATCGATGGAGGAATTTCAAGAGCGAGACAGCGGGTGGGCGCTGTCGAAGATACTACACTTGACCGTCAACTTTAGCAAATATCAACCGTTGCAAGCCGGTTGCACCGCCGCATGCAGCGTACCTCGAGCGATACAGTTGAAGAAAGCGGTCGTGAACGTGAAGAGCAACGACGACGCATGTTTTTTTTGGGCGATCGTGGCAAGTCTCTATCCGGTCGAGAGAAATCCATCGCGCGTGTCGGCGTATCCACACTACAAAGAGGTGCTTCCGAAAACCGAAGGTTTTCAACTGCCTATGTCGTTCAAAGACATCCCGAAATTTGAACGAGAAAACGACGTTTCCGTGAACGTGTTCGAATGGAAGCGCAAGAAATGCGTAACGCTTCATTTGACCGAGAAGAAACGGGAGGGAAGACACGTCAACCTGCTGTTTCTACAGAATGCTGCAAAGACGCATGGCCATTTCGCGTGCATACGAAATTTGTCAAGATTGGTTTCGTCGCAGCTTACCAAGAAGAAAAATCAGAAGTATATTTGCGATCGGTAAGTTACATTTATTTATTTTTTTTTTAAAATTGTTTGAAGGAAAAGACATGATTTTTTCCCTTCCCACAGGTGCTTGCAATATTTTCCCACGCCGGAGAGATTAGACGTTCATACGGTCGACTGCGAACGGATGAACGATTGCGCTTTGATGCTTCCAATATCGGAAGAAGACAAGTGGTTGCGGTTCAAAAATTATACAAACAAGGAGCAGGCGCCGTTCGTAATCTATGCCGACTTGGAGTGCCTGCTGCTGCCCGAGGGACGGGAAGGGCATGACCGCGCGGCACGCGTACAGTATCAACATCACCACGCGTTTAGCATAGGATACTATATGCATTGCCGATACGACGAATCGTTGTGCGAGTATCAGGTTTACCGCGATAAAGAGGGATCCGCCGCGTGGTTCGCGAACAGGTTGTACGAACTCAGTCGTAAATTACAGCCGATATTCGACAAAACGGTACCGATGAATCCGCTAACCGAATCGGAAAAGTTAAATTTTCGTACGGCCACGCATTGCCACGTCTGCGAGAAACCGTTCGACACTACCGACGCGACGAGGGTGCACGATCATTGTCATCTCACGGGCGCGTATCGCGGTCCGGCTCATAACGGATGCAATTTAAGCTATCAATCTTCGTACGTGATACCGGTGGTTTTCCATAATCTATCAGGCTACGACGCGCATTTTATCATCAAGGAATTAGCAAACTCGTTCGAGGGACGGATAGACGTGTTGCCATTGACGAAAGAGAAGTATATCTCTTTCACGAAAAACGTAAATATCGAGGGTGAAGAGTTAAAGCATGCAAAGTTTTTGAAATTCCGCTTCATCGATTCGTTCAAGTTCTTGAACTCGAGTCTGGAGAAACTGTCGTCATACTTGGACGAAACTAAATTACGCATCGTACGAGGTGAATTTCCACATCTTTCCCGCGACGATTTTAAACTGTTGACCAGAAAAGGCATCTTTCCGTACGACTATCTAACGTCGTACGACAAATTAAACGACACGTGTTTTCCGCCGCGCGAGGCATTTTACAATCGGTTGTACGGCAGCGAGATATCCGACGTCGGTTACATTCACGCGAATACGGTTTGGTCGCGTTTCGCTGTACAAACGCTTGGACAGTATAGCGATTTGTACTTAAAATTGGATGTTCTGTTGTTGGCGGATGTTTTTGAAAATTTTCGCGACGACTGTCGCATCGCGACACTTTAGAGTGAGCCGACGACAATGCAACGCCATCGAACTGGTCTAACAAAGCGAAGACCGTGTTCCGCTTAAAACACATATAACCATACGAACAAAGCAAAGATCGCGTCCTGCCTACAATACATATAAATTCATACGAAATATAAGGTGAAGATCGCGTTCCACCTATCCGTTACAAATATTAACATAAAACATAATGTGAAGATCGCGTTCCACACAAGTGCGCACTTGTACGAATCAGCGTCCGGCGAAGAACGAGTTCCGCCTGTGACGTTTATATCAAGTCATACGAAACAATATCGAACAAGAAACACGCGGCTCACTCGAAGACAGCGATCGGACGACTTTAGGCAATCGGAGACCCGCCGATACGGGTTTCGCGTTTGCAGTGTATGTACCAAATATCGTATTCATATTTTATATCCCCGAAGAGATATCCGCTCTTTCGAAAAAATGCGCGCGGCCGTCGGCTTGTTGTCATCAACGTTGCCCGACGAAACAAATAAACAAAGATCTGGTCACCATGGGGAGAACGAGGTCCCCGGCCAGAAGACGGTGTCGATCATTCAGTTGTCTCGAGTTGTCAGAGAACCTTATATAAAAACGCAATAAACACGTTTTTTGAAGAATATACTTTATTCAAATTTCCCACACAAGTTGCGAAACCACGGAGTGTGCGGGATCGCTCCGACGCGCGGACGTTTGTACGCGTAACAACGACTGTCTCGAGAATTACAAGCTCGATCCGGCGCATTATTACACGCTCCCCGGTTTCGCGTGGGACGTGATGTTGAAAATGACAAAGATCGAATTGGAGTTGTTGACAGACGTAGACATGCTTTTGTTCGTGGAGCGGGGAATACGCGGCGGATTGAGCCAGTGTTCTCACAGATATGCGCACGCCAACAACAAATATATGTCCACGCACGACTCGACCAAACCGTCCACCTACTTAATGTATTTCGACGTGAATAATCTGTACGGTTGGGCAATGTCGCAACCTCTGCCGCACAGAGACTTTCGATGGGTGGACGCGGACAATTTCGACGTCGAATCCGTTCCGGCTGATAGTCCCATAGGATACATTTTGGAGGTGGATTTAGAGTATCCGCGCGAAATTCACGATGCTCACGCGGATCTTCCGTTTTGTCCAAGTCACAACACGGCGACAGACTCGAGTACGCAGAAAAAGTTGATGGCAACACTTCGCGATAAGGAGCAATACGTTGTACATTACAGATACCCCCAACAAAGTTTGAAGCATAATTTGAAATTGCGGTAAATACATAGACTTTTAGAGTTTAGGCAGTCGCGATGGTTGCACGGTTACATCGATTTGAACACGAAATTACGCGCCAACGCCACCAATGATTTTTCCAAGAATTTATTCAAATTAATGAACAATGCCGTGTTTGGAAAAACTATGGAGAACGTTCGAAATCATACGATCGTGAAATTACTTTCTCGATGGAGCGGTAGACACGGCGTCAACGATTGATAGCTAGACCGAATTTTCACAGCTGTGCGGTGTTTTCCGAGGACTTTGTCGCGGTTCAGCTGAAAAAGCTGCTTGTTAAATTTTACAAACCAATCTACGTAGACATGTCCATATTAGATATTTCGAAATTTCATTTGTACAACTTCCATTACGAGTACATGCAGCCAAAATTCCAGCAAAATTGTAAGATTTTGTACACGGACACGGACAGCCTGATATACCAGATCGCTTGCGATGACGCGTACGAGACGCTGTTGAAACGCGATATCCATCGATACGACACCAGTAACTATGCCGCGAACAACGTTTACGGCGTCCCCATCGCGAACAATAAACAGCTCGGATTGATGAAGGATGAGAACGGTGGTAAAATTATGACTGAGTTCGTAGGGCTTCGTTCGAAAATGTACGCGATTCGCGTGCACGGTGATCGGGATACTAAAAAGATCAAAGGTATCAGGACAAACGTTACCGCTCGGGATATAAGTTTCGACGACCATGTCGAATGCCTTCGTAATCATACGGAAAAGAGCGTTACCGGTAATCGCATAGTGTCCGTACGGCATCAGGTGTATTCGATGTCGGAAAAGAAATTAGCGTTGAGTCCGCATGACGACAAGCGTCATATTTGCAATAATTTTATGGATACTCTTCCTTGGGGACATTACAGCATCGATTAAGAAGTCATTTTTTGTTCGCCCCCCTCGTAAAAGAAAAGGAAGTGGTGGTGGGGAGATTATTGCCAGTCTGGAACTGTCGGGGAGGGGATGCGTCCATTTTGATGATCTTATCTGTAAATAGAAGTGGTAGGGAGACATGCTATAAAACGACGTATTCCGAGCGTCAAGCTTCAGATCAACCGCTAAAATCGTCGCAAGATGCAGTACAACCGCCATCCGTTCGAGCGCTCAAACGTCGAGGAGCCGTGCAAAAAGAGGAGGCTAAATAATATGTAAGTAGAGAGAGAGAGAGAGAGAGAGAGAGAGATGAAAAAAATTGTGAAGAAAAGAAATTTAGAAAATCGTCTAATTTTTGTAATCTGTTACAGGGTTTCCCAACAGCAGTCCAGATCATCGATGATGCAATCGCCGAGGAGTTTGCGCAGCGCACGGGTCTTGAGCCGAAGATATTCCATAGCCGGGAATTACTTTAAATATCTCGAGATTGGTGTGCGCGTTGGCGATGACATTTGCGTGGAACTGGCTATAGGAGATAACCGCGGTAACGAGATCGCATTTTTCCAGGATGCATGGACAGAGCTGTTGCGCACGAAGGAGTATATTTCCGATTTAGTTTCATCGTCTGCGCAGAAGCAGTGTCGGAAAATTAGCGATGATTTAACGTTGCAAATAGTTAATCGTAACGATATGACTCTAGTCAAATTGTCGAATCAGTTCGTGGCTCTGTACATCACGGAAAAAACTATGTATAGCTTGTACAATCTAGAATACTGCGTGTACAACATGTATTCGTGGCTGATCAACAATGTTCCCGCGGTGACCGCTAAATTCATGAATTTCGTCGGTACGGTGAAGGATAGCGACGCGAAGAATATCGCGAAAGCGATCGTCGACAGCGAATCTTTCGATCAAAGTTCGTTGATCGATTGCGAACTGGCGGCTTCGTGCGCCGACATCGCGGCGTTCGCGCATAATAGATAGGTTAAACAAAATTAATGTTGTGTGTGTGTGTGTGTGTGTGCGTGCGTGCGTGCGTGCGTGCGTGCGTGCGTGCGTGCGTGCGTACGTGCGTGCGTGCGTGCGTGCGTGTGTGTGTTTATAATGTAAATACATTTTTTTTTTTTAAATAATATTATTTTGAGAATATCTCTTTTGTCCGTTTATTATATCCTTCGGCAAAACTAAACTCCCCACCCTGACTCAGTAACCTGTGGATTCTTCAGACTCAGTTTTAATAATCAATCCGAGTCTGAAGAATCTTGTCTCATTCAAGAACAGCATCACACTTATCTTCTCGTCCAAGTCCTACTGTGCAGCTTGGTCTGGTTACGGTTTAAGAATTACGCAAACAAAGACCAGGCACCGTTCGTAATCTATGCCGACTTGGAGTGTCTGCTGCTGCTGCCTGAGGGACGGGAAGGACAAGGCCGTGCGGCACGCGTACAGTATCAACATCACCCAGGCACCGTTCGTTATCTATGCCGACCCTCAGATAACGAACGGTGCCTGGTCTTTGTTTGTGTAATTCTTAAACCGTAACCAGACAAAGCTGCATAGCAGGACTTGGACGAGAAGATAAGTGTGATGCTGTTCTTGAATGAGACGAGATTCTTCAGACTCGGTTTGATTATTCAAACGGGGTCCAAGTATCCGCATGTTACTGAGTCATGGTGCGGAGTTTAGTTCTGCTAAAGTAGGTGGTTGAGGCTGTATATATACAAATCGTTGACGGATCGTGTACTAGCGAGAAAGGATAGAGACAACGTCGCTATCAGTCCATCTTGTGGCGAGGGTGGAAAGTTAGCCGACACACATTACTAGACTGTAAGAAGTTTATTTAAATTTTATTGCAAATTACATTTTTCACAATTCCTATAGAATAAAAGAATACAATTAAAAGTAGAGAAAAAATTAATTAACATAACTCTTACATATAAAGTATAGTCGATGGTAGAAAAATACGATTAAAGTATATTCGTTTCAGGTATCCATGAATTATGCGACGCGTCCATCCCCAACCATTTTACGTACACGTTATTTCCTTTCCTGCGTAATATTTTTTCAACTAAGTATATGTCAGGATATTTTGTCGCGCGTATCTCGTGTTCGTAAAATCCTCCGGCGATGGATTTGTCCTTCGCGTCGGCCAAGAGGTATGTGACAGGATTCGTTCGTTTCACCGCGATAATCTTGAATATTTCGGTTGACCAGTTCGGCGTGTATCCTTTGTCAAATAGGGTTTTGAACTTGCTAACGCGCACGCGATCATTGAGCTTAAATTTGGCGCGGCCAGCGATCTTCACTTTGCGGTACACGGTGGACAGAAGGTGGCCGGCATTTTTACGGTTCACGTCAACGGGTCGCATACGAATGGTACGATGTTTTCGATTATTGTAGTTCTCGGTCAACGTGGGGAGCTCATCGATCCAATGATATTTTCCGCTCAACGAGAAAAATTTCCACATGCTGTTCTTCAGCGTGCGATTGAAACGTTCCACTACGGACGCTTTCATAGGGCTAAACGTGGAATAGAGGTTGATGTTGCGACTCTTCAGATAGTCTTGAAACGTTTCATTGTAGAATTCTTTTCCCATGTCGGTGTGCAAGTTGTTCGGGGCTCTACCGTCCTTCTCCAACGCCGACGCGAAAGCATTGCACACGTCGCGCGCATTTTTACTCTTCAAAGGAACCGCCCATGCGTATTTGCTAAATACATCGATTATCGTGAGAATATATCGATACCCACGATTTTTTCGCGCGTATTTTTGAACGTCGACTATATCGGC
The DNA here is from genome assembly GCA_963971365.1 of Lasioglossum villosulum. NCBI lineage: Eukaryota > Metazoa > Arthropoda > Insecta > Hymenoptera > Halictidae > Lasioglossum > Lasioglossum villosulum. The sequence continues at coordinate 15,146,822 of OZ020501.1, read as the reverse complement.
TTGCCAAAGATCGTCGAAACCTCGCACGACCACGCGTCTACGCGGGTAAAAACGTCTCGCCTGAGCGTGCAGCTCTTCCACAACGTTCTTTTTACTCATCGTCGAGTAATTGTCGTAATCTTATCCGATTATTCGCTTTTTAATCGCGTCTCCAATAATTGATGACTGATTCGACCGTTGAAAGCGACGTCTCTTGCTGTCTCTACTCGACGCGACGTATCTGCGCGTATACTTTCTCGAGTTTCCCATATATACTTTTCGTGGCGACACACAGTACAGATACAGGTACAGCTACAGCTACAGCTACAGCTACAGGTACGGCTATTGTATGGTATGCGGTATGGCTGTTGTACATCTATCCATGGATCTCTCTCTCAATATCGGTCCGCGCGTTTCTTTTACGAGATTAATTTATTATTACTTCATATACCTTTTCCTTCAAGGCCTCGTCGATGCGTGAATCGGTCGATTTCGTATTTTCGTTTGCATTTTGTATCGTAGCCAGTATTTCGGACTTTATCGTTTCTTTAGCGGTTTCCAGTTCTTTGATCAGTTTTTTCACGATCTCGGATTCGAGCTTCGCGTTAAGCGTGTCCACGTATAGTTTGGTTGCGGCGTGATCGTTTGCCTCGGGATTCGCCACGCGTACGATCCTCATACCTTTCGCGTCGTACAATGTGGTATCGTCGTTCAAACATATAGCGTTATCGCGCACATAACTTTTAAAAACGCCGGGATAGAAAATCGGAGAAACATTCGACTCGTGTTTGTTCGCTTCTCGGAGCACCATACCAAATTTGTTGATAGACATTTTTTTTTTCGCTCGAGTTAGTCCTCTTCTTCTTCTTCTTCTTCTTCTTCTTCTTCTTCTTCTTCAGTTATCAACAACTCGTATCGTTTGGACAACCGTTTTACCTGCTCTTCGATGCACAGTATTCGTTGAAATATCTCATCCAGTTTTATCTTTAGACTTTGAAATTTAAAGTTCCAGTTTTCGCCGTTGTCGTCGTCGTCGTCTCCTCCCGAGGATATCATTTGATTCGTTTCGCAACAATTAAGACGAATACGCATTTTTACGAACCGTAACAATTTCATCGATCGACATTTCATTCGTCACTGACTCGACGAACGCGCGCGCGCTTTAATTTATAATTATACCGGCTTCGCGAAGTTCCTCGATTATCGACATTATTTCATTGTCATGGTTGGAATGACCGGCGTACTTCGAAGCGGTTAACAATTTCAGACGATCGACGAGTTCGTTCGGATCGTCCCAATGCACGTAATCGATCGAATGGTCGGTCACGCGCATAAAAGTTGGAAGATTAATCCCTCGTCCACCTCGCGACGAAAACAACGGCCCTATAATTTTCTTATACTTGTAACCTCTGTTTCCCTTTAGCTGATTCCCGCGTCGATGCGCATTCGTAAGAGTGAGAATTTTTTTGTACGCATTCTTATCGTCCTCGGTGTACAGCCGCTCATCAGGCAGTTTATTGAATATCAATTCGTAAAGACCGCGAGTCCCCGCGTACCGTACCCCGTCAACGATGACGTCATCGTTGCTGCCCACGTCGAACGTGGAATTTCCCAGCATCAGCTTATCGTCTTGGGGATATACTCCGTACACGTTGTCAAATTTTATCGATGGTCCGGTGAAAAAATTTTTTAAATACTCGCGCGCCAACGGTCCTAAATTCTCGGATAGATGTTGATTTTCCTCTCGATGAGTTTCAGGATTTTCAAAAATATCGCGCATCGAAATTTCCAAAGATGCCGGGCTCGATGACTCGAAGATATCCTGTCGCGGTACCGCCGTCGCAGGCTCGTTGATCTCAACCATACTTTTCTTCGTAGAGGATGGTGGTGTTCCTCCAATATCCGGGTATCTTCTTTTTCTTCGCGGGGTGGGGGACGACGGTGGCGTTTCCTCGATATCCGCGTTGTCGTTCGGGTCAACAGTAGCCGTATTTTGAACTATCTGTTTCAACGGTTCGACGATCGGCCGTAAATTCACTTGCAAATTCTCCTCGGTCGCCATTTTCCCAACTTTCAACGCCAAATACTTTTTCCGTATGGTATCGCTGGTCTTCGCTATTTCGTTCGCGATCGAAGCTCGCAGCTTCTCCTTCTTTTCCTTTTGGGACGACATCTGTGATTGGAAGCGCAAGAGAGAGAGAGAGAGATTTACAACCGCGATACAGGACCGACAACCCTCACCGAACAACTGTACCCGTTACAGTACGACAAACTCATTAAATCCACGTCTGTAACGACCGTGATTCGCAGGGCTGTCTTTATCCATTACGAGAAATCCATACTTCTTTCGCCAACAATTCGCGCATAACGCGCTAAACGTCTCGAACGACATATCGGTATTTACATGATCCTGATGAATGTGACGCAAGTTCATGGTATCCTGTTTGAACAGAATCAACATATTGGCATTGTCGCGAATTAAATGTTTAGGTATTCTCGCGTACGACTGACCCAGGTAGAAGCAATCGACGTGCGAATGTCTACCCATCGCGAAATACTCTCTCATGATATCCTGCTCGTCGCACGCCACGTCGTCGAAGATGAATATCGAATCGGGTCGTGCATCTGCAGGGGGAATTACGTCGGCGTTGTCCGCGAACGCGAAGTAGCCTACATCCTCCCCCACGGATGAGAACAGTTTGTTCAAGTATTGATATTTTGGCTGGTTCAACGATTTCGAGTACACGTAAACGTTTGCGAATCGTAGTCCGTTCACGCTTTCCAACAGGCTAATCATAACGTTCGTTTTACCGCATCCTGACGGGCCGCTTATGACGCATCGTACGGTGCGTGGTAACAGTGATCCATGTTTTCGCATCGTCTCGTCGCAATCGTCGAACGCGCGACACATTGGAACGCGAATATCCAAAGATTGTCTTACGAAACGCATGATCTGATTGATTCGACGAGCAGGGTGGGTGGGCAGTATTTATACGAGAGCTCGAACGCTGTCGGTATCAGTCATCCTCCACCCCTCCGAGAGAGAGAAAATAGGATCCACGTTTTCTTTAAAAGAGAGAGAGAGAGAGCGGAAAAAATAGCTTATGCGCGCGAATCATCGTTCGCGACGACGTCTCGGTCCGCATACGGGTAAGGGGATTTTAAACAGAGCTATAAACGCGTTACCGTTCGAATTGCATATACCTGGTTATCAATTCTGCGGCCCCGGTACGAAACTGTCCAAGCGATTAGCTCGTGGGGATCGGGGAATCAATCCGTTGAATGCGGCCTGTCGCGAGCACGATATAGCGTATTCGCGGTGCAAGGATCTTGGAAATCGTCACGCGGCCGATCGCGTTTTTGCGGATCGAGCGCTGCATCGACTAACGTCCGGAGACGCTGCGTTGGGAGAGAAAGTGTCCGCGGCTGCAGTGTTGGCAGCCATGAAAACTAAAACGAAATTGGGCATGGGTTTGATAAAGAAAAAAGGTGAAAAGAGAAAAAAGAAAACGGGAAAACGAATTCTCCCGATCGCCAAACGCGGTGGTTTTCTGCCGTTGTTGTTGCCTGCTTTGTCGGCCATAGGAGCATTGACGGGTGGTGCCGCGGGAGTAGTCAAAGTTATAAACGATGCAAAAGCTGCGAAGAAACAATTGCAAGAAGCGGAGCGACACAATCAAGTCATGGAGGGTCGCGGGTTACGTCTCGCACCGTATAAGCATGGGAAAGGTTTGAAGGGAGGAGAGAAGAAAAAAAAACAACGAAGAAAGACAACACGACGACAGATGTCGAATTGATGGGCATCTGTAAAGGATTACCATACTTTCGCGGAGTTTTTATGCGTGACGATTTGCCGCCGCGCGCGTGGATAAAGGAGCAAGGTATAGTCAATCTAGATAATAGTCGTGGGCCGGGGACGCACTGGGTCGCCTATATAAAACGCGGCTCGCGTGTCAAATATTTTGATAGTTTTGGAAATCTTCGACCGCCGATCGAGTTGATTCGCTATTTCGGTGCGAACGCGACCATCTTGTATAACCACGAACGTTTTCAAAACTACGACGAAAGCGTGTGTGGACAATTGTGTGCGAAGTTTCTCCGAGAAACCACGTTATAAATTCTCTCTCTCTCTCTCTCTCTCTTCTCTCTCTCTGTACTCTGTACGATGCATTCGAAAAATTCATTTACGTTCACGTTGTCGGGAAGAAGCAGCGTACTGTCGTCCAAGCACTTTCCACCCATAGATCTGAGCAATGGCGAATACGAGCTGGGGTTGCTCGATTTGCAAACTTATTACACGATACCGAACATCAGCGCCAACATCGGAAACAATCGATTCTATTTCGGCGAAAAAGACGAGGAGATCGTCATACCCGACGGTTCGTACGAATTGGAGGCGATAAACGCGTACCTGAGACGCGAAATATGCGCGCGATATCCTCCAAAAAATGTTGACGAGTCGTCCATCACCTCCGATATCGAATATCCTCTGATCTTACGAGCGAACACCAACACCATGAAAAGTGAAATTATAAGCAAGTATCGAATAAACTTTGCAAAGCCTTGCAACGTGGGATCGATCCTCGGATTTTCCATGAATCGCGTTTTACCGCCGAACGCGTGGCATACGTCGAACGCACCTGTGAACATCATCAGCGTGAATATCGTACGAGTGGAATGCAACGTAACCACCGGATCGTACGACAACGGTAAACTCGTTCACACGATACACGAATTCGCGCCTCAGGTACCACCAGGGTATAAATTGTCGGAAACGCCCGCGCAAGTCATTTACCTTCCGATCGTTGCACGAGCAATTGACGATTTAACGATCCGCATAGTTGATCAATCCGGACGTTTGATCGATTTTCGAGGTGAAGAAATCACGGTGCGACTGCATGCGCGTCGAAGCAATGCTAATTCATAACAATACGGCATTCTATACGTTGAACAACAACAACAACAACAACAACAACAGCAACAGCACCACATTGATTCGCAAGAAAGTAACCGCTGAGAAAAACGTAAAGTCATCGATTCGTAAGAAATTAACCGCTGAAAACGTCAAGTACCTACGATCTTTGGGATTTATTGTTAAAAAGTGAAAGGAAAACAAATCATGTCCGACGATATTTTGACATCTCCGAAGCGCCGATCTTCGACAATCGCATAACGAAGATTGAACTGCACACGTACAATCCGTATGCCAACACGACGTTCGAAAACAGCGATGAGATAAGGATACCCATTCAACAACAAGATCTGTACACGCTCCCGTGTAAAAGCTTCCTATACGTTGAGGGAAAACTTAGTTTACCGGGGCAACTTCAATTAGCCGCTGGAGCAGTAGGAGAATCACGCGTCGATACAACTCTCGAGAGCAATGCCGTTGCGTTTATGTTCGAGGAAATACGCTACGAATTGAACGGTGTGGAAATCGATCGGTCCAGAAATCCCGGTGCGACGACAACTCTCAAGAATTACGTGAGTCTGTCCAGAACGAGAAGCGATGCATTGTCCAACGCCGGCTGGCTGTATGGCAATGATCAGCGGAAACTGACTGCAACGGACACGGCTGCGATACATTTCAACTTTTGCGTGCCTATGAGCGTTTTATTAGGCTTCTGCGAAGACTACAAACGCGTTGTGATAAATGCTCGACACGAATTGATTTTGATTCGCTCGCGTACCGACGTGAACGCGTTGCACAGTCCTTCCGAGAACGCGAAACCTATTCTGCATCTGAACAAAATTCAATGGCGAATGCCACACGTCGCATTGGACGAAATACACAAGCTGTCCATGTTACATATTTTAGACAGCGATAAACCGATCGGCATGAGTTTTCGATCGTGGGATCTGTACGAATATCCTCTACTACAGACGACTACCAAGCATACATGGGCGATAAAAACGTCTCAGCAAATGGAAAAACCGCGATACGTGATATTCGCTTTGCAAACCAATCGAAAGAATAACTTGACGAAAACGGCTACGCGATTCGATCATTGCGCATTGTCAAATATTCGGCTTTACTTGAACTCGGAAACCTATCCGTACGATGATTTAAATATCGATTTCGAGAAAGGTAAATACGCGTTGCTCTACGACATGTATGCAAAATTCCAAGAATCGTACTATGGAAACGGCGAAGCGCTACTCAACGTCACGGATTTCCTGCGATACGGCCCGTTCATCGTTCTCGATTGTTCTCGACAAAATGAAGCGCTAAAAAATGCTACGGTCGACGTGCGAATCGAATTCGAATGTCGAACCGACGTCCCGCCATCGACAACAGCCTACTGCTTGATGATTCACGACCGCATCGTGGAGTACAGTCCATTAACGAATATTGTTCGAAAAATTACTTAACCCGCTTATACCGATAAAAATATATATATACTTCTCTCTACTGTAATTGTATTTTTATACTATAGGAATTGTAAGAAAGGAATTGTAAGGAAGGAATTTGCAATAAAATACAAAAGAGATATTTTCGAATTATGTTTGTTTCGGATTAGAAGGGGTTAAAGCAAGTCACTTCACTTAGAACTAAACTTTATTTCCCCAACTAGGGTGCGTTCAATGTATAACAGAACTATGTACACTGTAATGTTTTATCTGGCCAAAACACAAGCTCGTTTTGGGCTGGATACTGATAATAAAGAGTTTTGAGAACAATGGGGAGAACAAGATGAGTTTTCCCTTGAGCAATATTCACTTGTAGACGTAGTGAATCCCGAGAATTGAATCGACTCACTCGCGAAAACCGGTCAAGCGACGAACGACGTTTTCTGAAGAAACCAGTAAGAACGACTAACGTACTTTGAGATCGGAGTCGAACAGCTGGCAGTTTACCGTCACCGTCGAACTATTGATTGGCGGATCGATAGAGCGATCCGCCAATAGTAATCCCAATTTTGGGTCGATAATCGATTGTAATCGATGTCCGACGGTGCTGGCATAAGCTACTGTGAGCTGCTTATCGACTCTCGATCTCGCTGTTACGCGTGAATCCGCCAATAGCGCGGCGGCGCAGTAAGTCGGCGCGTTCACGCTGCCGAAACACTCAGCCAATCCCAAACAATGTTTATTTTTAAAATACCTTCTGAAAATTAGGAAATTATATGAATTTACAATAAAAATACAAAGAGATATTTTGAAATCATTTTTATTTTTTAAAAGTACCTGCTGAAAATAATTTTACATACATATATACACAATAACGCTAATGATATTATCCCCCCCTCTCACAATAGAATGAGGGTGGGGGTACACAGTATAAATTGTTCGACATAAACATTAACATTCACAGTCGCTATACTAAAGTTATATCGCGTGTATAATCATCCGACAGGTCGCAACGGTAAGTACAATGATAAATTTTAAAAACGATGCAAAAAAATCCAGCGAAAACTTTATTTATTCAGATGGATCTAATTACTCACATCATTGACGCGGACGGATTCGTTGTGGAAAAAAAATTTATATTTAAAGAATTAGCCATAATCGGTCGCGACGGCTCGTTCGAACTTTTCGAATTTCGCTTGGGAAAAAACTTTCGTTGTTTATCCGACGCTGACAAAAAGTCTGCCTGGTATGTCAGCAATTTCGTGCACGGGATTCCATTTAAAGATTTCGGCTATGAAAAATACCAACAGCGCGACGTATTCGAAGTTATACGAAATTTTGTGCGCGATTACGCGAATCCCGTCGTAGCCTACAAAGGTGGATGTTTCGAGAGAGACATCCTTCGAAAAATGCGAATAAACTCGATAAATTTGGAAGATTTTAACTGTCCGAAATACGACGTGCTAGTTCAAGATCCCGTGTACGAAATTGCCGAACCGTGTAGACTTCATTGTTGGCAGCCGACGAGAAACGTTAAAACGAAACCCTATCATTGTTGTCTACGCGAAGTACAAACATTTCTAGCATGGCTTAACGATTATAGAAACACGGGCCAGTTATAAAAACGCGTCTTTGAATTTTTTCCCGTCAAAACCACAGACGCGACACCTCCTTTTACGTTTGATTTTACACACAGAATATTAAAATGATCATGAAGTCCGAGGGAACCGTCGCAACAGCCGATCACGCAACACCGCCACCACCCGATTACCGTCTCGAACGCGACAGATTTGAGAGTTTTCGCGATTGGCGTTACTTACACGTCGTTCAGCCGGAGAAACTCGCCGCCGCAGGATTTTTCTCTCTGGATGACGAGGACTGCGTCGAATGTTTTGAATGCCGTGTTCGTCTGTGCCGATGGGAAAATGATGATGATCCCATGACGGAGCATCGCTTCTGGTCGAGATTCTGCGGATAGGTCCGCGGGCTGGACTGCGGCAACGTCCCGATCGGAGTCGATCCGGATACGATTCCGCCAAACCCTCGTGGTGTGGATACCTGCGGAATCGCGAAAAAGTTTTCGCCCGAACGTGATAATGGAATTTTAAAAAAAATGAAAAACTAAGTACGGAATATAAACTGTTTATTAAAAAATTATAAAATTATAAAATTATAAAATTAAAAATCTAATGATTATATATATATGTTTATATCTTCATTGTTGTGTCTGTAAACAAACAAAAAAAAATGTTATTAAGTATTATTATTATTTTTAAATTAATGAATATATAAAATTATCAATTTATACTCACAGCATCAACGAACAGCGTCTTAATTGCTGCCGCGTACTCCTCATCCCACTCCTCCACGGCGATGTGGTATCGCCGCATGGCGTACCGCCACCCGCGTATGAACGCTGCCCTCTCCTCGTCCGAGTTGAATGTCTGTGGAAAAATAAAATTGTAATATAAAATATTTATCAATAACAATAAATAATATAATACATTACATGTAGTACTTCTTTTGTACTTACCAATTTCCCCATCGCCTCCGCCAACGGCATGTTTTCGTCTACGACGAAATTTTTTGTCACAGTTGCGTTTACGAACATTTTTTCAGATTGACCAGAGCGTCGGCAGCACCCATTCTTTTATGCATGTATCCCCTCCCGAAAAAATATGTCCCGAAATCTCTTCTCACGAAATTAGAGAAGATGTTCGTCGAACTCACGAAATTAGAGAAGTCGTTCGATGAAATCTCCGCTCACGAATGTATACGTCTCAATCGTGCGAACTGATAAAACGAATGCACCCAAACGTCTCGAGACGTGGAATACTCGACACCGGCATTTGAAACGATGCCGTCGCTCCCAACTCGCTCGATTACGAAAGTCTGATAGGGGAAAAGACTATGGGGAACAGCGTGTCCAGATATCTCGGTTTTGACAACTCCATACCGGCTGTGAAAAGGATGTTGCTACTACGGATATACAACTCGAGAGATTATTGCCTCCGTCAAACGATACCTTAATTATTGCCTCCGTCAAACGATACCTTATAGAAGCCTGATAGAGAAAAGAATAAGCAAAACAGCGCGTCTAGATATCTCGGTTTTGACAACTCGATACCAGCCGTGATCGTACTCCTCCCCACGGAGACTTATACCAGGAAAATGTACTTGATAAGAGAGTTCACTGAGCTCAGCATCTTTAAAGTCCATATTCGTTATTTAAACTATTATTTCAACGGTAAAATTGTTATTAACAGTGTTCCCCAGGAAGTATCATATTACATACCGCGAAAACCCTCCTCCCTCACCAAAGAACGGGGTACCAGGAAACTGAACGCAGTACCAGGAAACTGGTCTTTATTTAAAATATTACTTCAACAATAAATTGTTATCTTCCCCAGGAAGTATCATATTGCATACCACCAAAGAACGGGGGCTTGCGCAATACCAGGAAAACTAAAAATCCCCCCTCCCCCCGGTCAGTGAGAACAGAGATCTGGGTCAAAGGATGTTTATTTAAAAAATGATGTGAGAAATCGCGCCGTCGACAGGATGTATTATTATAAACATGATAAGCTGCCGATATCGCGCCGTCGACAGGATGTATTATTATAAACGTATGCAATACCTGGAACTGGCCAATACCAGGAAAACTAAAAATCCCCCCTCCCCCTCACCTACGAACGGGGGCTTACGCAATACCCATGAGATACCCCCCCCTCCCCTCACACCGCAAAATATGCTCGCGTTATAAGGTAATCCCCCCCTCACCCTGCCCCCCCGCAAAATATGGTTGTGTTCTAAGCTAATCCCCCTCACCCCGCAAAAATATGCTCGCGCTATAAGGTAAAATGCCGGTAAGGCAGGAATCTGCCCACAATGATAAGTGGTGTGCTAGAACCCGCCTATATATCCTACTCATGTAGTATCCTATACTAAACGTGTGGTGATGTTGATACTGTACGCGTGCCGCGCGGTCTTGTCCTTCCCGTCCCTCAGGCAGCAGCAGCCACTCCAAGTCGGCATAGATTACGAACGGCGCCTGTTCTTTGTTCGTGAAGGTCTTGAACCGCAACCACTTGTCTTCTTCCGATATTGGAAGCATCAGAGCGCCATCGTTCATTCGTTCGCAGTCGACCGTATGAATTTCTAATCTCTTCGGCGTGGGGAAATATTGCAAGCACCTGTGGGGAGAGAAAAATCGTGTCTTTTTTCCCTTCAAACAATCTTTAAAAAATAATTAAAACGTGCAACTTACCGATTGCAAATATACTTCTGATGATTCAACTTGCTAAGCTGCGACGAAACCAATCTTGACAAATTTCGTATACACGCGAAATGGCCATGCGTCTTTGCGGCATTCTGCAGAAACAGCATGTTGACGTGTCTTCCCTCCCGTTTCTTCTCGGTCAAATGAAGCGTTACGCATTTCTTGCGCTCCCATTCGAACAGGTTCACGGAAACGTCGTTTTCTCGTTCAAATTTCCGGATGTCTTTGAACAGCATGGGAGTTTGAAAACCTTCGGTTTTCGGAAGCACCTCTTTATAGTCTGGATACGCCGACACACGCGACGAATTTCTCTCGGCCGGATAGAGACCCGCCACGATCGCCAAAAAAAACATTCACGTTCACGACCGCTCTTTTCAGCTGTATCGCTCGAGGTACGCGGCATGCGGCGGTGCAGCCAGCTTGCAACGGTTGATATCTGCTAAAGTTCACGATCAAATGTAGTATCTTCGACAGCGCCCACCCGCTGTCTCGCTCTTGAAACTCCTCCATCGATGTCAAAATGGTAGGCACAACGTCTTTCTGGTACAATTGCCGTAGATTATTCGTACGAAACAACGCAACGTTTCGCGTGCCAAAACTTTTCACGGAAACCTCGTTGGCGCGCTGCATGAATTCCGCCTCCAACGTTACGTTAGCTTTCAACGATGAATGCGCGTTTAAAAATTCCGTAACGCGTCCCGTAACTATTCGTTTCGCGTGCTGCAGAAATTGTTTGGGGTCGATGTGTTCGACGTTGATAACGATACCGCTCGATATGCGAGTTTTAAACGCCGACTCGATATCTTCCCAATAAGCGTCGACGCTCTCGCACCCCTGCGATCGTATAAACCTCTACTGACGCGCGACGAGGAAACACAATGATTGAACGAAACGTTTAAAATTTTCATACGGCACATAGTCGATGTTAAACTAAATTTTTCGCCCATCGACAATTGTTCCTTTGCGCAGGATAGGTAATTGACGCAACACTGCAGAGACTCGATGTACGAGCGATGCCATTCGCGATACTCGTCCATGGTTTTCACCAGCATTGACATGCGCGTCAAACACTTCAACATGTTTTTGCACGTTTCAATCATCTTGATATTGCACGGTTGTTAACACACACGGTGAATACAAATAACTTTAGCGCGGTAAACGTTCACGACCCGTATGTCTGCGTTCGCGGTCCACTGCGCCCTATTTATTCATTGATACCTTCCACCTTCCCCTCCCACCAAAGAAACGATAATGAAAAGATAAAACAGATGTCGTCAGATATCGCGACTCCGCCGTGTTGCTATTACGAACAAGACGAGGAGAGAAACGATAAGGAGAGAGCCAAAGGATGTTTATTTAAAAAATGATAAGCTGGGCTATCTGATATCATGACGCCCGCCATCGAAATTATAAACATACGCAATACCAGGGGACTGGACGCAATACCAGGAAATTGGTCTTCAATGCAATACCAGGAAAACTAAAAATCCCCCTCCCCGGTCAATGAGAACAGAGATCTGGGTCAAAGGATGTTTATTTAAAAAATGACGTGAGAATGATATCGCGCCGTCGACAGGATATATTATTATAAACATACGCAATACCTGGAACTGGTCAATACCAGGAAAACTAAAAATTCCCCCCCCCTCGCAAACTACGGTCGCGTTATAAGGTGATACCCCTCACTCCGCCCCCCACAAAATATGGTTGTGTTCTAAGCTAATCCCCCACACCCCGCAAAAATACGATCGCGCTATAAGCTAAAATGCCGGTAAGGCAGGAATCTGCCCACAATGATAACTGTGAGTTAGAACCGGTGTATACAGGGTGTCCCAAAACTACCCTAGGAGCCGAAAATGAGAGGTTCCTTGGGTCATTTGAAGCGACATTTTCCTTTACAAAAATGTTGTCCGTGACTTTGTTTAGGAGATATTAACGAAAAACACGGACCAATCAGAGCGCAGCTATAGCGAACGGAGTCCCACTCTGCGACAGGTCCCGCGAGGCGTGGTGTCGCCATTGGTCGACTCAGAATCAATCAGCTGTAGCCGCGCTCTAATTGGTCCGTGTTTTTCGTTAATAACTCCTAAACAAAGTCACCGACACCATTTTTGTAAAGGAAAATGTTGCTTCAAATGATCCAAGGAAACTCCCATTTTCGGCTCCTAGGGTAGTTTTGGGACACCCTGTATATCCTACTGGGATCACTCGCGTGAGCATTCAAACCAAAAAAGTAACTCAATTTACGATTACGAATTATCTCATTCTGTCAAGCAAATTCAACCTTTTTCCTAAACACACTCTTCCTTTGTTCGCAACCGTTTCCACAACAACGCCTGCTTGTCAATCGCGACCACCGTGAATCGCTCACTAGACTAGATCGATCGACATGACAAAATCGCCGCGAACACATTCATATACTTGATTTTTAGAGTTTATGGTGTATACCTTTGCAGCCTCGCTAAAATCGTCTATGAAAGTTAAAAAATATCTTTCGCCTCCGTATCCTGCAGTGCTATGTGGCCCATTTAAATCTGTATGTATAATTTCGAGAATGTCCCTAGCTTTGTGCCTATTGTTTTTAAAAGGTATATTGTGCATTTTGTTCTGCACACACGTTCCACATTTCAGATGTTCATCTTCTAATTTGTTTGGCATACCCTCAACTAAATTGTTTTTCCATAAAGTTTCTAAATAACTAAAATTTACATGACCTAGCATTCTGTGAAATTTCTCTTTCAAAGTCATATTCTTATTTTGCTCTATAGTCACATATGCTTCCTTTTTTCTGTTCTACTTGTAACGAGTACGTTTGTAGGCGCGAGACTCCTCACTCTCGCTCTCGACGCAACGGCAGTACCGCAATGTCCGCTAGGTGGCCACTACGATAATGAGAGTTTCTCACATACGAAACCGGAGCACACATGCCGCGAGACGCGAGTACCGAGACAACCGCGAGGTGGCCACCGCGACAGCGTTGTTTCTCACAAGTAAAACTAGAGCGAGGTAGGAATAAATAGGCCAGCACGGCGGTGTGCAAAGTGAGTCAGAGTTTCCGAGCAAACACGGCGAAGCAGATAGCCCACCGAAACGCACCGAAACCGAGACTTCTTCCCGTTCCGTAAAATACCGTTTCCGCAGCCTACGCGGCTAACACCCGTAGGATACTCTTCCCGTGGGCGGTCAACACCACCACACTCCCTGAAATCTCACCGTACATTTCCGATCCTCGACTATTAAAATTCGCAGCCTACGCGGCCAACACCCGTAGGATTCCCTTCCTGTGGGCGGTCAACACCACCACATTCCTTACAACCCGCCGTACATTTCCGATCCTCGACTATTAAAATCCGCAGCCTACGCGGCCAACACCCGTAGGATTCCCTTCCCGTGGGCGGTCAACACCACCACACTTCCTTGCTGCCAAATCTCACCCAGCAGATTCCTGCTTACCGATTCCCCGATCTACTCCGCCGCTTAAGAGATACCGTTGATCTCTTAATTCATACCGACCGCGACCAAACTAGGTCACGAACGATCGAGACCGCGATCAACCACCGAACTACCGCTACTGCCGAGTCCATAAGGCTCGATACGCCGCGCCGCCGCCGCGCTTTATGTCTGTACATATTATATCTTGTAAATATATACCGTCAAGTAAAACCCAGAAAGCCAAAGAGTTATCATTTACGGAACGGATCCTCGACAACCAACTGAGCCGGCAAACTTCTCCCGAAGTATACATCACATACTATTTACTTTATACAAATCGTTCTCTTTATATGCAATAGCTATCAAATCATTTTTTTCGTTAAATACTTTTGCCGTGTTGCCTATCGCAACAATTTTATTTCTACGAGTGACTTTTGAAAAACTAATCAGATTTGTATCCATTTCCTTCACAAAGAATACATCTCTCAATTCTATTTTTACTTTATTTCCATATACTACAGAATTAATGCAAACGTTTCCCATTTTAGTAGCTTTCAAAATTTTTCCATCACCTATTTTGACGTTAACTGGAACTTTCAAAACTATAGAGTTTGAGTAATAAAGGTCATTATTTATAATGTGGTCTATTCTTGCACATATTCACTTCTACTTTATTTCTCATAGTATTTGCACCTACCACTGTACAAAATGTATTACGATCCTGGTAATGTCCTCAGTAAATAGTTCAATTTCTCTTGCTCTGTAACTTTTGCACCAGCATTTTTCAGTTCATTGACAAGCTTCTCAAAATCACTACAAAATTCACTAGTTTCACTGTAATCATTTAGCTTAATCTTCTCTAGTTTGTTTCTTACGCTAATTTGTAGTGCCGTCGACTCTTTCATATATATCTTGTCCATCTTTTTCATTATCTTGTAAGCCGTTTCTTCGTTATTCACAAATTCCATCTGCTTGTTCGAGAGTGCACTATACAGGGTTTCCCAAAATTCCTCCGACACCCGAAAATGGGAGGTTCCTTGGGTCATTTGGAGCGACATTTTCCTTTACAAAAATGGCGTCCGCGTTTTTGTTTAGGAGTTATTAACGAAAAACACAGACCAATCAGAGCGCGATCTAGACATGCGATGGCACGTTCGGCCAATTGACAGTTGGCGTGTCGGGCCGACTGTGCTAACTCGCGTCTTGGTCGTGCTCTGATTGGTCTGTGTTTTTCGTGAATAACTCCTAAACAAATCCGCGGACGCCATTTTTGTAAAGGAAAATGTCGCTTCAAATGACCCAAGGAACCTCCCATTTTTGGGTGTTGGAGGAATTTTGGGACACCCTGTATATGTAGTTTACCGCTGTCAAGTCTTTCTCCATCCAGGCTTCTGCATTGTCAATTGCCGTTCTTTCTCGCTTGCAAGCATCATCGCACTTCTTTGGTTTCAAAAATGTTAGAAGTCTTTTTTTCCACGTGCTGTAATCACTTCCATCAAACACTGGTATCTTAATTTTGTCGGTCATCTTTTCTTCTCCTTTTTTCTTTTCTTCAGGTAAACTTTCTGGAACCTCAAAAATCAATCTTTTCAGGGTCAAGACTCTTTCCGCAACCAACACGAATTTTTCCCTTAATTCCTTTAGTAGTTTTTCTTGTCGACCACGTGTTAACATAACCTCACTTCCGTACTTTATGGAAACCAATAACCAGGTTCTGGTGCCATGTTAAAAGATACTCTATTTCTTGGATGGAACATTTGACAATTGCACTCATTTATTAATAGTTACTTGTCCCTCCATTGGGATTACAACAATGACACTAGACTCGGTACAGCGGCTTGCCGCGGTACACCTTCTTACAATGGCGAGCTTCAGTCTCTAAAACTTATGCGCGCGCACGCCCCCTCTACTCAACGTATGTGAATTTACCTTATATTCTAACACTTACAATTTATCTTATTACTGGCGAAAACTACATCTATCAATGTGTTACTGTCTTTCGTGATTCTCGTTGCTTTATCCACATATTGCTTCATACCTAAGCATAACATTTCTGTTTTTAACTTTTTTGCATAGAAAGAGCCTGACAATAAGTTTATATTAGCATCCCCTAACAATATACACTGATCTTTCAATAATAATATGTTCATTGTATTCACTAGAAAATTTTTAAAATCACCATCAGATGCACTCGGCGAGTGGTACACCAACGCGATCACTCCTCTATACAGACTACTTTTCACTTTTACTGCAATACACCAGCAGTTTGATATCAACTTATCTATTAATATTACTTCGTAATTTATATCGTTTCTTATATATAATATAACTCCTCCTGTATTCCTGTTCTCCGCATCACATCTAGCTATACTATATCCCGGAATGTTCACTTCACTATCTTCTATGTCTTCTACCAATCTAGTCTCGGATAGTGCCAATAGCGGTAGATTCATCCTCTTCATAATCTGATGTTGAATTTCTTCTTTATGTGCCACTAAACTTTGAGCATTTAGGTACATAATTTCTTCCTTCTGTGGTTGCTATATCGTAGAATCCCAGCCGATTCTCTTTTTTCTTCTTCTAACGCTCTGTTATATGTAGGACAGTCTACACTCACAGCTTCGTGTTCATCGTTTATTTTCAGATTGTACGTTTTATTTTTGTACATACAGTTCACACACCTTTTCTTTGTTGCCGTACATTCATTTGCTTTATGATTTCCTGCACATTTGAAGCATACTTCCTGTTTTGTACAATTCTTAGCAATATGATAATATCCCCAACATTTAAAACATCTCTTAACATTGTAATAGTCAAACACAAAACATTTTCTCCATCCAATGTATATTTTTTCTTTTTCCATTGTTCACTCGTGAGTAACTTTATCTATTTCAAGTATTAACGAACCTTCTTCACTTTTTTCACCACCTCTTTTTTGCACACTGTCATTCTTTCTCTTTTTAATAATTTTTTTCACCACTCTTATGAAGAATCCTTTCTCTTCCCTATTAATTTCATTCTGTTTTAGTATTGTATCTATCAGCTTTTCATCATTCAGGTTCGTTTCTTCTACATTATCACTTATATTTTTTATTTTCGGTTTTCTTGTCTTCGGTTCCGCGATTTCAAAATCATCGCTTAGCTTCTCACATACTGTGTCTTTCAGCTTTTTTATCTCATTCTCACTCTCACAACCTAAAATAATCGACTCTTTGCTTCCCTTTTTAATTTTTGTTATCCCTACAGCTAAGTTTTTGATATCAACTTTTTCTTTACTAATTTCTTGGTCGTTTCACTCTCTTGTTCAGTCCTCGGCTTGACAATTAGTATGCTTTCCTCTTTCTTATTTTTAGCTACATCGCTATAACTTTTTATTTCATTCCCTGCATTCTTTGTGTTATTCTCCTGTAAACTTCTTTTCACATCTTCTAAATCTTGTTTGAGACTTTCTAGCTCCTCCCGAATTATTTCCTTGATCATCGTCTTAATTTCACTTTTGCATGCTACTTCATCTTTTATTTCCCTCACTGTTTTAATCAACCAATCTATTTTAATATCAATATTTGATCGATTGATTGGTTGTTTGCTGGCACTTCCCGAGGTATTAACTGTTGATCCTGTAGGTTCATTAGATGCAGCTTATTCCGTTCCTTCTCTGCCAATCCCCGACATCTTCAACTCCACTTTTTCTTTTTCAATTACAATTTGTTTGAATGGACAATCACACTTTGTAAGTTCCTGGCCCTTATAGGTCTTGTGTTTAGAAGCAAATCCCGGATGATAAAAAGATTTCACACAGGTCTTGCATTGCAAGACCACATTCTAAACTTCTTTTTTGCATGCAAAACAATAGTATTCTGTTCTTATCTTCTTTACCGACTTCATCAACCAATTACTGTCGATAAATACCTAATTAGTTCTCCTAATTGCCGTATCTGCTTACGCGAACACGTGGGCACTTTAATGGACACTTGTTGTTGCAGCACCAGAACGATTTAACAAAACCAAATCTCACAGTTTCTGATTATCACAATCCAGCTAGGTAACACTCAAAGATACGCACATTGTATATCAGCATACGTGTGCAGATTCTTATAATTACGTACCTTCTCTAACCCTCTCCAAAGACTCTATCTTTTATCTAGTGATGTGACACGCGTCCGCACCGAGAGAGAGAGAGAGAGAGAGAGAGAGAGAGAGAGAGGGAGGGAGGCAGAGGGAGAGAGAGAGAGAGATTATTTGTTAGCTTTCTCAGTTACTTTGATTTGCATTTACAATATATTAGTTTGCATTTATTATAACGAATTAAACGATTAAACGAACTTACCTAAGTGAAGTTATATCGTAATTGTATGAAGCGCCTCCTCCTTTGATCAACTCGTAGTAGTAGCTCTACTTTACGCCAGTATCGCCACAATGTTTACAGATGGAAAAAAGAAGAAGACTATGGTCCGTGACGCTATGTTCAAATCCATCATTTTGTTTGAAGAACAAACTGCCGTATCTGTATGGGTTAACTGTTAGGTTAAGAATGGGAAATAATTGGGAGGGGCCGATCTTCAGGAGGAGGCGCTTCATACAATTACGATAGAACTTCACTTAGATAAGTTCATTTAATCGTTTTATTGTATTACGCGCCTCCTCCTTTGATCAGCTCGTAGATGTTTAAAGATTTACGGCAATGTACAAACAAATACATATTTTCTTGCTTTTACTCCAAAAAATTAATAGAAACTAAAATATTACCTCAATAACTCTAATAATAACAGAAAATAATAATAAAAGTTCTAATAATGTCATAAACAAAAAATTTAAACTCTCGTATTTTGTAAGTTAAGAATAGCCTTGGCGAAATTTTCTTCTTTGGATCTCATAATATCACGATCATAAAACTTCGCAAAAGTTTGTGACTGCGGTGTCCGCCTGCTGTCTTCTTTATCACATCGATATTTACACCGACTCTCTTCGCAGCAGATGTTGCAGCATCACGGGTGCTGTAGGCCGAGAAAATTGTCGTGTCCAAACCACTTTTAAGGAGAACATCCTTGATCCATCGACTCAGAGTTTGCGTGGAAACTGTCCTGTATGGACGTTTCCAAGAGATAAACAAATTCAGTGTATCCTCTCGCAAAACTTTAGTTCTTTCTAAATATGTCTGTAATGCTGGTTTTCTTTATCAGAACATTTCTGATATTAATTTTTGTTAAGGTTTGCAACCTGTGTCCTGTGGTCAGAGACATTAACGAGACCACATTTAATGAAAGCTGTTTTAAGGGTATCGTGTCATTTGGATACCAAGTCGATACTAAATCTAGAACTATCTTCGGGTCCCATGTAAAATCATATTTAGGTTGTGATGGACGCAGATTAAAGACCCCCTTACAAAATCTTTTGACTCGATCATCTCGTCCCACCTCTGGACCAATAATCAAAGCCACAGCTGATCTAGCCGTATTAATAGAACCATACGATCCTCCGTCTTCATATTCTTTTGTTAAAAAAGATAAGACGTCCTCAATTTTTGCCCCATACACTTCTATGTTTGTCGAATGACAAAATTGTCACCACTTCCTTAGTGCCACATTATATTGGCGCAGCGAGGAATCACTAAGTGATGCCATTGTAATTGAAATTGTCTCCTGCGTCATTCCTTTCAGTGTATAGGCTTTCTTGATAAGATCACTGCAACCAGGGAAAGTTGGGATGCTAATGGATGAGGAACTCTATTCGAAGAGGACAGTAAATTAATTTTAGGCTTGAATAAAATTGGTTGTGACTCAAACATGGCCATAACTCTCGGATACCACGCTTGGGATGGCTAATTCGGTACCACAAGAATATCTCTACATCCCTCCTCATTAACCTTCTTCAAAACCTTTGGAATAATCGCGAAAGGAGGAAAGGCATAAAAGAAATAAGACTTCCATTCTATAGTAAAAGCGTCTATAGCTATAGATCCAGGGTCCTTCTTCCATGATACATAGACGGGACATTTGGAATTTGATCTGCTTGCAAACAAATCAATTTCGGGTTCTCCGAAAGTGCGACATATTGTTCTAAATGTTTTCAAGTCTAATTCGAATTCAGTTTCCGGTTCTAGACATCTTGATTCAAAATCTGCGATTACATTAACATCTGACCGAATATAAGATGCAAAAATCCAAATATTACGGTTTTCACACCATACCCAAATTTCTTTAGCGATTTCGCTCAGTTTTTGGTATTTAATACTGTGAAGAGATGAGTAAATTTAACTAACATGTGTATGTAACAGAGAGAGAGCGTTGAGAGACACTGAGTCGATTATGCGCATGCGCGCTCATCCATATGTAAGAGAGACTCGAGAAGGTAACCCTGTAAAAGCATGTCGCTGTGCATTGTGTATTAACCGGTCCAATATTATAATAAATGGTTTTTGGGGATTAACTAAAAGTGTATCGCGTATTCCTACGACTCAACCTCAAACATTAACATGGTAGCAGAGCGTGGTTGTTTTTTTTAAAACCGCTCTATGGAAGAAAGTTCGAGAAAGGATGACTGTGAGGTTATGAAGACACGTGGCAGTGGTTCGAATGGTGAATCATAGTAAAGTGCAAATAAATGTGGAAAAACTAAGGAGAAGTTTGGTCCAAATAGTAACAAACGTAATAGTGTTAAAGACGGCGATATTTCAAAACTACGAAAGTAAAAAGTTACAAGAAAGAATGACCGACGAATTTAAAATGAAGCTACCCGTATTCGATGGCAACGACTACAGCACATGGAAGAAAAGAATAACAATGTTTCTAAAATTGAAGAAGTGTGATAAAGTTATTCAGCGACCAAGAGCTGAAACGGAAAATGAAGCCGCGTGGAATGAAGCTGACTTGAAAGCTATGAACTATATGTACAGCGCTTTATCGAACAGACAGATGGAATTAATCGATGAGGAAGTTACAAGTTACGGCATAATCAAGAAATTAGATAAAGTGTATTTACGTGAATCAACTGCGTTGCAGATATGCGTAAGAAATAAGTTAGAAAAAATAAAACTAAGAGACTATACTGAAACGAGTGAATTTTATGGTGATTTTGAAAAACTGGTAATTGAATTGAAAAATGCCGGAGCGAAAGTAAGTGAGAAGGAAAAGTTAAATTATTTACTGAGAACTCTTCCGACCTCACTAAGTCATATCGGAGACTTGATCGACGTACTGAAAGAAGAAGATCAAACCGTTGAGTTTGTCATAAATAAAATCAAAATGTATGAAGAAAAGGAAAAGGAAGATAATATAAATACGAAGAACAAAACCGGTATTTCAAATGTATTCAAAACGGAGTCGAAGAAGGGAAGAACGTGCTATAAGTGTGGAAAACCCGGACATGTTCAATTCGAATGTACGAGTCAAAGCAGCGCAGGTACCTCATGGAGAGGCGCGAGAGGAAGAGAACAGCAGCACTTGCGAGAAGGCGCACGCTATCCGCCTAAACCTCAACAGTATCGATATGTTGGAAATACAGGGAACTACAGCAGAGGCAGTGGCAATTACAGCAGAGGCAGAGGCACATACCAACAAGTAGGTGGCGGCAATTGGCAACGAAATCAACATCAACCTCGACAGAATGCGGATCAAGAAAGGCTCACGTTCTCCACGGAGGTTGTCAGTAGGGTAGGTTGTAATATTGAAGTAAATAATTGTGAAAATAGGTTAGAATGGGTACTCGATAGTGGTTGTACCGATCATATTATAAATGATGATCGATATTTTGTTAAATCCAATAGACTAGAAAACCCCATTAATGTTAAAATAGGAGACGGAAGAACGTTAAAAGCAACTAAAGTAGGTGATATAATAACAAAATTTATAACAAATAATAATGAGGTAGAAGTAAAATTACAAGACGTATTTTTTGTAAAAGAAATGAACGGAAATTTGATGAGTTTTGGAAAAATTGCCGACAAAAATAAAATAGTGTCAATAGGAAATACCTCGAAGATTTATGATAAAGAAAATAATTTAATAGCAGTGGCAAACAAAATAAATAATCTATACAGAATAAGTAGTTTTATGGAAGAAAAACATACATACGTAACAGAGAATATGAAAATGTCATTGAAAGAAAAATACCATAGAATCTTAGGTCACGTAAATTTCAAGTATTTAGACATTTTGGCTAAAAATAATCTAGTTCTCGGTTTGCCAGATAAACTAGAGGGTGATTACCTAAAATGTGGTACCTGTGTACAAAATAAAATGCATAATCTAAGCTTTGAAAACAATAGAACTAGGGCAAAAGAAGTAGCTGAAATTATACACGCAGATCTAAATGGACCACACAACACAGTAGGTTTTATGGGCGAAAATTACTTTTTGGTTTTGATAGATGATTATAGTAAAGTTGGAAAAGTATATACGATTAAAAGAAAAAATGAAGTCTATGACTGTCTTGTAACATACATTAATCAACTCGAAACCCTGACAGGAAAAAGAACAAAACGGCTAAGATGCGATAACGGTAAAGAATTTCTAAATAAAGATATATATAATTTTGCTAAAGAAAAGGGAATTTATGTAGAACCGTGTCCTCCGTACGTTCACGAATTGAACGGAACGGCGGAGAGATACAATAGGTCAGTAATGGATACGGCGCGATGTTTATTGGCTGATGCTAAGCTTCACAATAGATTTTGGCCAGAGGTTGTTAAAACCGCTGTTTATTTGAAAAACAGAACGTTGGCGAATACCATTGAAAGGAAAACTCCATACGAGATTATGATAGGGGAGAAACCTAATATTAGTAAGTTAAAGTTATATGGAAGTAAAGTATTTGTAAGGGTACCAGAAATTAAAAGAAGGAGTAAATGGGATAGGAAAGCTGACTTGGGGATTGTAGTAGGATATGAAAATGTAGGTTACAGAGTATTGATAAATAATAGAGTAATTATAGCTCGGCATGTAGATATTGTTGAAGAGGATATAAATTTAGTAGGATTTAATGGTAGCGAAGAAATTGATGAAAACAAGTCAATTGAAGATAATAATAATGAAAATGTTGTTGAAAGTGAAAATAATGAAAGTGATTCTGACAACGATAGCGTAGCTCCTCAGAAAGAAAGCGTAACTCCTGAACTAAGAAGGTCCAATAGAACAAAGAAACCGCCAGAAAGATATAATCCGCAGTTAAATGCAAATGTTATTTATGTAAACTATGTTAGTGTAGACACTCCAGAAAACTATAATGAAGCAATAAGTAGCAGCGATAGCCAACAGTGGATAGAAGCGATGAATAAAGAGATTGATTGTTTAAATAAAAATAATACATGGAGATTGGTTAACAGACCAAAAGACAAAATGGTATTAGACTTAAAGTGGGTATATACAAAAAAAACGAACAATAAATTTAAAGCCAGAATTGTTGTAAGGGGGTACCAACAAAGAGAAGTGTTGGAAGATATATATTCGCCAGTGGCAAGAACGCAGACCTTGAAAATTATGTTAAATTATTGTGTACAAAATGGGTTAGAAGTAAACCAAATGGACGTAGAGTCAGCATTTCTAAACGGAAAAATAAAATCAGAGGTGTATGTGAAACAACCTCAAGGTTATGATGACCACACAGGAAAAGTGTGTAAACTTGAAAAGGCTTTGTATGGTTTGCGTGAGAGCCCTCGTGTATGGTACGAGTGTCTAGATGATTATCTGAGGACAATAGGGTTCAGTCGTAGTAAAAATGACTATTGTTTGTACTTCATGAATAATAAGATTGATAAAGTTTACTTGATTATGTTTGTGGATGATCTGTTGATTTGCAGTAAGAATAAACAAAAACTAGAGTACATTAAGAAATTACTAGCAACAAAATTTAGTATGAAAGATATGGGTCAAATAAAAATGTATTTAGGAATAAGTATTGAGTATGACTGTGAAAGGAAAAGCATGACTCTAAATCAGAGAAACTATATAGAATCACTCGCAAAAAAATATGGAATTGAACACGCAAAATTATATGCTACACCCATGGAGCAAAATCTAAGATGTGTACCTGCTCCATCAGCATCAAATGAAATAAAATATAGAAATTTAATAGGTGCTTTGTTGTACATAGGCTCTGGAACAAGACCAGATATATGTTATAGCGTAAGCTACTTGAGTAGATTCCAAAATTGCTATGATCAAAGTCACTACAAGTACGCTTTAAGAATTTTAAAATACTTGTACTACACTAGAGATCTAAAATTAAAGTTTGAAAGAAACATAAATGCAGATACATTAGACTGTTGCGTAGATGCTGATTGGGCCGGGGATATTGTCGATAGGAAATCGACAACCGGTTATGTAATAAGAATGTTTGGAAACACTATATTCTGGAAATCTAAAAAGCAAGACATTGTTACAAAATCATCGACAGCGGCCGAATATGTGGCTTTATCCATGTGCGTAAGCGAAGTAAAGTTAATAAGAGACTTACTAAAAGATTTTGGAATTGAAATTAAAGTCCCAACGCGTATTTATGAGGATAACGCAGGAGCAATATGTATAAGTAAGTTTGGAAATCTCACCAAAAACTCAAAGTACATTGAGACACATTACCATTTTGTTAACGAAAATTATATGAACGGAATTATTGATGTACTAAAAATAGACTCGGAAGAAAATCCTGCAGATATATTAACCAAGCCTTTAGGACGAATTAAGTTTGAAACACTTAGACTAAGATTAAGAATATGTTAGTACTGATAAGAAAAATAAAACTTATACAACTAAACCCAAGCTATATAAACAAATGTAAGTGTAAGATGTAAGTTAAATTTAAGGAGGCGTGTGAAGAGATGAGTAAATTTAACTAACATGTGTATGTAACAGAGAGAGAGCGTTGAGAGACACTGAGTCGATTATGCGCATGCGCGCTCATCCATATGTAAGAGAGACTCGAGAAGGTAACCCTGTAAAAGCATGTCGCTGTGCATTGTGTATTAACCGGTCCAATATTATAATAAATGGTTTTTGGGGATTAACTAAAAGTGTATCGCGTATTCCTACGACTCAACCTCAAACATTAACAAATACCACCCATGCGATTTATATAAGCAATAGCTGTGGTATTGTCTACTCTAAGCAAAATATCACAATCCCTTAAATCTTTTGCAAAGCACTTAATACCGAAAAAGGCAGCCAAGAGTTCTAAACTATTAATATGTAATAGTCGATCTGACCTGTTCCAAAAACCATGAATTCTTTCTTCCTGTTCAAGATTGGCGCGCCCGAGCGCCATATTGTCAAACCGGCATCGCGCGATCCCGCCAACACTAGCTCGATCCCGCCGAAACCGTGAGCGATATCGTATGCCATCGAGCCTTAGACGGGCAATAGATCGGCTGCGTGATTGGCCTATTCTCACTCTCGATCCTTCTGGAAGGTTCGCGAACGCTCAAGCGGAGCCATCGGTGCGTGACGAACTTCCAGGAGGATCGAGACAAAAAAAAGAGAGTGACAACCGTCATCTCGCGCTCTCAGCTGTTAACATTACGCCACACGTCGGCAAATCAATTACTGCAACAAAGTGCTTTCAAGTTCTCATTTATTTCGCCGTTCATTACATATCGTTATTACATCTTTTCATTATACGACAATCTTGTATTCATCTAGTGCAAATACAGTATATTTATTGTAAATCCGGATATATCACCTGTTACTTTCCCGCATTCAACCCATTCAAATTGACCGTTACATCCATTCCACAGTCTCACACTTTTATACAGTCCACTCACTCCTTTCATTCATTCACGCAATCCAATATTCCAATTTTGTTGGTCAACCAGACCGCTTCCTTCACACTCCCTTACAGTACGCCCTCCATCCTGTTCGGAACGCATCCAAAAACATTTCTAACTGGAACGATAGTTTTCTGATAGGATTGAATGTTGACATAACCTTTGTTTTCCACCAAGAAAGATTATCATGTGTCCTTGTGGACATTTTCATCAAAGCCTTCCAATTATATTCGCTAGCTCTAAGAGCAACAAATTTTTCCCGTTCAAGATCCTTCATGTGAACCCAACCATATTTAGTTGCCTGGCAACATGATCCTAACGTTCCTATTAAGAATGCAAATTCTTCTATTCTAACATATATCTTTCTTTCAAAACGGCCAATTAAATTAATTACGTTTTATCTTTTATTGAAGGAAGTTCGATTCTCATATCAGTAGAATTTAGGATGAATCCTAA
Source organism: Lasioglossum villosulum (assembly GCA_963971365.1). Classification (NCBI taxonomy): domain Eukaryota; kingdom Metazoa; phylum Arthropoda; class Insecta; order Hymenoptera; family Halictidae; genus Lasioglossum; species Lasioglossum villosulum. The sequence goes on along the minus strand of OZ020501.1, from coordinate 15,120,573 downwards.
GAATTTACAACTCTGAGATGGTATTAATTTACTTTTAATTTCGTTCACAACAAAACCTAATTTTTCTAATAAGCAACGCGTCTGAAGGACGTTATTTTTGCATTCCACGAATGAATTGCCTAAGAGAAATATATCATCTATGTTGTTTCGGCTTGAACGATATTCGAGAGCCTGATGCCGGGACCACTCAGAATTGAGCGCTGAGGAACGTGGTTAAGGTTGGAGGCGAGAAAGTTGAACTCCCGTTTTGTCCAACACAACAATTTATTTAATACAGTCACTCAGACGGTATAAACCGAACACGGAAAGACAATAACTTTATACAAATAGAAGAGCGACGATGTCACAAGAAGTTTAACTTTGCAACGAGAGTGAACGTAAGAAGGACGTTCCAACACCTTTGCTGCGTTTAATCTTTCTTCCAAATCGTTTCCAAAAAGTCATTCATCCAAGTTCAACGATATCAATGTATCTTTCAACGCGTTATTTAGTTTGCTTACAATGAGCAAACGTCTAGTTAGAGATTCATCTTGTTGTAAATCAACCAACAACCTGCTCACATCACTTAACGTAGTGATAAGCGAAAGTTTATTTAGTGTGTTACCCTTCAGAATATCATCTAACAATGGGCCCAATGCTGCCAAACAAACAGATATTTTCTGTTGTTTTTCCACAACCTTCTTATCCCTTGAGATAAGTGGATCCAAAAGAGTGGCCTTTATTTGTGGATTCAATTTCGGAGGCTCCAATGTTTCACAATTCTCAGGCATCGGATACTTCATCCTTAACTCCTTTTCTCTTCCTCCGGAAGACCTTGCCTGAGAATGTCTCCCCATCTAATGGCAATATCATAAAAAATTGGAGAAGCGAATGATTTTGCTGGATCCAAAAGCTTTCCTATAGCCTTCAGTAATTCAGGAGCCAGAGACTGTTTTTCCGGACCCTGTTTCTGAGAAATTTGATCTTGAATGACCTCCACAGGTCTATTCTCTTCTAAAGTTGGTTGATTATGTAATGTAACGGTTCTAGTTTCCCGGTAGGTGCTTCCTCGTGATAGCTCGTCGAGCCGGGGTTCGTTGTGAGGAAGCGGTCGGGACGGTGATTGACGAGATGCATTCGGTAAATAATAAGACGTCGAATCGTGTTAGACGAGTCTCGCTGTGTGTAGCGACGGGGCGCTTTACGGAGCGGGGGTCGCAGTGCAGTGATGCGCGGTTTCGGCGTCGCTGTTCTCTAGAGGGAAGGCGTAGTGTTCGCGGTCCCGGCGAAGGGGTTTTACTGGGGTCTCTGTGGAGAGATATCGCTTTCCAGCGAGGGGTACGGTGGTGTGTAGCGGGAGCTAGAGTGTATCGCCTCACAGCGATGGGCGGGCGGTACGGTGTAGCGGAGTGTTGGTTGTGACAGTGTCACTTCCCAGTGGCAGGAACGTGGTACGGTCGAGCGGAGTGACGGTTGGGAACGTGCCGTCGTCTAGCGGCAGGAGAGTATCGCCTTGCAGCGAAAGGTACGGTGGCGCGGAGTGGAATCTAGAGTGTATCGCCTCACAGCGATGGGAGGATTTCGCCTCACAGCGAAGGGTACGGTAGAGCGGAGTGATGGGGCTAGTAAGAATTTGCAGAGAGTATACCTATGTCCCGTAGATGATACTCGAGGTTCGTTGTTCCAACGAGAGGATACCGACAACTAGTAACTGTCCTAGTAGACGAGCTGCAGGTGGTCTATCACTTCCCAGTGATTGGACTAGAGTGATTTCGTAGGATTTTGATGGGGTTTTTATATGGTTTATTTGGTGGTGAGGAGCGGTGGTGCGGTAGGGTGTCGAGGGTAGTTTTTGTGTATTTGGGTTTTTGGTAAATGTACGGTTTTCGGTGCGGGAAGGTTGCGAGGACGGAGTGTCGGTTACTCCTTCAAATCGGCGCGCTCCGTGACCCGTTCGGCATCTTCGGTATCGGTCGGCGGGGTTCGCGGCGCGTGTACTTCGTAACAGCTCTGCTCGTTGCAGGTCTGTTACAGTAAGAAATCTGACCCTTGTAAAGAACCAGAATCAGAATGTCTTGATGAATGAAAAGTTTCGAAAGGAACAGGCCGGTGGAGAGGCCCTATCCCCCTTGAACTATCTGAATCTGATAGTGAGGGACCTCTACCTATGGTAGGAAAAAAATGTAACAGAGAACAAAATTAGACTAAAGCAAATGCTCAACAAGACATGTGATCTTGACAACGTTTGCAAAATTGAATCTGACTCATACAGGCCAGGTTACTTGTCTAATAATCTGTATAATATTCTTTATATATGAGGAATAAAAAAGAGAAATTTGATATCTTTCTTTTTTTAACAGGAAAACTTGTTCCTGAAGTTTTAACCAAATAACTTGTATTCGGTTAAGAATAAATTTTATAAAATGCAAATGCCTTTTGTGGCATGTGTACTTGACACTGATTGCATTTAAACCTCAATTATACAGATTTCCAATTCAAGAAAATTAATTCTGATCTTGGAGCTCGTCCATGAATTTATCTCAAATAACTTGTAATTTAATAAATTCTTTATAAAAACAAAGCGAAAGATGAGAAAGGATAAGGTTAACTTACGGCGTCTCTTCAAACGCTTTAATTTCCTTTTTTGTTTCCTTATTTCTCTTTCCATTTTCTTAAGCTTCTTAGAAATTAAATTAGTCTTAATTTCCGTATCGGCCATCTCCAATATTATTAAATTAGCAACAAATAATAATTTGCAAAGAAAAGAAAATCCGTGCGTCACTCTTGGCACAAAATAAAAGAATGGTGAATTTGAACATAGCGCCACGGACCATAGTTTTTCTTCTTTTTTCCATCTGTAAACATTGTGGCGATACTGGCGTAAAGTAGAGGTACTACTACGAATTGATCAAAGGAGGAGGCGCGTAATACAATTCCCTTAGCATTCTCTTGAATGCTTCTAAATGTTCACATCGCTTTACTTCTTCTGGTAGTGCATTACACATTAATATTCCTTCATAGCAAAAACTTTTTGGGTCACTTCTCGTTTTACGAAATTCAACTACAATATTCCTAGCTTGTCGTCTTTGCATTACAATTCCCTCGGCTACTATTCTTAGCCTATTTGTTAAATACTGCGGTAACATATTTTTTAATATCTTAAAGACAAACATACTTATGTTAAGTATAGCCTTTGTCTTATAGCCGTAAACTGCAATGTAGCATATTACAGCGTATTTTCTACTTTAGTTCGTCTGTCACATTGCAATATGGCTCTCATGGCCCGGTTCTGCGCTTTTTACAATCTACTTATCTGTGTTTCCCCCACATTAATTGTAACAGACCTGTACAGCGGGCTCAGTACAGATTTGTTACGAACGCGAAGACTCGCGTACCACCGAAGCGCGCCGAACGATCCCGACCGAACCCGAATTCGTACTGCGCGATTTCACGCCTCGCAACCAGGCACGACACGATATTACGCACCTTCCCGCGTTTTCGCGCCTCGAAACAGGCACAATTCGGCGAATTACTCGCGCACACCGCAACCAGCGTACCCCGCAGTCACCACCGAATTTGCCTATAAGAGGCAGCACGGAAGAAGACTCGCTCTCTTTCCGGGCCCAGCAGGCGAGCCGTCCAGACCACGGAACATCGGTAAGCGCCTTACCCTGACGAGCCGTCACCGCCTCGCGCCGAAGCCCCCGTCACCGTTCCCGCGAGCCGCCGGAACCCATTTCGCAGCGCGCCATTTGCATCCCCGCCCGTTCAACGAGCCGTCGAACGAATCCCGCGTGCAGCTTCGCGCCGAAGTTCCCGTCGCCGTTCCCACGAGCCGTCGGAATATCTCTCACAGCGCGCCGTTGTGTCCTCGCCTGTTCCGCGCGCCGGCGAACAAACCCTTCACTAGCTTTGCGCCGAAGTTCCCGCCGCCGTTCCTGCGAGCCGTCGGAACACCCAGTGCAACGCGCTGCTGCCCGCTCGCCCGTTCAGGGCGCCGTCGGGCAAACCCCGCCGTTACAACCCCCGACAAATCCGTCTGCGAGCCGCCGGTTCCGATGTACCGCGTATCTTGACGAGCCATTGTCCGTCGCCGATACCTGGACCTGCGAACCGCGAACCGGTACGCGCACCCACGGGAATACCGCGATCGGTAGCTTCGCGATCCGCGGCCTAGTGAGACGGGAAAAGTTACGCCGTACGGACATTGTTTCATTTCTTGCCCGAACCACCGTTTCCCGACCGCACCCCTCGCCGCGAACCCTGGCTCGGCGAGCCATTCGGCACGAGGGTGACCGCAACCTTTGTGACGAGCTACCGGACTCGTTACATCATTAATAACGTGGCACAATACTCAAAGTGAGGTGCTATGATTGTCTTATATATAGTACATCTAGTACTTATATGCTGTAATATAATTTCCCACTCGATTCAGAAAACCCCTTTTTTCCCTATTTTCTTTAGCATGTAATCACAATGACTGTTAAATCGTAGTTTATCATCAATAATTACGCCTACATATTTTATCATTTCTACCCGTTCCATCTCTGTTACGGATTAGAAGGGGGTGAAACAAGTCACTTCACTTAGAATTAACTTTATTTCCCCAACTAGGGTTCGTTCAGAATTGTAACAGAAACTATGTACAGATAGATTTGTTATGCGGCCAAAACACAAGCTCGTTCTGGCTAGATTTGATGAATAAAGAATGTTATATGCGAACTAGATGAGTTTTAATGCGATAGATATATTCACTTGTAGAAGAAGTGAATCCCGATGTCGAATCGACTTACTCGCAAAAACCGGTCAACGAGACGCACGACGTTTTCTGTAGCGACGAGATAGAACGATTAACGTACGTTGAGATCGGAGTCGAACAGCTGGCAGTTTACCGTCACCGTCGAACTAGTGATTGGCAGATCGATAGAGCTATCCGCCAATAGTAATCCCAATTTTGGGGTCGATAATCGATTGTAATCGAAGTCCGACGGTGCTGGCATAAGCTACTGCGAGCTGCTTATCGACTCTCGATCTCGCGGTTACGCGTGAATCCGCCAATAGCGAGGCGGCGCAGTAAATCGGCGCGTTCACGCTGCCGACACGCTCAGCCAATCCCAAACATTCCGCCCGCCTCGTCAGTCATTGACGAAATTGTACGAAATGATTAGCCAATCAGGTGGGCGATGACGTACGTGTTGTAAGGAATTGCTGAATGGGTCGACAACGTGCTGCGTAGTACCTAAAAGAAACTACCAGTAACAGTGATACAGAGTGAATTCCGTGATAGTGAAATGAAGAGATGGTCAGCGAGATTGCAGTTTTGAATGAACAAAGTGATACCGAGGTGAGTGAGTGATAACTTCGTTAGATGAATTCGAAGAAAGTGAACCATGTAGGTGATCCAACAAGAATAGATTAACCTAAATTACGCTTTTAGGTACCGATCAGGAGAACTGCGTGTGAATCCAGCCTCAGGAGTTCCACCAGTATCCTTCTCCTCGTCTTCACGCGACAACCGAGCGATAGATTTCAAAGTTGCGACGAGAACCAGATGCCATCGAGATACCCTGGATACTGGCGGCTCCTCGAGGTTGGGCTCTGAAATAGCGATGTGAAATTCTCCGACTGAGAAGTGCCCCTGCATCAGGGCTGCAGGATCCTCAGGGTCGGCTGTCAACGTAAGTATGATTTTCGAGAGAAGGCAAGCTTCGATACCAGTCAGGAGCGTGGTCAGCTCCTCGAAGGACCGTAGCTGCTCTCCGAAGATCCTGCGTAGGTGATGCTTTGCTAAGTTCACAGCAGCTTTCCAGATTTCTTTGAAGTGTGAAGGGGAAGGCTGATTAGATTTCCAAGAGTTGCCTTCCTTGGAGTTCCGCTGACCACGATCCTGCCTGGATCGAAGGTGCGTAGGTGCCTCATAATAGTCTCCGAATCTGTAATACAAGACGTGATTAGAATTAACTGAAGTATTTCCAATTTTAGGTTGGGCAGTTTGCCCTTCCCAGATTAGATAGACGGTGCTACCGTCAGTACAAGATTTTACCGACAGAAGATCGCTGAGGATCCAGCGCTCATGGCGTAGAGCTGCCAAGAGAAGTTGTGTCCCCCCGTGCAGGCATCGGTTGTGGGCAGCTTCGACCCACAACTTAGCCAGAGGGTATACATACAGTAGATCTGTTCCGCCGAGCACAATGAGCTCGGGGAACCCAGAGTTTCAGCGATAAGAAGAAGCGATGCTCTGACAGCAGTCAGATAAAGAGAGACCGTGGTTGTCGACGACGCAGCGACACATGAGCAGGTCCCATTCGCCGCCTCCTTTCTGCTCCGAGGTGGATGGAAAATCCAGTAGATTCCTGGATTCGGCTGTCCACGTGCCACGTGGAAAGCCGCCCGCCATGAGGATCCAGCACCCCCATGGAAGCCCGAGTAGATATGTTCCGCCGAGCACTGAGAGCTCGGGGAACCCAGAGTTCCAATCAAGTGGATTAGTTATTGTCTACTACGTGGGAGAGCTTAGGGGAGGCCGAGGCCGGCTCTAGACTAGACCGAAGTCGCTTATCGCGTCTTATACTAGACGATGTTGAGTCTAGCTTTGAAACAGCTGCCAAGGGAAGTCTGAGATGTTGTGGATTAGGACTTGGAAAAACCCCTCCTTCACCATTTAAGGATCATCAGGAGGGTAGACCGTCCCATACGGGAGGTAACTCATTTTGCCGCTTCTCGAGAGATCGCACCGCCGGTGAAACGTTACCAGCGGGGGCCACGAGGAGGCAGAGTTACTAGCTCGGAGCTCGGTCTCATGCAGGCTCGCATTCCAAGGGATTTGCGAGAGTTTAGTGGTGTCTCCACCACTGGTCGTCCCGACGCGTCCTGTACAAGGACAGGGCGCCTGCGTGGTCGGCACGGCCGTTTACCTGTTGTATCGATGTGCTGCGTTAGTTGTCGTGTCCTTGTTTTCCTGCGTTTATTCCCTGGATCTCATAGTTTTTGTGGCGAATCTTCGGAAATGTTTGAAAGTCTTGATGTTTACTAGTTCATGGAGGTTGCATGGCCAATTAACTTGGTTTCCCCTTAGGTTATCTGTAAGTGGGAGTCGAAGTTCTGGATGGATTCGGAGTGGATGTAGGAATGACCTCGAGGACGTATGTGCCTCTTGGGATTCCCCTGCATCTGCAATGAAACCTCGATGGAACTGATGTTTTCCTGAACCGGGTACTTACCTGTTTACTTACCTTCGGTGAGTTCTCAGGAGAGAGGCCCGGGGTGGAGAATTTCGGTGAAGTTGAGGGTCCATCTGGGACAAAATCCTCCTACTCCACCTTCTCGTGGTGGCTCCTGGGACTCTGTGGAAGCTTCGGCTGAAACAGAGTGCGAACGGAGTAGGCAGGTGCGTGGGCGGGCTGTGGGATCTCTTCGTGGCAGCGAAAATACGAACCCAGTCCGCTCCAGGGATTGATTCTTTGGCGACGAGCGGGGCAAGTTGGCGTTTTCAGCTGAAGAGCTTTATACTCTAGTACTCTGGATTCGCCAAATGGAAAAAAAGTTTACGGTGCAGGGGAGGGACACCCCAGTACCGGCACGGGGGAGGTTGGTTCGACGGCCACCCCCGGGTCGTCATCCCATGACGTCGAAGCTGCGGGATTGGACCCTTTGGTCCCGCAGCAAGCAACAGCTGCAAAGGTAGATCCCCCTCTAGAGGGGGATGCTCCCGGGCCTGTTCCGCCGTCTGCCAACGGCGGGCGGGTCGGCGGCTATGCGTCGGGCGGCCGAGGCGGCGGTCGCGGAGGAGGAAGCCGGGTGACGGGGGCTGTTCCGATGGTTCGTCTGAACAGGATCCTGTTGCCCGGAAGCTCGGGCACCGGCGGGTGGAATGCGCTGCTGAAAGCGGCGTGCCTACCACCGGCGGTGTTCGGGGCGGGGGTTTCGGGGGCTGGGAGTGCTGTGGGGGATGGCGGTGCGGGGGCGGACTACGAGTCCGTGGATTCCCTGCCGTCCGTCTCTCCCGCCTCCCGCTGCACCTCCCCGACCGTCGCGGGCACGGTCGCCGTTCCGGTGACTGGCTCTCGGAAACGTCGGGGGGCCTCTGGGGTGGAAGAGGGGGAGGGAACCGTGGAGCGTGTCAAGCGCCCTTCGGTGGACCCGACCCCTCAAGTGTCCGAAATGGCCCTGGCCATTAGGCCGCTCGGGACGGGACGCATTGTCCAGGATTTCCTCGACAAAGTCCGGCTGGTTGAGGAGACGGCTCTTAAGAGCCGGAACCTCAAGGGGACCAGCATCAGGGACCTGAAGGAGGCGGCGCGGTATGCCGAGGCCGCCCTCCTGGAGGTGATAAGGAGGGGAGGCGATGCCCTTCCTCCTGCCCCTGCTGCTTGTTCCCCGGCGGGGAAAGCCCCGGACTCGGCGGCCCTCAGAATTCTGCACGTGCAGAATGAGGCACTCCGCCGAGAAATCCGGGAGCTAGGGGAGACGAATGCTGCCCTCCGAGGGGAGATCATGGCGGCTAAGAGGCTGGCGGCGGGGTTGCCGCCGGTCTCGCCGGTCCCCTCGGAGGGTCCCCCAAGACCTTCCCTCCCCGCCGCCGGTGGCGACGATGGTGGCCTGCTGGCCCAGATCGGGGAGTTGCTGGACGCCCGGGTCGCCCCGATTCGCCAGACTCAGGCTCGCCTGAGTAAGGCCGTTTTTGGCGGGGTGCCCGATATGTCCCGGCTCACGCTGGGCGATGCACCCCGCCCGGCCTGCCCTTCGTATGCCGCGGTCGTGGCGGCTGCCCCTACTCCTGCCCCGGTGCGGGCGGAGTCGGCCGGCGGCGCAGATCCTGGGGGGGCGAAGAGGGGGCGGGCAGGCAGGAAGAAGAAGAAGAAGGGGGCCTCCAAATCGGGGGCCCCCTCGGGCTCTTCCCCTGCGGCTCCTCCGGCGTCTCTCCCTGGCCCTTCCGGGGGGGTAAGGCCGGGAAGAAGGCCCCGGTGCCCCCGCCGACGAAAGTTCCAGCTCCTTCCGCGTTGGGGGAAGCGTGGACGAAGGTGGTGGGACGCAGGGCCCGCCCAAAGGCGGCAAAGGGGGCTGCGCCCAAGAAGGCCGCGCCTCCGGGGAAGGGTGGCCTGGGGGCACCCACCCCGAAGAAGGGGGGAAAGAAGGGTGGCCCCCCCAAGGTCAGGGTGGCGGCACCCCCCCGCACGGCGGCGGTCACGTTGACCGCCCCAGAGGGGTGCAAGACCTCCCTGGCCGAGGCCATGGCGATGGCGAGGAGGGCCATCAACCTGGCCGACCTCGGCATTGCGGAGGTGCGGCCCAAGAGGGCGATGACCGGGGGTCTTATTTTAGAGATCCCTGGTCAGGAGGGCGCCGTCAAGGCCGATAAGTTGGCGGCGCGCATGGCGGAGACACTCCGGGAGACGGGGGTGAAGGTCGCCAGGCCAATAAAGACGGCTGAGTTCCGTCTGAGGGGCCTGGACGATTCGGTCGCCCCCGAGGAGGTGTTGGCCGCCGTCGCGGAGACGGGAAAATGCCCACCTGAGCAGGTGAAGGTAGGGGGCATCAAGCCCCAGCCTGCCGGGTTGGGCACCGTCTGGGTTCAATGCCCCGCGGCGGCGGCAAGGGCCCTCATCGGTGCTGGCAGGATGAGGGTCGGGTGGTCTTCCGCGCGAGTGGAGACACTGGCCACAAGGCCACTCCAGTGCTTCCGCTGCCTGGCCATTGGCCACGTTAGGCAGCGGTGCACTTCGGAGGTGGACCGGAGTGGCCGGTGCTATAAGTGCGGTGCGGAGGGCCACCGCGCGAAGGAGTGCTCGGCGGCGCCTAGATGTCCCATCTGTGCAGAGATGGGCAGGCCCGCCGAGCACAAGGTGGGGAGCAAGGGGTGCTCTCCGCCTTCGAAGAAGGGCCGGAGCAACGGTGGCAAGGGGGCCACCAAAGCTCCGGCGGAGGCGGGGCCGAGCGGGGCATGCACTGCCACGCCGCCTCCCACCCCTGAGTCTCCGCCCCAAACGGAGGCAATGATGGAGGTGGACCCCGTGCCACCTCCGGCTGGAGAGTCGCCAGCGGAGCCGGGAGCATCAACGGCTGACAATGCCACTTAGGCTCCCGGTGACGCTGATCAACCTGAACCACTCCCGCCGGGCCCAGGACCTGCTCGTCCAGGGCCTGGCGGAGTGGAGGGTTGCGTTGGCGGTCGTCACGGAGCCGTATAGGGTCCCCGACACCCCCCCTTGGGTGAGGGACCAGGATGGCTCCGTGGCGATATGGCACAACATGTGCCGTGGTTACCCCCCTGGCACCGTGGTCGAACGGGGCCGGGGGATCGTGGCGTTACAATGGGGAAGATGTCTAGTCGTGGGCTGTTATATTTCGCCCAACTGTGGCCTCGCCGAATTTGGAGAATACCTGGACCGGTTGGGGGCGTTGATTGCCCCCAACATGAACGGCCAGGTTTTGGTCCTGGGGGACTTCAATGCGAAGTCAACCACTTGGGGAAACCCCGGGACCACTCCGCGTGGCGAGGCTCTAGAAGATTGGGCGGGGGGCTTGGAGCTCCGGTTGGTGAACCGGGGCTCCGTACCTACGTGCGTGCGGTGGAACGGGTGGTCCATAGTGGATCTGACTTGGGCCTCCTCGACCGCCGCCGCGCGTGTGTCCGCCTGGCGGGTGGCTGAGGAGAGGGAATCCCTCTCCGACCACCTCTATATAACAATGGAGATGGAGGCCGCCCAGCCCGCGGGCACCGCCCCCCGACGAACAGCCCACGCAGCGCCCGTTCGCTGGGCGCTGAAAAGACTAGACGGGGACGTCCTGAGGGCCGCTCCCCTGGCCTGCGTGTGGCCGGAGGCCACAGAGCGCGGCGCGGAGGAGGGGGTGGAGTGGTTCCGGGGCATAATGAAGAGCGTATGCGACGCTTCGATGCCCCGGATAGGAAACCACCCCCCGAAGAGGAAAGTGTATTGGTGGTCGGGCGAAATCGAGGACGCTAGAAAGATAAGCGTCCGCGCCCGACGCCGGTACACCCGCGCGCGGCGACGTCGTCGGGATCCCGAGGAGGGTGACGACGAAGCCGAGGCAAGGATGGCCTCCCTGTACGTCGCTTACAGGGAGGCCCAAGTGGCCCTGCAGCGGTTGATCGCTGCCGCCAAGGCCAAAGCCTGGGATGAGCTATTGGGCACTCTTCAGAGTGACCCATGGGGGCGCCCGTATAAGATGATACTGGGCAAATTACGCCCATGGGCGCCCCCGTTGACGGAGCAGCTGGAGCCGGAGTTCCTAGGGCGGGTCGTTACCACCCTCTTCCCCCCTATAGAGGGGGAGAGGGAGTACCCGCCGATTCCGTCCCAAGATTGGGACGAGGGACTCCGTATCTCCGGTGCAGAGCTCTCCCAGGCGGTCCGGAGGATGAGGGAAGGGGGCGTTAAGGCCCCCGGACCAGACGGTGTCCCCGGACCAGCGTTGGCTGCGGCGCTCGACGTCCTCGCCCCGGCTCTATTAGGCGTGCTAAACGCGTGCCTGAGCCGGGGCATCTTCCCCCGCGAATGGAAAGTCGCCAGGATGGTTCTCCTCCGGAAGGCAGGAAAGCCCGCGGAGCTTCCCTCTGCTTACCGGCCGCTGTGTCTCCTCGACGAGGTGGCGAAGATCTTCGAAAAGATCATAGCGGACCGCCTCGTTGAGCACCTGTCCGAAGTGGGTCCCGACCTCAGCCACTGTCAGTTTGGGTTCCGGAGGGGGCGTTCAACGATCGACGCGGTCGATCGACTCGCCTCCCTCCGGACCGCTGCGGTCGCTGCGGGCAGGGTGTTGTTGGCGGTGTCCCTCGACATCACCAACGCGTTCAACACCCTGCCCTGGGATGAGGTAGTGGGGGCGCTAGAATTTCATAGGGTGCCCCCCTACCTCCGAGTATTGATTCGGGACTACTTGCGGGACAGGTGGTTCGAGTACCCTGGCCGGTACGGCGTGACGCAGAGGGATAGCATGCACCGAGGAGTTCCGCAGGGGTCGGTCTTGGGAGCGCTTCTGTGGGACATCACGTACGACTCGGTGCTGCGGGCTACTCTCCCCCGCGACGCCAGCGTCATCTGTTATGCGGATGACACGCTGGTGGTCGTGGAGGGGGAGACGTGGAGGGGAACCATAGCTCTGGCGACTGCAGTGGTGGACGCTGTGGTGGGTAGGATCCAGGGGTTGGGGCTTAAGATAGCCGCTGACAAAACGGAGGCGATATGGTTACATGATCTGCCTTCGGGTCGGCGGCCGCCCCAACTCGGGATCCGGGTAGGTGATGCCACTGTCGAGGTCGGTCAGGAGATGAAGTACCTGGGCCTGACGCTCGACAGTCGCTGGCGCTTCGAAGCGCACTTCGATCGGGTAGCCCCCCAGGCGCAAAGGGTGGCGGCCTCGCTTGCGAGGTTGCTGCCCAACATTGGGGGGCCCGATGGACGTATCCGCCGCCTCTATACGGGGGTGGTGCATAGCAAGCTCTTATATGGGGCACCCGTGTGGTCCGACGCTTTGTCGGTCAGCCGGCGCAGTCAAGCACTTTGCAACAAGGTGCAGCGCCGGCTGGCCCTGCGAGCCATACGGGGTTATCGCACCATCTCCAGCGAGGCGGCGTGCCTCCTCGCGGGTCTTGCTCCCCTGCACCACGTAGCAAGGGAGCGGGCGGTCGTATATGCGGCCGTCCGCTCGTTGCGCGGGGGAGAGGCGGATCCAGACGGGGAGGATGTGATCGAAGTGCGGAAGCGCCAGGCCCGGCAGGGGACGCTGGCCCGATGGCGGTCAGAAATTCTGGCCGAGGACTCGGGCCGGCCAATAGTCCGGGCCCTCTTGCCCATTATGGAAGAATGGTGCGAGAGGCGAGTTCGGCTCACCTACAGATCCACCCGGGTGCTGTCCGGCCATGGTTGTTTTGGCCGGTACCTGCGGTGGATCGGGAGAGAACCCACCGAGCAGTGTCACCACTGCGGGGAGGCTTTGGACACGGCGCGTCACACGCTGGAGGAATGTCCGGCGTGGTCGGCGCCGCGCCGTGTCCTGAGAAGCGTTGTGGGAGGGGACCTTTCGCTGCCGGCTGTGGTCGACCACATGGTCGGCGGCGGAAGGTCGCACAAGGCCGTGGTCTCCTTCTGTGAGGAGATCATGGAGCAGAAGGAGACCGCGGAGAGGGAGAGGGAAGCCGACCCCCTCTCCGCCAGGAGTTTGGCCCTCGCGAGGCGACCTCGCGGGGGCCGCCGGCTCCCTGCACGGGGCAGGCGACGGACCGGGGGAGGCGGGGCAAACTAAGTCCTTCCCGCCTCCCCCGAAGAGGCATCCCAAATCGGGGAGGTCTTTTGTAGGGGGGACCGCTCCGGCCCCCCACCGAATCCCGGTTTCCCGGCCACATGTGCCATGTGGCCCCGGGGGGAGGGGGTGGGAGGGGGGAGGAGACGGACGCGGGCGGGGTGCCTGCCTCCGTCTCCTCCTTGTCGCGCGCGGCGACCTCGTCCCTCGGCCGAGAGCCCTGTTAAGGGCTCCTCGAGCGAGGAACGGGGTCTCCGGGGGTCGTTGGGCGGAGCGTGCTGGAGACTCGCGAAGCCCACTGAACGGCCCAGGGAAGGGGGGTGTAAGTGGGCAACCTGCTTACACCCTGATAGCTTAGGTATTGCTGGGGGGAGCTTCTCTCCCCCCCGGGACGGGGCCCCATACGGGGCCAAGGGCGAGGGGGTGGCTGGTTGTGTTCCATTGGAGATCCCAGCCGCCCCCGAATAGCTTAGGGAAGGTTGTCGTGAGGTTTTTAGTGGGTATTGTGTGCCCTTCTGGACACGTAGCCCCACATAACCCCTTGTCTCTCCCAGGGGACTTGGGGTATGCGTAAAAGCATTTCCCTCACGCTAAAAAAAAAAAAGGTTATCTGTAAGTATTTTCCTTTCCTGTTGGTTGAGTGGGCATTCGTAGATTATGTGTTTTGCCGTGTCACGTGCACCGCATCTGCAAAGGTCAGAGTCTATTAGATTAAATCTTTTCAGATTGTTGTTTACCTTTCCGTGTCCTGACAAAAGCTGTGAGGTATAGAAGTCCGGGAGTACGTGGACATCATTCATTCTCGTTCTAACGTCAGGGAAGAATTCTTTCGTGAGTCTTCCAAGTTCTGCTTGGCTCCAGCGGGATTGCCAAAGGTCCAGTGTGTGATTCTTGATCTGCTGGGTTATTTCTTTAAGCTCTAACTGCATGAGGTCTCGATCCTGCGGGTTCGGTGGCTGGAATGTCCTGTCTCCTACTCTTGCTTCTGTACCATTTCTTATATTGTATATTGCTCTTTTTTCTGAGAGTATTAAGTCAATTGGTGGTGCTCCTGCTATTATCCTGAGTGCTTCATTGGAGATGGTTCTGTAGGCTCTGGTTACTCTGAGGAGTGCTAGTCTCTGTGCAGTTTGTAGTTTCTTCGTATGGTGTACTGTTATTTTATCGCTCCAGCCAGATGCTGCGTAACAGACTATTGTGAGGAATACACATTTATACATAGTCATCATGGTCTTGTAGTTCAGGCCCCAGAAGGATTTGGCAACTTGAGAGAAGCGGTAGAAGATGTGCTGGCTCTTCCTGGTAATATGATGTATGTGCGGTGTGATGTTGAATCTGGTTCCAAAGGTTATTCCTAGGTACTTTACTGAGGCTTTCATTCGGATGGATTTTTCTTCGATTTTAACTGTGGGCGGTCTCCTAATTTCTAGAAGGCCTTTCAGTAATATCATCTCGGTCTTGCGTTGTGATAGCGAAAGCTTATGCTTGTTGCACCACTTTACAATAATTTTTGTGGTGACGTTGGCCTTTTTTTCAAGTTCCTGCCTGGAGTTTCCTGAGATGATGACTATGAGGTAGTCCGCATATGCTATGTTTTTGATGTTTTTTCCTGCAAGCAGATTCAGTAGGTCGTCAAAGACTAAGTTCCAGAGCTTGGGTCCTAAGACAGATCCTTGCGGGCAGCCTTTGGTTGCAGCTTTGGTGACCGTGTAGTTGTCGTTGTTGATTTGTACTGTTCTGTCTGAGAGGTAGCTGCTAATAATTTTGTATATGTTAGGTGGACAGTTTCGTTTTTTGAGGCTATAGAGTATGGATGGCCATCACACATTATCAAATGCGCCTGCTATGTCGAATAGCAATGCTATAGCATATTTTTCTGGGGTCTGTTGAACAGTTTCTCGCAGTTTGACAATGGCATCTTCCGTTGATCGGCCAGAGCGGAATCCATACTGTTGTTCAGCGGTGAGAGCGTTTGTTTCCAGAGTGTCGGAGAGGCGGATTAAAATTAATTTTTCCAATGCTTTGCTGAGTGTCGGTAGTAGACAGATGGGCCTGTATGATTTGGGGTTGGCTGGGTCTTTGTCGTCACCTTTAAGCAGGGTTCTTATGATTCCATGTTTCCATCTGTTTGGGAACGTTCCAGTGGAAAGGCACGCGTTGAAGAGGTGTGTGATCTCAGATTGTAATTTGGACCAGGAGTTTTTGATAATTTCGGTTTCTAGTAAGTCAATGCCTGGAGTTTTCCTGTTTTTGAGTTTTTTGATAACTGTGTGTGTTTCTTCCAGTGTAAAGGCAGGTGCGTCTTCTGTGTTTGGGGGAATTTTTGTGTTATTGTGAATACTTTTTTGCCAGTCTGTTTCGGTTTCTGTTTCATTGTCAGGAATAAGGCTATCCAGTAGTAATTTTGCTGTTTCTTCCCATGAGGTTGTTTGGGTTTCGTTTATTTTTAAACTTGAGCAGGCCTTGGCTGAGTGGACTTTATTCATCTGTATTTTGTATACTATTCCCCAGGGTTCTGAGTTTCCAATGTCGGTGACAAAGGAGCGCCAGCTGTTTAGTTTTGTTTTGCGTATCAGTGCATTATATTTATTTCTTGCAGTACGGTATTGTGTTTTTATACGTTGTTGTTCTGTTGTGTTCCTCGTCTTTTGGAGTTTCCTCCTGAGATGTCTCACTTCGGTTTTGTGTTTACTGAGATTATTATTCCACCAGGGTACTGATTTATTAAATCTCTTTTTCCGAGGGATTGTTGCGTTGCAGGCAATGGTTATCTTTTCTTCTAGGTTGGTGGCAAGGAGGTTAGCATCTTCATTTGTGATATAATCAGAACATTGGTTTAGTGCTGTAGGTTGGAGGAGTTTTTCGAACTTTTTCCAGTCAGCGCGTTTGATGTTGAATCTATTCTGTCCGTTTGTGCTTTGTTGTGTTTCTGGAGTGCAGATTTGGAAGGTTATGAGGTTATGGTCGCTCAGTGTGGTCTTAGCATGTATTTCCCAATTGTTAATGTGAGTTGCAAAGTGTTGCGTTGTTAGGGTTACATCGATGTTCGATGTTCCTCTGTCGTTGTCAAACGTCGTGTGTTTTGAAGGTTGGTTGGCAATGTATAAGTTATGCTGAGCTGTGAGTTCCTCCATTTGTAGTCCTGTTTGGTCAGTTTCCGGGTTGTGCCAGAGTGTGGATTTGGCATTTACATCTGCTAATATTATTGTTTTCTCTCTGCCAAGGCGTGCAAGGATGTTGTCTAGGTGGTGGATGTAGGGCTCGATTTCGTCCGAGCACTGAAGTATGCGCTTATGATGTAGAATTTCCTCTTTGCTGCGGTTACCTCGATGCAGGTAAAATGTGTGTTGCTGTATTGTTCAAGTTTGAGTATTGTGTACGTTGGGTTGAAGATTACTATTGCACTCTTCAGCACGTTTTTGGATGCATTGTTGGAGAAGCGTTTTGTGTCCATTACCACTTGTGAGTTTATCCCCATTGTGTTTATGTTGCTCGTATTGTAGTAAGTGTATGGTTCACGGATGGCAAAAATGTCTATTTTCATTTTAGCTGCTGCAAGTCTTATCTCGTCCATAACTGTTTTAGAGTTCCTGGCATTAATTTGACCGATATGGATGTATTGTTCTTTGGGAGTCTGTTGCGGGCTGGTGGTGTTTGCCATAGGAGTAGGAGTGTTCAGGTTACTGTCCATAATCTATTTTTGATTCAATTGTTCCTTTCGCGTATAGGAAGGCTGGGCAGTCTTTTGTTCTAGATGAGTGATCGTGCGGTTTATTTGCTCTTTTGCAATTAATGCATGTAGGGTGTTGAGGTAGATTTGGACACTCTTTGTATGAGTGTCCATCTTCAGCACAGTGTCCACAGGATGGTTTAGTGACTCGGCAGTGTTTTGCAACGTGTCCGAATGATTGACAGTTAAAGCATCTGCTGATTGCAGTGTAGTCCTGGACGCGACAGGCTCTGAAGCCTATGAAAATTCGCGCTTGTTCCTTTAGGAAGTTCCTGGTCTGTGGTGGTACTTCACATACCCAATTCACGGTTTCCCTGTCCCTGTCGCCAGTTTTGAAGAGCAGTTTGATACTGTTCTGAGCGGTTTCCAGATCTAATGTTCCTTTAGTAAAATTTTGCTGTAGTATCACTTCAGTTATTTCAGTTTCACTCATTTCTACTGGGACACTGTGAATAATCATTCTTGGGAGGTTCTTAAGCGGTTGTTCCGATTTTAGTCCAGCTTTCCCGAGTTTTTTGTTGCTGATGACCTTTTCGAGATCTTCTTTGGTCTCTGTTTCAATTAGAATTCCGCTCTTGCCTATTTTTCTTATGTTCCTGATTTTGAGTTTCTCTTGTATTGGCGCAATGTTTTCCATGACTGACTTCTTGGTATTTTCACTATTAGTGGTTTCGTTGATGTTTGTTGGGTAAATTGCAACTACGTGTCTCTGTTGTTGTTGTTGTTGTTGTTTGCTGTTTATATTTGTTGATCCAGCGGAGGTTTGGACAGCATTGGCGTATGTTCTTGGATTATCAGATGTTATGCTGCTTGATTCTGCGTATTTATGTTTCCCTTTAGTAATTCCTTCATCCTCATATTTTCCTCGCACAGTTTTCGGATTTGGTATTCTGCCTCATCTGTCAATCCGGTGTATTCCTCTATGCGGATTGTCTTCTTTTTTATTTTGGACATATCCTTGCAGCGCTGGATAAGTTCATAGACCGTGTCTAGCTTGTTGGCCATGAATAGGTTTTTGGTGTGTTGCTGTTCGTCCTTTGACCTGAGAGGTGGATCTTTTGGAGTGGGCGTTATATGTGATTTATTTTCTCTGCAAATCTTTTTACCCGGTGTCTCAGTGCTGTCCTCATTTGTTTGCCTGGGGTGCGTCCTTTTTTAAGCGGTGACTGTATTTGAGTCAGTTTCCATTGCGGACGTGTTTAGTTCTCCTACTTTGATCCGTACTTCGGATTTTTCCTTCATGTCCAATAGTGGCTCTCTTTGCTCAGCCAATGGCATCTCTCCGCGTGCGGCCAATGGGAGCACACCGGTTCAGCCAGTAGCAGGCCTCCTCTTGCGTCCAATCACTGCCCAGAGTATCCGTTCTCGTCCGCCAATCAGTGGCCGCGACGGCCGTCGGCGCGCCACCACTCGGGAACGCCGCGCAACACCGACGCCACGCACAGGAAGGTTAGGTTTCAACGACACTTTCAAGTGTTCGTATAGTCTACAGTTTTGCACGGATTTTTGAAATTAATATCTCAAAAAGATTGTTTTCAGTTACACTACGCGCTGGTGTATGTCACTTTATTCTGTCACTTAGTTATACCACTTTTCTGCACTACAGTATGCGGAGCACGATGTAGCATGACCAGAGCACTCGGCGGCCATCTTGGAAGTGAAAAAAAAATCAAGTGGATTGGAGTCGGATGTCCACGTGCAACGTGGAAAGCCGCTCGCCATGAGGATCCAGCACCCCCATGGATGTCCGAGTAGATATGTTCAGCCGAGCACAGAGAGCTCGGGGAATCCGAAGTTCCGGAGAGACGTTGCCGATGTGATCTGACAGCAGTCAGGGTGAGAGAGCCAGTAGGTGCCGAAGAAACCTTGAAGTAGGGGAGTGTCCCCTCCTCTAACTCCTTTCAGCTCGGAAGTGTAGAGGTCGTCCAGCAGACTCCTGGAGTTGAATTTCCACGTGCGACGTGGAAAACCGCCCGCCTTTAGGAGCTCTCGAAGTTCCTGCGACCTAGGTCCCGCCTCAGGATGTGTGTCTACTCCGGGATGATGGTCAGCCGAGTAGCTGACTCTCCTGATGCGGAAGTCCACTGGGTGGAGGTGCTCCTCCACCTTGGCGAGGTGACATCTGGATACCAGGTAAGGTGCACAAACTGGACCGCAAGTGACGGTGCTCAGCTCGTTTTCCCAGAATTTGATTTTCCTCGCAGGTCTCCATCCGGCTTGCTGCTCGTTTTTACCATCAGGATGGCCGTGTATCGGCTGATGCATCCTGTCGGTCAGTGTTTCGGTTTCGGCTTGCTCTGAAGGAAACCGAAGATTGTCGTAGATACAGCCCAGTTTCTCCCAAGCCACTTGGAAGTCGGTTGCATTTGTCTCCACGTGCTTGAAGAGGTTGACGGCCTCGCCTTTCAAACAATCCTTCAAGTAACGAAGGCGTTCCAGTGTTGACAGAGATGGGTCGTTGACGACGAGATCGGTAAACAAGTCCCGAAAGGACGGCCAGTCTTTGTCATTGCCCTCGAACGTGGGCAGAGACATTGTTGGCAACAAAGCGCGTGACCTCTGAGAGTGAGTCTCGACGGCCGTTGCATTTGAAGTCGACGGTTCTGTAACGGTCGCGTCTGCTTCGTGTTCGGCGATCATGTCGAGTAAAGAACCGGCCTGCTCGAAGTAGCTCATCTGGGTCTCTTCGAATTCTTCGTCATCCACGTTGTAACTCTCCTTCAACTTTGCGTCCGTTCTAGCTGCTGTTCTAATGGCCGAATCGCCCTTATAGTAAGCAGCCCAGAGTTGTTCGATGAAGACGTGAGAGCGACGAAGAATTTCGATTGAGATGTTGCCCTTGCTTCGAGTCTTCAGGATGTCCGTGACCCGAGAGATGCGTTGCGCGAGAAGCCGTTGTTTTACGATCAGGTCAGCCATTGTTGCCAGTATGATATCGAAGCCCTAAACGGTTCGAAGAAGTTAACTGATCACTTTTCAGGAAACTACAGCGCTGGATCCGGCTCGAAGGACCAAATGTTACGGATTAGAAGGGGGTAAAACTAGCCACTTCACTTAAACGTAACTTTATTTCCCCAACTAGGGTTCGTTCAAAATGTAACGGAAATTATGTACAAGATCGATGTTTAACTTGGCCAAAACACAAGCTCGTTTTGGCCAGATTGTTGAATAAAGAATGTTGAGAACAAGATGACTTTGTAACAAATAGATACTTTCACGGGTAGTGCCCGTGAATCCCGATGATGAATCGACTGACTTACGAAAAATCGTTCTATCTCGTCGCTACAGAAAACGTCGTGCGTCTCGTTGACCGGTTTTTCGCGAGTCAGTCGATTCATCATCGGGATTCACGGGCACTACCCGTGAAAGTATCTATTTGTTACAAACTCATCTTGTTCTCAACATTCTTTATTCAACAATCTGGCCAAAACGAGCTTGTGTTTTGGCCAAGTTAAACATCGATCTTGTACATAATTTCCGTTACATTTTGAACGAACCCTAGTTGGGGAAATAAAGTTACGTTTAAGTGAAGTGGCTAGTTTTACCCCCTTCTAATCCGTAACAAAATTAGCTAGAGAGGCAATCGCGAGACAGGAAATTCGTGTGTAAAAGAGAAGGTGGGAATTTGCGTCGACTTCGCAACGACATAGGGACTGTGTAATAATCCTTACTCTGCTTAGATTCCATTAAAATCATTATTCATTCCTTTTCTTTCCATTTAAAATTAATTTCCTGATATTCAAGTTAAGGGCATTTCTCTGTTCACCGCTCTCGTTATACGCATAACGACGGCACTGTTCAGAGGGAATGATCCCTTGTTGTTCGATTAAAAGTTAACATTCTTTTCCATTCAAGTTAAGGGCATTTCTCTGTACACCGCTCTCGTTAAATAGCGACGGCACTGCTCAGAGGGAATGATCCCATATATCTCAAATATTCCTTTTTATTCAAGTTAAGGGCATTTCTCTGTTTACCGCTCTCGTTATACGCATAACGACGGCACTGTTCAGAGGGAATGATCCCTTGTTGTTCGATTAAAAGTTAACATTCTTTTCCATTCAAGTTAAGGGCATTTCTCTGTTCACCGCTCTCGTTATATAGCGAAGGCACTGTTCAGAGGGAATGATCCCATATATCTCAAATATTCCCTTTTATTCAAATTAAGGGCATTTCCCTGTTCACTGCTCTCGTTGCATAACGACGGCACTGTTCAGAGGGAATGATCCCTTGTCATTCAATTAAGAGTTAATATTCCTTTATATCCAAATTAAGGGCATTTCTCTGTTCACCGCTCTCGTTGCATAACGATAGCACTGTTCAGAGGGAATGATTCCTTTTCCTTCAGTTAGAGAATAGCTTTCCTTTCGATTCAAGTTAAGGGCATTTCTGTAAAAAAAAGGGAAAACTCAAGTCTTTGAGATACATATGCGAAATTGACGATAAACTCCTGGACTTCTTCCGTGAATGAATGAGAACCGCGATGGTGTGAACGAGTCATTAGTTTCTTACGCGCATTCCTATCGTGGCATCTTTTGTTCTGGGCGCGGGATCGTCGCGTTTCACTTGACTGTGATGTTTACGAATTAATCTTGTACCTATTGCCGCGTGCTGTATATACAGCTATATTGTGATAATCACGCTAGTACACACCTATGGTGTACCTTCTTATTGTCAAGAAGCTCTCAATCTGAATTAACAGAATATATTTCACTTTTACCCGATTTAAATCTCCAACAATTATTTACCTTCGCCTCAACCTTTCCGCCGTCCAGTGCCTGGAGGCACGAACCTATTATAGTAAACCTCGGGTCTTGTAACCAACCCGGTGTTGGATTTGATTAATATTAGTCATAAAAAGAAATAATAGAATAAACGGTTACAAAATTGTTCTTTTTTTTCTTTCAGTTGAAGATTAGCTTTCCTTTGAATTGCCGAGCTCCAAAATCGTCCGAGCAGGGCGTTGGCAAACTGATGCCACGTTGCGATTTGATCAGACATAATGTCCCACCACTCGCCTGCACTTCCTTTCAATGACTGAGTAATTATAAATTTCATCTCGTCATCGGGGAGGCGCGCTGCATCCACAAATCGCTTTAATTCTCTCAGGTAGTTTGAAGGTCTTTCAGTAGATTTTCCTTCGAAAGTCGGCATCTGAGGTTTAACTACGAACGGACGTGCCATTGCGGGCATTGTAGTGTCAAACCGAGTCGACTCATTTAGTCCCCATCGTAAGTCAGAATTGTCAGATGTCTGTCTGTGTGTCAGATTCGGATTCGATCGGTTGGTCGTTTGAACTTGTTGGTGATCTGGCTGAAGATTCCCCCCGCGGGGAGCGTTGTCCTCCGTTGGAGTTCGGACAGTTGGTCGTGCACGGATCTCTTCCAAATACTCTGTTATTTGCTTGCGGGTGTCCGCCTGTGCCCTTTCTTGGCGTACCATGCGTTCTTCAATTTTGCGGCATCAATCTCATATCTCAATTTTGTGCTCGGTCACACGTTCGTAAAGTTCTTCTGTAGCTACTTGCTCTTCTGATTTCAGATCTAGCTGACTGATTTTCGTCCTGAGCTGTTCTATCTCTTCTCGGAATTCTCGAATGACATTGGCAATTTGATCTCCCTCGTTCGCAGAGGGTGACCCGGAACCCTGAATGTTACTGGACGTCATGGTGACCGGAACACGCCCGTTCCTTCAGGGAATGGTTGGGGTACCAGGAGGTGGTGTCCGTTGCGTGAGCGTACTGGATAACAATGGCACTATAGGTGGGTCTTCGTTTCCCGTACCCGTCCCCTTCGTACCGCGAGTGACTTTAGGTCCCATACTATGTTAATACATAGTACTCAATTTATGTTACTCCAGAATTTAGTTCGTCTCAACCAAACCGCCCCACGTTGGGCGCCAATTTTGTAACCGTTTATTCTAAGGCTTGAGTTTTCCCTTTTTTTTACAGAAATGCCCTTAACTTGAATCGAAAGGAAAGCTATTCTCTAACTGAAGGAAAAGGAATCATTCCCTCTGAACAGTGCTATCGTTATGCAACGAGAGCGATGAACAGAGAAATGCCCTTAATTTGGATATAAAGGAATATTAACTCTTAATCGAACAACAAGGGATCATTCCCTCTGAACAGTGCTGTCGTTATGCGTATAACGAGAGCGGTAAACAGAGAAATGCCCTTAACTTGAATATCAGGAAATTAATTTTAAATGGAAAGAAAAGGAATGAATAATGATTTTAATGGAATCTAAGCAGAGTAAGGATTATTACACAGTCCCTATGTCGTTGCGAAGTCGACGCAAATTCCCACCTTCTCTTTTACACACGAATTTCCTGTCTCGCGATTGCCTCTCTAGCTAATTTAAACACTTAAATCATTTCAAATTTAACTCTTTACTTTAATTCACGTATTTGAACTGTTTACCACAACTTCGTTTGGCATTTGACAGTTCGTGATGTCACGCGACGTTATTTGCAGTGCCGACTGCTTACAAGGACAAATTATAATTTTAATACTTTAAATTCAATAATTATATTTTTAAATTTGCGTGAGTAAACTGTTTACCACAATTGCGTTTGGCATTTGACAGTTTCTCATCGCACACGACGTGGTTTGCAGTGCCGGCTGCTCACAAAGACAATTTATAGTTATAATTTTATCGTTCCTAATCGAACCCGGAGAGGCAAGACTCATGCGTGCTTATAGGATCGAGTCCAGGCGCAGAGTGCCGAATCTGCTGCTCGCATCGACCTCCTTCGATCGCAATCGAGAGGGGATCGATGCGTGCGCAATTCACTATATAGATCGATCCTGTGCTCCTTTTCTAAACAAGGACCACGGGCGACGCCATGGCCACTGTAGAAGGGGGAATCGATCGCAATGTGTAATCGGTACGGTTACAGCGTACGCGACTCACGCGTTTCACGCCCAGATCCCGATGGAAAACGCGTTTCAATTGACTTCTCTCTACCGGCACTGATAACGCGAGCGCGACGCGAGCACGTGGCGGCGTCCCACCGTGGAACGACATGAGGTTTTTGTGAACGTTACGGAGTAACTCTCTACGCGCTGACTCGGGAACGCGGAAGTGAGGCGTCCCCCCTTTCCGCACGGTTCTCCCCGCGGAACGCTTCGACCTATCATGGCCCGAATTTCGGCAGGGGCCTCACTCTGCGCGACAATCCCTGGCGTCCGGCGATTGGCGGCTTCTCCGGCAGTGTTGACGCTGATTCGCCGCTTCTCTCTCAGACGATCGACATCGGCCAATCCGGTAGCGGGCCACGTTGCTTCCCGGTTGAGGCGAAGCCAAAGTAGCTGAGATATCTTCTCGGCCGGTCCTGCTCTTTGGTGGCGCCTCCAGGTTGTTGGTCCTGGTCCGTGTCGATTCTCCGGCAGCTCGTTCCTTCGCCGACGCCTTTCGCGTTCGATTCCTCCGTGGGGAAAAGTGTTCCGGGTCCTCTCGGGACCCGGTGACGGTCCTGCAAATGTGCGTCGCGCACATTGGCGCGACGCTCAAAAATATGATAAATTCGCCCATGGATCTCGTTCATGCCCAGGGAGAGCGCTCGCCATAATTCGCCCCGCTTTTCCGGCCGTGGAAAGTGACTCGGTCTTCCGTTACTCGGTATTGGAGGACGTTGGCTAAAACGCCACGTCACAATTGGTAGCATATTAATAGGCCTAAATTCGCTTGCCTTTTTTGGTTACTCTACTTTAGGGATTGAAAGTATCGTGGAAGTTTTCCATTCGTCTATGAAACAACCTTCGCGTAATAATTAATTCATTATACTAGTTAATTCTTCCTGTATTACACAGAACACTGCTTTTAATATATCACTATTTATTCCTTCTTCTGTACCCTTTTTCCTTGGTAACCCCTTAACAATTTCCCCTAACTGTTCCCCCGTAACCATTTCAAATTTATCCATCTCTGCCTTATTGTCAATGACATATAGTTCTCCGACTTACATTGACAATATTGTTTCCCTGTATAGAATTTATTATGTCCCTAATACCTCGGATATAATATAAATTGAATTTATCAGCCATATTGCATCCTGTGATATTGTTCAATATTTCAAAGTCTATATTATCTATTGCTTTTGTCCCTACTGATTTACTCCTAATAACTTCTTTTAGAGCTTTCCACATACTTGTAGGGTTATTCTTATTATAGTCAATTACATTTTCATAGTATTCTTTTTTCTTTGTTTCAATTAATTTGACTACTTCATTTCTTCTAATTTTCTTACCTTCCCAAATTGTTGGAATTTTAAAAACTTTTTGGGTGCCGAAATATCTAGCGCATCTACTATGCTATTTATAAGTCTCTTCGCTCGTTTATTCACATCTATATGCTGGGAAGCTAAAACATATTTCTCCCATAGGTTATTTTCTACCAGCTTAATAAAATCGCCCGCAATAAATTTACTGTAGTCCCTTCCACTAAATTATTTGTATTTATTTACATTCTTGTTCATATTCAGTCTTACTTTTAACTATGCGTGGTCCGTTATCTTAGGTTCATAGACTACTTGTACATTTATCTCCTTATTTGCAAAGATTAGATCTATGAGTGTTTTACTATTGGTTGTGATTCGTGTTGGTTCGTTAACATATTGTTTCATGTCTAGACTCTGCATAGTTGCTAAGAGCTTATTTCTATAAAAGAAGTCCGTCCTACAGTCTATATTAAAGTCTCCTACTAACATGCAGTCTTCTTTTATCGTTAGCTCTTCAACTACTTCCTCTAGGTTTCCTATAAAATCGCCATGTGACGCACTCAGCGAGTGGTACACAACCATTATCACTCCTTTAGACATCCCCTCTTATATACAAAGCAACCCCTCCGGTATTCCTATTTTCTGCATCACATCTAATCACATTGTATCCCGATATATTTATTTCACTATCTTCTATGTCAGCAATCAACCTAGTCTCTGATAACGCTATATTCGCAGAATTTATTTTCTTCATCACCTGCTGCTGTATTTCATCCTTGTGTGCCATCAAACTTTGGGCATTTGTATACATTATTTGTTCCTCTTCCTTCTGTTGTTGCTATTTCTTAGTGACATCCCATCCAGGTCTCCTCTTCTCCTCCTCGATAACTCTTTTATATGACGGACACTCGGGGTAAAGAGCATCATGTTCGTCATTTAACTCCAGATTGTATGTTTTATTTTTAAACATATAATTCACGCACTTATTTTCCTTTGCTGTACATTCGGTCGCTTTGTGTTTTCCTGTACACTTATGACATGTTTCATCTCGAGTACAGTTTTTCGCAATGTGGTAGTATCCCCAGCATTTAAAACATCTCTTAACGCTGTAGTGATTGAAAACCAGACATTTTGTCCACCCTATATTTAATTTTTCTTTCTTTATTATCATGTCATGTGTTGCTTCATCTACTTCGATTATTACAGATCCGACATCTTTATCTTTAAGTTGCCTCTTCTCCTCATCACCCAGTTTCATTTCTTCTCCATCGATATTAATAATTTTTATTTTCGGTTTCATCTGCAGCGACTCCGTGACTCTATAGTTTTCCCCAAGTTTGGATTGCATTGTAACTTTTAGATTTACCATTTCTTCTTCCGTTTCACAGCCTAGAATCACCGTTCCTCCTCTTCCTTTTCTTAACCTTGTTATTCCCATTGCCATTTTCTCTATATCCACTTTTTCTTTTATTATTTTTTTAGTGGTCTCGCTTTCCTGCTGAGTCTTCGGATTGATGATAATGATACTTTCCTTCTTCTTCTTAACTGCTTCACTGTAACTGTTGTGCCCTCCTTCTGCTGATCTATGTATTCCTTCTTGTATCATTTTACGCTGTGACGTTGCAAATCGGCGACGTCATTTCGCCGTTATTTGCAAGCACATTTTTATTAGTGTGAAGGGCCGGACCGTGCAATAACGAGACGCGAGACCGGGAAACACAGGATTCGAGAGCGTTCCGCGAGGAATTTCCATAATTTAGAGCGTGCATTGACATCTAGCGTGCGCGCCGAGAACGGCAAGTTTCAGGGCCGAGCAGCGGACCAGGAAACGGGGCCCCGATCTTCGACATTTTCCTAGGCGAACGATTTCGAGACAGGAGGACGTCCGACGATAAATAAATGGCATATATCGAAGCCCCATGCACGGGCCACCAAAGGAGTATCGAGGGCACCCGGTCAACCGACATGGAGGTGCCGAAGGGACAGGAACCCTTACCGACCATCGTATCATTTCGCGGACCCAACGCCGTCTCATCACGACGAGGCACGAGCCTCCATCACGTCCCACGAAAAGAGAGACGTTTTCGCGTTAGGGTCCAGGAGCCAAGGACCTTCGCCGAGACGCCCCTGTTACGAGAACGTCGCGCGCGAGTACAGCGCCCTAGGAAATTCGGAAGGAGGTCGGGTGGGAGGAACTAGAATCGATGCGGCACGCGCCTGAAAATCGATGATCACTGTCGCGCGAGCCCGTTTGTCCAACAACACGCCACGATAATTTCGTGCGAAATCCGCCACCCTAGACGCACCCCGTTAACTTACGTTCGCGTTCGCGAGGGACAAGTTCGTCGCGCGAGGATCCCGGTCTCGTGGAGTCACGCTATCGCGCAGGAGTGGTCCCCGGACGAGCCGAAAGACTCAGGCCCAGCAGCCGAGTTGTCTAGAGGCGGACAGAAAGGCCCAGAAGGACAGAGGGCACCGGGGAAAAACGTTAAGCCGACCAGTGATCCTTTCGAGTAATCTGGTAGCGTGTTGGCTCGACGATTGTCGCGCGAGGACGTTTGTCGTTTCGTCCTCGATCATTCGCGTAGGCCGAGACGCCGAGCGTCTCGTGCCGCCGGCTCGGGCCGTACCGACGGTCCTTTGAGCGGTATTTCGTACAGAGGGTTCCCCCTAAGATCGCGTAGTCGGAAGTTTCCTCGGAGGAATCGCGTCTCGCGAATATCTCGTCCGACGTCTCGTCAACGTCTCGAATCCTGTATCGTGTTGCGTAGCAAACGCGTTTCGATATCGTAGCCGATCGTCTCGTCCGTCGCGAGCTTTGCATACGCGTGCTATTGCGACAGTCTCGTATCGCGCAGTCCATCTACGCTTCGCGCGATCCCGTCCGTCGGGGAATCGTTATCGTCGGTACCGGTCATCCGTACCCTTTCGCGCGATCTCAATCAACGACAACCGCGCTGCGACCGATCAACCGTCCGAAAATCTGTACGAAGAGCGCAGGTTCTCGGGTTGCAGTCACGTAACCGCCCATCTTGTACCAATTGACTGTCGAATAAAACATCCGCTCGAGATCAATTACGTTGTCGTCAATTCCCTGTGGGATCCGTCCTGCCGTAAGGGCTGTTCTCGCCCTTCCCGTGTTCGAACCATCTGACCCCGTCACGTCCTCGTTCACGATCCGCGTGTCTCGAAGGTTCGATTTCCGAGCCCGAAATTCGTACCGCATTTCGCGTAACACTGTTCACGGTGTCTGGCGCCCGAACGATCTCGCGGAGATTTCGAACCTTCGGACGCCCTTTGTCTCGGGCGGGCCTCGGGGATACGGCTGCCCGCGGCCCGGCCAAAGGGCCTATAAAAGCCCGAAGTCGCTCCGTCGGAGGTTTCCTAACCTTCGCGCGTGAGCGACGTGACAACGCAAGTCTTCCAGGTCGCGCCTGGTCTCCACTTCCTCTTGCACAATCTCCTTGATCATCATTTTTATTTTCAGTTTTGTATCAGTATTGTCAGTTTTAATTAAATTGACAAATGATTTAGACATTGCCTGGCCACGCCAAGTATTTGACTTATGGGCAGTGGACATCTAGGCAAATGTCTAAATGTTACATTTTATCTTCACCGAATCTTACATTGTGTTGCACAGTATCGCCTTTGCACATTGCTGGATAGCGCCTTTACGTACAGGGTTGGGAAAAATTATTGGTCATCCTTTTGGTAGGTGATAGAACTAGTCGAAATTGCCAACATTGCATTATAAACATGGCCCCGCAAAATTAATTTTCAAGGTCATTTTCAAGGTCATTTTCAAGGTCAACAATTTTTATTGGCTTAATCGATTCTACTCGTCGAGCTGAACAAACGTCTCAAAGGGACCATATGCCGGAAGTCAATATTTCAAAGAGAAATCTTCGTTTGAAGTTTAATTTTATCTTGAAATCTTGATATCCCCAAAACTGACCCTGAAAAATTTGTTTTCGCGGTATAAAATCTGCTTAATCTTCTACTCTTAGCGCTACCCAGGAACAACGACGTGGACGTGGTAGATTTCTGTTCCCTTCGGGGTGACTTGACTATAGTGAGTTCCCCTCGTCTCTCACTTCGGGATGACAAAGTCGAAAGGGTACGGGTCAGGTGATCGGGCGGGCCATAAGTATGGCGTAGGATTACGACCGATCCATTGAGTTCCAAAAACTTTTTGTAAAAATTCGCAGACTGACCTGCTGAAATGCGGTGGAGCACCGTCATGCATGAAAAAATGCGATTACGGGTATGCCTCGGAACCATACGTCGCAGTCTATTCAGGAGCGTAAGAAGTAGAATCCGCAAATACTCAACGCTTTATAATCGGTTTGAGAGAAACACAGGAGCTGCTCATACGCCGCATAACATAACATAGGCCTAATTATATGGCGCCTTATATGGTTAAGGTAAAGTTCTAAATGACTTGTCACGTCGTCGAGCAAACGGTCACCGCCAGAAGGGCGAAAACCCCGACGACACTGGGTATTTACAGGCTAGGAAGCCGGGCCACGTTCGGTCGCGCGAAACGCGGTACACCCGGGACAAAAGTTTTTCGCAAGCTCATCGATTTCACGTGAACCTAGCGAATATTCGGGCGCCAGGCACTGAGGGTGCTATGCTAACGATTCGCACTCGTTGATGCCTCTGTTACGTCCCAAGTTGGACGGATAAAGATTTGATAAAGATTTTATAGATTTGAATGAAAGGGATATTGCGCAGTTCCGAACCTACCTGCATTCACCGACATCGGTTCGGGTAATTGAAGATTTTGTGATGTTCATGTGACTTTACTGTAAATTATTCGTCACGAAGAAATCAGGTGTTTGAAATAATCTTGGAGAGTTTGATTTTAGATAAACTTAAACAAAGTGTATTTAAACGATGAATTCAGAATACATTTGGTTTTTGAGTAGTCGATACGAGGGTTAGTAATTATTATAAATGTTAGTATTTACCGTTACGCGGGTTCGAGTTCTCGTGTAGCCGAAATGGTAGTCCTTACAATTGTAATCCTTACGAATTATTACACACGGACGATTTCACTTTTAACTCGAAATGATTGTTTGACTGGTTACACACGAACGATTTGACTTCAGACTCAAAATGATTGTTCGATTATTAAATTGGTATTGTCAGATTCAACTGTTGACTTTTGACTAAGGCGCTGGCGAGATGTCGTTTCTATATTTTCTTCTACTCTTTGTTCTGTCACGTCGTTTCTCTTTTCGGAGTCGAAACGGGAACCGAACGCGGGAAATTATGGCCTGGTGACCGGACCACGCTCGGTCGCGCGACACGTGGTCCTCCCGGGACAAACAATCCTTCGCGGATTCAAGTCGAAATACACCGCGAGATGATAGATACAGAACTCGGGCGCCAGACACCAAAAGGAGTCACGCAAAACTCTTATGTGGACGCAAATTCTTTCTAACGATCTCGATTCCGCGAGGATTGCGCGACAACGTGGAATAGCTGCGAACGATGGTCAGGGTTCCACGTGAGGAGGAGGAACGGGGCATTCCCCGCGACAGGAACGTTTCTCGTAGGGAGAATAATTCTTGAGAGATTTCGGCAACAATAATCGTTTATTGACGATTCGGCGGTATACAGGCCGCCGGTGTTCACCGGCGGCAATGGAAATTTGCCGGCGCGATATCGATATTTTTCGACGGATGTTCGGTCGATCGCGCGTAAATTCTCCCTTTTTCGCGTTGAGCTCGGCGGTCACAGGACTCCGCGTGTTAATACAAGCCTTTACGGAACGAATTCCGCCGAGCTCCGATGTTATACGCGGATTCTAAATTGACTGGCCGAGGGCCAGGGCAAAGTCGCGGAAGAACGAAACCGGCACGTCGCGACGTCCCACTGAGGAACGTCTCGAGAAAAGCTCTTTATTTTTCGCAAAGGTCGGGCGTCCCGAATATTCTGCGCGCGGACAATCGCGGACACTACGACTCCACGGCCTCGCGTTCCTCTCGAGAGAGCTACTCCTGGTACACCGATACGCGAGGACGCGTGGTACGCGACACGAAGTCGGAATTCGCCAATACGCCCCCGAGCCAACACGAATTTATTACACTTTAAAAGTCGCTAAATACAGCCTGATCGGCATTTACCAAACGATAGAAGATCGTTGTCTCGATCGGCACTTAATTCGATACTTTATATAACCCGCGAATATAATGGCGGCACGACTTCGCGATTCGCAGTCCTAGGACCCAGTGCCCTAATTCGATTTGGCTCGGGAACGCGGAAGCGAGGCGTCCCCCTACTTCCTCATCTATCTCCTCCTAGGCGACGCTCGGGCCTATCGCGTGGTTCCTCGCAGCATGGAAGAATTTGGCGTCTTCGGTCCCGGGACTCCGGCAATTTGTTGATTTCCCGAGGCCACCGTGAAGGCTGCGAACTCCGTCGGCATGGAACCGAGCCTTTCCGGGATTGTTCTCGGCGCAATTCCCGGACGAGAGTCGGCGAGGTTGGGTTGTTGTACTTCCCGCATTTTCCGTATCCTCGTCGGCCTCTCCGGTTGAAAAGTCCGGGCTCGATCCTGATCCGACCGTCTTGTTCGCAAATGACGTGTTGCGATAGGTACTCCGAGCATCTCTCCTCGAGACTTGGCGCCAATTAGCGGCAGGAGATAGGTACCGGGTTCCTTACGGACTCCGGCTATTCCTGAAACTTTGTGTCGCGCCCTGCGGCGCGACATTTAAACGCGACAAGTCTATTCCGCTGGATCTCGGACGTCCAGGGAGAGCGATCGTGACGGCCGTCTTCGTTAAAGTATCGGCCGAGGTTGACCCGGCCCTTCGGTTAGGGTTCGGACTGACGCTGGCAAAATCTGCCACGTCACATAGTATATGATTACAAAATTAGGAAATATTTGTATTGTGCTTATTTATTGTTTATTAATGATGGTTGGACCACCGGACGTGACACCTTCCCCTTTAGACAGCAAATTTCCAAGGGAAATTAGTTTAAGCTGCTCTGCTACTTTGTTGAACTCGGATGTACTCGGTCTCTCGACCCTGGCTCGGATGTCGCGAAGGTCGTCGCTCGACTCGTAAGCTCTTGGGGTCTTGTTTCTTCGCTCGTCAGCTCGGCGTATGAGCAGGTGTGTCAGTGAACTCTATGCGGCTCCGCACAAGGTGATTCCGCATCCGTATATCGAGTGTAGCTGATAACCGTGTATTATGGTGTCGAGTATCATCTTCATAAATTTGAAGATGATAAACACAGCTAGCACTGCTGCACTAAAAGATCCAAATGTGATGAATCCATTCCAGAATTTTCTGGCTGCGCTTTCCGTTATTTCGTCTAGTGCTTTTTCGTTCATCATGCTCATAATGGAAATAGAATTTGCTGGTATGTTTTTTCCTGTCATGCTTCGTGCGACAGAATTTAACACAGCTGATTTCTCAGCAGGGAACATGATATGGTCCCGTAAATCGTTGAGGTCGTCTTGAGTGTAGATTCCGCTGGTAGCCAATCTGGATGGGTTAACGTACTTCCATTCGGGTTCCTTCATTGGTTGCAATGTTTGGGGTGCGATGACTTCTTCCGTGTTCGTGGTGACATGATTGATGTCACAGTCGTTGATGGGGGACAAGGTTGTCACGTTAAGGTGGTGTCCATTACAACCGTATTTAATAATGGTGCACGAGGATCATATGAACATGAATATTAGCCATAGGCCTAACACTTTTATAAACAGATATTTGTCGTTGCATATTAAAATATATTGGTTTCGTCAATGTTAGTATCGCGCTTATCTGTTATATGTTAGTACGTTTTATATTTGCTAATGTGAACCTAACGGAAGAATGTTATCATTAGTGTTTGAGTAATAATTTAGTTTGAGTAATACTTTAATTAGTTAGAGAAAACGCAGTAAAATATTCAGTTGGGTCGATGTCTTTATTTTGTGGACTATTGAGATAGGGTTGGGACAAAAGTAAAATTATTGTTTTGGGGGTATATATGTAAAATTTATTAGGTTATATATGTGTAAAAGATATAGTTGTGTGAATTAAATCATAATATGTGAAGTAAAATATATTTTCGTGTGGTGGTGGTGGTTGCGGTGGCTTTTACCATTTTTGATCCACTTCACGTAGGACTCCGCTATGCAGGGTGTCCCAAAATTCCTCCGACACCCGAAAATGGGAGGTTCCTTGGGTCATTTGAAGTGACATTTTCCTTTACAAAAATGGCGTCCGCGGCTTTGTTTAGAAGTCATTAATGAAAAACACGGACCAATCAAAGCGCAATCTAGACATGCGATGACACGTTCGGCCAACTGACAGTTGGCGCGTCGGACCGACTGTGCTAACTCGTGTCTAGGTCGTGCTCTGATTGGTCCGTGTTTTTCGTTAATAACTCCTAAACAAAGCCGCGGGCGCCATTTTTGTAAAGGAAAATGTTGTTTCAACTGACCCAAGGAACGTCCCATTTTCGGGTGTCGGAGGAATTTTGGGACACCCTGTATATACACCACCAGTCTCTTTGCGTCATGGTAAAATGTTCTTCTATGCAGTCTGGGCACTTCCATGCCGGCTGCATTTCGGCAATTCTTATTTCGCAGATTTTACGTTTGGTTGACGTTCTTGCTGCTGCAGGGGCGCACAGCACGTGAAATCCCCTTTCTTCGTGGGCCCATGCAACCTCCTCCGACATATCATAGTAGCAATCTTGGCATGCCCTAGTTTCCCCTAGGGTGTAGACTGCTCCGTCCCAAGAAGCTTTCACGCACCATATCGACAATAGTTTCCTATATGTGTCGGGGTGGTTTATGGGTACCACCCCATCCATTGGTCCGTAGTATTCTTCTACTATGTTTTCGTGATTGTAATTGCCCCTTGGTATCGGCATTTTGTTTGTTGGAACTGTAATTATTTATGTATATATTGTTAGTTGTGTTAAAGTTTTATATTTATCTTTTTTTTGTCTCGTTTGTCATGTCTGTCTTGTTGTCCGTCGTATGTCTACAGTTTTGTCTGCAATTTGTGTTCTGGTCTGGGTCGAGTGTGGGCCATTTTTAATTTATTTAATTGTACTGTACGAGTTTTCCCGTTGACTATAATTTTTACATTTTGATTAGGTAAAATTTCTATAACTTTATGAGGTCCCGTATATTGGTCGCTGAATTTTCCTTTGAATGGTTCTTTTATTAAATATACCAGATCTGCTACTTTAAAATTTGTGGGTTTATTTGTCGATCGTAGTAATGTTTTGATTTAGCTTTGGCTGCGTTTAAATTTTTACGCGCAGATAGTTGTAGTTCGTTGATCGTTGAATGTAGATCTCGGAGGTAATCTTCATAGGTGGGTTTCAGGTTTTCCTTAACCGGATCTCTGCTTATTGGTTCTCGAGCAATGTTTCCGAATACCAATTCGTGTGGAGAGAATCTTGTTCCTTCATGTACCGATGTATTGTATGAGAACATAGCCAAATCTAACCAATTATCCCAATTTGTTGCATTGTTTACGTATTGTTTTAAATATTCTACTAATACGTGATGCGATCTTTCTATTGAACCATTACTTTGTGGATGATAGGCCGTAGTTTTATAATGTTTAATTTTAAATTTCTTTGCTACTTGTTTTATAAGGTTTTGTTTGAATCTTCTTTGGTTTCCGTTAAGCGGAAACTTGAATTTACGATTCGGCGAAATAGAGGAGGAATAAAGAAACTTTATCCAAGGTCGGATTTGTGGGAGAGCGTTTTAATTGTATTTGACCACCGTCACTCGCGATACAAATTAACAGTGCAAAAACGGTTTATTGCTTTTCGGCACGAACAAAGGATCGAGCGTATGAAATTGGTAAACTATGTATCGTCGCGAACAATTCTTAGAAAAGAGAGCGAGGACCCGGCTTATTGTGGTGTATATTGTCGCGGCTCGCTCCCCTCACCGCGCACCCCGAACTACTCGGTCCGCCCGAAGTGCGCGGGGAGAGAGGGAGACGGGCGACGACAACAGCCGAATCCTCATTACCGTTACATTTCTGGCAATTGACACGCATACGCGTTCAACACGGTACGTCGAGCGAATGTATTCGTACATTCGCACCGAGATCGCGAACAGCTGATCTGTTTTTGCTCGAACATACCGCCCGCCTCGTTGTCGGGTCGGCAACGAAATAAGTTGCTACGATTCTTGCGGCCTCGCGACGTGTGTTCAATGTGAGTGATTAAAATCTTTCGGTGATTTTACAATATTGCGGTGAACAATATCGTTACAGTGCAACTCTACCCGTTAAGTGCTGAATGTAAACAACGTAGACAAAACAAAGTGAACTATATACAGGCTATATACATCATTAAAGTGCGCGTCAACGACTCAGCGACTTTCAGTGCATCGGTGCACCGCCCGCCGTGAGGAGAGTCAAGTTTCTTTGTCCGCGGATTCCTTTGCCGAAACGAGTGGTACAAGGCGTTGGATGGCCCTGGTGGTGGTGCGAGTAGCAGTCTTCACAACAGCCACACGGACTCGTCCGTCGGACCCTCGACGTACTTCGACGACTCTTCCAAGCGGCCATTTCGTAGGCGGCGCGAGGTCGTCCTTCAGCAATACGATGGCTCCGACAGCAAGATTCTCCTGTGCCTTGTGCCATTTCGGGAGTGTCTGCAACTGGCTCAGGTACTCGGTACGCCAGCGCTTCCAGAAGCCTTCCAGGAGTCTGGATATTAGGTTCCATCTCCGTCTGCCAGCGTCGTACGTGATTTCGTCACCCGGTTCTGGAACTGCACACAACGAATTAGCGTTGATTAGGTGATTCGGCGTGAGGAAGGAAAGGTCATTTGGGTCATCGGACAAAGCGGCAAGGGGGCGACAGTTCAAGCAAGCTTCCACTTGACACAGCAAAGTGGAAAGCTCCTCGAAGGTGAGCTGTTGTTCCCCGATCGGGCGTCGCAGATGCCTCTTCGTCGATTTCACTGCCGCTTCCCAAAGACCACCAAAATGGGGAGAGTACGGAGGTATGAAACTCCATTCCGTCCCGTCGGTGGCCAGCAACTCCGCCGTTTCCTTGTAAAAAGTCGACGCAGCGTTGAACATGCGCTTCAGGAGCTGGTCGGCACCTCTAAAGGTCGTGGCGTTATCGCTCAGCATTTTCGTGCATTTTCCTCGTCGAGCTACGAAGCGCTTGAAGGCGGCAATAAAGGAAGCTGAGGACAGATCTGAAACAACATCTAAATGTACTGCCTTGGTGCACAAGCACACGAAGACGACAATGTATCCCTTGGTGGTGCGCTGGCCTCTTGCTCTCGTCATGAGCATCGGAATCGGGCCAGCATAATCGACTCCGCTGACAGAAAATGCCCTTGCTGGTTGCACTCGTGGGGCAGGCAGCATGCCCATTTGCTGTGTACCAGTGCGACCTTGGAGACGAGTGCATGTGACGCAACCCTTTATGGTCCGCTTCACCAGAGTTTTGTCTCGCGGAATCCAGTGGGTGAGTCTAAGCGTCGCCCGCGTCAAGGTCACTCCGCCATGGAGCGTCTGAAGGTGAGCCGACTTTATCAGCAAGGTTGCCAATGGAGAGTGTCGGTCAATGATCACAGGGTGTCTTTGATCGAATGACACCGTTGCGAGATCCAGTCGTCCTCCCACTCGTAAGACACCTTGAGCATCAATACTCGGCCGAAGAGAAACAAGAGTCGAAGTCGTCTTTACGCTCTTACCTTTTTTCAGCTCCGCAAGTTCGTCATCAAAGTCGTCCGCTTGGCTCATTCGGTGGATGCTCACCCACGCCTCATTAATCTCGGCAGCGGTCAAGAACCCATGTCGGGGTGTGTCGATGGAACGAGCGTTGTGGACGAAACGTCGCACATACGCAGTCACCCTGACCAACCGCAATACAGAAGAGAATGGGAGCGAATCCCAAGGCGACTGGAAAACGGCTTGCAGGCTGGGTTTCTCGTTCGGCTTCGTTTGCTTGACCGTCGTCGTCGTCACGGTCACTCTGCGTTCCGGGGCCTCATCCTCGTTGACCTGCAGTGTGTCGGGCCAGTTCTCCTGAGGCTTTGACAACCACGAAGGACCCGTCCACCAGAGGTCATCGTCGACCAATACCTGCACTGTGATCCCACGCGTGGCAAGATCTGCAGGGTTTTCGTGCGTCCTCGTATGCCGCCACTCAACTTCCGGCAGCAGGCGCTGGATCTCGGCCACCCTATGCGCCACAAATGGTTTCCATCTGGAAGCATGCGATCTCACCCAGGCTAGCACGACAGATGCATCGGTCCACGCATGCATCGTCACACCGCGAAGCTGCATCGAGTCTCTCACTGCTCTCAGCAATCGGGCCAGCAGAAGAGCGCCGCATAGCTCTAGTCTGGGAATAGACTGCGGTTTCGTTGGAGCGACCTTGGTTTTCGCCATCAGTAAGTGCGTCTCGGCCTTCGCACCGGTAACTGGCACCCTGATGAAGATTGCTGCAGAGTATGCCCTTTCCGAGGCGTCGCTGAATCCGTGCAGTTCTACCTGATCGCTGCTCGCCGCACGGTAGCCAATCCATCTCGGAACAGTGATTCGGTCGGTCCTTTCCATCTCGAATCGAAGCTGCTTCCATCGCTCGGAGAACTGCGCAGACAGTGGCTCATCCCACGACAGTCCAGACAACCAGAGGTCCTGTAACAAAATCTTCGCGGCCACGGTGATCGGAGACAACCAACCCATTGGATCGAAGAGCCTGGCCGTCTCGGACAAGACCAATCGTTTGGTCCATCGTTGACCTGGTGTGGAGGTTATGAGCTTTGGAGATGCTAGCGACAGCGTATCGTTCGCTGTACTCCACCTGAGGCCCAGTGCTCCTGTCTCCTGGTGATCCTGCAACAATTCAATGAAATCGGAGCTCGACGGCCAATAGTTCGTCGCCCACTTGTCTAACGGGAATCCGCCCGCCGTCAAGATGTCCGTGAGCTGACGTCGAGCTTCCTCGGCATCGTCGATGTCGTCTCCTCCGGCAAGGATATCATCGACATAGGAATTCGCTCGGAGCATCGCTGCTCCTCGCGGATATCGAACCTCCTCATCGTCGGCAAGCTGAAGCAGCACTCTCGTGGCGAGGTACGGAGCAGACGTCGTACCGTAGGTCACCGTCGTCAAGCGGAAGTCTCGAACTTCTTCGCTTGGATCGTTTCTCCAGACGATCCTCTGCCAGTCCCGATCCTCTGGATGCACCTTAACCTGACGAAACATTTTTACAATGTCCGTGGAGAAGGCGCATCGATGGAACCGCCACTTCGTTATGACAGCCCAGAGGTCGGATTGGAGCTTCGGTCCCGCAGCCAGGTAATTATTCAAGGAACCACTTGTGCCTGAAACATATGAGCCGTTAAATACTACTCGTATTTTTTTTGTAGCTCCATTTCCTCGCCACACAGCGTGATGTGGAAGGTAATTCTCCCCCCCGCCAGTCGAGTGCCCCGAGACTAACTCCATGTGACCGAGCCGTTCGTACTCCTCCAGAAATTCGGAATATTTGCCTCTCAGCATCTCGTCCTTCTGGTGTCGTCTCTCGGATGAGACGAGCATGCGAACGGCAACAGTTCGCGGAACCCCGACATCGTTGCTTGGGGTGGTGATGAACGGTAAACGCACAACGTAGCGTCCTTCCTGGTCTCGGCTGTGCGTATCCTGGAAGTATCGTTCGCAGGCCTCATCCTGAGGCGAGCTTATCGGCTTTGACGATACTTCCTCCAGTTCCCAGAACCTCTGCCAATCGTCGCGTGGGTCTCGAGCCGGCTGAACCAGTAAGGATCGCACCCGATATCCACGATCATCAGTCGTCGTGGAAGTAGTTGCGCCCATTGGCGCCCAGCCGAAGGGTGTTCGGACTATCGGAGGAGTACCCATTGGTCCGACTCGATTCTCGAGGAGAAGGTGTCCACACGCATCTGCCCCTAGAAGCAACTCCACCCTGTTTGGGGAGCGGAAGTCCTCGTCAGCCAGCGGGAGTCCTTGCAGGTGAGTCCATTTTTCGTCATTGATTTTTACCGCTGGTGTCGGAGCGGTAATTTTCCGTGTCACCAACGCGTTCAATGGTAGTTGGAAATTGGAATCGCGAGTGGATGCGAGTAATACGGATACTTCGTGTCGTACCGTACCCACGTTTATTTCCTGGTATCCGGTTAAGTGTACTTCTACATTCCGGCGCGGAAGACGTAACGCTTGTACGATGTCATCGGTGACGAAGGACATCTCGGACCCGGGGTCGAGTAACGCGCGCGCGTGAACACTGCGGCCGTTCGAGGATTTTAACAGGACGCGCGCGGTGGCCAGCAAAACAACGCGATTCGATCGGAACGTATTCACCGAGCTCGTGCTTGGTTCCGCGATGTTCGCATTTCTTGAAAACGCCTCGTGAAGCGAGGTATGATGTTGTCCGTCGCACACCATACACCGATACGAAGACGGGCACTCCGCGAGCGAATGTTTACCTGAAAAACACGAGATGCACAGTTTGTGTTGGTAAACGAAGTTCTTTCGTCCCTGAGCGCCAAGAGTTTTAAATCGACCGCAGCGTCCTAGTTGGTGATCTTCCGAGCACAGCGGACACCTCCGAATTTCTTTCCCTTTAACGGATGGCTTTTTTGTCGCTTGGACCGTCATGGCTGTCCTCTTTTCTGCCCTTCGTGGCTCCTCTCGCTTGGGAGTCGTCGGTGAAGTCTCCGGCTCTGATGCCGAGGCCAGAGCATGTATTCGTGCTTCGAGAAAATCTCGAATTTCTTCGAATGACGGCATGATCGTCGGATCTGGGAACAGTTTTTCCCACTCTAAGGTAGTGGTTGCATCCAGTTTCCTTACGATGAGGGTTACAAACCAATCGTCCCAAGTCTCGACTGATTTCCTCAACGCGGCCAAAGCATCCCGAGCTTGACAGAATTCATCGAGTACTCGGGTTAACTCCTCCTTCGTAGCTCGTTTTATGGCCGGACAATCCAAGAGTCTACCGATGTGCGCTTTGGTCAGAACGCGGATTCCTCCGTAGCGACGTTCGAGTGCCGCCCACGCCGTTGCATAATTGGCATCGGTCAGAGACGTGCGCGCGATGACCTTCGCGGCCTCACCGGTGAGGTTCGCCTTCAAATATTGCAGGCGTTGAACGTCTCGCAACCGTTTCGCGTTATGAATCGTGGCACGAAACGAATCACGAAACTCCTCCCACTGCAACAGATTGCCCGAAAACTTTTCTATTTGAAGGGTCGGTAACCTGGTTCCTCCGTGGCACTCGTGGTGTTCGACTTCCGTCGGATCTGTCACGACGGTTGGTTTCAAATTTTCAATTCTTTCATCCAAGTCCGTCGAACTCTCCAAGTAGGTCTCTTCGACTTCATCGAATAGGCCCCCCTTTTTGTAGTCACTGGCGGCGAATTCTGCCATCGATGACATCGCTCGATGATTTGTGGTAAAATCACGCCAGTAATTGTCCAGCAACTTCACTCGTTTTTGAAGCGCGATCACCGTGAGCTTCGCGGATCCCATTTTTTCAGTGTTCGCGATAAACCTTTTGATTCGGCTAGCGAGATCTTCCTGAGCTCGAGCCCATTCGACGAACGTTTGCGACATCCTGCCGGCGGTTAAATTTCAAAAATGAGCGGAACAACAAGGTGTGATCGTACGCGAAAAACAAAAGGGACCTTGCGCGTCTCGCGGCAAACGACTTTGCTCGATCGATTCGAACAAGCGGTAACGCTTCTGCCGAAGGTCACGGAATTTTCGAATTCGTAACGGTTCGCCACGCGGTCGAATTCGAGTTTTTCGCGACTGGACTCACGAATTCTATTCGGAGAATTCACTTTTGCTCTTTTCTAGGTGATTCCTGATTGTCCTCGACGTGGCCTCAGAAGATGCTCGATGCACTCGCGGATCACTCGAGGAAACAAGAAACGAAGCAACGACGAACTCGCGGTGATGCACAGAATTCTTCGTAATTCTGCTGTGGATCAAACACGACGATGGAACAGAGCAATCGACACACTCTATTCCCGGGTTTCGGCACCAAATGTTTGAATCTTCTTTGGTTTCCGTTAAGCGGAAACTTGAATTTACGATTCGGCGAAATAGAGGAGGAATAAAGAAACTTTATCCAAGGTCGGATTTGTGGGAGAGCGTTTTAATTGTATTTGACCACCGTCACTCGCGATACAAATTAACAGTGCAAAAACGGTTTATTGCTTTTCGGCACGAACAAAGGATCGAGCGTATGAAATTGGTAAACTATGTATCGTCGCGAACAATTCTTAGAAAAGAGAGCGAGGACCCGGCTTATTGTGGTGTATATTGTCGCGGCTCGCTCCCCTCACCGCGCACCCCGAACTACTCGGTCCGCCCGAAGTGCGCGGGGAGAGAGGGAGACGGGCGACGACAACAGCCGAATCCTCATTACCGTTACATTTCTGGCAATTGACACGCATACGCGTTCAACACGGTACGTCGAGCGAATGTATTCGTACATTCGCACCGAGATCGCGAACAGCTGATCTGTTTTTGCTCGAACAGGTTTGAAGTAAAATTGGTTCCCTGATCTGTTAAAATTGCTTTAGGGGCACCAAATCGGCAAATGAAATTTTTGATAAACCCATCTGCAATATCTGCGGCTGTC
Organism: Lasioglossum villosulum; assembly: GCA_963971365.1. NCBI lineage: Eukaryota > Metazoa > Arthropoda > Insecta > Hymenoptera > Halictidae > Lasioglossum > Lasioglossum villosulum. Next base: position 15,078,762 of record OZ020501.1, on the reverse strand, counting down.
ATTCGTTCTAACGGTACTGCTACGGAGTATTTAGTTAGTAGATTTTGCATGGTGAGTATGCACTTATTTCCATTTTTTGTTTCTGGCAGTGGTCCTACAACATCTAGGCTGACTTTATCGAAGGCCTTCCCTGGCGTGTCCGTTAGTACCATGGGTTGTTTCGTTTTAATTCTTGTCAATTTCTTTAATTGGCATTCACTACAAGTTCGTATGAAATTTTGAAAATCCTTTTTCATTCCTTCCCAATAATATGATTGTCGAATTCGATGATAAGTTTTGGTTACTCCTTTATGTCCACCGATGGCTGACATATGCTTTTCTTCGATTATATTTAGTCTATCTTCCTCTTGAGGTATTGTTACTTGACCTGTGCATATGGTTATTTTTATTGGTTGATTCTGGAATGTCCACTTTAATTCATTTATAATATATTTCCAAGGTATATCTTCAATGTTGCTTGATCTTCTTATGCTGAATGAGTCCAGATCCAATTCTTCAACTACATCTAATAAAGATGCCATAGCGTTGACAATGTTTTCGGGTTCGATAGGCGTATGTCTATCTTGTTTAATTGGTAAGATGATAACGTAAAAATTGTCTTTATAATTAGGTTGTAAGCTAGCTCGTTCAAAGGTCAGATCAATTGTATTGCGCAGTAAATTGGCTTCTGCTAATTCTTCTGCTCCTTTGTCGATTTGTCTGCCATTCATATCCACGAATATTACCTTGTGTGTTTTGCCCATATATAATGGTTCACGAACTTCTCTGATTTCTGGGTATCTGTGTGGTGTTTGTATTAGACTAGGTAATTCTATACGAGTCTCTACTGATTTAGGGGTTGCGGGAGGGATGATAGTTTCTTGATTAGGTGTTTCTGTATTAAATTGTAAAGAATTGTCAAAATCTGAAGAATTGCGAGGAGCGCTAGTTCCAGGATCAGAATTTAGCTGCGATGTTTGTAAACTGTTGAATGGAGTCGGTGAAAAATGTTTTGCTTCTACTTTCCCCTTTTTTCGTGTTGTATCTTGTAGAGGTGAATCTTCGGATGAAGTAGATGGAAGTTTCCTTTTTCTCATTAATGTGTATGGTGATTCCTTTGGTTCTGGTTGATGTCGTTCGTTGGGTTTCCTTTTCTTGCAAGCTGAATTGGATGACGATGGGTCTTCCGATGATGTTGACAACAATCTTTTCCTAATTAATTTTCCGTGTTGTAGTAGTAAGCAGATTTCTGGAGGGTTCCGAGATAGGGCATCAGCATTAGCATTAGTTTTCCCTTGTTTATAATTAATTTTGTATTCGTATTCCGATAGTTTTAATTTTCATTTCCATAATCTGGAAATTGGGTCCTTGATGCAGTGCAACCAAACTAAGGGTTTATGATCTGTAATTATATTGAATGTTCGGCCGTATAGATATGGCCGAAAGTGTGATATGCAGTAAACAATTGCTAAACATTCTTTTTCTATTGTAGAATATTTTTGTTCAGCTGCATTTAATAATCGAGAAGCGTCCGCTATGGGGAGGTCCTTTCCAATTGAACCTTGACTTAGAATTCCTCCGATAGCATAAGCAGATACATCAGTAGTGAGATTAAATATTTTTGAAAATCCTTAAACTGTAATATGGGCTCTGTTATGAGAGCTTCACGTAAGATTTTAAAAGATTTTTCCTGTATCTCCTTCCATTCGAAAGTGACATCCTTCTTCAATATATCTGTCAATGGTTTAGCTGTTGCGGAAAAGTTCGGTATAAATCTTCGTAATATCCAGCTAATCCCAAAAATTGTTTAATATGTTTCGCGGTTTTTGGTTTTGGGAATTTCTGTACTGCTTCTATTTTCTTCGGATCAGATTTTAAACCATCTTCGCTGATTATGTGTCCCAAGTACATTACTTCATGACGTAAAAATTCGCATTTATCAGGTTGTAGTTTTAGTCGTGCAATGCGTAATCGATCCATTCGTTTATTAAATTTAATTTCACGAATAATTCGGATCCTTGGAGGCCTGCCAGCACACTGTTCATCAAACGTTGAAATGTGGCTGGAGCGTTTTCCAAACCAAAAGGCATTCTTTTAAATTGAAAGTGACCATAAGGTGTTGAGAATGCTGTTTTATGAGCGTCCTCAGATGCCATTTTAATTTGATGAAATCCGGAAGCTAAATCAAATATAGAAAAATATTTGACACTTCGAAGTTGGTCTAAAATTCTGTAATATTAGGTAAAGGGTATGCGTCACCAATTGTTTTTTCATTTAGATGGCGATTATCGATTACGAGACGCCATTGTTTGTTTCCGTGAGAATCTTGCTTCTTTGGCACGATCCATACTGGCGAATTATATGGTGATGTCGATGATTCGATCACGTCTGTTTCTAATAGTTCTTGTACCTGTCTATTGATTTCTTCTTTGTGAATTTGTGGAAAACGATATTGTCGCGTATTTACTGGAATGTCGTCTGTAGTATAAATTCTGTGTTGCAGCACGTCCAGTGCCTTCGAGGATTTCTCCAGGGATATTGAATCTATCCTAATTTCGTTCGATCAGTTTTAAAATATTTTCCTTTTCTTCTTCATTGAGGTGATCAAACCTTAGTAGTTCTAAGATATCCTCGAGCCGATTGCGACAGCTTGCTGTCGCTACTTGATGAGCGTTAACCCTGCTGACTGACTGCTTTGTGATCTCTTCGAACGGTTCGAGTTTCACCATAGGTATGTCGAAGACGTAGTCTTTCAATGTCGCGTTCGTTACTCTTATGTATGCTCTTTCTTTATTATTACTGACCACAGTTTCTCCGAAAAATATTCCTTTCTCTCCGGAAATTTTAGGAATATAACCCTGCTGTATTTCGGGATTGATTATATTTACTAGTAGTGGAATTGATGTTCTTTTAGGAACGATTACTTGTTGTTCTTCGAAAAATGGTACATAGGTAGTTCCCCATTTTACATGTTTTTCGGAATAGTCAACATTCGCTTGATGATTTCGTAAAAATTGGGATCCTAGGATTCTGTCTTGATCTATCGATATTCGGTTGCTAAGAACATGGAATAGTACTGGATGACCTGCTATCCTGATTGATGCCGTCCCTAGGGTGGCCAGGACCTCGGTCGAGATTCCTCGAATATGAATAGCATTATTTGTATCGATGTCCGCAGTTTTTGGGACCATGATTTCTTTGAAGAGGTTGACTTCCGAACCTGAGTCCACTAAGAGTGTAGTAGTTCCTTGAAGGTCTGGTGAAGTGATCTTTATGGTGGGAGTATTTTTAGTTGAATCTAATTGAATATTGATAACCCTTCTAGGTTGAATTCTTCGTCTTCCGTCCTCGATTCCTTGATTCTGTTTACCTCCTAGGGGTGGCTCATTCCTGGAGAGTCGGCTTGTTGGGTAGTAATGGCATCCATTTGTATGTGTGTAATCTTCGGTGAAGATGTATCGATTTTCATTATCGATAACCTCCCGTTTCTCGACCTTTGTTGGGAATAAGGCACTATCTCTCCTGAGTCCACCTTGGCCTTGAATTTATAACACTCTTTGATAGTGTGTCCTGGCTTTTTACAATAATTACAAGTAACAGGTGGCTTACTTGTTCCGGCTTGATTATTGATTCCTGTTTTTCTGTTTGGTCTTTGGTTACCGGCGTCATTCCTATCGTTATCAGTAGGGTTGGTGCGCCAGCGTGATCTTGCGTTGTCATCGTGTCTTGGAGGGTGTTGATACCTGTTCGAGGTAAATTGATACCGGTGTTGCGGCTGAAACTGATTTCTTCGGTCTCTGAGATTAGGTTGGAATTTTCTCATCCGTTCCTCTTCCTGTTGCATTTGTTTGGAGACCTTGATTGCATTGGCGTATGCTTCTCCTAAATTCAGAGCGCCTTCTAAACGTACTCTGACACCAATATTGGAGGGTAATCCTCTCAAAAAAGCTTCTAATACATCGGAGTCTACCAGGTTCGTTTCTGTTAATTCCCCGTATTGATTGCGTTTCTCGTCCATGATTGCTAATCTTAGATCTTTCGTACGACTGATATAATCTAACATACTTTCGTTAGGTTTTTGGAATATGTTCCCTAATTCTCCCTTGTATTGATTAATGGCTTTTTGTTCTCCAAACATGATTTTAAGTTTTGTCCCAAATTCCTCTACAGTTTCAATATTTGAGTCTTCTATAGCCATAAACGCATGTCCTCTAAGTTTATTTGTAAGTCATTTTACCCAATACGGTTCTTGATTTTCTGGAAGCATAGATTTAGCTCTTTCATATGCTCTTAAAAATTGATATATTGAGGGTTCATGACCATCGAATACTGGCACGGTTTGCAACGCGTCTTTAATTCTAATCGGGTTTTCAGTCGGTGTCTGGTCGGTAGGTATCTGTCTATTTTTCGGTGTCCGTAGTTCGGTCTTTGACGATTTATTTATTAACCCTAATGTATCCTGAATTTGTGTTATTTGTCCAGATAGCTCTCTGAGTTTCGGACCGAGTTCCATCACGAATTTATTATTTTCTTCGGCTAATTTAATTTGTTCAATAGCTTCTCTTAATACTTGCGTCTGAATATCAACTTCGATTTGTTCGCTACCAGTTGCCATTGTTAAATTTAGTAAGAACAATGATTTCGAAAAAATAGAACAAAATCCTCAATTCCTGCGTCGTATCCCACCACGCTGTCACCAAATTTAAGTTCCTGTTACGACCCAAGTTGGACGGATAGAGATTTGATAGAGATTTTATAGATTTGAATAGATTTGAAAGGGATATAGCGCAGTTTCGAACCTACCTGCATTCACCGGCTTCGGTTCGGGTAATTGAAGATTTTGTGATGTTTATGTGGCTTTACTGTAAATTATTCGTCACGAAGAAATCGAAGTCAGGTGTTTGAAATAAACTTAGAGAGTTTGATTTTAGATAAACTTAAACAAAGCGTATTTAAACGATGAATTCAGAATACATTTGGTTTTTGAGTAGTCGATACGAGGGTTAGTAATTATTATAAATGTTAGTATTTACCGTTACGCGGATTCGAGTTCTTGTGTAGCCGAAATGGTAGTCCTTACAATTGTAATCCTTACGAACTATTACACACGGACGATTTCACTTTTAACTCAAAATGATTGTTTGACTGGTCACACACGAACGATTTGACTTCAGACTCAAAATGATTGTTCGATTATTAAATTGGTATTGTCAGATTCAACTGTTGACTTTTGACTAAGGCGCTGGCGAGATGTCGTCGTTTTTATATTTTCTTCTATTCTTTGTTCTAAGCCAAATCCTTGTGGAGTTGGTTCGGTTTTCACCTGTCATCGTAATTGTAGTCTGCAGTTTGGTCGTTGAATTACTCTTGTGTCTTTCTCTCTCTCGGCTGGATCCTCCGCTTCTCGCGTTCTTCCGGAGTGCTTTCGTCAGTGTCAGCTCTATTGCGTTCTTGGTCTTCTTGGTATTTAATTTTGTTTAGGTGGTTTTCTTGTAATTTTGCGCTGCAGGTGGCCTCCAGGTGCTTTTTTCCTTAACATCGCTCGCGTATTATATTTCAGTTTGATCGCTTAGTATATGTGTTACGATACCACGCTAGACCTAAGTTAGGTGGCGCTCGGAGGGAGGGAAACCGACGAACGGCAATCGGTTTCCGTGGTGGACTTCGCTTTACGTAGTGGAGGGGGTTAAGCAACTATCGAGACAAACAAACTTGGTTTCACAATATTTATTTAATAATTCTGTACATTGCTCGCAGAGTTAGTTCGAGTGAGGGGATTGGGGAATAGGCAATTGGCGTAATGCCTGAATCTTGGGTCGTCTAAGTGGGCAAGTCTAAGATCCGAAAGACTGGAGGAATAGTCAATTGGGGTAAGGCGCCAGTGGGGAGTTGGGAGGACTTTAGGATAGGGGGTTCCTCTTTCTTCTCCGGTCCGGTGCCCTTGGCTTGGCCCTGCGTTGTCTGGTCCTGCATCGTCTGGTCTTGCTTTGCCCTCCTCTTGTGGCAGCGTCCTCCACGCTTGGTTTTCCGTGGGAAAACGGGACTTGGTACTGTGGTGTCCAGGGGGTGGGATTGTCATCTCAATATAAGAAATAATCCCTAACTTTAGGATGTTTTATCAAATCCGTGCAGGAAGCTTAATGGCGACAACACTTAGACAATTACTTTGTGCAAGAAGCCTTCCAGCGACAGCATTCCGATAACTTTCTTTATGCAGGAAGCCTTTTCAGCAACAGCACTCGGACCACTATTTTAACGGGAAGAACTACTCCTTCGTTTCTTTCTCTCCTTCTCCTATCGCCCGGGGCGATACTTATCGGGGTGTCAGTGTTTTTTGACTGCGAGAAAGGGGTGTCGGAAAAGAGCCACCTATGTGTGGGCGGCCGTACTGTTGAGGCGTGGGCGCTGGGCCTGGTGGAGTAGCGTAACTGGAGGCGTCCGGGTTGCATGATGTCTAGGGGCACGCTGCTATGCCGTTTGTATACAGACGTGACATATGATTACAAAATTAGGAAATATTTGTATTGTGGTTATTTATTGTTTATTAATGATGGTTGGACCCCCGGACGTGACACCTCTAAGGATTCCCGTACGAGTTGGCAACAACCGGCAACAGACGCATTTTTTACGCGAACGGCCCTAGGATACTACGCGGGACGAATACGAGGCGTTACTTTGGTTAACCAGAATTTATTGGCGATCGGTGATATAATCGCGCTGCCGGTGTCAGCCGGCAGCGTTGAGGAGGTTAACCGGCGCGTAACAATTTCTCGGCAACGGATGGATATCGACCGCGCGCCTTGTCCTTCTGGACCAGGGCCCGCTGTCGCGTCCCCATCACCTTCTACACAACGCAGTTCCTCACCGGGCACGGAGATTTTCGGGAGAAACTCTGTCATTTCGGATTGACAGACTCTCCTGACTGCGCCTGTGGCGAGGGAACTGAGTCATCTACCCATGTACTCCTTCATTGCAAATTGCATGCGACGGAGCGAGAACCACTATCATCTCTAATAAATTCACTTGGGCATACATGGCCACCACCTTTTAATATTTTCGTAAGCTACGACGTCGCCGAAGCGTTCAGCTCCTTCGCACGCAAAGTGCTGCAAAAGAAGGAGATGCGGCCGGCCACCGTTGACCGCGCCGCATGACCTGCGCTAGTGCCCCCATCCTCCCTCCTCCGCGACGCGCTCCCCCCTAGACGCCGGCCCCAATAATTACATTATTGCATGCCCTTTCAGCATTTTGCATGCTCTCTATTGCCTTTAGCGGCTTTTGCAGAGCCAAACAGGAGGGGGTGTCTTTGCGCGTTCCGTTCCTTCGCCGCTCGGTCCCCGGGTCGAAGGTGGAGGCGCGGTGCGCGGCCCCCCCTCTGACATGGTCCACCCGCGTCCATAAATCGGTACCTCGGGGTTGGGGAGCCCAGCGATCGACGAATGGCTAATAGGCTTCCGTCGATCGCCCCCCAACAATAGGCGTTGGCTTCGAGGTGGCAGTGGTGTCTGGCCCGGACTGTCAAGGGTACGAACTGGCGTTTCCATCGCTCTGCGCGCGCCTCGCGCGCGGTGGGATGAAATGTCAGCTCAAAATCGGTCAGCTATAAGACCGTGCTCAACCAGTAGCGGCGCGAAACTGCAAATCTCGCGCCAAACTTGTACTCGAGACTTCGTCTCGAGGTGCGTTGGTCGTGCATCACAACGATCCCAATCCCCGATTTCCGAACGTCTTTAGGAATAGGGGAGGGGCGGGTTGGCCAACAGGCTAAGGTACCGTCTCCGGAACCAAAACAGTAGATCTTGTCCTTCTGGACCCTCTCGGAATCGCGTCGAACCCGGCAACACGCGATGTTAGCGTTCCCGTACGCGATTTACGCGCCTCTCGCCCGGATTCCGATGGAATACGGGTGTCTATTAACCTCTCGTTACCGGCACTAATTACGCGAATGCGACGCGAGCACGTGGCGATGTCCCACCGTGGGACGACACGAGGTTGGTGTGGAAATTACGGCGACGCGCGGATCTTCGCAAAATCCAAATATAGGGCTCTGCCCCCGCAAAATAGTATTCCCCGCGCGTCCTCCGCTCAACTGATCGTTTCGCTAGCGGACTCGTTGCAGCCGGCAGCCTCAAAGCGATGTTGAATTCCCGCGACGCGATCGCGAACCTGTCACACGCACCGAGCCAACGCGAGAGTAGCATAACTCATTAACGAAATGAGAATCCGACAAAAGCTTACCACAGGCTCGTTTTTTTCGCGGATCAGAACGTGGTGTTCGCTCTCCTGCCGGCAGCGTGCGTCGCACAATACAACGAGAGACTGATTCTCCACGCGTTGACTCGGGAACGCGGAAGTAAGGTGTCCCCCCTTTCCGCTCGCCTCTACTCGCGGAACGCTTTGACCTATTCCCCGTCCGAATTTCGGCACGCGCCTTTTTTTTACATAAGGAAAATGCTTTTACGCATACCCTGTACCCCCTGGGAGAGATACAGGGTTATGTGGGGCTTACGTGGCCAGGAGGGCTCACAGTACCCACTAACGACCTGATGATAACCTTTCCTAAGCTAATCGGGGGAGGCTGGGATCTCCAAAGAACACAACCAGCCATCCCCCTTCGCCCTTGGCCTCTGTGGGGTCCCGTCCCGGATGGGAGAGAAGCTCCCCCCAGCAATACCTAATCTATCAGGGCGCAAGCAGGTTACCCAATTACACCCCCCTTACCTGGGCCGTTCGGTGGGCTTCGCGAGTCTCAAGCTTGCTCCGCCCAACGGCCCCCGGTACACAGTGGGCTGGATCTTAAAATTTAGTGACATTTTATTATAACTCTTGAACCATAAGAGATATCGGAATGAAATTTGCACTAAAATTATTTTAAAAAATAGTAAATTTTAACTGCAGATGAATCAAATTTTTTTCATTTTTCTAAACAGTGATTTTTAATTAATTTTCATTGATATTTTTTATTAAAATAAAATTGTTTAAGTATAATCTTTCAAACTATTTTTGACTTACTAAATATGTATTTTATATTTACATTTCATGTAATGTTTTATGGAATACGCAAAATATAAATTCGAGAAATCTTTTCATAATCAACGCATACCAAATGTACCGGGTAGGTAAAAACGCCTCACAAGCGTGTCAAAAGATATTCCTTATAATAATTTATAATGATTATAAACAATTTTTTCAATTTAATTGTTTAAAAATCATGTTGATCTTCGTTATTTCGTATTATTTCATGTATGTGTAATACGTTGATAGAAGATAAAAATATGAACAAAAATATACCAAATATAAAAGATAAGCCAATTAATCTAACCATTACGTTTTTAAATTGAAGTTAACAGGTAATCTTCTGGTCAATTTGTTTAGTTTAATTAATTATTAAAGCTGCAGCTTCTGGATATCCGCAGGCATAAAAATTGAGATTAAAATGATTACATTCAACAAATATTGTCAGATATAAAATGTTATCTGATTAACATACTACTTTAACTGCATAGATGACTAAATTAACAGTTCTAGTGCATTAGGATGCAAGGTTTTCACCTGCTTCAGCACAGTATAAACGTCTTGCGTCTCGATAATCTAAACAGTTCGCTAGAAGAGTCTCTTAATTGTTAACCATGATTCAATGACAGATATACTTATCCAAAAAAGTGATACTCACTAAGAAAAACTAAGAAACTATTAGTCAAGTTATATCATTACCGTTCATTATACTTTTAACAATAACATTAATAGATTCATTATATTGTTGTTAAAAATTACATACTTTTTTTAGGTAGGTATGAACTTTTAATGCAATTCCAAAAATATTCATATTTCGATGGTACTTAATTACTTATGCATTATTATATGTGAGTGCTATACGCCAGGTGACACGCCCCGATAACTTTAAACAATAATAATTTGTTTGGGCGGATCGGGGTGGATGGGATTTTTATGGGGATATGTAGAGGAAAGTCTAATGAAAATGATCTAATTTATCTGACGAGGTTCAATTAGGTCCACTAAAAGATATACCTTGCAAATTTAAAGAAAGTATATAGATTTTATTCATTTCATTAAACATTAATTTTTAATACATTGCGAGTAAACATCCTCAACTAACAGCGTTAATTGTTACCCCAAAGGACTGTTTTCCATTTGCACAAAAGAGGCAGATGAAATATTAAATAGGGTAATCAGGACACCTCGATGAAAAGAAGCAATTTTTCGCTGAAAAATACTGCATCCCAAATGTCTATCTTTGTGAATTTATATTAACTGTAGTTTTTGTGGACAAACATTAATTAACTTCCCGATTCATAGGGAAGTTACTGTAATTACCCCGAAAATCGAAAATCGATTTTTTAGCAGATCTTCACGTTTCATGGTTATTGAAGTCATTTTAGACTATTTTTATCAAATTGTTAGTATGTGTGTGTGTGTGTGTGTGTGTGTGTGTGTGTGTGTGTGTGTGTGTGTGTGTGTGTGTGTGTGTGTGCGCGCGCGCGCGCGTATGGCCGTTTTTATGTTATCAAATTTTTCGTTAACGTTTTCTGAAAAAGTAACAATGCGATCAGAATGATGAATGATGCAATCGATGTGCCCGTCGTAACTTAGAGCTGATTAGATATTGGTCCATATTGGTCAAGCAGTTTTTTAGATTTTTTAGTTTTTTTAGTTTTTTTCGAAAGAGGTTCATTCAAGAATGCAATTTATACGAGAGGATGGACATTTTCCACCGAATAAACAAACGTAATTATATATATTTCATTTTTTTTTAATTATGCAACTAATGCTAATGTTACCGCTTACAACTAACGAATCGGGAAGTTCTTTGTGTGGCTCGTGGAGAGTCACACACAAAATAAATAAAAAAACCATTAAGAGCTATATGCCCCACTAGCAATGCGTACCACTAACCCTTTCGCAACAACAACCCTACCCGCGAAGCGAGCGAGCAATAACAACCCCACCCGCGAGCTCGCGAAGCGAGCGAGCAACAATAACCAGCTAGTTTTTTTAGTTTCGATGTTGATGGACATTTAGGAAGCAATACAAATTTATTAGAAATCAATATTAGGAGGTCTGTTCTTTCGTGAAGTGTCACTAAATTTTTCGATCCAGCCCACTGTGCGGTGACTCCGTTCCTCGCTCGGGGAGTCCTTAAAAGGGCTCTCGGCCGAGGGACGAAGTCTCCGCGCGCGACAAGGAGGGACGATGGCCGACACCCCGCCTGCGTTCGCCCCTCCCCCACTCCCACCCCCCTTCCCACGTGCCAACGATCTTTACGTCCCCACGGAGGGACAGAGGAAAGGGGGGCGGGAATAGTCCCCCCCATAAAAGAGGAACTCGTCTGGGATGCCTCTTCGGGGGAGGCGGGAAGGACTTAACGAGTCGGCCTCCCTCTCCCTTTCCACGACCTCCTTCCGCTGCATCACCTCCTCGAAGAAGGAGGTCACGGCCTTGTGAGACCTCACGTCGCCAACCATGTGGTCGACCACGGCCGACAACGAGAGGTCGCCTCCAATCTCGCTTCTCAGGACACGGCGCACAGTGGGCCAGATCGGCTCGGTAGCTGTTCATGAGCTAAAAAATGAAAGTCCTCTTATCGATTTTTAACCAATGCACAGTGATTCTTAAATGTCCATTACATTCGAAAACGATAATATTAATTAAAGTTATTAAAAACTCTTGTTATAATAAGCGTTCAAAGATCAAACTTTTTCAGATACGATTTATCACCGAAAAAATTCCGTTTCTTCATGACGATGTCCTGGAAAACCTACTGAGGATTAAGTGCCCACATTTTTTTTATGAATAATGTATATCTATGTTGAAAACGCCCCAGGAACTAAACGTTAATGTTCATAATTTATTATTTAAAAAAATGTTTAGTCAGCTAAGGAAAATTGTCATAGTCTTTCACCTTTGACAAGGAATAAGTTAAAAGTTTGGAAGAATTTGGTGCTCTAACAAAGTGGAGCATTTTCAGCAAAGTTTCCTCTAAAAGATCCCGTAAAATTCACGTCCCCCCTCGGCCCACCCCGGAAATTATGACGGTTTGAAGCGTCGCGTGACACGCGCTCAGTGATGAGTTCGATCGAAATCGTGGCCAAAATAGGAAGGAGTACGGTGGTGTGACAAAAAAATGTTTCCTACAAAAAATAATCAGAAATCTGTACTCTACAAATCTCAATACAAAAAATTTAAAGAATTTTTTTTTTTAAATAAAAAATTAAGGTCGCGTTGATTATTTATTTATCACGATATATTTTTTATTTAATAACATTATAGCTGACGTCAAGACGAATCCAACGACCTATTTATTGTGGCCTTTAAGTTTTGAAATAATGGTGAAATAGGCGTGAACAGCCAGTTTTCAATTATTATTTATTATTCACACGATTTTTCAGACATTTCCGGTGGTGTGACAAAAAAATGTTTCGTACAAAAAGTAATCAGTAGTTAGTTTTCTACAAATTCCAATATAAAAAATTTAAAGAATTTCTTTTTTTAAATAAAAAATGGAAGTCGCGTTGATTATTTATTTATCACGATATATTTTTTATTTAATACCATTATAGCTGACGTCAAGACGAATCCAACGACCTATTTATTGTGGCCTTTAAGTTTTGAAATAATGGTGAAATAGGCGTGAACAGCTACCGAGCCATTCTGGCCCACTGTGCGGCGTGGCGCCGACTACGCCGGACACTCTTCCAGCGTGTGCCGGTCCGTGCCCAAAGCCTCCGCATAGTGGTGGCACCGTTCGGTGGGTTCCCTCTTGATCCACGCCAGGTACCGGCCGAAACATCCATGGCCGGTTAACACCTGGGTGGATCTGTAGGTGAGCCTTACTCGCATCTCGCACCATTCCTCCAGAATGGGCAAGAGGGCCCGGACTATTGGCCGGCCTGTATTGGCGGCCAGAGTTTCCGACCGCCACAGGGCCAGCGACTCTTGACGGACCCGGCGCTCCAGCACTCCGATCCTGTCCTCCTCATTTGGGTCCGCTTATCTCCTGCGAAACGAGCGGACGGTCAAATACAAGGCCGCCCGCTCCCTTGCCAGATGGTGCAGGGGAATTAGACCCGCGAGGAGGCACGCCGCCTCGGTGGAGACGGTGCGATAGCCCCGTATGGTCCGCACGGCCAGTCGGCGCGGCACTCTGTTGCAGAGTGTTTTACTGCGCCGGCTGACCGACAATGCGTCGGACCACACGGGTGCTCCGTATAGGAGCTTGCTATGCACCACCCCCGTATACAGGCGGCGGATCCGTCCATCGGGCCCCCAATATTGAGCAGCAGCCTCCCTATGGAGGCCGCCACCGCTTGAGCCTGGGGGGCCAACCGATCGAAGTGCTTCTCGAAGCGCCAGCGACTGTCGAGAGTCAGGCCCAGATATTTCATCTCCTGCCTGACCTCGACAACGGCATCACCCACGGGGATCCAGAGTTGGGGCGGCCGCCGTCTCGGAGACAATGTGTGTAGCCACATTGCCTCCGTTTTGCCGGCGGCTATCTTGAGCCCCAACCCCTCGATCCTACCCACCGCGGAGTCCACCACTACAGCCGCCAAGGTTATCGTTCCCCTCCATGTCTCACCCTCCACGACCACCAGTGTATCGCCCCCATAGCATATCACACTAGCGTCGCGGGAGAGAGTAGCCCGCAGCACCGAGTCGTATGTTATGTTCCACAGGAGCGGTCCTAGGACCGACCCCTGCGAAACTCCTCGGTGCATATTCTCCCTCTGCATTACACCGTACCGGCCAGGGTACTCAAACAGCCTGTCCCGGAGATAGTCCCGAATGACCTCTCGGAGGTAGGGGAGCACTCTATGATACTTCAGCGCCCCCACTACTCATCCCAGGGCAGGGTGTTGAACGCGTTGGTGATGTCGAGTCGAAGCGTCGCATACGCTTTTCATGATGCCCCGGAACCACTCCACGCCATCTACCGGGCCGCGCTCTGTGGCCTCAGGCCACACGCAGGTAAGGGCAGCGGCCCTCAGGACGTCCCCGTCTAGTCTTTTCAGCGCCCATCGAACGGGCGCTGTGTGGGCCGTTCGTCGGGTGGAGGTGCCCGCGGGCTGGGCGGCCCCCATCTCCATTGTTATGTAGAGATGGTCAGAGAGGGATTCCCTCTCCTCAGCCACCCGCCAGGCGGACACACGCACGACGGCGGTCGAGGAGGCCCAAGTGAGATCCACTATGGACCACCCGTTCCACCGCACGCACGTAGGTACGGAGCCCCGGTTCACTAACCGGAGCTCCAAGCCCCCCGCCCAATCTTCCAATGCCTCGCCACACGTTGTGGTCCCGGGGTTTCCCCATGTGGTTGACTTCACATTGATGTCCCCCAGGACCAAAATCTGGCCGTTCATGTTGGGGGCAAGCAACGCCCCCAACCGGTCCAGGTATTCTCCAAATTCGGCGAGGCCACAATTGGGTAAAATATAACAGCGCACGACCAGACATCTTCCCCATTGCAACGCCACAACCCCCCGGCCCCGTTCGACCACGGTACCAGGGGGGAAACCTCGGCACATGTTCTGCCAGATCGCCACGGAGCCATCCCAGTCCCCCACCCAAGGGGGGGGGGGGGTGTCGGGGACCCTGTACGGCTCCGTGACGACCGCCAACGCAACCCTCCACTCCGCCAGGCCCTGGGTGAGCAGGTCCTGGGCCGGCGGGAATGGTTCAGGTTGATCAGCGTCACCGGGAACTTATTAGGCATTGTCGGCCGTTGATGCTCCCGGCTCCGCTGACGACTCTCCAGCCGGAGGTGGCACTGTCTCCACCTGCATGATAGCCTTCGCTTGGGGCAGGGACTCAGGGGCGGCGGCGGCGTGGCAGTGGATGCCCCGCTCGTCCTCGCCTCCGCCGGAGCTTTGGTGGCCCCCTTGGCACCATTGCTCCGGCCCTTCTTCGACGGCGGGGAGCATCCTTTGAGCCCCACCTTGTGTCCGGCGGGCCTGCCCATCTCTGCACAGATGGAACAGTTTGGCGCCGCCGAGAACTCTCTCGCGCGGTGGCCCTCTGCACCGCACTTGTAACAGCGGCCGCTTCGGTCCACCTCCAACGTGCACCGTTGCCTTATGTGGCCTATGGCCAGGCAACGGAAGCATTGGAGGGGCCTGGCGGCCAGTGCTTCCACGCGTACAGAGGACCATCCGACCCTCGCACGTCCCGCCCCGATGAGTGTGCGCGCCGCCGCCGCGGGGCACTGCACCCATATCGTGTCCAACCCGGCAGGTTGGGGCTTAATAGCTCCAACCTTGATTTGTCCGGGTGGACACTTTCCAAACTCGGCGACAGCCGCTGTCACCTCCTCGGGGGTGACAGAGTCGTCCAGGCCTCTCAGACGGAACTCTGCCGTCTTCATGGGTCTGGCGACCTTCACCCCGTTTCCCGGATGGTGTCCGCCATCTTCGTCGCCAATTTGTCGGCCTTGGCGGCACCCTCCTGACCAGGGATCTTTAAAATAAGACTCCCACATGGCCTCGGCGAGGGTGGTTTCGCACCACTCTGGGGCAGTCAACACCGTACGGGGGGGTGCTGCCACCCTGACCTTGGCAGGGCCACCTTTCTTCCCCCCTTCGTCGGGGGGGTGCCTTCTGGCCGTCTTTCCACGGAGGGGCGGCCTTCTTGGGCGCAGTCCCCTTCAACGCCTTTGGGCGGGTCTTGCGCCCCACCCCTTCTGTCCACGCCTCTCCCAATGCGGGAGGGGCTTGAACCATCGGTGGCGGGGACAGCGGGGCCTTCTTCCCGGCCTTGCTCCCCCGGAAGGCCCAAGGAGGGACGCCGGAGGAGCCGCAGGGGAAGAGCCCGAGGGGGCCGGGGGAGGGCGGGGGTGGGAGGTCCCGGAAGACCCCCCGAGGGGACCGGGGAGGCCGGCGGTAAAACGCCGCCAGCCTCTTAGCCGTCATCATCTCTTCACGGAGGGCGGCGTTGGTCGTCTCCGATGGATCCTGTGATGCGGGTTACCTTTCGAGATTTGTACGGAACGGGGTTCTCTAGGCGCGTCCCTGAAACTTGTCGTACTCGGTACACGCGACAAATGTCATTAGGAGCGAATTACGAAATCGTACGATCTTCTTCTCAACTGTTAAGAAATGAGGATTGAGGATCGCCGAAATATATGTAAGTTGTCACTTCTGTGCACTTTGTTAATAACACACAGATAATATTTATAGATTTCGCTTTGTGAAAAGCTGGACATATATCAATATACACTTGTACTTTATCAACGCTACCGACGCCATGATCGTTTCATCTGTAAGAAGGAAACGCAGCACTATTCTGTCGCGGAGCTACGCGCGCATGCGCTTCCTTTAATATACATATATATATACATATATATATATATATATATATATATATATATATATACATATATAGTATATATATATATATATATATATATATATATATATATATATACTAGACTCAATTAAAATTACGCATATTTTCACAGCAACGTCACAATACCATAGTCATATTAATTTCTCTTGAAACCTAACTTTCTGATATAATCATCAAAACATTCATACCAAGGTCGTGGGCTACCTTTTAGGCCATACAAAGTTTTATGTAACGTATACACCTTCTGACTTTTATTTTGGAAGAACAAAAAGTTGTAGCAGCAGTAGGACAATAGTAGTTTTAGTGCCTGCATTCTAGTCACAGGAGAATAGATATTTTCCAGTTCTTCCTCCTCTTGGAAACCTTTGACTACTAATCTCGCCTTGTAGAGTCCTCCAGATTTCCATTTAACATCTAATGCTTTCTTGTCAGGTGCATATACCAATTCTCATGTTTCATACTTTTCTATGTTTTCAATTTCTTTTCCATTGCTTGTTTCCAATCCTCTGCTTAATTTCAATTTATCGCTTCCTGAAACACTCTAGGTACACTTAGGTCAGTATAATTTGGATAAATGTATGGATCCCCAAATCTCTGAGGGAGTTTGCGGCTCCTCTGGGACTTCCTCGGTTTTATCTCTTCATTATTGAATGTAGGTTTTTCTGTTTCTCGTTTTTCATCCCCTCTTCCGCTTTCGCTTTCTCCATCTGAATCTCTTACTGACTCTCCTATACATTCCATATCTTTCTTTGCTTCTTCTCTTAGCCCTATACATGTTACATCCTCTTCTACAACATCTGCATGTCTGGCCACAATTATTTTATCATCAATTAGGACTTTATAGCCAACTTCGGTGTATCCCAATAAAATTCCTAATTTGACTTTTTTATCCCACTACGAAGTGCTCCTGACCCTTGGGTATCGTACAAAAAGTTTACTTCCATACAGGCATAAAATTTTAATTGATGATCTTGTCTTAAAGACTATTTCATAAAGAGTTTTCTTCATCGTCGTGTTAGTCAGTGTTCAATTTTTCAAGTATGCCGCAGTTTTGATACATTCAGGCCAAAACTTTTTGGTTACCTTTGCTTCACTCAACAGGCACCTCGGCGTGTCCATGATTGAGCGGTTAAATGTTTCCACTGTTCCGTTTAGCTCGTGTACATATGGTGGACAAATACAAATTCCTCTTCCTCTGGCAAAACGAATAATCCATAAGTTCACATATTCCTTGCCATTGTCGTATCTTAGGTACTTTATCCTTTTTTCGGCCAGGTTTTCCATTTGATTTACATATTTCAAAAAACAATCATATACCTGATCTTAGGACTGGATACAATATACTTTTCCTAACATACTAAAATCATCTATAAAATACAGAAAGTATTTTTCCCCACAGTTCCCAGTTGTAGTGTGAGGACCATTTAGACCAGTATGTATTATTTCTAATATATCTTTAACTTTGTTTCTTTATATGAAATGGTAAATTACACATTTTAATTTTTTTTACATACAGCTCATTTTGTATACTCCGATCTTAATTCAGTAGGTATTGTAAATTAGTATAGGAAATATATTAGACTTAAATAATTAAATTTTATGTCTAAGGATTCTGTGTCATTTCTCCTTCTGTAGGAACATTACCTTATATTACAACTCATTATGTTAGTATAGGCTTTACTATTTTGAACAACTGTCTTACACCTCATTTTATATAGATTTCCCTCCTTAACGGCTATAGCTATTGATTTGTTTCTCTGTTTATACATATATTCTTGAGGTATTTTATTTTGAAATAGTCCTCTTCTTTTCTGTAATCCACGAATAACTCAACTCGTTCACGTGCATATCTTTGACATAAAATACATTTGGAATCGTTACCTGAGATATCTCATTCTTTACTCGGAACAGAGCTGTTATACGTCCTACCTTGGTTGCCTGCAGCATTCGCCCATCTCCTATTTTGACACTCATTAGAGATTTTAGCGTGATATACTCATCATAGCACGTGTGTTCGTTTACAATGTGATCCGTGCATCCACTGTCCAATAGCAAAACAATTTCTTTCGCTTTTGTTTCTCTTTCTTCCCTCATTTCTTATGCACTTACCTGTACAATAAAACTACTCCCTTCATATATCGACCCTTCGTTATGTGTTCCATTTCTGTAACGGTTATAAGCTCCATGATGAATTCCTCTTGATCTGTAAGACCGTCCACCAACGAGGCGGTGTGCCTCCTCGCGGGTCTGATTTCCCTGCACCATCTGGCATGGGAGCGAGCGGCCTTGTATTTGGCCGTCGAGGAGGACAGGATCGGAGTGCTGAAGCGCCGGGCCCGGCAAGAGTCGTTGGCCCTGTGGCGGTCGGAAATTTTGGCTGCCAATACGGGCCGACCAATAGTCTGGGCCCTCTTGCCCATTATGGCGCGAGAAGCGAGTACGGCTCACCTATAGATCCACGCAGGTGCTGGCCGGTACCTGCGGTGGATCGAACGGGAACCCTCCTTCTGTGAGGAGGTCATGCAGCGGAAGGAGGTCGCGGAAAGGGAGAGGGAGGCCGACCCCCTCTCCGAAAGAAGGTTGGCTCTGGCGAGGCGCCCGCGCGCGCCCTCGCTACGGGGCAGGTGACGGACCGGGGGAGGCGGGACTCGTTAAGTCCTTCCTGCCTCCCCGGAAGAGGCATAACAGACGGGTTGTTCTTTTGTGGGGGGGGGACTGTTCCCGCCCCCTTCCTACTGTCCCCCGTGGGGGATATATAGATCATTGGGACGGTGGGGGGTGGGAGTGGGGGAAGGGCGAACGCGGGAGCGGTGCCCGGCTTCGTCCCTCCTTGTCGCGCGCGTAGACCTCGTTCCTCGGCCGAGAGCCCATTTAAGGGCTCCTCGAGCGAGGAACGGGGTCACCGGGGTTCGTTGGGCGGAGCGAGCTGGAGACTCGCGAAGCCCACCGAACGGCCCAAGGAAGGGGGTGCAAGTGGATGACCTGTTTGCGCCCTGATAGATTAGGTATTGCTGGGGGAGCTTTTCTCCCCCCGGGACGGGGCCCCACATGGGCCAAGGGCGAAGGGAGATGGCTGGTTGTGTTCTTCGGAGATCCCAGCCGCCCCCGATTAGCTTAGGGAAGGTTATCATGAGGTTTTTAGTGGGTACTGTGAGCCCTTCTGGCCATGTAAGCCCCACATAACCTGTATTTCTCCCAGGGGGTACAGGGTATGCGTAAAAGCATTTTCGTCGTGTAAAAAAAGGACCGTCCACGGTTTTGCTGTGGTCGTCCTCTGCCGTGCTCGTATAGTCCAGACTTCCAAAGTGTATGTTGATTGCCAGTATTCGCTTGACGACAATGTGTTTGTACGTGGTCTACTTTACCACTCCCAATGCAGTTTGTGTATTGTTTATTTGCCAATGCACTTGATTGTATTACAGAGAATACATTTTTTTTATCTACTTGCACACCTGCCTCTGCTTCATTTAACCCTTCTTTGAATTTCATCTTCAATTTTCCTTCTAGATATTCTACATTTCTTTCGTTTTCAAGTAGCACATCTATTAGATATCCAATATAATTATATGGTTGTGACAGTGCTTTAATCATATAGTTTAACTTTTCTTGTTTTGTTATATTCGCACCAGCTAATTTCAATTCATTTACAGACTTTTCAAAGTCGTCAAAAAACATTATAACAATATCTTTTAATTCTTTAATTTTATGTTCTACACAATGTTCTACACAATCTATAAAGCAGTGGACTCCTTCAGGTACATCTCGTCAAATTTCCTTATTATTTCAAAGGCTGTATCTACATTACTTATATATTCCAATTGTTTGTTCGTTATTGCACTGTATATACAGGGTGGGACAATAACTATGTCCACTTGGAATATTGCTATTATTTGTAATAATATGAAAAAATGTTATATATGTCGTGACGCGAATGGTTAGACGCGATCCGTGCGCTTCGGCTCTACCTTTTCGAATTTCACATGTCGAACTGCCGAACGAATCTGACCGATTGACTCTGCGGGGGCGCTAATCTCTCCTCTTTGAACCCTCAAGAAAATCTGCCTGCCGGTCTCAAGCTATCGAGGGTCTTGCCTCGTATTTTCCCCCACTCCGCAGAGTCACTCCGTCCACGTGCAAGCATTCCAAAGAAAGCCGATTTTGATTGTCGCAGCCGATCAAACGTCTCGACCGTGCTACAATGTGTAATATATCACCGTGTGGATGACTGAAATTGTAATATATCACCGTTTGGATGACTGAATGTTTGTAATATATCACCGTGTGGATGACTGTTTCTATCATATGTTTATTTGTTATATATAATTTTATTGATTTATGTGTTATATATAGTTTTATTGATTTATATGTCACGTTAAGGCTTTTGTTAACAAATGTATGTTTCGTTCAGTTTTTGTTAAATAAAACAGTTCTCTGCGAGCAAGCGACAGATAACAACGTGTTGTGTCGAACATCCAAGTCTCCTTACAAATGTAAACTGCACGTGCGACCACTCGGCAGCCGACACCGGCAAACACTTACACCACGCTCTTTCTCTACGCATATACAAAACTTATACAGTAAAGAGGGGGGTATATTGTGACAAAAACATTTCCTGCATGTGTGGAGGCATAGAGGAGATTTCAAGGTCATCTTGATTTTTTTAAATGGAAAGACCTACTTTCTCTATCATGAATCGATAGAATATCGTATTCTGATTAAAAATTCATTGTCCTCCATATGTCCAAATTTAATAGTTAACGAAATATTATCCAAAGTGTAAAGACAATTTTTTCGATAATATCTCGTTAACTATTATTAATAGTTTAATTATAGTATATATATTATATTAATAGTATATATATTATAGTATTATATTATATTAATAGTATAATTATGAGATTTAAGACATATGGAGTGTTTGAGATTAAGATAAGGATTCAGGTACTGGAGTTTGAACAAACCGTCACTATTTATTCACAACTGAGCTTCGTCAAATTACAACTATTTAACAATAAACGCATGTAATGATTGAGACACAAGCGATTGTGTACTCTAAACTAGCTGGTTATTGTTGCTCGCTCGCTTCGCGAGCTCGCGGGTAGGACTGCTCTTGCGAGAGGGTTAGTGGTACGCATTGCTAGTGGGGCATACAGCTATTAATGGTTTTTTTTAAATTTTGTGTGTGACTCTCCACGAGCCACACAAAGAACTTCCCGATTCGTCAGTTGTAAGCGGTAACATTAGCATTAGTTGCATAATTAAAAAAAATAAAAATGAAACCAGCAACTCGAGACGATTTCGGCTAAATTAGGTGAACATTTTACAGGTACTTCAAAAACATTTAATTTTAAAAAAATTAAAAAAAAAATTTCACCAGTTTATTCATTTATATGTCGAAAACAACAAATTTTGATAAATATTACACTCTGTAATTACTTTTGGTGTGATACTTAGTAAAACAATAGCCAAGATGCATCCTTGCCACTTCACATCAGCCGGGCGCCGTATCGGCGCCGCCCGAGTTCAAAGGGTTAAATAAAAAAAAATTTTTTTTAATAAAAATGAAATATATATAATTACGTTTGTTTATTCGGTGGAAAATTTCCATCCTCTCGTATAAATTAAAACTAAAAAAAACAAAAAAATCTAAAAAACTACTTGACCAATATGGACCAAAATCTAATCAGCTCTAAATTACGACGGGGCACATCGATTGCATCATTCATTATTCTGATCGCGTTGTTACTTTTTCAGAAAACGTTAACGAAAAATTTGATACCATACAAACGGACGTACGCGCGCGAGCGCACACACACACACACACACACCGCCACGCGTTGCTGTGGCACAGTATTTTTTAAAAGCATGTACGTATTCAACGTGTTTGTGCTAATCTATTTCGTTCAATTCCATTTCGCATTTCGCCTCTCTCTCTTTCTTTCTCTCTCGCTCTCGTCACTGTCACTCTCTCTCTCGTTCTCTCTCTCTCTTTCGCTCTCTCTCGCTCTTTCTGTCTTCTTCTATCTATCTGTCTGTCTCTGTCTCCTTCTCGCACTCTATGTCTGTCTCTGTCTCTCTCTCTCTGTCTCGCTCTCCTGGCTCTATCTCTGTGTTAAAGGCTGAAAACGGTGAAAATGGTAAAAAGGGTAAAAACGGTAAGTTTTCTGTAAATCCTTTCCCAAGAAACGCTGCGTCTAATGGCTCAAACTGTAGCTTTCTACGTTCAGCCGTTCTCAGTTATTGCCGTTACAAACATACAGACAGACACGATCATATGAAAGTATTAGTTTGAAGGGTTGATACATGCCATAAAAGTTAATTATAGTCTTAATCTACTGCAATGCTTCTTGATACACGACATTCTTGACGGTCCTATTGGAAGTGCAAATGAATAGGTGAGTTGGGCTGCTAACTCGAGAACAGGCGACGTAAAGTTGTCCATGAGAGAAACAGTCTGACCTAAGATCTATCCCGGCAATCTGCAACGTCTGTCCCTGGGCTTTATTAATGGTGATTGCGAAGCAAACGCTAATCGGAAACTGAATTCTTTTAAATAGAAAGGGAAAGTTAGTTGGGATGATTGGGATTCTAGGAATAAAGACCATTTCACCCTTGCCACTACCTGTCAGGATCATAGCATGAATGACATGGCGGTGAAGAGCCTTGATTAATAGTCTCGTGCCGTTACAAAGTTTGGGAGGGTTCAATTCCTCATCAACATTACAGGGACACCAATTTTAACTTTAAGAATATGAGCGGGAAGCCCGGGAACAGCTATTGACTCTAGGAACTCTATAGGGTATTAAACAGAGTCATCTGTAGTTACTGTACTGTTCAAAGACCTGTAGTGCATTTCTTCAGCTTCAAACATATCGAGCACTGCCGAGTTGATCGAGGTGGCCTGATAATTCGTTAGTGTTAGGATGGCTCTGTTACAGAGCCACTGCTCAGACTGGTTAGATATGTTAGCAGCATCAGGGTACACTCGGGAGATCAGGTCTTCAGTTGTTGACACAACATTACAGAGCTGAGGTAACGGAGTCACATTGTCATCGCTGCCGATAGTGTCATCTCCTATTCCGAGTAGGAGAGAAGAGAAGCTGGTACTCTCCTCACTGCCGCCAAGTTGAACTCTCATGTTAGTTGTGAGAGTTACTTTTTCAATAGCAGGCCAAAGGGTGGATCGTTTCAAACATGCATTAACTTCGTCGGCGCGGGTACCTCGGTGAACGACTGGCAAGATTTGTCGGAAGTCTCCAGAAAACAAAGTGGTGATACCTCCCATGACACTATTCGTAGATCTAATATCCCTAATAGTGCGGTCCACAGCCTTGACTGCCTTCTTGTTGGCCATGGTACACTCGTCCCAGACAATTAGATGGCAGTCTTGAATCACCTTAGCCAGATCACTGTTTCTAGAGATATTACAGATTGGGGTCTCGCTCCTATCTAAGTCTATAGGGATTTTAAAAGTCGAGTGGGCTGTCCGACCTCCAGGAAGTAGAGTAGCTGCAATTCCAGAGGATGCTACAGCTAACGCTATTTTTTCTGAACTCCTAACTTTAGCCAGGAGGACACGAATCAAAAATGATTTCCCAGTACCTCCTGGAGCATCCAAGAAAATTATTTTGCCGTGAGAGTTATCTACACTATCAAAAACGAAATTGAATATTTTCTTCTGGTCGCCAGTGAGTTGATTTTCACGGGCCAGGTCACTTGCCAGTTCCACAGGGTCGTGGTTGGCCTCTCTATAGTATTGACGGTTTGGTTCTTGTCTTAAATTTTGAGGAGATGGCATAGAGTAATGAGAGAGAGGCTGGCCTCCATTGGATTGGACAGCCTCTTCTAACAATACTAAGCCCCTATCATAGCACTGATCCTCAACATCATGGGATAACGTGTCGGTAGACCTCCTTCGCCAGTCCCTAAACACATCCTCACAAAGACTACTTTTGAATTGGTTCCAGAGTTCAAGAGGGTCTGAGGGACTACAGAAAACTAAAATGATGGCAAACAGTTCTCTCAGCTTTCTGGGGCTATCAGAGACTGCTGCCTCTGTCAGAGTTTGATGCCATTGCTCATCATCCTCTAACAGGCCTAGACTTCGACAGGCTGCCTGATAGGTTGGCTGGACCACGCCATTAAGTATCTTTAGGCTGGCGAATGAAGTGGGGCCTCGGATATTGTACAATAGCATCCGAAGGTGGAAACACTCTGTGTTATTGGGGTGGATGGTGAAAACTCGCCCAATAACATGCTCTTTCTTTACTCCCGGATGTCCTTCCACGGGTGTGCCCTGCTTTCTACGACAGAACTCTCCTCTTTGTCGGTTGAAAGTGTAGTACGAAGGAACTTCCTCGTACAGGAGTGTACTCGCAAAGGCGTCCTTTGCACACAACTTAAAGAAGGCCAGCAATGTGGTGTTTTTAGGGGTATCCAACCTTTCCTGAAGGTTTTCAGGCTGGAAGTAAACCCTTTGGCCATTCTGCAAGTGAATATCCAAGTGGATCACTGGAGGAAATCTCTCGTGGATGTGAAATGAGAGAGTACGCCACACAGCCTCGGATGTGCTAATGTATCTTCCGCTCAGATAAGTCGTGATCTCGTCCCTATTGTTCCTAACACCAAAGGTAGCTTGGTCACTACCTTTGTTCACATATTTGCAAATGTATTTTATGGACTGGACGCTGCTACAAAACTCTACATTAATATGGGCTTTTAAAGTTCTCGAAAGGACAGGGGAATAGGGGACTACCCAAGAATTGTCTACCATAATATCGCGACCACCGCATCTAAGTGTCGTAGTGAACCCACCCTGCGCGGGAGACCTTCGCTTATAGGTAGGGTAGCCATCATCTCCAGTGATGGTTTCTCTCACGAATGCTCTGGGGTACTTCTTGCTACACCGACCTTCTCTCATACACGGTGACAGCAAGTTGAAAAAACCACAGGGCCCATGTACCATGTGGTTTTTAACAACACTGTAGAGTTCTGGGTCCTGTGCAGGGTCGGGGAACTCAGCTCGGATCACGTCATCGATCTGAGCTGGCCTGATCTTTTCTCTCAGCCAGAGAAGAATATGGGCATGGGAGAGGCCTCTCTTCTGCTACTCAACCGAGTACATGTAGCAGGAAGCAGCTCCAAATAACTTATTTTTTGTTAGTAAATTAATCAGGACTTTGAGTTTCAGGTTAAAGACCCGAGACACTACATCATGTTGATCTTGGGGGGCTTGACCTGGCAGAAATTCCCTTACTATTTCACCCCACCGTGGATTGATAGTAAAAGTAATAAACAGATCAGGTCTCCCGTATTTGCGCACGTAGCAGAAGGCATCTTGGATACGTTGGTGCATGTACCTAGGGCCTCCTGTGAAGCTAGAAGGCAAGATTACCAACTGGGCCATATTTTGCGGGTCCTCATCCGCGCCCAAGGCATCTCGGAGGTGAATATAACTTTCCACTCTCAGTCTTGTCTGATTAGTTCTAAGATACGTCAGTCGCTCGGTTTCTATTTTGGCATACATGTCTACCCAAAACTGATTAGTAAGCTGCCTATAGTAGATTAGGGGATTGAACTCATTCTGACGGCCCATCATCATATACGCTGTGACGTGGCAAAATAACCACGTCTCGATTCCATATTAGAAAGAAAACCCGAAAGTAAAATCACGAGGACCGGACCACCCTCTAGCAGGACAATTAGGAAATCGCTAGCAGTAAGCGCTCTCTCTGGGACGTCGTAAGAACTAAGTTCCGATACTGTAGATTTGTGAACGTCGTGCCGATTGGCGCGACGGGAAAATTGCAGGAGCGTAGCGTGGGCTCAGGGAGCCCCGATGTAACAAATCGCCGGAAAAAGGAGATCCCAAGCTGCCGTCTCGAAAGCCCACTCGGAACGCCGGACCAAAATAACACCCTATGCAGAGGAATTGGAAAGGAACCTCGAGCCCAGGCTGAACAACCTGGAGACGCCGACGAGGGACTAAGGGACCACGAAGAGAACATCGAAGAATCGCCCCGTCGACGTCTCGTCCCGCAACATTATCGGTCCCTGCAGGAGCGGCTCGAGCGGTTCTGGAATGTCCCAAGACATTCCCGGTGGAAGCGCGTCCGCCGTTATGGACATCGGGAAATCGGCAAGGTCGGGGGCCCTTCTTGTCGAGTGCCGGCCCTCCGCGCGTACGACACCGCGAGCGACAGTGATTGGTGGGCGAAAAACCGATCGAGTAGGGGACGCCTTACTTCCGCATCCTCGAGCCACCGAAATTTCGCGTCACTGCTGCGTAGGCTTTCCCACCGAAAAGTAGTCTGCTGCCGTATCTGTATAAACGCGTGTGCGTCGAAAAAGTACTGTATAAAGGCTGCCGTTCAGCTTCGCCGAGATACGCTGCCGTTGGTAAGTGCCCATCAGATTCCTTTACGATGAATTATTGTTAATTCGCGATCTTTTAAAGTGGCTCGAGCAGCGTTCATCATTTTGAGTCGGTTTTTACGTGGGCCGTCCTTTTGACGACCACGTGTTTCGCGTGCCGAGAATCGGCTGCCCGTTTCGTGTTCCTTTGGCGAGTTCCCAGTGAGAGCGATTAGCTTGAGTCCTGCGTGTGTAAAATACGTTCGCGAATCGTTCGGTTAGCGAAATAGCCGCGCGCAGTCAAATTGTTAATTTTGGTCAATTACATCTCGACCCCGCGCCGGCCTAACATCTCGGACCGCTGCCGACGCGGGTAATATTATTTAATCCGAGAAACGCGTGTAACATCGGGGATCTGTACGTTTCGTTCCTCGCGGATAGCTACGCACGTGCAACCTGCGTCGTACAGATTCCAACGCGGCCATCTTGTCTCCGCGAGCCGCGTACGTATCGGCTTGTTGCCGATCATGCCGATTCATATTTTCCGATTGCCATAACTAATATTAAATCCAGATCTCGACTTTCCACTCGATAGATTCCGTTTCCATATTCGATTATTCACTCAACTTTTGTTTGCCGTAAATAAATCATTCTGTTCACACTAAGTGTTGTACTAATCATTTGCGAGGTCCGTTCTCGCCGTGAAGAACGTCCTGTCCGATCCAGCGTGTAATCCTGGCCCTTAACAAGCTCTTCTGGTCCTCGCAAACGTGAATTCGAAATTCCCTTAGCGCGAATAATTTTGTGTGGCATCTCAGATTGCCTGGCGCCCGAAATGTTATAGTTCTTGTCGAGAGTTTCGAATTCGCGTTGTTTATCGCGGGTTGACTGCGTCCATCACGGCTAGACGTAGCCCGGTTCTCACCTATAAAACCCGTAGCCGCTTGTTTTTCCGCCTCTCGGTACTTGGTATCGGGACCCGGAAAAATAGGCAGCGTGATAACGCATAAAATTGGAGCCACAGTGGGCTCGATTGAAAAAGTACGCGACATTTTGCGAAAAAGTCAACTTTCGAATTTTGATATTTTTTCAATTGATATTGATTTCTAAATGTCCACCGAACACGAAAATGATAAAATTAATGAAATACAATAGCAGTTCTAGTTGTGATACACGCATAAAGTTAGACAGTTTAGGAATATCGAATTTCCCTACATAATTTAGCTGTTCATTCTTAAAGTGTCCTGATAACTGTGATCAACTTCTTGCTCTGAATTTTTTTCTACATCAAAGTGTACACTTTATTGATAAGAAATCATACTTTTCATTGACGATTATGATATATAACATATTTTTAAAAAATACTGAACAAAATGAAAATAATCGTTGAAAATTTGTATCTTTGAGATGCGCGATCATTCAGGTCTCAGGAGATCCCAGTTTTTAACAAGTAAGGATCTTTTCAGTGAACCTTCCTCTATGTAATGTGACAAAAATCATTTCCTCCTTCGAGTCCCTTTTCGAGATATTATTGTTTAAAGACATCCGCGTCGCGTTATCTTGTCCGCGCTTGGACGCGCGTTAGGCGCTGAAATCGTCGAGTATGCAGCCTCTGAAAGTCTGACACAGAACTGTGTTGAATATTTATATTTATATTATATTTTTATTTAATATTAATTTATATTTTGCAGTAAATAATTAAAGTTGAAAATAAATAAAGTCTTTCATCTCTGATATTTTGACTGCGTTGAGTTTGACGATTTCTTTTCGACAGTGCATAAGTTACATTGCAATTGTTTACGTGCATCGATCTTCAAATGTTTTGAAATTCCTTTTCAAATGTTTTGTTTTGTCGACGCAAATTGTGGAGTGAAACAGAATTATTGTCAGTCAGAGCAGAACTATCAGCCTGAGCAGTACTGTGATTCCGATATTATTTAGCTGGCCCAATAACGAAAATTTAAAAAATGTGTTTTGTCGACTATTATAAATTACATACGCTCTGAAAATTTCATTGAAATTGGTTAATTGATTTACGAATTATAAATGATCAAAAATGGTAAAAACAGCAATTTTTCAATATTTTCGGCCTTAACAAATTTTTCTCATGAATGTAAAACTTAAACATTATATCTATTTGCATTAAATAGCGAAAATATTAAATACATTATAGAATAAATAATTTATAAAGCTGTTTTAAATTAATAAAAATGGTTAAACAAATGTGAAATATATTAAGTTAAAAATCATTGAAAAGGAATTATTTTTTTATATATTCAGTTCAAATTTCATTGCAATATCTTCAGTGGTTTAAGAGTTATTCAAAAATGTCGCGTACTTTTCCAATCGAGCCCACTGTGATGGAGGGCCGATGTTTTCTTGCGGAAGTTTTCTTCGCCAGTAGTGGGGTCAACTTGGAAAATCAAGAAGTTGTAGCCGTCCTCCCCTCTGGGAAACATAAGAGGGTACTGGAGAGCGTCATAGGAGCGGTCGGTCTCTGATATTATCCTCAGCTCACCATCCGTGCCATTGATGATAACATCATGACAGAAACACTCCTGGTTGACCAGCAAAACCGCTACCTCGTTAGTAGTGGGTTCGTTATACCGGCCCCTGTGTTCCCCCCCCCCCCCCGAGGACGTCTATCAGCTTGAATAACTAATTGAAAATCCGGAATTGCTTCGGCAGGGAGGCTATCAACGGCGGACTTAAAACTTTGAACATAAGAATTGCTGTTGTGTAGCATTTCTTGTAGTTCCCTAAGTAAGGCAATGTTCATATTAGTAAAATTACCTGCTCGCTGCTCAGCCTGGGAGAGATAATCTGCAATGAAGTATAATTGCAGGAATTTGGGTTGAGTTTCATTATTGGAAGGCAAGAGGGAGCCGATTAAATGGTAAACTTGCCCTTGAACTTTGAAAGTAGGCATGAAGTTACCCTCGGATATAACATTTGCTCCAAATGAGGTCATTTGAAATGCAGAATTATAGGAATGCACCTTTTTAAAGAAATGACGCGATTCAGACCTATTACTGGTCAATAAAGAATTAAGTGGCTCTGGAGGCGACTGAATTAGGCCTGACCTTGCCAGAACTACAACACATACCAACAGTCTCACTCTTCCACTTCAAAGCATTGCAAAACACACACACGCGTTCCATTCGACCAATATCAGACTCCACATAATAATTAATTAAAGGATTATATTGAAATCCATCCATGTCTTTTTTTATCCACGGCAGCAGAGCAAGTCTTTCCGATTGCTGTCCAGCGCCCAATAGACCAGGTTGTTGACCTTCATTTGGTCTTCTTTCTTGCACCAACACTGACTCATCACTTCTTCGAGTCGTATTTCTGAGACGGTCTAACTCCAGACGAACTTCCCTCCGTGTTTTACTTTCCTTACTCCGTGAAGCTGAATGACGAGCTCTATCAGAAGTCAAACGTAGCTCACGCTCAACCTCTGATTCAGTAGCTCGCGATGTTAAATGTCGAGCTCTATCAGAAGCTAAGCGTTCGTTATGTTGAGTGACTGATTCTCGGGACCTGAGAGTACATTGTATTTCTCTCGTATCTCTCAGGCGTTGTTGACGTTAGAGATCGGTCTCGTTTTGTCGAACACACCTGACTTTGGCGGCATTGTGTGATCTTCTACCAAGATTCGGTCGTTTGCGAGATGGCATAGCGCAAACAATCAAAAAAAGGTAAAAAACAGGTAAAAAGGGTAGAAAAAGTAAAAGTGGTAAAAAGTGTGAAAATGGTAAAACGGACGAAAAGGGTAAAGATGGTAAAAAGAATGAAAAGGGAAAAAATGGTAAAAAGTGTGAAAAGGGTGAGAATGATGAACAGGGTAAAAATGATAAAAAGGGTGAAATGGGTAAAAAAGGTATAAAGGATACAAAACAAAAGTTAAATGTAGTCAATGCAGTTAATGAGCAAAGCGATATTCCAAAAAGACAGACAAACTTTTCTTCACGAAATGCACAGAAGAAAGTTTTTGTTAAGCCTCCAAGCTACGCATATTAATACCATCCGCGCAACACTTTGCTTGCGAGAAACTCGCTATGTCGCGTTGGCTATCTGGTGGTGGCCGCGGTAGGTGGCGCCGCGTGGCTCCGACTGCTTGCGTCACGCGCCTCGCGATGTAGATGTCACAAAATTGTCCCGAAACACATTTGGGGCCATTGGGTTCTGCTGATCGGTGATAGGTTTACATGATTTTCGTTAGCAACTCTTTTGTTTTGGGTATGTGTTGAACGTGTTTGTGATACTCTATTCCGGTCAATTGGAATAGATTGACCTATGAAACTGTCATTTCTTCGTTTCTAATGTAGCATTGCGAGTTCTGCGACATCAATTGCTCCGTCTTATTGTCTTTTTGGCGTACTGCAATGCGATTCAATGTTTGTTTCAATTCCCTCTTTCTCTCATTCTCTCTCTCACGTGCTCTCTCTCTTGCTCTTACTCTCTCTCCCTCTATCTATCTGCTGTCTATGTCTCCCTCCCGCTCTCTCCCTTTCTCTTTCGCACTCATCTACGTAGAAAGCTGCGGTTTAAACCCTTAGACGCGACATTTCTTGAGGAAGGATTCAGAGCAAACCGCATTCGAAAAAGTCTATTCGCTTAAAAGTTATATGCAGAAACGTGCGCAATAGAGAGCGAAAAAGTTGCCTTTATTCACTAATGACGTCACAACTTTTGAACCAATAGACTTTTGAGAATTATGTTTTTTCCTAAACCTTCTCGAAGAAACGCCGCGTCTAACGGCCCAAACCCCAGCTTTCAACGTTGAGCCGTTCTCAAGTGATGCCGTTTCAAACAGACATACATACATACAGACAGACACGATTTTATTATACAGGGTGTCCCAAAATTCCTCCGACACCCGAAAATGGGAGGTTCCTTGGGTCATTTGAAGCGACATTTTCCTTTACAAAAATGGCGTCCGCGGCTTTGTTTAGGAGTTATTAACGAAAAACACGGACCAATCAGAGCGCGACCTAGACGCGAGTTAGCACAGACGGCCCGACGCGCCAACTGACAATTGGCCGAACGTGTCATCGCATGTCTAGATCGCGCTCTGATTGGTCCGTGTTTTTCGTTAATAACTCCTAAACAAAACCGCGGACGCCATTTTTGTAAAGGAAAATGTCGCTTCAAATGACCCAAGGAACCTCCCATTTTCGGGTGCGGAGGAATTTTGGGACACCCTGTATATAGAGATAGAAATAGAGACAGAGACAGAGACAGAGACAGAGACAGATATATATATATATATATATATATATATATATATATATATATATATATATATATATATATAGGGTGTCCCAAAATTCCTCCGACACCCGAAAATTGGAGGTTCCTTGGGTCATTTGAAGCAACATTTTTCTTTACAAAAATGGTGTCCGCAGCTTTATTTAGGAGTTATTAACGAAAAACACGGACCAATCAGAGCGCGATCTAGATATGCGATGACACGTTCGGCCAATTGACAGTTGGCGCGTCGGGCCGACTGTGCTAACTCGCGTCTGGGTCGCGCTCTGATTGGTCCGTGTTTTTCGTTAATAACTCCTAAACAAAGCCGCGGGCGCCATTTTTGTAAAGGAAAATGTTGTTTCAACTGACCCAAGGAACGTCCCATTTTCGGGTGTCGGAGGAATTTTGGGACACCCTGTATATATATACAGGGTGTCCCAAAACTACCCTAGGAGCCGAAAATGGGAGGTTTCTTGGGCCATTTGAAGCGACAGGTTCCTTTGCAAAAATGGCGTCCGCGGCTTCGTTTAGGAGTTCTTAACGAAAAACACGGACCAATCAGAGCGCAGCTATAGCGAACGGAGTCCAATTCTGCGACAAATCCCGCGAGGCGTGGTGTCGCCATTGGTTGACTCAGAATCAATCCGCTGTAGCTACGCTCTGATTGATCCGTGTTTTTTGTTAATAACTCCCAAACAAAGCCACGGACATCATTTTTGTAAAGGAAAATGTCGCTTGCAATAGATGAATGAATAGTTCACCTAAATCAGAAACAATTTTATTGCAATGCAAATGATATGAACTGTTATGCGAGTTTTCTTAATGATAGCTACTTTCTAAACTCTTTACTATTACCTTGCGCCCCACGTTTTTCGTTTAAAATCTTACAAGTTATTTCACTGTTTTTAAAAATTCACAATTACAAATTTTTAGACAATTACTATCTGTATGGGGCTAGGGAAAATTATTTTATACTTTTTAGTCCATTTTATATTATACTTTTCAATCCGTCTTAATTGTGTGTACTTTTTAGTTCGTTGTCACGTCGCTCACGAGCGGAGGCTAGAAAACCTCCGACCGAGCGACTTCGGGCTTTTACAGGCCCTTAGGCCGGGCCGCGGGCAGCCGTATGCCCGTGGTCCGCCCGAGACAAAGGACGTCCGAAGGTCCGAAATTTCCGCGAGACTGTTCGGGCGCCAGACACCGTGAAAAGTGTCACGCGAAACACGACACGAATTTCGGACTCGGAGATCGAACCTTCGAGGCACGCGGATCGTGAACGAGGACGCGACGGGGCCAGATGATTCGAACACGGAAGGACGAGGACAGCCCTTACGGCAGGACGGATCTCACAGGGAATTGAAGACAACGTAATGAGTCCCGAGTGGATGTTTTATTTCCTTGTCATCAAATGTACAATATCGCGGTCACGTGACCGCAACCCGAGAGCCCGCGCTCTTTATACAATTTTTGCGGACGGTTGATCGGTCGCAGCGCGGTTGTCACTAAATCAAATCGCGCGAAAAGGGTACGGTTGACCGGTACCGACTATGGCGATTTCCCGACGGGCGGGATCGCGCGAAGCGCAGATGGACGGCGCGATACGGGACTGTCGCGATAGCACGCGTACGAAAAGCACGCGACGGACGATACGAACGGCGACGCAATCGAGACGCGTTCGCTACGCAACACGACACAGGATTCGAGACTTTTACGAGGCGTCGGACGAAATATTTGCGAGACGCGATTCCTCCGAGGAAACTTCCGAGCGCGAGACTCTAAGGGGAACTCTCTACGCGAAATACCGCTCAAAGGACCGTCGCTACGGCCCGAGCCGACGGCACGAGACGCCTGGCGTCTCGGCCTACGCGAAAGATCGAGGGCGAAACGACAAATGTTCGTCCTCGCGCGATAAACGTCGAGCCAACACGCGACCGGAATAGGCGAAATGATCACTGGGCGACTTACCGTTTACCCTTCGGTTCTCCCGCTCGAGTCCTTCGTACTCTCGGCAGCTGGGCCAGAGGCTCCTGGGCTCGCACTAGGGTTACTCGCGCGAAATTGCGAACACCGCGAGACCGGGGTTTCTTCGTAGGCTAACGCCGGTGACTTTCGGGCGTGCGAAACGTAATAGTCGCTCACGGTAGCCGTTCGGGCAGCGGTTCGCAATGTCGTTTTTGCGGCTCAAGACGATCGTCGACTTGGACGGCTAGCGCGACAGTGCTCATCGATTTTCGGGCGCGTGCCGCATCGATTCTCGTTCCCCCCACCCGACCTCCTTGCCGAATTTCCTAGGGCTCCGTATCACGCGCGACGTTCGCGTAACAGGGGCGTCTCGACGGGGTCTATGGCTCCTTGACCCTAACGCGAAAACGTCTCACTTTTTGTGAGACGTGGGGGAGGCTCGTGCCTCGACCTGGCTTCTCGGTGGCACCATCCTCGCTGGAACCCTATTTATGGCGGGATGAGGCGGCGTCGGGACCGCGAAATGGTACGATGGTCGGTAGGGGTTCCTGTCCCTTCGGCGCCTCCAAGTCGATTGACCGGGTGCCCTCGATAACCGTGGTGGCCCGTAGTCGGGCTTCGAAATGCCATTGGGTTTTCGTCTGACGTCCTTCTGTACCGGAATCGTCTCCTAGGAAAATCTCGAAGGTCGGGGCTCCTTTGCCTGGTTCGTTATTCGGCCCTGAAACTTGCCGTTCTAGGCGCGCACGCTAGGTGTCAGTGCGCGCTCTAATTTATGGAAATTCCTCGCGGAACGCTCTCGAATCCTGTTTTTCCCGGTCTCGCGTCTCGTTATTGTACGGTCCGGTCCTTCGCACTATTAAAAATGTGCTCGCACATAACGGCGAAGTGACGTCGCTGATTTGCAACGTCACATCGTATATTAAAATTTGTTTTATTATTTGATATTTTTTTATTTTTATTTAAATAATTTTATACTTTTTAATCCGTCTTAAATTATACTTTTTAGTCCGCATATTAAAATTTGTTTTATTTAAATAATTATTTTTAGTCCGTGTTTAGGACTAGGCGTCCATAATTAATTAGTTAAAGCTGTCGAGGTCGAGCGATACAGCCCTGGGTGGCCCCCCAGCGTATGACGGTCCCAAGATATACGCTCCTGAGAGTCCGTCCATAAATCCGCCGTTTTTGGCAATTCGCGGTAACGCGCTCGCGAAGCGTAATCACGTGATTACCGAGAACCGCCGCTAATCGCGCTCAGCACCTAACCGTTAGATTCGTTTGAACGCTCAGCTGAGTCAGACGTTACGCAATCGCGCCCTTTTCTTTGTACGCAAATGTAGACAGTATATATACGTCTCAATTGCATCCTATCTCGTTTACGCGATTGTGAGAATAAACATAGTTTCTTTTTTGCCGGCTCAATACTCCTTTCTTTCTTATTGTTATCTTTCCGACCTCACCTCGCTCACACTTTCCACACGATTTCCCTTTCCGAACTTCCTGCGGTGTTCAAACCCTATCCTACATACATCCATCCATACAGTCCATTCCCCAACCTCAAATCGTCCCGGGTTCCCGAACAGTCCGTCTTAAAAACGTGGTTTAAAAAATTTTTTTTTATTTAAATAATTATTTTCTGCTTTTTGGTCTTCAGGGTAAGAAATTTTGCAATCGATTATAAATTATAGATTTTTTTATAAGATATAAATAAATATAATGTAAATAAATATAATATAATATAAACTAATATAATATAATATAATATAATATAATATTCTAGCAGAGGAAAGGAAATGATCTCAAACACTCGCGAACTATTTAACTGCACATATATTTGAAAAAGAGTGAACAATATAAGTTTAATATAAATGTGGGCACGAATGCGGCGCGACAGACAAGACTGTTTTTAATGTACACACGAGAGAGGACGAGTAAGAACGAACGCGACGTCTTCTTATTACGGTCTAAATATAGTCCGTGTTGCTAGGCACGTCTAGGTATACAGTATGTGGTCAGCGGGTCGGTAAATCATTTTTCTATTACTTTTACGTTTGGGAAGATGTCACTTTGATCACTTTCCACCAAATATAATATAATATAATATAATGTAATGTAATGTAATGTAATGTAATGTAATGTAACGTAACGTAACGTGACGTGACGTGACGTGACGTGACGTGACGTGACGTGACGGAACGGAACGCAACGCAACGCAACGCAACGCAACGCAATGCAATGCAATGTAATGTAATATAACATAATATAAATAAATATAATAAATATACATATAATATAATAATAAATATAAATTTTATAAGATAACAAATTAATGACAAATCCTCCTTATTTAAATATATGTATAACGTAGTTATGATGCTGAAGATCTTAGTTGTCGCATTCTTTCCATCTCCTTCATTGCATCCTCATTGCACGGTGTCTTACCAGTGAGTTTTGAGCAATCTAGCTTCTCTATTCTTAATCCATCCAATGATCTGACACGACTTAATGCGACATATGCCTGTCCTTTAGCAAATAGTGCAGATCCGAGGTATACAACAGCATGGTTCACTGTACATCCTTGCATTTTATGGACTGTGCAGGCCCAGCACAGTATTAGTGGGAGCTGTGTTCGATCGATTGTTCCATAGTTTCGGAGTGCCGGAAACTGTATTGATTTCGGCTTGATTAAATGAATTCCATCTTTGCCAAAGTCGATACGAACAGATGGAATGTCGATATCGTACATCTGATCACGACGGAATAAAGGCCAAACAATTTCAGTGACAGTGCCCATGGCACCTGTGACGTGGCAAAATAACCACGTCACGATAACACGATAGTAAGAAAACCCGAAAGTAAAATCGCGAGGACCGGACCACCCTCTAGCAGAATAATTAGGAAATCGCTAGCAGAAAGCGCTCTCTCTGGGACGTTGTAAGAACTAAGTTCCGAAACTCTAGATTTGTGAACGTCGTGCCAATTGGCGCGACGGAAAGATTGCAGGAACGTATCGTGGGCTCAGGGAGCCCCAACGTAACGAATCGCCGGAAAAAGGGAAATTCCAAGCTGCCGACTCGAAAGCCCACTCGGAACGCCGGACCAAAACAACACCCTCTGCAGAGGAATTGGACAGGAACCTCGAGCCCAGGCTGAACAACCTGGAGACGCCGACGAGGGACCACGAAGAGAACATCGAAGAATCGTCCCGTCGACGTCTCGTCCCGCAACATTATCGGTCCCTGCAGGAGCGGCTCGAGCGGTTCTGGAATGTCGCAAGACATTCCCGGTGGAAGCGCGTCCGCCGTTATGGAAATCGAGAAATCGGCAAGGTCTGGGGCCCTTCTTGTCGAGTGCCGGCCCTCAGCGCGTACGACACCGCGAGCGACAGTGATTGGTGGGCGAAAAACCGAATCAAGTAGGGAACGCCTTACTTCCGCATCCTCGAGCCACCGAAAATTCGCGTACTGCTGCGTAGGCTTTCCAACAGATTAGTCGTTTTGCTGCCGATATTTTGTAATCGCGTGTGCGTCACCGTAGTAGTACATATAAGCTGCCGTACACCTTCGCTTAATTCTGCTGCCGTTGGTAAGTGCCTACCAGATTCCTTAGAACGATTTATTGTTGATTCGCGATCTTTTAAAGTGGCTCGAGCAGCGTTCGTGATTTTGTGTCGGTTTTTACGTGGGCCGTCCTTTTGACGGCCACGTGTTTCGTGTGCCGAGAATCGGCTGCCCGTTTCGTGTTCCTTTGGCGAGTTGCCAGTGAGAGCGATTAGCTAGAGTTCTGCTTGTGTAAAATACGTCGCGAATCGTTCAGTTAGCGAAATAGCCACGCGCAGTCAAATTGTTAATTTCGGTCAATTCCATCTCGACCCTGCGCCGGCCTAACATCTCGGATCGCTGCCGACGCGGGTAATATTATTTAATCCGAGAAACGGGTGTAACATCGGGGATCTGTACGTTTCGTTCCTCGCGGATAGCTACGCACGTGCAACCGGCGTCGTACAGGTTCCAACGCGGCCATCTTGTTTCCGCGAGCCGCGTACGTATCGGCTTGTTGCCGAACATGCCGATTCAAATTTTCCGATTGCCGTAACAAATAGTAAAGTCCGATCTCGACCTTTCACTCGATAGATTCCGTTGCCATACTCGATTGTTCACTCTACTTTGTTTGCCGTAAATAAATCTTTCTGTTCACACTAAGTGTTGTACGAATCATTTGCGAGGTCCGTTCTCGCCGTGGAGAACGTCCTGTCCGATCCAGCGTGCAATCCTGGCCCTTAACCAGCTATTCTGGTCCTCGCGAACGTGAATTCGAAATCTCCTTAGCGCGAATAACTTTGTGGGCATCTCAGATTGCCTGGCGCCCGAAATGTTAAAGTTCTTGTCGAGAGTTTCGAATTCGCGTTGTTTATCGCGGGTGGACTGCGTCCATCACGGCTAGATGCAGCCCGGTTCCAGCCTATAAAACCCGTAGCCGCTTGTTTTTCCGCCTCTCGGTACCTGGTATCGGGACCCGGGAAAATAGGCCGCGTGATACACCATTCACAAGTCCTTGCTCTATGTTAATATTTGAGCGTAGCATCACTCTCGCTCCGTTGAAAATTTCCAAGTACTGTTGTAATCCTCCAGTCTTGTTTATATCACCTGACACAATGTTGTCCATGCTTACATTGTCGGCATTTCTTGTCGGGTTTACTAGTACATCCTCAGCCCGAATTCTGAAAATTTGCACTCCTTGGGCTCGATATTTTTCAAGGACTGCTGTGTTGTGTGCATCAACTAGTGCAAGAGTTGGATATATGCGAATTGCTTTATCCAATTCAAAATCGCCAGATGCCTCTGTCAACACTTTTGATATCAATAGATCAAAATGTGGGGCCTTCAAATCACCGACGCGTAGAGCATTTAAAAGATCTACAAATGTTGTGTCGCCTTGTTGTCGCATGTTCTCCGTCAACTCCACAAGGCTGAGGAGTCTCCACAAATGAGTTGCTGGAATAAATCTTGCAGGCTGGTGGAATGCCTGAGCTCCTCGAATAGGTGGCAACTGAAACAAATCTCCAAAAACCATAATGTTGATGCCACCGAATGGTTCATTTTCCTTCTTTTTCAATTGTCGTAATCTAGAATCGATCATGCACAACATTTCGTATGGAACCATGGAAATCTCATCGATGAACAGGAATTCGATGTCCTTCCACTGATTTCGTAAGACCTTCAAATAGTTACCAGTGAGTGGTGCCAAATTTCCTACCATTTTTCCATCTTTCTCAACTGGTAATTTAAATAATGTGTGCAGCGTTGTTCCACCAACAAGTCGTGCCGCTACAGCGGTCAATGCGCCTACTTTAACTGCTTTCTTACCATAGCAGCGATTGACCTGTTCTTTTAATGCATTGAATGTGAATGTTTTCCAACTCCAGCACCTCCGGTGACAAACATTCGGATACGACTCGGACTTCCATTCATTTGGCCCTGAATACTTTGAGTATGGTGTTGAATAATTCTCGCTGTCGTAAATTCATTGCAGCACACACATTCTGGAACTGCTCATTTGTCATCGCCTGTTCGGTAACTTCATCTTCAAGTTCTGCCTCAACAAATTCTTCTGGATTTTGAAGAAGATTAAAAGCATGTGCCTGGTTGAAGGCAGTTTCGTGTTGTCTGTCTCTTGCACGATGTATTTCGAGGTATGCATTTGTTTGTCTCAATTGCGCTTCTCGACCAAGAAAAGCCTCGCGTGCATTGTTATGTTCATCAATTAATTCATCGTCTGAGTAAAATGGTACATATTGTACGAGCAGGCTATAGAAATAATTATCCGGATCCGTCGTCATTTGGTAGAATGGCACTCGTACAACAGCTGGAACATTTCTAATGACCATTTTACTGTTGTTTGCCAGCTTGATGAGCCTTCGTCTTCTTGGTATTTCTTCTTCTTCTGCATCAATGCTTTCTTCAATATCTCCCGCTTTCTTTGCATAAAATGGCTCAAAATTCATCGCAAATTCAATTAGGCACATATTTGGGAAATCAAAACCCTGCTCTTCTTGTCTTGGACGGTTTGCATATCGCTCAAATATGTTTGAGCAAAGTCCAACTGCTGCTTGATCATCCTCAAATCTCAGCACTCGATATCGTTGATGAGGCTGTCTTGTATTCAAGAACACACACTTTCTTGAACTTGAACGAAGTGGCAGATGGCAGAGTCGATAAACACACTCTGATGCGGAAACTTGTCGCTTTTTCAAAATCCGCATGCATGACTTAAAGAGCTTTCTTGCGATGTTAGTTTCATCGCGACGAATTTGACGAATGGCTTGAGCTACACCTTCGTTTACATGGGCTGGTTCCGTCTTTGAAATATACTTGGCGATGTAGTGGGCAATAGATTCATTTGATCCGCATGGTTGTATGTCCATATTGGCATTCCAGAACTCGAGAATTCGCTGATTATAATTAATGACCCATTTTTCATTTGTTGTTCGTTTTAAAGTGCAGAATCGTCCTCCATTTCGAATGAACTCGTCTGAACTCGGCGGTACAACACGAGTTTGTTGGCATGGCCTGCAAGGAAAAGCAAATCGACATGTATCAGTGTTGGTTTTGTGGCATGTATGAGTATATCGATGAAGTTGGTTGCGGTTGACGAGTGATCTTAATTCTGGATCTTCTTCTTCGCTTGGCAAGCGGCATGAGATCACTTGATCGATGTACGCAAGTCCTTCTGGAGTTTCAAAAGATGGAGCATTTTCAATCCATACTACAAGGTGGACATGTCGACTTCCACGGTTCTGAAACTCGATTCGTGTCCAGAAATCGATGACTTTTCCACAAAGAAGATTGTCATTTCGTATAATCTGTTTCATAAAAGCATCAACACGGCGAGAAAAATGTCGGCTCAACACAACTGGATACGATTCAATCAAACGCTGCACTTCATTAAGATTTAATTGGTTAGGATCTTCATCGGGTCTTCCATCTGCAATCAAAAAAGCTTTGCGCATGTCAAGCCAATTCAAATCATTACAACTCAAAGTAATAAACCAAGTTGGAGGTCCAAGACAACGAATAAATGCAATCAATTCGTTGTGAGCTGTTCGCCAATATGATGCCGATCCTCTGAGATTTTTTAAATATAAATGAAGGTCCTCGACAACACCTTCTTGTCCTCGTATAGCTCTGCCACGTGCACTGATCGTCGTCTGCACTCAAAGATATTCAAACATCGATAATGCATAAAACAAATAATCTGTTCTTTGGAAACAAGTATCTGAGCCTAGAATTCGCTGCTGGAAATAATCCAATGGCGTAATTTTTACCGGACGCTCTTCTTCGTTCAAGCCATTGTTGCCATATGGAAAGAGATAGAACCATGAAAATTCCTCTGCTTTCAACTCTCGATTCACATTCACAACATTGTCCTTAGTTTTGCGTACAATTTCGTTCATCTTTCTACTTTCCTCAAATTCATCATTAACATCTGGTTGCTCGTGATCAATTGGTGCCATTACAGATGTTTGCACAGGAACGAATTGTGATGCATTCACTGGCTCTGGTTCTGGTTCATTTTCGGTAGGAACTTCTTCATCTACCTGTCTCGACGGGTGTGCCTCTAAATATCGCTGCATTGGTACAACTCTTTCATTGACGACAACATTAATGACATTAATTGAAAATTGTGTACCGGCATTGGAAGGTACAGTTCGACGGATAATACGAAGGAATTCCTCAATAGTATCGCATTCGATGTCACATGCTTTTCCGTTTTGTGCTCCGCGTTTTTTCCCTTTGGTCCGCATGAATGGGAATCTGTGAAATAAAACTTGTTAGAATAATTCATAAGACCATATGCACTGCCTGCAACAATCAAAATTCCAACATTATGTTCGGCGAACAATAAGTTTATCGAAACGCAAAGATTTAGGAAATTAATTCCATCATTTTCCCTGTCGTATAAACTGCCATTGAAGGCACCATTTAAATCGTCATATTCAATAACAAAGGAATTGTCAAACATCAGGATGTCGTGTCTAACAACATCAAGATTTCTGATCTCTAAGTAGCCGCGATTATCGATTGGAAAAGTATCTGGTTGATTTCTAGTTTCCCTATCAATCAATTCGTAAAATACATCGCCTTCAATCATGTTTCGATTTAAAACATTTGTATCCCATTGGCTTGGTGGTAGAATGGCAGCACGAATTAAATTTGCCACGACCATGACGAAACATTGGTGTCCAGCATGTCCGGATAGAAAGATCTCTTCATCTCCTTGATTCCAGGAAGCACGTACGATTCGTGAGAAATCATTAATTAGTATGTAGGTACTGCGAGTTCGAGCATCAGTAGCTTGGTCATCACGTTCGTTTGGTCGTTCTGGCTGAGCTGGAATAACGCGAATGACATTCTGAGTATTTAATCGCGCAAATCGATTTACTCTTACATCTTTATAGAGTGGGTTCTTTGCAATAAGCCATTCAAGTGCCTTGTAAACACGATCCGGTGAAATGTTATATCCTCTGGATATATTCAAGTCCTCCAGAGTTTTAGTCACTACAACAATTCCTACATCTGTGCTCGATCGAGGAAGCCTTTCAGGCAATTTATCGCTAACTTCAAAGATATCGAGAGCAAATAATGTTGCATGTCCTTTGAAACTGTATTGACCAAATCTTCCTGGAAATTTAATCACTTTGACATACGGAATGATGGGCTGGAGCAAACGTCGCTCTGGTTCAGTTAACACTGCAATTTCCCCGGGAATATCACCCGGAAGCAAGTTATTCCAATACGCCTTGGACGGAGCATGACTCTTTGAGCTCTTCAAGTGCCTATTGCATCGATGGCAAACTAGCAAATCATTTTTAGCGGCAAGTTCCGGTGGCAAGTATGGCTTTGGCGAAATCAAATGATATTTCACTACTTGATTAGGGTAGCATTTTTTCTGGCAGATTTCACAGCACTTGTCGCAAAAAGTGTTTATGGTTGAATGAAATTCTGCAACATTAGCTGCCCGTTGAGCATAGTCTTCACGTTGACGTCGTAATCTTGCGTCACGTTCCTGACTTGACTCTCTAGCTCTTAAAACAGAGTGTCTCAATGAATCTGTTTCCAGTCGAGAGATATGCGCTTCGGTAGTCTCAATCGCTCTTGTTTGAGCATGACGAAGTGCGTCAATAGCAAAGCGAGAGATACGCTCATCGGCTGTCTCGATCGCTCTTGCTTGAGCTTTTCGTGCTCTTTCTCTTTTGAGACGAGAGATACACTCATCGGCTGTCTCGATGGCTCTTGCTTGAGCTTTCCGTGCTCTTTCTCTTCCGAGGCGAGAGATACGTTCATCGGCTGTCTCGATCGCTCTTGCTTGAGCTTTTCGTGCTCTTTCTCTTTTGAGACGAGAGATAT
Organism: Lasioglossum villosulum; assembly: GCA_963971365.1. Taxonomy (NCBI): domain Eukaryota; kingdom Metazoa; phylum Arthropoda; class Insecta; order Hymenoptera; family Halictidae; genus Lasioglossum; species Lasioglossum villosulum. The sequence continues at coordinate 15,035,437 of OZ020501.1, read as the reverse complement.
GCTCATCGGCTGTTTCGATGGGTCTTGCTTGAGCTTTTCGTGCTCTTTCTCTTTTGAGACGAGAGATATGCTCATCGGCTGTTTCGATGGGTCTTGCTTGAGCATATCGTTGCGTGTCATTGGCAATTCGAGAGGAATGTGCCTCTACCGTCTCGATTGATCTCACTTGAGCCATTCGTTCCTTGGCATTTGCACGTTCGATATTTTCGCAAACTTCTTCAGCTCGCTTACGCCGTTTGGCTAATCTTACAGACTTAGTTGCTTCCGATTCTTGTTGAAGCTTCTCTTGTCACTTTTGCCTCTCCTTCTGTAGACGCCGCTTACGTTGGGTGGCTGTCTCCTTAGCCATCGAAGAAATTGCCACTAATTGTTCGATCGCGTATGCGTGGGTTCGCAAATGTAAAATAGCGTTTGAAAGAAATAAAAACGTGGTAACGTAGTCAAAATATTGATGTACACTGTTAGGTGGTTATCTCAACTCTGCTGCTTTTTTCGTTTTTGGTAGGGCTTAAATACTATTATAGTATAGTACTTACTATACCTAAGCGAAGGCGTTCTTTAAAAGAAGGTGTTTCCAAAGGCCGAGGATATCGTAAAGGGGAAATCGAATCCTACAGAATGTGTAAGTTTATGAAGGATGTATCGGCAACGAGCCGATAACCACTGTTCGCCTCACCGAGCGTCATCAAAACAAGGTGCTCACCGCGGAGCACCTATATGTGCGTGACGTCACACGCGACCGAGCTAACGGTAGCAAGCACGGCGATCATCATTAATTTGTACATCGCGTCGTGTGTGATCCTACATTCCTTGCGTCGATTTACGTATTGCGTTCATTGCTGCGTTCTCATCGTAATTGCGTGCGTGCGTACAGACTGTCATCACAAGTGACTTTATTAAACGTTTTGTGCATTTTAAACGCTTAGCTTTCACCACCTAAATCACCTTCCGAAAGAACGATTCCTTGCGCGAACATTTCTGGTCCTTCGAGCCGGATTCTATCTAAACCGGTAAAATTCGGAGCGTGAATCCACTTCGGAAGTGCTAAAGTAACGAAAAAGGGTGAAAATGTCGACTACATCGGACTATGTTCGTCGTCAACTTGAGCTGTACGGGCTCATCTCGCGGGCGGCTACGAACGCGAAAAAGGCGAGCACGGACCAGCGCACTTCTCACCATCTGCGTGTGAGGATCACCACGCTGGAGCGAAATTGGGAGAAATTCCAAAACCAGCATGATCTGATCCCAACTACCGGAGAGAAGGGCAGCGACGTAGCCACCTACGTCTCTCAGGACACGCGCTCACTATGCGAGGAGGCATACATTTCCGCCTACGCAACTCTCTAACAAGAGCTCCATGAGGTATTAAAAACGGAAGCCGCGAATTCGAAGGAGGAGTCGACCAGTACCGGCGCGTCAAACACGCGGCGTCTGCCGCGCATTGACCTACCGAAATTCAGCGGCGAATACCGCGAATGGATTTCTTTCCGAGATCTCTTCGACGCAATGGTGACTCACAACCCTAGCATCCCCAACGTCGAAAAACTACAATATCTCAAGATGTGTCTCACTGGAGAAGCAAGCCAGCTGATCGCCGGCGTCGCCGTTACGGACGAAAATTTCAAACCCGCGTGGACGGTCATCACCGACCGGTATGAAAACAAGCGCGTTCTCGTCGATATACAACTCGACCTGCTGTTTTCGCTCAAACGCCTAACTGTTGAATCGGGCGTTGAACTCAAACGGCTACACAACACCGTACGCGAGGCAACCGGCGCTCTCGACAGCCTTGGGTGTAAAGTCAAGGAATGGGATCCGATCCTGGTCTATTGGGTGACCCGTCGCATGGACCCTGAGTCCCTACGAGCGTGGGAGATCACTCTCGGAGACGTCTCGGACATTCCATCGTTTTCCAAGCTCGAGACTTTCCTTCTCGGCCGCGTTCGAGCGCTCGAATCTGTCGAGCGCCTGGTTCCCTCCACCTCCGGTCAGGCGACCAAACGAATCAAGCCCGTCCTCGCTCTCCACACCGCCTCGTCCTCCTCAACATGCGTGCTCTGTAAAGAGCCTCATTTCATTGGATCGTGCTCAAAATACAAGGCAAAATCAACGCTAGCGCGAAAAGAGATAATACGAGATAACCGTCTCTGTTTTAACTGCTTGGGGAATCATCCTCGAGCCGAGTGCCGTTCCTCAAGAAAATGCACCACCTGCGGCGCTCGTCACCATTCGTCGCTTCACGAATCGACGACCCCCATGATTGCACCGCCGGAGCCCCGCGACTTCGCGTCCGCGTCCGCGCCAGCCACCGCGCTCTGTGCAGCCTCTGTTTCCACCGCGGATCATCAGCTCTGCACGCTTCTCGGAACTGCGCTCGTCAAAATCGTCGCTCCCAACGGTGAAGAGTTCGTCGCACGCGCGCTGCTCGACTCCGGCTCTGAGATCTCGTTCGTTCGAGACTCGCTGGTGCAGCAACTGCGACTCCCCCGCAATGCAACGTCGCTGCCCATTCAGGGCATCGGGGCCAGGATGACCCTCTCCACTCGAGGATCGGCGAAATTGACCATCACCTCAGCCAACAACCAAGCCATCCAATACGAGGTAACCGCGTTCATTCTCCCGAAGCTCACAAATTATGCACCAGGAATTCCGCTCAACTCCGAAACGTGGCCTCACATCCGAGGCCTGGATCTCGCCGACCCGGACTTCCTCAGCGCGAGGCGAATCGACGTCGTTCTCGGAGCCGAGATTCATAGTAGAATCATTCTACCGGACATCAAACGAGGCCCACCGGACCATCCAACCGCTCAGCTTACCACTCTCGGCTGGGTCCTCACGGGTGCAGTATCTTCTCGCACGACCGGTCACTCAGGACACGTCAAGGCCAGTCTCCAGTGCTCAATCGACGACGAACTCCTCACCCTCATGCAGCGGTTCTGGGAGCAAGAAAACTTCGCAGCCCCACAACGACCGATCCTGTCACCAGCCGAGGAGAAATGTGAGATGCATTTTCGAGCTACGCACTCGCGCGACGCGAGCGGCCGGTACATTGTCCGACTCCCGTTCGAACGTGACCCGCGCGCCCTCGGAGACTCCCGCGTTATCGCGCTCCGAGTGCTTTCGCGAACGAAGAGCCGTTTCGTTAACGACCCCGTGATGCATCACGCTTACGCGTCATTTCTCGACGAGTACGAGAAACTCGGTCACATGCGTCCGATCACTGAGACCGAACGGAAATTCTCGCCCGCGTATTACCTCCCGCATCACGGAGTTTTTCGCGATTCGAAGATCCGCGTGGTGTTTAACGGATCATCCCGTTCCAAGACCGGCATCTCCCTGAACGACTGTCTGTATTCCGGCGCGAAATTACAAACCGAACTCGCGGACGTTATACTTCGCTGGCGTCTTCACCCGTTCGCGTTCGCCACAGACATTGAGAAAATGTATCGACAAGTGTCGATGCATCGTGACGATCACGCGTTCCAGCGGATCGTATGGCGCCGCGATTCCTCAAGCCCTATCGTCGAGTACGCATTAACCACGGTCACTTACGGTCTCAAATGCGCGCCCTTCCAGGCGCTTCGATGCATTCAGCAACTCGTCGCCGACGAGGGAGACCGGTATCCACTCGCCGCGCCTATACTTCGCTCCGAAATCTACGTCGACGATATACTGTCCGGTGCCGCGAGTATTGAAGAAGGCCGAGCTAAAATTCAGCAGCTAAACCAGTTAGCTTCGGCGGGCGGCCTTCGTCTGCGAAAATGGATCGCATCTGATCCCGAACTCCTCGCCGATCTCCCTCGCGACGCGCTGCGAGCCTCCGACAAGCGAGAACTTACCGATAGCCCCTTGTACAAAGCTCTGGGGCTTTACTGGAACGTCAACAACGACAGTTTTCGATTCAATTTCGACCCCGCCAAAAAAGCCAGCGCGACCAAACGCGCCGTATTAAGCGTCATCGCGACCCTCTACGACCCCTTAGGTTGGATCGCTCCCGTAACGGTAACCGGAAAAATTTTAATGCAGGAACTGTGGACGCGCGGATTAGGATGGGACGAGCCTCTACCGGACGATTTCGCGTCGCGATGGGGTCAGTTCGTGACCTCCCTCATCCATCTACGCGCCACGTCTCTACCTCGCTGGATCGGAGCATCGCTCGACAACGACGCCCTCGAGCTCCACGGCTTTGCCGACGCGTCCAACCTCGCCATGGGTGCGGTCGCGTACATCAGAGCGCGACACGACGACGACACGGTCAGCGTCTCAATGCTAACCGCAAAAACACGCGTAGCCCCCGTGAAGCGCGTCACGATTCCGCGACTCGAACTCACCGCCGGAGTGTTACTCGCACGTCTCGTCGCGCACCTCCGAGAAGCGCTCAACCTTCACGGGGTACCGGTTCATCTCTGGACTGACTCGTCCGTCGCGCTCGCATGGATACGGGGCCACCCCTCCAGATGGAAGGACTATGTTCAGAACCGCGTTCTCAAAATAAACGAGCTCGTTACAGACGCGAATTGGCATCACGTTCCGGGCTGCGACAACCCCGCTGATCTCGCTTCGCGACGATCCACACTCCGTGGATACCTATTCAAACGTTCTCGTCACTCACGCGCTTAATACGCGTTATCGCGTGGTGCATCCGCGCGATCGCACGATTTCGACAGCTGCGAGACGACCGATCCGCTTACACCCCCCTCGGTACCGCCGAGCTCGACCGCGCGCGCCTCATCTGCGTGCAACAAACGCAGGCAGAATATTTTTCGGACGAGCTTGCCGCGCTGCGTAAACATCACCATGTGTTTCGAAACAGTCCGATGCACACGTTAACACCGTTCATCGATACTGACGGCATAGTAAGGGTAGGCGGTCGTCTCCAAAACACAACATGGGATGTGGACCGTACCCATCCAATCATTCTCCCGCGAGCAGCACCCTATTCCATTCTCGCGATGCGCCACGCACATCTCGCGGTACTTCACGGCGGCGCACAGCTGACGCTTTCGCGTCTTCGTCAAGAATACTGGGTGATCGGAGGACGCAGCCCGGTTCGAAAGCTCGTAAATCAATGCGTCACATGCGTTCGAAATCGGGGACGCACATGCGAACAGCTAATCGGTCAGCTACCAGCTCGTCGCGTAACGCGGTCTCGCGCTTTGCTCCACGCAGGAGTAGACTACGCCGGGCCGTTCAAATTAAAACGTAATTCCAGTCGCGGCGGTAAAATCCAAAAAGCATTTGTCGCTGTGTTCGTCTGCCTCGCGACCGGAGCGGTTCATCTAGAGCTCGTGTCGGATTATACTACGGACGCGTTCATTGCTGCGTACAAGCGATTTATCAGCCGACGCGGCATCAGTTCAACGCTAACTAGCGACTGTTGGACAAATTTCGTCGGTGCCGATGCCGAATTGCGCCGACTGTTTGAGCAAACGATCCGACAGAGCCCGAACATCGCTGACGCGCTCGCGAACGACGGCACCCAGTGGCGTTTCAATCCCCCGTCCGCCCCGCACTTCGGCGGAATATGGGAGGCCGCAGTTAAATCTATGAAGCATCACCTGCGTCGCGTGGCCGGCGACGCGAGCCTCACGTTCGAAGAACTCGCGACGCTGTTAGCACAAGTCGAAGCGGTGCTCAACTCGCGGCCACTGTGTCCCCTCTCCGACGATGCGTCAGATTTATCCCCGCTTACCCCTGGGCACTTCCTTATAGGAAGCGCTCTCACCGCGTTACCGGAGCCAGACTTGAGCTCTCTGCCTACAACGCGTCTTTCCCGGTGGCAACGACTCCGGCAACTCCTCGATCACGTCTGGAATCGGTGGTCAACGGAGTATCTCCACCGATTTCACACGTCCGGGAAATGGCGTGAGCAGCGCGAAAATCTTCTTATCGGAACAATGGTCCTGGTGAAGGATGAACGGCTCCCCCCGTCGAAATGGGCTCTTGGCCGCATTACCGAAGCGCACCCCGGCGCCGACGGCCTGACACGCGTCGTGACAGTGCGAACTCAAGGCGGCATCCTTAAGCGGCCGATAGCCAAGATCTGTCCACTCCCGGTTGACACAGCGAGCGCCGAAAACCCCGACCATCCGTAAAAGTGATTGTTTGATCCATTACTGTTGCCGAATTGCGGATTCGGCAAGGCGGGCGGTAAATGTATCGGCAACGAGCCGATAACCACTGTTCGCCTCACCGAGCGTCATCAAAACAAGGCGCTCACCGCGGAGCACCTATATGTGCGTGACGTCACACGCGACCGAGCTAACGGTAGCAAGCACGGCGATCAGCTGTGTTTTTGAAACGCCGGCTCGGTTATAACCGCGTTAGCGTTGGAAAGGATAGCACTAATTTGTACATCGCGTCGTGTGTGATCCTACATTCCTTGCGTCGATTTACGTATTGCGTTCATTGCTGCGTTCTCATCGTAATTGCGTGCGTGCGTACAGACTGTCATCACAAGTGACTTTATTAAACGTTTTGTGCATTTTAAACGCTTAGCTTTCACCACCTAAATCACCTTCCGAAAGAACGATTCCTTGCGCGAACAAGGATTATAAGAAACGTACTTTAAAAAGTTTGTGAAGGTTTATAAGAAACGTTAAAGAAGGTTTATGGCAGGTCGTTACTATTGACCTAAAGTAATTTCTAAATCACCAGCCAATTCATATTCATTATAATATTTTTATTGTGCACCATAGAAAAGTATGGGGTGGAGCTGTGTTTGTTTGTAATCTCGCAGCCATTAAAACATTCTTAAAAAGACTTCATCAAAGCTGATTGCTGTACCTGTAGAAAAATGCTCGAGCCCAAAAAGTAGGCTCCCGAAACGACGTGCCCCGAGCGCTTTGTTCAAAAACCATGTACCAAACTATAAAATTTAACTACAAGGTTCCCCAGCTCTCGCAGTGTAAGAAGGTCTCCAAATAAAAAGGAATCGAAGGGCACCAGTTATCTAAATTACCTCATTACACACGTTGTATAGGGACAAGCGTGAATCCGAAAATGCATACTAAAATCTATTGGGCACAGTAAAAATATTATAATGAATATGAATTGGCTGGTGATTTAGAAAGTACTTTACAGTCAACACGGATTATCCGAGAAAGTGCCAACTTCCAGGTCAATAGTAACGACCTGCCATAAACCTCTTCATAGAGAACAGCCCCGGGTTCGGCACAGAAACAAAGCAAACCTTTCACGAGATCCTATCCCCACCACAGCGGCGAACCCCTAGTTCCAATGGTTTGACTGCGACGGTGCACTCTACATAGAATGTGTGTCCGCTGTAGCCAATATTTCCTCAACAGCCGAAAATGCGTGTGAAACGACCTGCCTCCTCCGCTGTGAACCAATCGGCCGCAAAAATTCGCACATTCAGACACGCCACCGTAGTCCTGCCTGGAAATCTTCTACCTTCTGCTCATTGTGAATTAATGATTGTACTACCTTCAGATGTCAAGAAAAGTCAAATTAATATTTTACAAAAACTCGATTTCCCGAATAATCTTTCTATGAAACTCAACGATTGTATGCTGCCTTCCTTGCTATAAAATTGATAATTAGTATAACTAAAATTGTCGTTAAGTGACAAATATACGAAATCGACGAACCAATTCTATTTTTTGCACTTTTCATTTTATTAGTAGTCATTTTAGGTTTTTTTACGAATAGTCTCTCGTATACCGTACGAAAAGCATATCCAGTGTTACGCGGCACAATCGAGGAAAGGAGAAAACTAATATATAGTTATCGAACAACTGACACTCGTACTTTGCCGCGAATAAAATAAAGAAAGAATAACTCGCGAAGAGATATATTCTATAATTAATAAGGTGAGGTGATGCGAAATGAGATGTGCTCGTGGTTAAGGTTAACTTTTAATTAGCGTTCTTACAGTGTCTCATCAGGTATACATATACTATCGGTGCGTCGTGGGAGGTACGATTGTATCGATTAGGTCTCAGGTGAATTATCTTATTGAATTGTTTTCTGATCGGCATATCGTGAGGATATCGGTTTCGCTATTGTTTCAGATATTGGTCGCAGTATCGATTAAGTTTCGGATGTTTTATATTTATCGCATGGTTACACACTCCCCTTCTTATTTTGTTTTTAGTCCCGAAAAACGTACTTTCCTAACTCGTTTTACTTTAGGGATTGGAGGTATTGGTTCTAACTCACAAATTTGCAGAGGTGATTCAGAGTATGATGCAGAAGGGTGTATGGTCGATGTTGGACTATTAACTTCGTTGTTTTGAGTTGAATGAGCTATTGGGCAGCAAATGTTGATTGTCAGCTGAGTGAGCCCTTTTAGACAGTTGAGGGCCCCACATCGGTATAGTAAGTAGATTCCAGTAAGTCCTATAACCAGATACCCCAGATATTGGAGTGTTGAATATCCAATTGATGTCCAATTTTGTATGCGGTGTTGCCCCTTTAATTTGTTTAGTTGATCGTCCATCTTATCAAGTGAGGTTCGGAATTCTTTGAAGTTAGTGGATATTATGTTTGCTTTATCTAATTTTTCGTGAATTACATCGAGATCTTCTGGTGTATAATTTATAGAAATATTTTTGAATCGCGTTTCGAATTCTATCTTGTTTGGTTTTCCTCCTATTTTCATCACAGTGTTCTCGCTTAGAAGAATACAATCACTGTTGCTGTATATAACGCTTGGGATATTGATGTCTATCATTTGATTTGTTTTACATAATGCTTGAATTGTCGTTGGGTTCTCGGGAACTACAATAAATCTATTGGAGTTATCTATTGGTATGTAAGTTAAGTCAGATATTTTGAATAGAGCAAATCCGCAATTTTTCGTGGTTTTGGTGTGTAGTTTTAAAAGTTCGCTTTGGCATTCGTGACTGTTAACAAGTGAGTGACTGGGTCTTGTTCGTTTACACAAAGTAAATTCATTATGGATAGTACATTGTTCTTTTAAAAATTGACTGTCTAGCAGTATAAATTTGTGTCCTGATTCTAAGACAATATCGTTATCTAGTACTATGGCTATGAAGATCTTGCCGCGCTTTTGAGGTATGGGGTACAATCTTTTAATTGTCCATTCGGTATCTTCTAAAGACGGTACGGATATATAATAAACAATTTTTCCTGACTTAATAATTATCTTTACTGAACTGATGGAAAGTAGCGTTTGGTAATTTTCTAGAATTGCTTCTATTGGGTCAGAAGGTGAAGTTTTTCCTCTAATTTCTTTTAGTGCTTGAAGGAATGTTTCTGGTGTTACTAATTCAGGGTGGATGATACCGCTTTTACCTAACAATATTGCTGTATCAAGTATGTTTATGTTTTCCATAAGTTCAGCTGTAAGGGATTCTATTGTTATTAATTGTGCCATGATATGCAATTCATCGTGTGTTTCAATATACAACCGATGGCTTTCCTGATGAAATTTTATGAGTGTATCAAAGTTAGACTGGTTGAGAATGGTACGAATCATATTAGTTTGATCGTGTATTATATTGGTTAAATTGTTATTGCTATCAAAAAGTTTATCTATATTTTTGTTAATGAGCTCTAAATCGTCGTTGTCCAAAGTTCCATATAAGAATTTTGACACACTACCCATTATGTTGAATAATCCTCGTCTCATTCTCAAATATAATATTTGTTTTAAACGGTTTACAGTATTTTGTGTTCTGGATACTCTTCTATTAATCTCAGCTACTTCCAATTTAAATGGACAATCTTTACATTGGTGAGTCGTTTTGTTCATAAGTTCTGTAATACTATTTGCTGATCGTATAATATTTTCTGGGTCAACTGCTATTACCAATTTTAATTCGCTATGGTATAAAAAACTTTTTCCTAATTTTTCTATGAGTATCGTCGAGTCGTTAAGTGGATTAACTATTAGGCTTTTTACATTAGGTAATAATAATATCATTAAATATATGGGATCCATGTTAACCTGTAAGAGAGCGAAAAAGTTTTAGCCGATTACCATGTATCTTTTGTGTTCTGTCGGATTCGTTTAAATATCGGATAGTATAATTAGGGGGTTTAGTTTCGATTATTTGCGCAGGTCCTAACCATTCTGTGTCTAGTTTGTGTTTCTTGTGATCGTTGTGAACCAATACTTTGTCACCAATATTAAAAAGAGATTGCGTTCGTATAATTCGTCTGTCCTGGTCTCGTTTGTAACGTGCTTTGTTTTTCATCAAGGTATCTCTAGCTCTTTTCAGATATTCTTCATGTCGATTTTTCCAAAGTTTAAATAATTGTTCACGAGTTAATGTAGGTGTAACAGCTATTGTCGAGGGCATGTTGGCTTTATGACCGAATGTAAGCTCAAAAGGTGTGAAACCAGTAGATTCGTGTAACGATGTGTTGTATCCCATACAAATTAGATTTAAATTTTCGTCCCATTCATTCTGTCTGTCGGCAGTACATGTTCGTATTAGGTCTTTAACTGTCGCATGCGTTCGTTCAAGAGATCCGTTTGACTGGGGGTGAAAAGAGGTGGTTTTTACGTGTTTAATTTTGAATGCTTGTTCAAATTGTTCCATTAGGTTACAAACAAAGTTACTACCTTGGTCTGTTAGAATATGTTTTGGGGAAGAAAATATATATATATATATAATGTTCCAATAATTTCGGTATAATAGTTGTTGCTTGTTGATCTTTCATAGGTATAAGGACAAGGTATTTGGTTAGGCTGTCTTGTACTGAGAGGATGAATTGATTTCCGTGTTTAGTTTTGGGCAAAGGTCCGAATACATCCATTGCAATTTTGTCATTAGGATCAAGGGGGGTGTCGGTTATGACAGCTTCTTCTCTGGGACGGATGCGTGTTAATTTTTCTCGTTGACAGGTTTCACAATTTTCAATAAATTCTTTTACGTCTTTTTCTAACCCGGTCCAATTATGTTTTTCTTTAATTCTGGCTAATGTACGATTTTCTCCAAAATGTTGGGAGCTTTCTGAATTGTGTGATTCTCGAATTATGATTTTTTTTTCTTCTTGGGAATAGGATTGGGGAGGATCCTCTGCTATGGTTAATTTTCCATTAGGTATTCTTGAAATAAGGAATCGTAGCATAAGTTCCAAATGAACAATTTCTAGTCGCGTTATAGTGAGATCATTTATTCCTAATTGAATTTGTGGTTTTTTAGTTCTATCGATTTCTGAGACGACTATGGCGTGTAACTTGTTTAACCAGTCTGATTCGTTATAATTTCCTAGTTGTTTTTTAGTAATTTGCGTCCATTTAGAGCAATTAGGTTTCTTTGTTATTGGGGATGCAGATGGGGTTATTTTCCAATCTATATACTGTTGGTGGAGTTCGTCATGTGGTCGTGAGGATTCTGGTATTGAGGTATCCGTGATTGTCGTGTCATTATATAAGTTCAGTAGATCGTCAGTGGTAAGAGCTAAATCATCTGTTATGGGAAATATACGGGACAATGCGTCTGCGGCTGTGTTTTCTTTTCCTTTTTTATATTCTATATCATAGTCATATTCTTCGAGTCTGAGTCGCCATCTCATCAGTCGGGATGAGGGATCTTTAATATCTTTCAACCACTTAAGTGCCTGATGGTCAGTCTGTATAATAAATTTTCGTCCAAGTAAATATTGTCTAAGTCTTTTAATCGCCCATACTATTGCTAGTAATTCTTTTTCAGTGGTAGTATAATTCTTTTCTGCTGAATTGAGAGTTCGGGATATGTAACAACACGGATGTTCGTTTTGGGATAAAACTGCTCCTAGTCCTTCGTTTGATGCGTCTGTTGTCAAGTAAAATGTTTTACTATAATCAGGGTATTGTAGGATTGGTTGTTCACATAATTTCTGTTTAAGTATGTCAAATGCTTTCTGTTGAGAGTCAGTCCAATGGAAGGGAATATCTTTTTTTGTCAAGTCTGTTAAAGGTTTACTGATTTTTGCAAAGTTTTTCACAAATTTCCTGTAATATCCTGCAAGGCCTAAGAATGATTTTAAGTTGGTTGGAGTCTTAGGGGTCTTGAAATTTTTGACTGCTTCTATTTTTGCACTATTAGGTTTTACTCCATCTTTTGATATTGTGTGCCCCAAATATTCGAGTTCCGGTCGTAAGTATTCGCATTTGTCTGGCTGTAATTTAAGTCCTACGTCTCTTAGTCTTTGAAATATGATAGCCAAATTTTGATTATGTTCCTGAAAACTTGATCCAAATATAATGATATCGTCCAAATAAACAAAACAATATTTTCCAATTAAACCATTTAATGCTCTGTCCATCATGCGTTGGAATGTCGCTGGGGCATTTTTGAGCCCGAAGGGCATGCGTCTGTATTGGAAGTGTCCGTCGGGTGTGGAAAAGGCTGTGTATTTACGGGATTGATCGGCCATAGGAATTTGATGGAAACCAGATGAAAGATCAAGTGCAGAAAAAAATTTTGCCTTGCCTAAATGATCTAATATGTCTTCAATATTTGGTAAGGGATACGCGTCTTGATCGGATTGTTCGTTTAATTTTCTAAAATCGATTACAATCCTCCATTTACGTTTTCCAGATGAATCTGTTTTTTTCGGCACTACCCAAACAGGTACGTTGAAAGGGGATTCACTGTGTTCTATGATTCCCTTTTCAAGCATTTCGTTAACTTGTTTATGAATTTCATCCTTGTGACACTCCGGAGGTCTATATGCTTTAATATTAATCGGTTTTTTTGACTTTAGTGTAATACAGTGTTGAGCGAGACTAGTTTGTGGCAAGGGGTCAGTCTCTAATGCGAAAATATCGGCGTAACTAATTACAATTTTCTCAATAGTTTCTCGTAATTCTTTTTCTATATGATCGGTCCTAATTTTTGATTTTAATTCCTGGATTCTGTACGGGTTATCGTTTTCAATTTCAAGATTCGAGGTAGTAATTTCTTTGTTACCTGGATTGATGTAGCAAACCTTGGTTGACTGATTATTCCAATTGACTGATTTTATTACGTATTCTGATGGTCTCAAATGAATCTCTCCAAACAGGGATAAGCGGTTATGATCTAAAATCAAATTGGTATTGTTTAAATTATAATCATACTGCTGTAAAAATGGTTGGCCAATTATTCCATCCTCTTTAAGGGGAAAGTCGTCGGATACAATATGGAAAATATGGGTCTTTTTGAAGGATGTTAATTCAACGGATTTTTCGGATATATGTTTGTCATTGCCCATATAAAATATTTTAGTGTATGGAATTATATTTTTGTTACGTGATATGCAAGACTCTTTGATTATATTAATTCCTGCTCCGGTGTCGACGAGTAGGCTTCCTTCTCGTTGCATTCCTCGGAGTTGTCCTCGTATGTGTTGCAATTGTCCTGGTACGTAATTGATTCTGGTTCGCTCCAATCCCTTTCGTCCGTTGTTACATTGTTCAGTCTGGGAGGTAGTTTGCCGGACTGAGCCGATTGAAAATTTTGGCTCTTTGCAAAACACTTATCGCGAGTGTGTCCGATTCGCCCGCACTTGTCACATTTCAGATTCGTACGCGAAGCTAATGGCATATTTTGGAACGGTGGGTTACGTCTGTCTTCCTGTCGTCTTGTCGCACTTGGCTGGATCATTGGCCGTCGGGGTGGTCCTTCCCTTGAAGCTTCTTTCAACCATAGTTCCATGTCAGCGGCCATTTTCTGGGCATCGGCCATGGTCTTTGGATGACTTGGAATCACTAGACGCCCTATATCAGGTTTTAGATTTTGCACGTACGTACGAGTAGCAGCATCTTCTTCTTCTTCTAGCGCTATATGGCGAGCCGTTGGCCTGTTATGCTTGTTTTGCACAGCATAATATAATTCGTTCAATTGTTGTCGAAACCGAAGGTTGTATGATTGTACGGTTTCAACGGTGCCCTGTTTTATGCTATTAAGTTTACTGCGGCAGCTGGATACAGTAGTTGGTGTAGTGACGTTTCGTCGTAATGCAGTAAACAATTCATCATAGGTGTTAATAGAAATGAAGCGTATGCTTCTCTCAGCCTGGTCAGTTATCTTCTCGGCTAAAATTAATTTTAGAAGCATTTGTTGATCAGAACATGCATTTTTTGCGTACTTTACATTGACAATGAAGTCTTCCACTCCCATGTCATCTCTCCCTTTCAGAGGTTTGATGACTCTAACAATGTCCTTTGCTCGTTGGAGTACAGGATCAGAATTGTTGGTTCTTGGATTGGACGTTGTTCTCACAATTTGAGCAGATGGTCCATGGTTGACAACACGTGATCTGGGCCTTGACACGGCTCCAGCTTCTTGTTCTTCTTCGTCGTCTTCCCTTTCACAAGTCATTCGATTCTGGCGCTCATTCTCAGAAGTCACGCTTGTTTCATCTTCAGTGATCGTCTGTTGTTGCAATTGACAAGCCAATTCCCGAATTTCAGAGGCTCGTCTCTTATTCTCTCGATTTATCGTCTCGAAATTTTTTGTAACATTATCTTCAAATTTGGAGAACTTGTCCATAAGCATTTTCAATGTTGATTCAAGAGAGTTTGCCATTTTTGGGCTGACAATAATTATTTCCTCGTCTGAGTCTAGGACGGGAGTAGGATTTCTATATTGAGAAAAAGCCACTTCGCTCACCTTTTATATTCCGATTACTGTTGATTTCTCGTTCTCAGGCGCTCGTAGTCCCTCGAAGTCACACAGCTCTCGTAGTCTGAGGTCCTTCAAGTTTTCGAACGATCGAATGAACAGTATCCTGGCAGGATCGCCAAAATGTTACGCGGCACAATCGAGGAAAGGAGAAAACTAATATATAGTTATCGAACAACTGACACTCGTACTTTGCCGCGAATAAAATAAAGAAAGAATAACTCGCGAAGAGATATATTCTATAATTAATAAGGTGAGGTGATGCGAAATGAGATGTGCTCGTGGTTAAGGTTAACTTTTAATTAGCGTTCTTACAGTGTCTCATCAGGTATACATATACTATCGGTGCGTCGTGGGAGGTACGATTGTATCGATTAGGTCTCAGGTGAATTATCTTATTGAATTGTTTTCTGATCGGCATATCGTGAGGATATCGGTTTCGCTATTGTTTCAGATATTGGTCGAAGTATCGATTAAGTTTCGGATGTTTTATATTTATCGCATGGTTACACCAGCGCCGCCAGCAGAACATTCTCGCCGAGAATGTCCCTTCTGTTGAGGCAATGCAGGGGCGTGCGGATGCTGTGCCGTTACAAGTGTCACGTCCGGTGGTCCAACCATCATTAATAAACAATAAATAACCACGATACAAATATTTCTTAATTTTGTTTAACATTCTCTCTAACTAATTCTCTCTAACTAATAAAATATTGTAATCATATACTAAGCGAATAAATTGAAAAATGATACGCGAGCGATGTTAAGCAACGAAGCAGCTGCAGGCCACCTGGAGCGCAAAATTACAAGAAAACCACCTAAACAAAATTAAATACCAAGAAGACCAAGAACGCAATAGAGCTGACACTGACGAAAGCACTCCGGAAGAACGCGAGAAACGGAGGATCCAGCTGAGAGAGAGAAAGACACAAGAATAATTCAGTGAACAAACTGCAGACTACGATTACGATGACAAAGTGAAAACCGAACCAACTCCACAAGGATTTGGTTTAGAACAAAGGATAGAAGAAAATATAAAAACGACGACACCTCGCCAGCGAGTGAGTAGTAATAAAAGAGCAGTAGTAGGAAAAAGGTCAACGGTTCAATCTGACAGTAGTCAGTAGTCAGTCAAAAGTAGTAGTCAGTCAAAAGTCAACAGTTGAATCCGACAATACCAATTTAATAATCATTTTTGAGTCTGAAGTCAAATCGTTCGTGTGTAATCAGTCAAAGAATCATTTCGAGTTAAAAGTGAAATCGTCCGTGTGTAATAGTTCGTAAGGATTACAATTGTAAGGACTACCATTTCGCCTACACGAAACTCGAACCAGCGTAACGGTAATTACTAACATTTATAATAACTACTAACTCTCGTATCGACTACTCGCAAAACTCAAATGTACTCTGAATTCATTGTTTAAATACACTTGTTCAATTTCTACTAAATATTAGCTTCTCCAAATTCATTTCGCATACCCAATTTCGATTTCTTCCTGACCAAAACTTATAACAAAGCCACATAAACATTATAAAAACCCTCAATTTCCCGAACCGAAGCCGGTGAATGCAGGTAGGTTCGAAACTGCGTCATATCCCTATCATATAAATCTATCAAAATCTCTATCGAATCTCTGTTTGTCCTACTTGGGACGTAACAGGAAGTTAAATTTGGTGACAGCGGTGGGATACGACGCAGGAATTGAGGATTTTGTTCTATTTTTTTGAAATCGTTGTTCTTATTAAATTTAACAATGGCAACTGGTGGCGAACAAGTCGAAGTTGATATCCAAACGCAAGTACTAAGAGAAGCTATTGAACAAATTAAATTAGCTGAAGAGAATAACAAATTCGTGATGGACCTCGGTCCGAAACTCAAAGATCTATCTGCACAAATAATACAAATTCAGAATACATTAGGGATAATAAGTAAACCGACAAAAACCGAACTACGGACACCGAAAAACAGACAGACACATACCGAACAGACACCGACTGAAAACCCAATTAGAATTAAAGACGCGTTACAAACCGTACCAGTATTCGATGGTCATAAACCCTCTATATATCAATTTTTACGAGCATGTGAAAGAGCCAAATCCATGCTCCCAGAAAATCAAGAACCATATTTGGTAAAACTGCTTACAAATAAACTCAGAGGACACGCGTTTATGGCTATCGAAGACTCAAATATTGAAACTGTAGAGGAATTTGGGACAAAAATTAAAGCCATGTTTGGGGAACAAAAAACCATCAATCAATATAAGGGAGAATTAGGGAACATATTCCAAAAACCTAACGAGAGTATGTTAGATTATATTAGTCGTACGAAAGATCTAAGATTAGCAATCATGGACGAGGAACGTTGTCAATACGGAGAACTAACCGAAACGAACCTCATAGACTCCGACGTACTGGAAGCCTTTTTGAGAGGATTACCCTCTAATATCAGGGTCGAAGTCCTATTAGAAGGCGCTCGGAATTTAGAACAAGCATATACTAATGCAATCAAAGTCTCCAAACAAATGCAACAAGAGGAGGAACGGATAAGAACATCCCAACCTAATATCAGAGACAGAAGAAACCAATTTCAGCCACAACACCGATACCAACAGCCTTCAAGACATGATGACAACGCGAGATCACGCTGGCGCACCAACCATACCGATAACGATAGGAATGACACCGGTAACCAAAGACCAAACAGAGAAACAGGATTCGGTAATCAAGCCGGAACAAGTAACCCACCTGTTACTTGTAATTATTGTAAAAAGCCAGGACACACTATCAAAGAGTGTTACAAATTCAAGGCCAAGGTGGACTCAGGAGAGATAGTGCCTTATTCCCAACAAAGGTCGGGAAACGGGAGATTCCCACCAGGGAACAGTGGCGCGCCCAAGGGAGGAAAATTCACGGAGCGCCAATCCATAATGAAAATCGATACATCCTCACCGAAGATTTCACCAATGGAAGACGCGGCAACTCAACAGGACGACTCTCCAGGAACGAGTCACCCCAAGGAAGTAAAAAGGATCAAGGAATCAAGGACGGAAGAAGATCTCGAATTCTACCTAGAAGGGTTATCAATGTTCAATTAGACTCGACTAGAAATACTCCCACCATAAAGATCACTTCACCAGACCTCCAAGGAATCACTACACTTTTAGTGGACTCAGGTTCGGAAGTCAACCTCATCAAAGAAATCATGGTCCCAAAAACTGCGGACATCGATACAATTAATGCTATTCATATTCGAGGAATCTCGACCGAAGTCCTGGCCACCCTATGGACGGCATCAATCAGGATAGCAGGTCATCCAGTATTATTCCATGTTGTTAGCAACCGAATATCGATAGATCAAGACGGAATCTTAGGATCCGAATTTTTACGAAATCATCAAGCGAGTGTTGACTATTCCGAAAAACATGTAAAATGGGGAACTACTTATGTACCATTTTTCGAAGAACAACGAGTAATCGTTCCTAAAAGAACATCAATTCCACTACTAGTAAATATAATCAACCCTGAAATACAGCAGGGCTATATTCCTACAATTTCCGGAGAGAAAGGAATATTTTTCGGAGAGACTGTGGTCAGTAATAATAAAGGGAGAGCATACATAAGAGTAACAAACGCGACATTGAAAGACTACGCCTTCGACATACCTATGTTGAAACTCGAGCCGTTCGAAGAGATCACAAAGCAGTCAGTCAGCAGGGTCAACGCTCATCAAGTAGCGACAGCAAGCCGTCGCAATCGACTCGAGGATATATTAGAACTACTAAGGTTTGATCACCTCAACGAAGAAGAAAAAGAAAACATTTTAAAACTGATCGAACAAAATCAAGACAGATTCAATATCCCTAGAGAAATCCTCGAAGGGACTGACGTGCTGCAACACAGAATTTATACCACAGACGACATTCCAGTAAACACTCGACAATATCGTTTTCCACAAATTCATAAGGAAGAAATAAACAGACAGGTACAAGAATTATTAGAAACAGACGTGATCGAATCATCGACATCACCGTATAATTCGCCAGTATGGATCGTGCCAAAGAAGCAAGATTCTCACGGAAACAAACGATGGCGTCTCGTAATCGATTACCGCAATTTAAATGAAAAAACAATTGGCGATGCATATCCTTTACCTAACATTACGGAAATCTTAGATCAACTTGGAAGCGCCAAATATTTTTCTATATTTGATTTAGCTTCCGGATTTCATCAAATTAAAATGGCACCTGAGGACGCTCATAAGACAGCATTCTCAACACCTTATGGTCACTTTCAATTCAAAAGAATGCCTTTTGGTTTGAAAAACGCTCCAGCCACATTTCAACGTTTGATGAACAGTGTGCTGGCAGGCCTTCAAGGATCCGAATTATTCGTGTATCTAGACGATATAGTAATATATTCAAGTTCTTTACGAGAGCACGAAATTAAATTTAATAAATTAATGGATCGATTACGCATCGCACGACTAAAACTACAACCTGATAAATGCGAATTTCTACGTCATGAAGTAACATACTTGGGACACATAATCAGCGAAGATGGGTTAAAACCTGATCCGAAGAAAATAGAAGCAGTACAAAATTTCCCAAAACCAAGAAACGCGAAACATATCAAACAATTTTTGGGATTAGCTGGATATTACCGAAGATTTATACCAAACTTTTCCGCGACAGCTAAACCATTGACAGATTTATTAAAGAAGGATGTCACTTTCGAATGGAAGGAGATGCAAGAAAAATCTTTTAAAATCTTACGAGAAGCTCTCATAACAGAGCCCATATTACAGTTTCCAGATTTTTCAAAAACATTTAACCTCACTACTGATGCATCTGCATATGCTATCGGAGGAATTCTAAGCCAAGGTTCAGTTGGAAAGGACCTCCCCATAGCGTACGCTTCTCGATTACTAAATGCAGCTGAACAAAAATATTCCACAATAGAAAAAGAATGTTTAGTAATTGTTTACTGCATATCACACTTTCGGCCATACCTATACGGCCGAACATTTAATATAATTACGGATCATAAACCCTTAGTTTGGTTACATTCCATCAAGGATCCAACTTCCAGATTATGGAAATGGAAACTAAAGTTATCAGAATACGAATACAAAATTCACTATAAACAAGGAAAAACTAATGCTAATGCCGATGCCCTATCTCGGAACCCTCCAGAAATCTGCTTACCACTACAACACGGGAAATCAATTAGGAAAAGATTGCTGTCAACATCATCGGAAGATTCATCGTTATCCAATCCAGTTTGCAAGAAAAGGAAGTCTAATGAATCAAATCAGACAGAAACAAAAGAATCACCATACACATTAATGAGGAAAAAGAAACTTCCATCCACTTCATCTGAAGATTCACCCCTACCTGACACAACACGACAAAAGGGGAAAATAGAAACAAAACATTCTTCACCAATTCCATCCGACAGTTTACAAACATCGCAACTAAATTCTGATCCTGGAACTAGCGTTCCCCGCAGTTCTTCAAATTTTGACAATTCGTTACAACTCAACACAGAAACACCTGATCAAGAAAATATCACTCCTCCCGCAACTCCTAAATCAGTAGAGACTCATATAGGAGTGCCTAATTTAACGCAAACGCCACACAGATACCCAGAAATCAGAGAAATTCGGGAACCATTGTACATGGGCAAAACACATAAAGTAGTATTCGTGGATATGTGTGGCAAACCAATTGATAAAGGAGCAGAAGAATTAGCAGAAGCTAACTTATTACGTACTACCATTGATCTGACTTTTGAACGAGCTAGATTACAACCCAATGATAAAGACAATTTTTACATTATCATGTTACCAATTAAACAAGATAGACATACACCTATCGAACCCGAAAACATTGTCAACGCTATAGCATCTTTATTAGATGTAGTTGAAGAAATGGATCTGGACTCATTCAGCATAAGAAGATCAACCAACATTGAAGATATACCTTGGAAATATATTATAAATGAATTAAAGAGGACATTCCAGAATCAACCAATAAAAATAACCATATGCACAGGTCAAGTAACAATACCTCCAGAGGAAGATAGACTAAATATAATCCAAGAAAAGCATATGTCAGCCATCGGCGGACACAAAGGAGTAACCAAAACTTATCATCGAATCCGACAAACATACTATTGGGAAGGAATGAAAAAGGATATTCAAAATTTCATACGAACTTGCAGTGAATGCCAACTAAAGAAATTGACAAGAATTAAAACTAAACAACCCATGGTACTAACAGACACGCCAGGAAAGGCCTTTGATAAAGTCAGCTTAGATATTGTAGGACCATTGCCAGAAACAAAAAATGGAAATAAGTGCATACTAACCATGCAAGATCTATTAACTAAATACTCCATAGCAGTACCGTTAGAACGAACGACAGCCGCAGATATTGCAGATGGGTTTATCAAAAATTTCATTTGTCGATTTGGTGCCCCTAAAGCAATTTTAACAGATCAGGGAACCAATTTTACCTCAAACCTTATAAAACAAGTAGCAAAGAAATTTAAAATTAAACATTACAAAACTACGGCCTATCATCCACAAAGTAATGGTTCAATAGAAAGATTGCATCACGTATTAGTAGAATATTTAAAACAATACGTAAACAATGCAACAAATTGGGATAATTGGTTAGATTTGGCCATGTTCTCATACAATACATCGGTACATGAAGGAACAAGATTCTCTCCACACGAATTGGTATTCGGAAACATTGCTCGAGAACCTACAAGCAGAGATCCGATTAAGGAAAACCTGGAACCCACCTATGAAGATTACCTCCGAGATCTACATTCAACGATCAACGAACTACAACTATCCGCACGAAAAAATTTAAACGCAGCCAAAGCTAAATCAAAACACTACTACGATCGAAAAATAAACCCACAGAATTTTAAGGTAGCAGACTTAGTATATTTAATAAAAGAACCATTCAAAGGAAAATTCAGCGACCAATACACGGGACCTCATAAAGTTATAGAAATTTTACCTAACCAAAATGTAAAAATTTTAGTTAACGGGAAAATCCGTACAGTACACTTAAACAAATTAAAAATGGCCCACACTCGACCCAGACCAGAACAGAATTTGCAGACAAAACTGTAGACATACGACGAACAACAAGACACAGCTGACAAGCGAAGAAATAAGACCCCAAGAGCTGACGAGTCGAGCGACGGCCTTCGCGACACCCGAGCCAGGGTCGACAGACCGAGTACATCCGAGTTCAACAAATAGCAGAGCAGCTTAAACAAATTTCCTTTGGAAATTTGCTTTCTAAAGGGGAAGGTGTCACGTCCGGTGGTCCAACCATCATTAATAAACAATAAATAACCACGATACAAATATTTCTTAATTTTGTTTAACATTCTCTCTAACTAATTCTCTCTAACTAATAAAATATTGTAATCATATACTAAGCGAATAAATTGAAAAATGATACGCGAGCGATGTTAAGCAACGAAGCAGCTGCAGGCCACCTGGAGCGCAAAATTACAAGAAAACCACCTAAACAAAATTAAATACCAAGAAGACCAAGAACGCAATAGAGCTGACACTGACGAAAGCACTCCGGAAGAACGCGAGAAACGGAGGATCCAGCTGAGAGAGAGAAAGACACAAGAATAATTCAGTGAACAAACTGCAGACTACGATTACGATGACAAAGTGAAAACCGAACCAACTCCACAAGGATTTGGTTTAGAACAAAGGATAGAAGAAAATATAAAAACGACGACACCTCGCCAGCGAGTGAGTAGTAATAAAAGAGCAGTAGTAGGAAAAAGGTCAACGGTTCAATCTGACAATACCAATTTAATAATCATTTTTGAGTCTGAAGTCAAATCGTTCGTGTGTAATCAGTCAAAGAATCATTTCGAGTTAAAAGTGAAATCGTCCGTGTGTAATAGTTCGTAAGGATTACAATTGTAAGGACTACCATTTCGCCTACACGAAACTCGAACCAGCGTAACGGTAATTACTAACATTTATAATAACTACTAACTCTCGTATCGACTACTCGCAAAACTCAAATGTACTCTGAATTCATTGTTTAAATACACTTGTTCAATTTCTACTAAATATTAGCTTCTCCAAATTCATTTCGCATACCCAACTTCGATTTCTTCCTGACCAAAACTTATAACAAAGCCACATAAACATTATAAAAACCCTCAATTTCCCGAACCGAAGCCGGTGAATGCAGGTAGGTTCGAAACTGCGTCATATCCCTATCATATAAATCTATCAAAATCTCTATCGAATCTCTGTTTGTCCTACTTGGGACGTAACACAAGTATAATGTGCGCGTCCCGTCATTGAAACTCATAGAAGAAAGTGCAAACGGCGACACGGCGCTGTGCTGGGTTGGGACAGACAAACCAACCAACAGACAGACAAGAAAGCGAGTTAATAATTAGTCTACTTAAAACAAAGAATGAGTGTGGTCATGAAATTAATAATAAAATTTTATTAGAAAATATTATTTATTTGCATTTTATGACTGTTCCTATATGGGAACTTTATACATATGCGGTTTTATTCATAAGCGAATTTTCCCACTTGGAACCAACATGCTCAGAGTCTTCAGTATTGTCTACTGAATTTACTATAGAACATCCAATTGGAAATGGGATACAGTAGAGGGTTAAATTGCCATTTAGTTTTTGAAAGATGTTCTTAGAAACTCTGTATTTTGAATATTTAGTTGGTGAGCGAGGAAATAGTTAACGTTGAATGTGTAGAAACAAATAAATTAAGATTCTAAAAAGAATGCCAATACATAGTACATGAAATAAATCGTTGATTTTAAATAGAATAAAAGCTATGAAAATACTTGTAAGATTTAAAACGAAAACGTGGAATTCTTATTAGATTTTGCTAAACACACATTAGTATAATAATACTTTGTAAACACCACACTGAGCTCCTTCGGTGCAACTAATTTTTTCTTGAATGAAAAATCATTTCTTACAATATAAATTAAGTTACATCAGATGTTGAAACTGCGATCCATTTTCTACAATACAGAGCTCCGCTCTTTGTACGAGAGTTTTCATTGTCGCCATAAGTAGTGCGTCTCAGTTTATGTTTACTAACATCGCTTCCCATTTATGTTTGTATTGATCACGTACACTTCAGAATCATACGTTTAAGAACGTATGGTCCAATTTGTTGGCCACTGTGTTCTCTGGATCTGTCTCCGTTGGATTTTTATCTTTGTAGATATCTGCAATCTGTTATATACGACACAACAATCAATAATGTTCAAGAACTTTGGAATCACATAACAAATGCATGTAATAGCATAAAAAGAAACGCTCTGATTATGGCGACAATGAAAAGTCTCGTACAAAGAGCGGAGCTCTGTATCGTAGAAAATGGATCGCAGTTCTAACATCTGATGTAACTTGATTTATTTCGTAAGAAATAAGTTTTCATTAAAGTTACGTTTGCACAACCCTGTATATGTATTCATTTTGATTTTATTACATTTGTTGAATACAGATTATATCTATATATCCATATATGGTAGATATGTAAATTCTCTGGTCCAGTGTTCTTCTCTCTGTAATATATTTAATTATATTGACTTTAACTAATGTAAACGTATTTAGGCACGTCCTGTCATAACATAATCATGTATTTCTAACCTTTTCGTTTCACCGTACTACCGAGCGTCGGGCATAGATGGCGTCGGGTGACGTGGTGTGTGGGGAACGTCGTTCCCCCTCCCCGTTATGGTTCGTGGTGGGGATCGGCGTTGCGTGCAGCGCGCCGAGCTCTCTCTCGTCTTCCGACCACCGAGGGTAACGGTTAAAATATAAAAACGTAGAGAGTTGTTTTCTCCCTAACCACGTGTTGTAGTATCCATCTTGGGAAGTCAACCACGTGTGGTCGCGGTATACCTCCATTATAGATTGAAGGAGAGTTTATTCCACAATTGGTGACCCCGACGTGATCTCGGTGGAGATTTTGATTTCCAACGTCGTTGGAAGTTCGGCGTTTTTTGCCGATCGACGAGGCTTTCGGGCTCGTGTGTATGGAAGCGAGGCCGCACGTGGTGCGGCATCATCTGGGCAGTTTCCTGTAGAAGGAGGGGACGTGATCTTGGCCTTTCCGGCCATTCTGCTGCCGGTTCGAGATCAACGCACGTGTTGTGTGTGTTTTCATCGCTGGTTTGCGTGAAGCCACCGTCACCGGCGCCTTCTCTTTGGCCAGCGATTGGGAGATTCAACAGGAGGACATTTTTTGCGTTGTGACGTGGCAGATTTTGCCAGCGTCATTCCGAACCCTAACCGAAGGACCGGGTCAACCTCGGCCGATACTTTAACGAGAACGGCCGTCACGATCGCTCTCCCTGGACGTCCGAGGTCCAGCGGAACAAATTTATCGCGTTTAAATGTCGCGCCGCTGGGCGCGACACGAGGTTTCAGGAATAACCGGAGTCTATAAGGAACTCGGTACCTATCTCCTGCCGCTGATTGGCGCCAAGTCTTAAGGAAAGATGCTCGGAATATCTATCGCAACACGTTATTGGCTAACTAGACGGTAGGACCAGGATCGAGCCCGGATGCAGCAACCGGAGAGGCCGACGAGGATACCGAAAATACGGAACGCCCAACCGCCCAGCCTCGTCGACTCTCGTTCAGGAATTGCGCGGAGAACAACCCTGGAACGGCTCGGATCCATGCCGACAGGCTCCGCGGCTCTCCCGATGGCCCCGTCGAATTTGTGATTTCCATGAGAAATCGCCAAATTCCCGGGGGCCGGGACCATAGACGCTAATTCCGTCCATGCCGCAAGGAACCACGCGATAGGCCCGAGCGTCGCCTAGGGGGAGATAGATGAGGAAGTAGGGGGACGCCTCGCTTCCGCGTTCCCGAGCCACGCCGAATTAGGTTACTGGGTCGTAGGACTGCGAATTGATAAGTCGTTCACCGTTGCTCTATCCGCGAGTTAAATCCACTATTGGCCGAGTGCCGTGAGGGACGAACTGCGAACATTTGGTAAGTGCCGATCAGGCCTCTAGTTAACGATTTTCCAAGTGTAATTCATTCGTGTTGGCTCGGGGCGTATTTGCGGATTCCGACCTCGTGTCGTGTGCCACGAGTGCTCGCGTATCTGCGTACCGGGAGTAGCTCTCCCGAGAGGAACGCGAGGCCGTGGAGTCGTAACGTCCGCGATTGTCCGCGCGCGGAATATTCGGGGCGCGCGACCTTTGCGATTGTTAAAAAGCTCTTCTCGGGACGTTCCACGGTGGGACGACGCGACGTGCCGGTCTCGTTTTCTCGCGACTTCGCCGTGGCCCTCGCCCAGTCACATTAGAATCCGCGTAGAACATCGGAGCTCGGCGGAATTCGTGCCGTAAGGGCCTGTATTTCACGCGGAGTCCTGTGACCGCCGAGCTCAACGCGACAGGGAGAACCTACGCGCGAGCGACCGAACAACTGTCGTAGACTATCGTTATCGCGCCGGCAAATTTCCATTGCCGCCGGTGAACACCGGCGGCCTGTATTCCGTCCAGCCGTTAATAAACGATTGTTATTGTTGCCGAAATCTTTAAAGAATTATTCTCCCTACGAGAAACGTTCCCGTCGCGGGGAATGCTCCGTTCCTTCTCCTCACGTGGAACCCTGACCGTGTTCGCGGCTATTTCAGGTTGTCGCGCAGTCCTCGCAGAATCGAGATCGTTTAATAGAATTTGCGTCAAAGTGCGAGTTTCGCGTGACACCCTATAGTGTCTGGCGCCCGAGTTCGATATTGTCCAGCTCTTCACGTATTACGACTCGAATCTGCGAAGGATTGTTTGTCCCGGGAGGACCACGTGTCGCGCGACCGAGCGTGGCCCGGTCTTCAAGCCATAATTTCCCGACTTCGGTTCTCTTTCGGTTCCGAAAAGAGAAACGACGTGACAAATTGGCGCCCGAACAGTTTTCCCGTATTTCTCGCGATAACAAGCGATTTTGATAACGGGTTTTTCGATTGAGACACGTGGAAGGGTTCGGGGCTCTCGTGAAAGAATTTTGATTGAGCGAGGAAGCGAGAAGGTTCGAGCGGGAGAGACAAAGGCCGCCGCGTCGTAGAGACACACGATTCATTCGCGAACGGAATTTTTTTTTCTCCACGCAAGCCAAGTATACGAGCCAACGGTAACGTAAACATCACTGGAATGTCGACCAGGTATGGGTCCCATTGATGTTTACCGGGTGTACTATTTGGAAAGTGTATTTCGTGTGCCATTCCACATGTATTGGGTATATGAATGAATATAATTTTTCTTTCAGCTGTATTCAACCTTGTTCCGCTTGATCGAAGGAACAGGTATTGATGAAAATTCCTTCGATCAAACGAGCAACAATACTAAATATTGCCGCGTAATATTAAATTTGAAAATTTGTACAAATTTCCACTTGCCGGAGTAGCAATTATTCCGGTTTGTTTCAAGAATTTTTTTTTTCTTAGGATGATTAATCGATTTGCCGGGTTAATTATATGGATGTCGCCAGTTTATTTCGGATCCTTATAAAGAAAAAAAAATAATATTTTCTAGTCATTTTATAGTGTTATTAATTAATTTTCAGTCAGTTACTTCTTGTGGTTAATTTAATTATTATTTATTTATTTTGTTAACTACAGCTTCGCGTCGGTATTTATTATTATTTATTATTATTTCGTATTGTTGGTTAGTGTTATTTATTCAGTATAGTCGTTGAGTATTTATACAACATTTATTAAATTTAGTGATTTCATTTGTTTATTATTTATTGATTTATTTATTCTATTTGTAACGCGACGAGGGGCGCCAGACCACCTTGACACCACCCTGAAGCGACAGAAGAATCGCGCCGCGACCGAATGTTCTAGAAAGCCGCGAAAACGGGGAAACTCTAAACCCTTACCAATACCTTGTTGATAGGGTTAACAACGAATCGGTATAAATACCGGTAGAATATCGCAGAGCGCTTACTTATAGCTGCGCCTGTGGGAGAGGACGAGGTAAGACCACGGCCGCCCATAGGTTAAGGGAGAGTACGAAGCAATGCTATCGGACGCCCGGCAGCTCAGGAGAGGACAGGGGTTGCACCTGGACGCCTCTCGGGTTAAATGGGAGAGGACGGCCATGAAGGCCGAGAGGAAAGAACAGGGTAGCTTCCTGGCCGCCTGAAAGTAGGAACGCCTGGTTCCTCTGTACGTCTCGGAGAGGACGGCCATGAAGGCCGGCCGCCGAGCGGACAGGAGACACCGGGTGAATCCGAGTCATCGTCAGTCCTCAGAGGGAGAGTACGGTGGAAATAAACCGGACGCCCGATGATGGAACTTCTTCCATCGTATAATTAGTTTAAACCATTCGTTGCGAACCTTTCGTTGCTAGTTTTCGTCTAAGGTTTATTACAAATTATACGAACATTCCCTGTTTGGGATTGGCTGAGCGTGTCGGCAGCGTGAACGCGCCGATTTACTGCGCCGCCGCGCTATTGGCGGATTCACGCGTAACAGCGAGATCGAGAGTCGATAAGCAGCTCGCAGTAGCTTATGCCAGCACCGTCGGACATCGATTATGATCGATTATCGACCCCGAAAATGGGATTACTATTGGCGGATCGCTCTATCGATCCGCCAATCAATAGTTCGACGGTGACGGTAAACTGCCAGCTGTTCGACTCCGATCGCAACGTACATCAATCGTGCTATCTCGTCGCTACGGAAAACGTCGTGCGTCTCGGTGACCGGTTTTTCGCGAGTTAGTCGATTCGCCATCGGGAATCACGGGCACTACCCGTGATTATATCTACAAGGGAAACTCATCTGGTTACAATAACACTCTTTATTCATCACAATCTGGCCCAAACGAGCTTGTGTTTTGGCCAGATAAAACATCTACCTGTACATAATATACATTATACATTGAACGAACCCAACTTTGGGAAAATAAAGTTACGTTTAAGTGAAGTGGCTAGTTTTAACACCTCCTAATCCGTAACATTCCCATATTGTGAAATTAATCTTTGAAAATATATTCTATGTCCAGATATTCCTATTTCCTGTCATTTTGCGAAGCGAAACCCAATCCTGTATCCTACATATTTTATTAACTTCCCGATTCATAGGGAAGTTATTGTAATTACCCCGAAAATCGAAAATCGATTTTTTAGCAGATCTTCACGTTTCATGGTTATTGAAGTCATTTTAGACTATTTTTATCAAAATGTGTGTGTGTGTGTGTGTGTGTGTGTGCGTGTGCGTGTGCGTGTGCGTGTGCGTGTGCGTGTGCGTGTGCGTGTGCGTGTGCGTGTGCGTGTGCGTGTGCGTGTGCGTGTGCGTGTGCGTGTGCGTGTGCGTGTGCGTGTGCGTGTGCGTGTGCGTGTGCGTGTGCGTGTGCGTGTGCGTGTGCGTGTGCGTGTGCGTGTGCGTGTGCGTGTGCGTGTGCGTGTGCGTGTGCGTGTGCGTGTGCGTGTGCGTGTGTGCGTATGGCCGTTTTTATGTTATCAAATTTTTCGTTAACGTTTTCTGAAAAAGTAACAATGCGATCAGAATGATGAATGATGCAATCGATGTGCCCCGTCGTAACTTAGAGCTGATTAGATTTTGGTCCATATTGGTCAAGTAGTTTCTTAGATTTTTTAGTTTTTTTAGTTTCTTTCGAAAGAAGTTCATTCAAGAATGCAATTTATACGAGAGGATGGAAATTTTCCACCGAATAAACAAACATAATTATATATATTTCATTTTTTTTTTAAATTATGCAACTAATGCTAATGTTACTGCTTACAACTAACGAATCGGGAAGTTCTTTGTGTGGCTCGTGGAGAGTCACACACAAAATAAATAAAAAAACCAGTAAGAGCTGTATGCCCCACTAGCAATGTGTACCACTAACCCTTTCGCAACAACAACCCTACCCGCGAGCTCGCGAAGCGAGCGAGCAACAATAACCAGCTAGTTTACTTTGCGAGGAAGCAAATTCGGTGTTTGCTTCACACGCATTCCGCGGAATTATAGAAACAATTTTGGCGATAAATATTGAATTAGCGAACGCGCAATAATACATGCCGACGGGCAAGTTGCGCGACAATTTGGCGAACATATCCCCTTCATTTCTGGTTATTCGCGTACGAAGTTAAAGAGAAACTAAAAGGAGAGAGTCGCAAAGGGTTAAAGAAACGATAATTCGCGTTGCTATTTGATTCCGAATAAGAATTTTTTGTTCTTCTCGATAAAATAGTAGCGTTCCCTCTAGTCGGTTCGCGTTATTTTCGAAGATTTCAAATACTTTCGCGTACACCGCGGATAGGAGTTACACTTTACGTCCACGGCGACTAAATTTCGAGCCGGATATCGGGACCTCCGAAGAAATCAGGAGCTGGTTAAATTTACCGAAACCGGACCGCGGGGACGGGGAGGACCGATCGGTCTACGACGATGCGGCGGGGGGGGATTGCACCCGGGGGCGTACTCCCCTGTCGACGGGGGTAGGTCTCCCCCGGAGGAATTTTCATTCCCAATACCGCATGCGTCGAGGTGGAGACCGTGGTCCCCGGACCGTCACCGAGGTCCGGAAGAAGGGCCATCACACACCGGGTCCTCCGGCGGACCTACCGACGAGATACCAGGCGAGGCGAAACCCCGCGAGCTATATTTTCGCGGGACGCCCATTGTCGAAATAATGCGGCGTTGGCGCCTTTAGTTTTCCGGGGAAGAGGGGGAGGACCCAGAAGATTTCCTGGAAGACCTCCAACAACAGATTAAATACCACAATATCGCGGAGAAAGATCTAATCCGCTGTTTACCGGTATGTCTCGGGGGGGGGGGAGGCGAAACACTGGTATAACGCGCACGCGTCAAAGTGGAGGACCTGGGGGGATTTGGCGAACGCTTTTCGTAGATTCTTCGGGGATCCCGAATACCAGTATACAGGGTGTCCCAAAATTCCCTCGGTATCGGGAAATGGGAGGTTCCTTGGGTCATTTCAAACACCATTTTCCTTTACGAAAATGTCATCCGAGGCTTCGTTAAGGAGTTATTAATGAAAAACACGGACCAATCAGAGCGCGAACTAGACGTGCAGTGTATCCCTCCGCGCCACGCGCCGTCCAGCGAGCGTTGGTGGCACGCCGCGATATCGTAACGAACAAGAGTTTCTCGATAATGTAAATCCTCTCCGATTTCAATGAGCTTTGGACACCTTGTCCAGACCACCATTCTGAACAACATTTCCCTTTACAATTTTTGTCTGCCGGCTTTAGTTTACGAAATATTCTAACAACTTTTAATTGAAAATCATTCGATGTACCAATATCTTATTCGATTTCAATAAAATTTGAATACGTTGTCCAGACCACGATTCTGAACAACTTTTCCCTTTACAATTTTTGTCTGCCGGCTTTAGTTTACGAAATATTCTAACAACTTTTAATTGAAAATCATTCGATGTACCAATATCTTATTCGATTTCAATGAAATTTGAATACGTTGTCCAGACCACGATTCTGAACAACTTTTCCCTTTACAATTTTTGTCTACCGGCTTTAGTTTACGAAATATTCTAACAACTTTTAATTGAAAATCATTCGATGTACCAATATCTTATTCGATTTCAATGAAATTTGAATACGTTGTCCAGACCACGATTCTGAACAACTTTTCCCTTTACAATTTTTGTCTGCCGGCTTTAGTTTACGAAATATTCTAACAACTTTTAATTGAAAATCGATCGATGTAAAAAATCTATGTGAAAAAGATATTTGAATCGTGTAATTTATAACATTATTGTATCTCAAGGTGATTGAACTCGGTGAGAATCCACATCATCGGCAACTTTACCCGAACTAGAGAAAAAGTATAAACTGATTAAATTAAAAACTTACCTATTCAGTCGTTAATCCATTTGTATGTGTTAATCCATTCCACCAGTGAAACACGTAACACCACACTTTCACACAATTCCTGAACACTACACGTAGCCCACTTTTCGAATTCGAAACGAAAGCAAATAAAATTCCATACTCCGACGCGGACGCGGAAAAAGTTCCGTGTTCTTCGCGATTCCGCGCGAAACTGTGCTCTCCCCGCGTACAATGTTGTCGATGAAGGCAGATTGTTTGAAACAAATGAAATCGTTGCCTTGAAGATATTGATTTTTCGCGAATCATATGGTAATATTGATTTTTCGAGAATCATAGAACGAAGCCATGGGCGAAAACCTCTACAATACAAGAACAAAGTGAAATTTTTATTGCGTTAGGCTTGCCTAATTGAAAAAAAAGTCGGGCCTCATACGCGTTACATGCCCCATTAGAGCCTAACAGCCAAATTAGGCTAGCCTAATGCAATAAAAATTTCAGACTTTATTATTGTATTGTGGAGGCATGTCTTCAAGGCAACGATTTCATTTGTTTCAAACAATCTGCCTTCATCGACAACATTGTTTGAGAGCACAGTTTCGCGCGAAATCGCGAAGAACACGGGTCTCTTTCCGCGCCGCGTCGGAGTATGGAATTTCGTTTGCTATCGTTTCGAGTTCGAAAAGTGTGATACGTGTAGTGTTGAGCAATTGTGTGAAAGTGTGGTGTATCGTGCTTCACTGGTGTAACATGCAAATGGATTAACGACTGAATAGGTTAGTTTTTAAGTTAATCAATTTATGCTTCTTCTCTAGTTCGGGTAAAGTTGCCGATGATGTGGGCCCTCACCGATCTCGGTCATCTTGAGATACAATATGTTATAAATTCCACGAATTAAATATTTAATTAACATAGATTTTTTACATCGATCGATTTCCAATCACTAGTTTAAGTTCAATTAATAGTTTGCACTATTATTTCGTAAACTAATGCCGGCAGACAAAAACTGTAAAGGGAAATGTTGTTCAGAATCGGGGTCTTGACAACGTATCAAAATTTCATCGAAATCGGATAAGATATCGGTACATCGAATGATTTTCAATTAAATATTGTTAGAATATTTCCTAATCTAATGCCGGCAGACAAAAACTGTAAAGGGAAATGTTGTTCAGAATCGTGGTTTTGACAACGTATTAAAATTTCATCGAAATCGGATGAGATATTGGTACATCGAATGATTTTCAATTAAATATTGTTAGAATATTTCCTAAACTAATGCCGGCAATCAAAAACTGTAAAGGGAAAAGTTGTTCAGAATCGTGGTCTTGACAACGTATCAAAATTTCATCGAAATCGGATGAGATATTGGTACATCGATTCATTTTCAATCACTAGTTTTTGCACTATTATTTCCTAAACTAATACCAGCAGACAAAAACTGTAAAGGGAAATGTTGTTCAGAATCGTGGTCTTGAGTAGGTGTCCGAAGCTCATCGAAATCGGAGAGGATTTACATCATCGAGAAACTCTTGTTCGGTACAACATCGCGGCGTGCTACCAACGCTCAGCTGATGGCGCGCGGCGCGGAACGATACAATACGCGTCTAGCTCGCGCTCTGATTGGTCCGTGTTTTTCTTTAATAACTCCTTAACGAAGCCTCGGATGACATTTTCGTAAAGGAAAATGGTGCTTGAAATGACCCAAGGAACCTCCCATTTCCCGATACCGAGGGAATTTTGGGACACCCTGTACATTACAGCGAAACATAACGGATCGGTTCCAGGACGATAACGAGCCCATCCGCGAATAGGTCATGATTATGACGGCAATGTTTCGTAAATTGCAGCCACCGTGGACGGAGGAAAGGATGGTCGATCGACTATATTGGGGCGCGAAACCATCGTTACGGCAATCTATCGCGATAGAGTCTAATTCAACTGTAGACAGCGTGACGGAAAAATTGTTAAGAGCCGACCGCGAAGCGCAGCAGAGGAGGCGGGGGAATCCGAAACCATCCGAAATGGACCATCCCAGTTTCGCGTTTGATCCTAACCGACAATCACGTTCGAAATCACAACCGAGGGTGAAGTCGGTGGGATTTGGGTACGCGAACGCGATAGCTGCCGCCGAAGGCGGAGATAGCGACGATTCGGACGATCATCTCCCCGGGTCCAGTAGAAGGAACCGAGGACCCGGGCAGGGAATTCGAGAACTTCGAGCGTCAAGCGCTAAAAGTAGTTTAGCGCCCACGCAGAGGGGAAACGAAAAGTACCGGCCCGGGGTAAAATCGAGGGAACCGTCTAACGACCCCCCGAAGCGTAAAGCGGAGGTAACCGCGACCGTGGCAACGCGTCAATGGCCGCCGCACGACAGACAACGCGCGAGCGGGAGGAACCTGCCGCAATGTTGGAATTGCCGTAAGACAGGGCACCTATCACGAGATTGCCGAGACGAACCAAGGCTGCATTGCTACGGATGCAGGGCGGAGGGGGTCACATTAGTAAGTTGCCGAAAATGTAACCGATCGGCGGGAAACGGGGAGAGAAGTCAATCGAAAGGGCCAGAGAGACTTCGCCCGAATTAATATCGGCCCGCGTATTAATCACTGGGGATACTGAACGACCGCCTCTGCTGACGGTAGACGCGTATATCGGCGATTTTGCGACACGCGCCCTAATAGATTCGGGATCATCACTGACGTTCATCAGCCGTGATGTTCTCGGAAAAGTCGGAAAAGAGAATATCGTGTTAGGAAAATCGGATCGACCTTGCTACTTCCTCCTCGCCACGGGAGTCGTAGATCGTGCCGAAGAACAAGCACAGTTCGCGCTACGGATAGGCAGAGAGGAGCGTGAAATTTTCGCGCAGGTCTTAGACAATCTCGTGACTCCTCTATTGTTAGGTACGGATTCGATCGCGCAATTCGGAATCGTGGCTGAATACCATAATGCCGTGTGGTATTTCGCGAAACAGCCGAACGAAAAATTTACATTCGAGGACACACTCCCTGATGCAATATGTTGTGGCCTGCAAACCTTGGCGGATGTCGAAAAACGGCAATTAAAGAAATTCCTGGAGACCACGTTACTGGAATTTAGCGAAATGTCGGGCGTGACGAACTTGATCAGCCACAGGATAGATGTAGATGGTCATCCGCATATAAAACAGCGATATTATGCCGTGTCTCCAAAAGTTCAGGAGGCAATATACGCGGAAGTAGATAGGCTACTAGCGGAAGGCATAATTGACCATCGCAGAGTGGCTGGTCAAGCCCGATCGTCATGGTAAAGAAATCGAACGGGAAGTACCGTTTTTGTCTGGATTTTCGTAAGGTTAACGAGGTCTCAAGGAAAGATGCGTACCCGCTACCACTCATGACACAAATTCTCGATAAATTACGTGCGGCGAAATACATCTCGACCCTTGACCTCAGTCAGGCTTATTTTCAAATCCCGTTAGAGAAAAAGAGCCGCGAAATAACCGCTTTCATGGTACCGGGAAAAGGCCTTTTTCACTTCCGGCGCATGCCGTACGGACTGACAGGCGCGCCCGCAACTTTTCAGAGGTTATTAGACCGACTAATAGGCCCAGAAATGGAGCCACACGCGTTCGCCTATTTGGACGATATAATAATCGTAACGAAGACGTTCTCGGAACATCTAGAATGGCTAGAACGCGTGATAAACAAGATCAAGGCTGCCGGTCTAATAATCAACCCGGAGAAATGCGAGTTTTGCTGTCAGGAAGTTCAGTATTTGGGTTTCGTGGTGAGCGGAGAGGGATTAAAGGTGGACGCGGAGAAAATAATTACGAAAAGTTACGACGTTTTCGAACTGGGATGACGTCGCTGAAGGTCGTAAATCTTCAACTCAAATTTTTGAGAACGCGCACTGACCGATTCCTTGCCACCTGTTTGGATGGGAAGGATATTATTTGAATTAACTTTTCTTTAACAATATAAACTCTGGATTTATTTCTAACTATCAACGAGTGGTACAAAATTATATGTTATGGCTTGTCGAAGATCTCGAGAGGAACTGATGAGAAGATGAGCACGAGGAATCAACTAGCTTCAGAGAGAGCGTGATCTTAAGAAGCATGAGCAATGCGGATTCGTCGTTTGGCATTTTTCCGAAATTGGTGACGGAAGCGGTCGTCTCAGTTAATTGGTTAAAGTACATACAATATAAATGACAAGTGACCGCCCCTCACTGTGTTCATTCGCAGGGACAGATCATACCTACGAGTGACCCGCGCGGGAAATCCGCATGGCTCGAACGAGAGGTATAGCGAGCCATAAACCCGAAAAGGGCCCGACTTGAACAATGCATGGGAAGGTACATAAAGACAGCTCGACTCTGGTCGCCAGATGCGGACCTAATATCTATAAAACAACAAAACAAAAAAAAGGACGGAGACATAGTGATGGTTTTTTCCCGAAGGTTGCTAGTGTGCTTGGTTCGAAGTTATTTTCTTCTAGAAAATGTGCAAAGCAGATGGGGTCGTTTTATGATTTAATAACTAGCTTACAATTTGACTCGACAGTATAATCGGGATTCGGATGGGTTTTGACTGCGCTGAACACAGTT
The DNA here is from genome assembly GCA_963971365.1 of Lasioglossum villosulum. Taxonomy (NCBI): domain Eukaryota; kingdom Metazoa; phylum Arthropoda; class Insecta; order Hymenoptera; family Halictidae; genus Lasioglossum; species Lasioglossum villosulum. The sequence continues at coordinate 14,999,375 of OZ020501.1, read as the reverse complement.
GCGGCGTTTCCTTGGATTAGCATCCTGGTACAGGAGGTTTATTCCGGGATTCACCACACTGGCTGAGCCACTAAACGGCCTACTGCGGAAGGATCGTGGTTGGGAATGGAAGGACGGCCAACAAGCCGCCTTCGAGTCCCTCCGGGACGCGATCGCTTCAGCACCTACCCTCTCATGCCCCGATTTCGAGACACCGTTTACATTGCAGACGGATGCAAGCGCGGTTGGTCTAGGCGCAGTTTTAACGCAAGAGGTCGAGGGCGTCGAAAGGGTTATCGCGTTCGCGAGTAGATCTTTCACGCTACCAGAGAGAAAATATTCCGCCACAGAGTTGAGTAGTATGTCTAGGCGGGTTCTAAATAGTAGTTATCATTGTAGGCAGATTCCTACCTTACCGGCAGTTTACCTTATAGCGCGACTTTGTGTGGGAGGGGGGAGGGGGGAATTAGCTTATAACAGAACCAAATTTTGCGGGGGAGGTGGAGGGGGATTACCTTATAGCGCGAGCATATTTTTGAGGGGGAGGGGGTATTAAACTGCAGCGTCAGCTTTTTGGGGGTAACCTTGAACGTCAGCTTTTTGATATTTTTGCGGGGGAGGGGGGTATCTCGCACGTGCAAAAGTGCAGCGTCAGCTTTTTGGGGGTAACCTTGAACGTCAGCTTTATTTTTTAAGGGGGAGGGGGTATCAAACTGCAGCGTCAGCTTTTTGAGTATCTCGCACGTGCAAAACTGCAGCGTTAGCTTTTGGATAACCTTGCACGTGTTCGAACGTGTGATGAGTCATGCGTGATGAGTCATGAGTCATGACTCATCATCGCGGTATTCAGAGGTATGTAATTTGATACCCCATCGCACGTGCAAAACTGGAACGTCAGGTTTTTAGGTAACCTTGAACGTCAGCTTTATTTTTAAGGGGGACGAGGTATCTCGCACGTGCAAAACTGGAACGTCAGGTTTTTGGGTAACCTTGAACGTCAGCTTTTTTGAGTATCTCGCACATGCAAAACTGCAGCGTCAGGCTTTCGAGTAAACTTGAACGTGTTCGAACGTGTGATGAGTCATGAGTCATGACTCGTCACCGAGGTATGTAATATGATACCTCTTATCAAGGGCAGTTTCCGTGGATAAATAGGGTGCGATGGGCCGCGAATGCCAACATACGCGAACGTTCCATCGTTGTCGTGTTAAAGTTATTCTATACCGTGTGTTAACAACCGTTCGATAGCAAGATGATCGAAACGTGTAAAAAAATGTTGAAGTGTTTGACACGCATGTCAATGTTGGTGAAAACCATGGACGAGAATCGCGAATGGCATCGCTCGTACATCGAGTCTCTGCAGTGTTGCGTCAATTATCTATCCCATGCAAAAGATGAATTGTCAGTAGGCAAGAAATTTAGTTTAACATCGACGATGTGTCGTATGAAAACTTTGAACGTTTCGTTGAATCAACGTGTTTCCTCGTCGCGCGTCGGTAGAGGTTTATACGATCGCAGGGGTGCGAGAGCCTCGACGCTTCGCTGGGAAAATGTCGAGTCGGCTTTTAAAAATCGCATGTCGACCGGCATCGTTATCAACGTTGAACATATCGACTCGAAACAATTTTTACAGCATGCGAAATGAATGGTCACAGGACGCGTGACGGAATTTTTAAACATGCATTTATCGTTGAAAGCTAGCGTAACGTTGGAGGCAGAATTCATGCAGCGCGCCAACGAGGTTTCCGTGAAAAGTTTCGGCACGCGGAACGTTGCATTGTTTCGGACGAGCAATCTGCGACAGTGGTACCAGAAAGACGTTGTACCGACGATTTTGACATCGTTGGAGGAGTTTCAAGAGCGAGACAGCGGGTGGGCGCTGTCGAAGATACTGCATTTAATCGTGAACTGTAGCAACTACCAGCCATTGCAAGCCGGCTGCCTCGTTGCAATCGACGTGCCTCGAGCGATACAGCTGAAAAGAGCGGTCGTGAACGTAAACAGCAACGACGATGCATGCTTTTATTGGGCGATCGTGGCAGGTCTCTACCCGGCCGATAGAAATCCATCGCTTTTGTCATCATATCCAGACTACAAAGAGGTGCTTCCAAAAACCGAAGGTTTCCAACTGCCTATGTCGTTCAAAGATATCCGAAAATTTGAACGAGAAAACGACGTTTCCGTGAACGTGTTCGAATGGGTGCGCAAGAAATGCGTAACGCTTCATTTGACAGAGAAGAAACGGGAGGGAAGACACGTCAATCTGCTGTTTCTACAGAATGCCGCAAAGACGCATGATCATTTCGCGTGTATACGAAATTTATCACGATTGGTTTCGTCGCAGCTTAGCAACAAGAAAAATCAGAAGTATATTTGTGATCGGTAAGTTGCACGTTTTATTTTTTTAAATTGTTTGAAGGAAAAAAGACATAATGTTTTCCCTTCCCACAGGTGCTTGCAATATTTTTCCACGCCGGAGAGATTAAACGTTCATACAGCCGACTGTGAACGGATGAACTGTAACGATTAGATTAGAGACGCGAGACCCTCCCCTCCCCTACAACCGCGAGCAAGCACATACGCGACCGTTTACCGTGGCAGCCGCGAGATGGCTACAACGCTCGCTGCTACACATGGCACATACGCGGCCGATTACCGCGACGGCCGCGAGGTGGCTACCGCGCTCGCTGCGAATCGCGGTTCCGCGGCGTATAAATACGCGTCGCGAAATAGAATCGGGGCAGTCGAGATCTCCGGAATACCGCTCTCCGCTACTAGTGTCTAATCCACGAACACAGTGAGCGCCGAGATTCAGACCGCTTCCCGACCGTCCGCCGCCCGTCCTCTTTAGAGGAAACCGTCATTTCCGGTAGTCCACACTACGGAATCCTTCACCGTTCCGACAGAGCTGTATTGGTGGCCAAAGCCCCTATACTCCTGTACCGATCACCGTTGTGGCCTCCGCCTTACGGAATTCCGCTTCCACCGTCCTCCGTGCATTGTGGCCAACGCCTTGCTTTCCACCTCCGTGGTCAACACCCGAGATTCCCGTTCCGAGAGCATATCAGTGATCATCGCCCGATATATTCACCCACTCCGTGGCCAACGCCCGGGATCACCGTTCCGCTTCACGAGATCATATCCGTGGCCATCGCCCCGATATACTCGTACGCTTCCACCTTAGTGGCTAACGCTCTGAGGATTCCTAGCCGTGTCCACCGTCTATACTAGTGGCATCCGCTCCAGTATTACGGACCCTCCACTCTTTTCCACCCAACCTTCACCGCGCCTAGTGGCCACCCGCCCCGGGCCTCCCGCATCCGTTCACCGCGCTCTCTAGTGGCCAACGCCCTCGCACCGCGGTAATCCAACCCGCCGAAACCGCTGTCGTCGCGCCGCGCCGCCGCACAGTGGTCCGGATTGAAAAATCGTGACCCATTTGGTTATAACTTTTGAACCAGTAGAGATATTGCAATGAAATTTTCACTAAAAATATTTAAAAAATAGTAATTTTTAACTATAGGTAATTAAAATTTTTTTGCATTTGTTAAACAATAATTTTTTATTAATTTTTATCGATATTTTGGATTAAAAAAAAAATTTTAATATAATCTTACGAACTATTTTTTACTTTCTAAGCATGTATTTTTGTTACGGATTAGGAGGGGGTTAAAAGTAGCCACTTCACTTAAACGTAACTTTATTTCCCAAAGTTGGGTTCGTTCAATGTATAACTGAAACTATGTACACCAGATGGTTTTGCGTGGCCAAAACTCACGCTTGTTTTGGCTAGGTATGGTTGAATAAAGAATGTATATTTGAACTAGATGAGTTTTCCCTTGCTTAGATACAATCACGGGTAGTGCCCGTGATTCCCGATGGCGAATCGACTAACTCGCGAAAAACCGGTCACCGAGACGCACGACGTTTTCCGTAGCGACGAGATAGCACGATTGATGTACGTTGCGATCGGAGTCGAGCAGCTGGCAGTTTACCGTCACCGTCGAACTATTGATTGGCGGATCGATAGAGCGATCCGCCAATAGTAATCCCAATTTTGGGTCGATAATCGATTGTAATCGATGTCCGACGGTGCTGGCATAAGCTACTGCGAGCTGCTTATCGACTCTCGATCTCGCTGTTACTCGTGAATCCGCCAATAGCGCGGCGGCGCAGTAAGTCGGCGCGTTCACGCTGCCGAAACGCTCAGCCAATCCCAAACATTCCGCCCGCCTCGTCAGTCATTGACGAAATTGTACGAAATGATTAGCCAATCAGGTGGGCGATAACGTACGTGATGTGAGGAACTGCTGAATGAGTCGACAACGTGCTGCGTAGTACCTGAAAGACAACTGTATGTGATAGTGGTAGAGTGAACGCAGTGATTGTGAAATGAAGAGATGATCAGCGATTACAGTTTTGATGTACGACGTGATACCGAGGTGAGTGCGTGATAACTTTGTGAGATGGATTCGAAGAAAGTGAACCGTGTAGGTGATTCACCAAAACAATAGCTTAACCTAAATTACGATTTTAGGTATGAATCTGGAGACCCGCGTGTGAATCCAGCCTCACGAGTTCCACCAGTATCCTCCTCCTCGTCTTCAGGCGACAACCGAGCGATAGATTTGATCACTGATCGAAGAAATGGCGACGACAAGATGCGCAAAGTTGCGACGAGAACCCGATGCCATCGAGAAACCCTGGATACTGGTGGCTCCTCGAGGTTGGGTTCTGAAACAGAGGTGAGATATTCTCCGATTGAGAAGTGCCCCAGTGTCAGGGCTGCAGGATCCTCAGGGTCGTCTGTCAACGGAAGGATGAATTTAGAGAGAAGCCAAGCTTCGATACCAGTCAGGAGCGTGGTCAGCTCCTCGAAGGACCGTAGCTGCTCTCCGAAGATCCTGCGTAGATGCTGCTTAGAAGAGTCCAAAGCAGCTTCCCAGATTTCTTTCAAGTGTAGAGAGGAAGGTAGATTAAATTTCCAAGAGTAGCCTTCCTTGGAGTTCCGCTGACCACGATCCTGCCTGGGTCGAAGGTGCGTAGGTGCATGATAGTAGCCTCCAGATCTGTAATATGAGCCGTGATTAGAGCTAACTGGATATTTTTCAATTTTAGGTTGGGCAGTTTGCCCTTCCCAGATTAGATAGACGGTGTCAAAGTCGATACAAGATTTAACCGACTGAAGACCGCTGAGGATCCAGCGCTCATGGCGTAGAGCTGCCAAGAGAAGTTGTGTCCCCCCGTGCAGGCATCGGTTGTGGGCAGCTTCGACCCACAACTTAGCCCGAGGGTATACAAACAGTAGATATGTTCCACCGAGCACAATGAGCTCGGGGAACCCAGTGTTCCAGCGATTGGTTGAAGCGATGCTCTGACAGCTGTCAGATGAAGAGAGCCCGTGGTTGTCGACGACGCAGCAAAGCATGGGCAGGTCCCATTCGTCGACTCTTTTCTGCTCCGAGGTGGATTGAAAATCCAGTTGATCCCTGAATTCGGCTGTCCACGTGCCACGTGAAAAGCCGCCCGCCATGAGGATCCGGCACCCCAATGGAAGTCCAAGTAGAGATGTTCCGCCGAGCACTGAGGGCTCGGGGAACCCAGAGTTCCAATCAAGTAGATTGGAGTCGGATTTCCACTTGCAACGTGGAAAGCCGCCCGTCTTGAAAATCCAGCGCTCCGAGGGTAGCCAGAGTAGATATGTTCCGCCGAGGACTGAGAGCTCGGGGAACCCAGAGTTCCAATCAAGTAGATTGGATTCGGCTGTCCACGTGCCACGTGGGAAGCCGCCCGCCATGAAGATCCTGCACTCCGATGTTAGCCCGAGAAGATATGTTCCGCCGAGCACTGAGAGCCCGGGGAACCCAGAGATCCAGAGAGAAAGAGGAGCGGTGACCTGACGACAGTAAGACAGCGCGTACCCGTTGATGCTGATGATGCTGTGAAGGACGAGAGTATACCATCCGCCGACTTCCTTCAGCTCTGAGGTGGAGTGACCATCCAGAAGATTCCTAGAACAGGATGTCCACGGGCACCGTGGAAACTCGCTTGTCTGGTGGATCCATCTCTCCGATGGAAACCCGAGTAGAGATGTTCCGACGAGCACAGAGAGCTCGGGGAACCCAAAGTTCCAGTGAGAAGCAGAAGCGATGATCTGGCAGCAGTCAGAGAGAGAGACCCAGTTATCGAAGACGCTGCGAAGATTCAGGGAGTCGGAAGTCCACGTGCCACGTGAAAAGCCGCCAGCGATGAGGAAATCTCGGAGTTCCTGCGACCTAGGTCCCGCCTCAGGAGGTGTGTCCACTCCGTGATGATGGTCAGCCAAGTAGCTGACTCTCCTGATGTGCAAGTCCACTGGGTGGAGGTGCTCCTCCACCTTGGCGAGGTGACATCTGGGTACGAGGTAAGGTGCACCAGATACACCGCGAGCGACGGAGCTCAGCTCGTAATCCACTAACCTTTCTTCCTGTTCAGGTCTCCATCTGATTTGCTGCCCGTTTTGACCATCAGGATGGCCGAGTATCGGCTGATGCATCCTGTCGGTCAGTGTTTCGGATTGCGCTTGCTCCGAAGAAAGCCGAAGGTTGGCGTAGATGTTGTCAAGTTCCTCCCAAGCGACTTGGAAGTCGGTTGTGTTTGTCTCCACGTGTTTGAAGAGGTTGACGGCCTCGCCTTTCAAACAATCCTTCAAGTAACGAAGGCGTTCCCGTGATGATAAAGATGGGTCGTTGACGACGAGGTCAGTAAACAAGTCCCGAAAGGACGGCCAGTCTTTGTCATTGCCCTCGAACGTGGGCAGAGACAATGTTGGCAACAAAGCGCGTGACCTCTGAGTGTGATTCTCGACGGCCGTTGCATTTGAAGTCGACGGTTCTGTAACGGTCGCGTCGGCTCCGTGTTCGGTGATCATGTCGAGTAAGGAACCGGCCTGCTCGAAGTAGCTCATCTCGGTCTCTTCGAATTCTTCGTCATCCACGTTATAGCTCTCCATCAACTTTGAGTCCTTTCTAGCGGCGGTTCTAATGGCCGAATCGCCCTTGTAGTAGGCATCCCACAGTTGGTTGATGAAAGCGTGAGAGCTACGAAGAATTTCGAGAGAGATGTTGCCCTTGAATCGAGTCTTCAGAATGTCCGCGACCCGAGAGATGCGTTGCGCGAGAAGCCGTTGTTTAACGATGAGGTCAGCCATTGTTGCCTTCACGATTTCAAAGCGAGACGATTAAGATGCACTCACTTTATTTTAACTTTCCAGTGAACTGCAGCACTGGATCCGGCTCGAAGGACCAAATGTTACGGATTGGAAGGGGTGAAAAGTAGCCACTTCACTTAAACGTAACTTTATTTCCCAAAGTTGGGTTCGTTCAATGTATAACTGAAACTATGTACACCAGATGGTTTTGCGTGGCCAAAACTCACGCTTGTTTTGGCTAGGTATGGTTGAATAAAGAATGTATATTTGAACTAGATGAGTTTTCCCTTGCTTAGATACAATCACGGGTAGTGCCCGTGATTCCCGATGGCGAATCGACTAACTCGCGAAAAACCGGTCACCGAGACGCACGACGTTTTCCGTAGCGACGAGATAGCACGATTGATGTACGTTGCGATCGGAGTCGAGCAGCTGGCAGTTTACCGTCACCGTCGAACTATTGATTGGCGGATCGATAGAGCGATCCGCCAATAGTAATCCCAATTTTGGGTCGATAATCGATTGTAATCGATGTCCGACGGTGCTGGCATAAGCTACTGCGAGCTGCTTATCGACTCTCGATCTCGCTGTTACTCGTGAATCCGCCAATAGCGCGGCGGCGCAGTAAGTCGGCGCGTTCACGCTGCCGAAACGCTCAGCCAATCCCAAACAATTTTTTTAATATTTATGTTTCATACATGTAATGTTTTATGGCATACGTAAAATATAAATTCGAGAAATCTTGTTGCAATCAACTCATACTAAAATTACCGAAGAGGCAAAAATTGGGAAATACGTTAATAAATATAATTAATATTAATAATATTAATACGTTAATTATATTATTAATACGTTCGTTTCGTTCCTGGCGGAGTTTCATCCATCCCGCGCGCGGTGCATTGATGCATTCAAACAATAATATTTATCTTGGGGGGATGTCGGTGGAAAACATTTTTGTGGGATGTTGTAGAGGAAGGAATGCCGAAAATTTTCCGATATGACAGTAAGGTGAAATGAGCGGGACTTGAAAGATATCCTCTATCAATTAAAGACAAACATAAGAATTTTTCATCATTTTTTCAGTTCTACTTTATTAATCTATTCTATACAGTAATTATTAATTTAAGGTATGATTTCTCATCGTCGAAGAATGCTTTTTATCGAGAAATAAACCTCCAATCAAAATATTAAATGAAATCGCCAAGGTTCTTAGAAGAAGAAAGGCAATTTCATTAGAGAAAAAACATCATTTCTAGAATGCCCAACTTTGAGATTCGTTTTCTCTGAAACTATTTATTCAAGTTCATTAATATTTTATTTTTGAGATATATGGACATTTAGGAACAAGAATCTGTTAAGTAGAAGTCGATATCTAAAAGTTGATTTTTGGCCAAATGGGTCACGATTTTTCAATCCGGACCACTGTGCGCCGTCGCGGTGAAGATCGCCGGACCGCCTCCGCCTCGTTAGTATTAAGATCGCCGGACCGTCTCCGCCGCGTTAGTGTTAAGGTCGCCGGACCGTCTCCGCCGCGTTAGTATTAAGGCCGCCGTATTTAATATTAAGATCGCCGCCGCGTTTCGCATTAAGACTTCCGAGCCACCGTTACTATACCTTGTTTGGCTACTCCAGCCACCATCTCTTTGTATTAAACGACCCTATCAAGGGAAATATACTTTATTTATTCATCTACCTGTGGTGCTCATTTCGTGGCCAGCGAACCCTCGACTGCCGGCTGAGTCGGCATTGCTTCCAAGTTCAGTTATTACAGAACGATTGCGCTTTGATGCTTCCCATATCAGAAGAAGACAAGTGGCTGAGGTTTAAGAACTACGCGAACAAAGAACAGGCGCCGTTTGTTATCTATGCTGACTTGGAATGCCTGCTGCTGCCGGGGGAACAGGACGGACAAGGCCGTGCGGCACGCGTACAGTATCAGCGTCACCACGCGTTTAGCATAGGATACTACTTGCATTACCGCTATGACGAATCGTTGTGCGAATATCAGGTTTACCGCAATAAAGAGGGATGCGCCGCGTGGTTCGCGAACAGGTTGCACGAACTCAGTCGTAAATTACAGCCGATATTCGATAAAACGGTGCCGATGGATTCGCTAACCGAAATGGAAAAGTTAAATTTTCGTACGGCAACACATTGTCACATCTGCGAGGAACCGTTCGACACTTCCGATGCGACGAGGGTGCACGATCATTGTCATTTCACGGGCACGTATCGCGGTCCGGCGCACAACGATTGTAATTTAAGCTATCAATCTTCATACGTAATACCAGTGGTTTTTCATAATTTATCAGGCTACGATGCACATTTCATCATCAAAGAATTAGCAAACTCGTTCGAGGGACGAATAGATGTGTTGCCATTGACGAAAGAGAAGTATATCTCTTTCACAAAAACCGTTCATATCGAGGGACAGCCTGGTGAAGAGCGTAAGCATGCAAAATTGTTGAAATTCCGCTTCATCGATTCGTTCAAGTTCTTGAACTCGAGTCTGGACAAGCTGTCGTCATACTTGGACGAAAGTAAATTACGCATCGTACGAGGTGAATTTGCACATCTTTCCCACGATGATTTCAAATTATTGACCAGAAAAGGTGTTTTCCCATACGATTATCTGACGTCATACGATAAATTAAACGATGCATGTTTGCCACCGCGCGAGGCATTTTACAATCGGTTGAATGGCAGCGAGATATCCGACGTCGATTACCTTCACGCGAATACGGTTTGGTCGCGTTTCGCTACACAAACGCTTGGGCAGTACAGTGACTTGTACTTAAAATTGGATGTGCTGTTGTTGGCGGATGTTTTTGAAAATTTTCGCGATGACTGTCTCTAGAATTACAAGCTCGATCCGGCGCATTATTACACGCTCCCCGGTTTCGCGTGGGACGTGATGTTGAAAATGACAAAGATCGAATTGGAGTTGTTGACTGACGTTGACATGCTTTTGTTCGTGGAGCGAGGAATACGCGGTGGATTGAGCCAGTGTTCGCACAGATATGCGCATGCAAACAACAAGTATTCGTCTACACACGACTCGACCAAGCCATCCACCTACTTAATGTATTTCGACGTGAATAATCTGTACGGTTGGGCTATGTCGCAACATCTGCCGTACAGAGATTTTCGATGGGTGGACGTGGACGATTTCGACGTCGAATCCATTCCGATCGATAGCCCCGTGGGATACATTTTGGAGGTGGATTTGGAGTATCCGCGCGAAATTCACGATGCTCACGCGGATCTTCCGTTTTGCCCCAGTCACGACTCAGCGACCGACTCGAGTACGCAGAAAAAGTTGATGGCAACACTTCGCGATAAGGAGAGATACGTTGTACATTATCGGTACCTCCAACAAAGTTTGAAACATAATCTGAAATTGCGAAAAATTCATCGAATTCTAGAGTTATGACAGTCGCGATGGTTGCACGGCTATATAGATTTGAACACGAAATTACGCGCCAACGCAACCAACGATTTCTCCAAGAATCTGTTCAAATTAATGAACAATGCCGTGTTTGAAAAAACTATGGAGAACGTTCGAAATCACGCGATCGTGAAATTACTTTCTCGATGGAGTGGTAGACACGGTGTTGAACGATTGATAGCTAGACCAAATTTTCACAGCTGTACAGTGTTTTCCGAGGACTTTGTCGCGATTCAGTTGAAAAAGATGCTCGTTAAATTTTTCAAACCAATCTACGTGGGCATGTCCATATTGGATATTTCAAAATTTCATTTGTACAGCTTTCATTATGATTACATGTATCCAAAATTTCAGCAAAATTGCAAGATTTTGTACACGGACACGGACAGCCTGATATACGAGATCGCTTGCGATGACTCGTACGAGGTGCTGATGAAAAGTGATATCCATAGATACGACACCAGTAATTATGCCGCGAACAACGTTTACGGTGTTCCTATCGCGAACAATAAACAGCTCGGTTTGATGAAGGATGAGAACGGCGGTAAAATTATGACTGAGTTCGTGGGACTTCGTTCGAAAATGTATGCGATTCGCGTGCACGGTGATCAGGACACTAAAAAGATCAAAGGAATCAGAACAAACGTTACCGCACGGGATATAAGTTTCGAAGATTACGTTGAATGCCTTCGTAATCATACGGAAAAGAGCGTTAGCGGTAATCGCATAGTGTCCGTACGGCATCAGGTGTATTCAATGTCGGAATAGAAATTGGCATTGAGTCCGCAGGATGATAAGCGATATATTTGCAGTAATTTGATCAATACTCTTCCTTGGGGACATTACAGCATCGTTTAGAAAAACTGAGTCATCATTTTTTTATCCCCGTAAAAGAAAAAAGGAAGTGGTAGAGAGAGATTATTACAAGTCTGTAACTGTCGGGGAGGGGATTGCTGATCTTATTTGTAAAAGAAGTGGTAGGGAGAGATCCTATAAAACGACGTATTCCGGGCGTCAAGCTTCAGATCGAGACAACCACCGCTAAAAAACGTAGACAGCACCATGCAGTACAACCGTCATCCATCCGCCGAATGTAATCGTTCGAACGTCGAGGGGCCGTACAAAAGGAGGAGACTAAATAATATGTAAGTAGAAAAACATGAAAAAAATTGTGAAAAAGAAATTGAGAAAAAACGTCTAATTTCTTAAATCTGTTTGCAGGGTTTCTCAACAGCAGCCCATATCACGATCATCCATGATACAGCCGTCGTCGTGCGATTCTCAACAGCAGCCCATATCACGATCATCAATGATACAGCCGTCGTCGTGCGACGGTTTTCCCAACAACAGCAGCTCCATTTCACGATCATCGATGATGATGCAACCGCCGAGGAGTTTGCATAGCGCACGGGTCTTAAGTCGAAGATACTCCATAGCCGGCAATTATTTTAAATATCTCGAAATTGGCGTGCGCGTTGGTGATGACATTTGCGTGGAACTAGCTATAGGGGATAACCGTGGTAACGAGATCACGTTTTTCTTGGATGCATGGACAGAGTTATTGCGCACAAAGGAGTGTATTTCTGATTTACTTTCACCGTCTATGCAGAAAGAGTGTCGAAAAATGAGTGATGATTTAACATTTCAAACAGTTAATCATAATGGTATGAATCTAGTGAAATTATCGAATCAGTTCGTAGCTTTGTACATCACGGAAAAAACGATGTATAACTTGTACAACCTCGAATTCTGCGTGTACAACATGTATTCGTGGCTGATCGACAATGTTCCCACGATTGCTGCTAAATTTATGAATTTTGTCGTTGCGGTGAAGGATAGCGATGCAAAGAATATCGCGAAAGCGATCGTCGAGAGCGAATCTTTCGATCAAAGTTCATTGACCGATTGTGAACTGCTGGCTTCGTGCGCCGATATCATCGCAGCTGAGGCGTTCGCGCAAAAACAGATAGGTTAAAAACAAAATATAATGTGTGTAAAAATTATTGGAGGTCTTTTGTAAGGATATATTATTTTGAAAATAAAAATTATTTAAGAATATCTCGTTGTATTTTATTTGATTGTAAAATTATTCTTTTACAATTCCTATAGAAAAATTAATTATCACAATTTCTACATATAAAGTATAGTCGTTTTAGAGAAAAAATGAATTATCATATTACCATCCCTCAACCACATACTAATATGTCAACGTCTAAGGAAAGGGGTTCTCGTTTAGGCTGTTCATCGCGTACAAAATCTTTCAGCAGAACTAAGGTTTCCACCCTGACTTATTGATGCGAATGTATTTCGATAGGCATTGATTCACCTTAAGCAGAAAAGATAACTCCTCTACAGTTGATGATTTTTCAATGCACATAAGAACCCCGACCAACCAATTTAGAATTTCTACCAGTAAACGGTACAATTTCTACCAGTAAACGGTACAATGTGGACGGTCTGGGTTCTTATATGCATTGAAAAATCATCAACTGTAGTGGAGTTATCTTCTAGTAGACGGTTGAGGACGGTATATATGCAAAATCGTCGACGGATCATGTTCTAGCGAGAAAGGATAGGAACAACGTCGCTATCTTGTGACGAGGGTAGAAAGTTAGCCGACACACATTACTCGACTGCAAGAAGTTTATTTAAATGTTGTATTTTATCGCAAATTACATTTTTCACAATTCCTATAGAATAAAAGAATACAATTAAAAGAAGAGACAAAATTAATTATCTTACATATAAAATACGAGTAGAAATACAATTAAAGTATATTCGTTTTAGATATCCATGAATTATGTGACGCATCCATTCCCAACCATTTTACGTATACCTTATTTCCTTTTCTGCGCAATATTTTTTCAACTAAGTATACGTCAGGATATTTTGCCGCGCGTACCTCGTGCTCGTAAAATCCTCCAGCGATAGGTTTGCTCCTCGAGTCGGCCAAGAGATACGTGACAGGATTCGTTAGTTTCACCGCGGTAATCTTGAATATTTCGGTTGACCAGTTCGGCGTGTATCCTTTGTCAAATAGAGTTTTGAACTTGCTGACGCGCACGTGATCATTGACCTTGAATTTGGCAGGACCAGCAATCTTCACGTTGTTGTACACGGTGGACAGAAGGTGTCCGGCATTTTTACGGTTCACGTCGGCGGGTCGCATACGAATGGTACGATGTTTTCGATTATTGTAGTTCTCGGTCAACGTGGGAAGCGCATCGATCCAGCGATATTTTCCGCTCAACGAGAAAAATTTCCACATGCTGTTCTTCAACGTACGATTGAAACGTTCCACGACCGATGCTTTCATAGGGCTAAACGTTGAATAATGGTTGATGTTACGTTTCTTCAGATATTCTTGGAACGTTGCATTGTAGAATTCTTTCCCCATGTCGGTCTGCAAGTTGTTCGGAGCTCTGCCGTCCTTCTCCAACGCTGACGCGAAAGCTTTACACACGTCGCTCGCATTTTTATTCTTCAAAGGAACCGTCCACGCGTATTTGCTAAATACATCGATTATTGTGAGAATATATCGATGCCCGCGATTGTTTCGCGCGTAGTTTTGAACTTCAACGATATCTGCTTGCCAAAGATCATCGAATCCTCGCACGATCACACGTCTACGCGGGTAAAAACGTCTCGCCGGAGCATGCAGCTCTTCCACCACGTTTTCTTTACTCATCCTCGCTGTTGTCTCCAGTAATTGAAGCGTCGCGCTCTCGCTCCTCGATACGTCGTATCTGCACGTATACTTATGTGAAACTCGGTGATATATCCCTCCCTCATTTTTCCATACAGGTACAGGTACAGGTACAAGTACAGGTACAGGTACAGGTACAGGTACAGGTACAGGTATAGCGGTTGCACAGTACGCAGTATGGCTGTTGTACAGTATGGCTGTTGTACAGTATGCAGTATGGTTGTTGTACATCTATCCATAGATTTCTCAAGATCGGGACGGTCATGAAAGCTTATTCCAAAGTTCTCCAGCCGATCGTCATCGACGATGTTGTTCATATCGCTTTTTTACCTTCTCCTTCTGGAACATTTGCAACTCATCCGAATGATCGATTTTCGCGTCGATCTCATGGACACGTGAATCCATTGATCTCATATTTTTGCCTGCATCGTATCGAACGCCTTGTATCGTAGCCAGTATTTCAGACTTTATCATTTCTTTGACAGTTTTCAGTTTTTCATCCTGTTTAGCTAATATTTCAGACTTTATCGTCTCTTTAGCGGTTTTCAGTTCTTTGACCAGCGTTTTCATGATCTCGAACTCGAGCTTCGCGTTAAGCGTGTCCACGTATAGTTTGGTTGCTGCGTGATCGTTTGCCTCAGGATTCGCCACGTGCCCCATCCTCGTACCTTTCGCATCGTACAATTTAGCGTCATCGTTCAAACATATAGCGTTATCGCACACATAACTTTTCAAAACGTCAGGATAGAAAATTGAAGAAACATTTGGCTCGCTTTTGTTCGCTTCGCGAAGCACTCTACCAAATTTGTCGATAGACATTTTTTCGCTCGAGTTAGTCTTCTTCTTCTTCTTCTTCTTCTTCTTCTTCTTCTTCTTCTTCGATTATCGCCAACTCGTATCGTTTGCACAACCGTTTTACCTGCTTTTCTATCCACAGCATTCGTTGAAATATCTCGTCTAGTTTTATCCTTAGACTTTGAAATCTCAACTTCCAGCTTTCACCGTCGTCGTCTTCTCCCGAGGATATCGTTTGATTCGTTTCGCAACAATTAAGACGAACACGCATTTTTATCGATCGACATTTCATTCATCACTGACTCGACGAACGCACGCGCTTTAATTTATAATTATACCGGCTTCGCGAAGTTCTTCGATTATCGACATTATTTCGTTGTCAGGGTTGGAATGGCCGGCGTTCTTCGAAGCGGTTAACAATTTCAGACGATCGACAAGTTCGTTTGGATCGTCCCAATGCACGTAATCGATCGGATGGTCGGTCACACGCATAAAAGTTGGAAGTTCAATCCCTCTCCCACCTCGCGATGAAAACATCGGTCCTATAATTCTCCTATACTTGAATCCTTTGTTTCCCATTATCTGATTCCCGCGTCGATGTGCATGCGTAAGAGTGAGAATTCTTTTGTATGCGTTCTTATCATCCTCGGTGTACAGCTTCTCATCAGGTATTCTGTTGAATATCAATTCGTAAAGACCGCGAGTCCCCTTGTACCGTACCCCCTTAACGATGATATCATCGTTGCTGTCCACCTCGAACGTTGAATTTCCCAGCATCAGCTTATCATCTTTCAAACATACTCCGTACACGTTGTCAGAATTTTTCGTCGGTCCGGTAAAAAATTTTTCTAAATATTCACGCGCCAAAGGTCCAAGATTCTCGGTTAGACGTTGATTTTCTTCTTGATGAGTTTCAGGATTTTCAAAAATATTACGCATTGAAGATTCCAAAGATGGCGTGCGCGGTGATTCGAAGGTATCTTGTCGTGGTACCATGGTCGTCGATTCGATCTCATCGTCATCATAGTTGTCATCATCATCATCGTCATCGTCATCATCATCATCATCAAGATATATTATTTTTTTCGAGGCGCGCGTTACATCGGCTGCGTCGTTCTTTTCCCTATTTCCATTCTTCTTTATTCTTCTTCTTTTTTTCATGGAGGACGATGGCGTTCCCCTAATATCCGAGAATCTTCTTTTTTTTCGTAGGAAGGACGACGGTGATGTTTCCGTAATATCTGAGAACGCTTTGTCGTTCGGTTTGACAGTAGTCGTATTTTAAACTATCTGTTTCAATGGTTCGACGATTGGTTGTAAAGTCGTTCGCAAATTCGTCTCGGCCGTCAGTTTCCCAACTTTCAACGCTAAATACTTTTTACGTATGATATCGCTGGTCTTCGCTATTTCGTTCACGATTGAAGCTCGCAGCTTCTCCTTCTCTTGGGCTGACATATTGGTTATGCAAGAGATATTTTACAACCGCGATACAGCACCGACGACTCTTATCGAGCAACTGTATTCGCTACGGTACGACAAACTCGTTAAATCCACGTCTGTAACGACCACGATTCGCAGGGCTGTCTTTATCGATTACGAGAAATCCATACTTCGTTCGCCAGCAATTCGCACATAACGCGCTAAACGTCTCGAACGACATATCGGTATTTACATGATCCTGATGAACATGACGTAAATTCATGGTATCCTGTTTGAACAGAATCAACAGATTGGCATTGTCACGAATTAAATGTTTAGGTATTCTCGCGTACGACTGACCCAGGTAGAAGCAATCGACGTGCGAATGTCTACCCATCGCGAAATACTCTCTCATGATATCCTGCTCGTCGCACGCCACGTCGTCGAAGATAAAAATCGAATCGGGCCGTGCCTCTGTGGGGGGATTACGTCAGCGTTATCCGCGAACGCGAAGTATCCTACATCCTTCCCCACGGATGAGAATAGTTTGCTCAAGTATTGGTATTTTGGTTGACACAGAGATTTCGAATACACGTAGACATTGGCGAATCGTAGCCCGTTCGCGCTCTCCAACAGGCTAATCATAACGTTCGTTTTACCACATCCTGACAGGCCGCTTATGACGCATCGTACATTGCCTGGTAACAATGATCCATGTTTCCGTATCGTTTCGTCGCAATCGTCGAACGCGCGACTCGTTGGAACACGAATATCCAAAGATTGCCTCACAAAATGCATGTTCTGATTGATTCGATGAGGGGGTGGGTGGGGGAGTATTTATACGACAGCTCGAACACCATTGGTATCAGTCGCTCTAAAGGGTTCGTTTCTTTCCAAAGCGAGAGAGAGCAGAAAAAGTAGCTTATGCGTGCGAATCATCGTTCACAACGGTGCCCCGGTTCGCATACGGGTAAGGGATTCTTAAACAGAGCTATAAACGCGTTGCCGGTCGAATTACATATACCCGGTTATCAATTCTGTGGTCCTGGTACGAAACTGACCGCTCGATTAGCTCGTGGGGATCGAGGAATCAATCCGTTGGATGCAGCCTCTCGCGAACACGATATAGCGTATTCACGGTACAAGGATCTTGGAAATCGTCACGCAGCCGACAGCGTTTTGGCAGATCGAGCGCTGCATCGAGTAACGTCTGGGGACGCAACTTTGGGAGAGAAGGTGTCCGCGGCTGCAGTGTTGGCAGCCATGAAAGCTAAAACGAAATTGGGCATGGGCCTGATAAAGAAAAAAGGTGAAAAGAGAAAAAAACAACGAATTCTCCCGATCGCCAAACGCGGTGGTTTTCTGCCGCTGCTGCTGCCTGCTTTGTCGGCTATAGGAGCATTGACGGGTGGTGCCGCAGGAGTAGTCCAAGCCATTAACGCTGCAAAGCTGCAAAGAAACAATTGCAAGAAGCGGAGCGACACAATTGTGCCATGGAGGGTCGTGGGGTATATCTCGCACCGTATAAGCATGGAAAAGGTTTGAAGAGGGGGAAAAAAACAACGAAGAAAGACAACACGACGACAGACGTCGAATTGATGACCTTCTGTAAAGGATTACCATACTTTCGCGGAGTTTTTATGCGTGACGATTTGCCGCCGCATGCGTGGGTAAACGAGTGGGGTATAGTCAATCTAGACGATAGTCGTGGACCGGGAACGCACTGTGTATCGGATTAGGCCGACGACCGAACGATACGTAGATGAGAGAGGAGCCGGAATCGCACAGCGCTGTGCGCGAAGTTGAAGGAGAGATAAAGAACTCAGTTGAACACGTGAATGAAAGACTAGAAGTGGACTGTATTTTGGTGAATGAGAATGAAACCGTACAATTAAACTCGCTTAAACCTTTACTTTTTTGAAGTTCGCTTTAATAAGCGATTACGTCGACGACGCGATTAACTCGAACGAGCGAAGGTAGATAAGAGATTACAAAAGGAGGTTTAAACGATCGAAACGTGCGAGACAGAATGAATCATAATTCTCGGAACCACCGCGGTTCCGAATTCTAGGAATCGGCTGATTGGCCGATTCAGGATCATGCGATGATCCAGTGACGCGATTCGTGCGTCACGGATCATACGACGACACGGGATCGAGGATTGGGAAACAATCGATAGATCCCGAGACGAGCGACGGGGGGGAACGAAGACTCGCGTCGCGAGGGACTCGCGTTCGGTGGGTGACGTCACCGCGGAGCGAGGGGAGCGCGAGACAAACACCTCGCAATGGTGAGCGAATCGCGAACATACCGCCCGCCTTGAAACGTTGGTTTCAAAATGAGGATGACGTACGGGCGCAGCCGCACCGCAATGAACCGCAATGAACTTAAAGATAAAGCACGCCATCTTAAAACTAACGCAAACTTACACCAACACATTGCTCAAAGGCACTTTATTTACAAAATATACAGAATGTTGCAATAAGTTACGAGAGTAATAAGTTACGCAGGCGCTCGAAAGCGAAAGTGCGAGAGCGAAGGCGCAAGAGCGCACGAACGAAGTAGCGAGTGCGCACGAGGGGACGCACGAGAGCGCAAGAGCGCGACAGCGTCCGAACGGAGGCGCGAGAGCACAAGAGCGGAGGGCGAGAGCGCGAAAACAAGAGAATGCGAGAGCGGTGGCGCGGGAGAAGGCGCAAGAGCACGCGAGTGCGAGAGCGGAGGCGCAAGAGCACGCGAGCGCGAGAGCGGAGGCGCAAGAGCACGCGAGCGCGAGAGCGGAGGCGCGAGCGGAGGAGCGAGCCGAGGCGCGAGCGGAGGCGCGAGAGAATGCGCCGGAGCACGAGAGTGCGAGAGCGGAGGCGCAAGAGGATGCGCGAGAGCACGCGGGTGCGAGAGCGGAGGCGCGAGAGAACGCGCAAGAGCGTGCGAATGCGAGAGCGAAGGCGCAAGGACACGCGAGGGCGCGAGAGGAGGCGCAAGAGGAGGCGCAAGAGCACGCGAGCGCGAGAGCGGAGGCGCGAGAGAATGTGCCGGAGCACGAGAGTACGAGAGCGGAGGCGCAAGAGGATGAGCAAGAGCAAGCGAGCGCGGGAGCGGAGGCGCGAGAGATGGTGCAGAAGCACGTGAGAATGAGATCGGAGGCGCAAGAGGATGCGCGAGAGCACTCGAGGGCGAGAGTGGAGGCGCGAGAAAACGCGCAAGGGCGTGCGAATGTGAGAGCGAAGGCGCGAGAACCCGCGAGAGCGAGAACGGAGGCGCATGTGGAGGCGCAAGAGCACGCGAGCGCGAAATCGGAGGCGCGAGAGGATGCGCGAGAGAAGGCGCAAGAGCACGCGAGGGCGGGAGCGGAGGCGCGAGAGAACGCGAGTGCGAGAGCGGAGGCGCAAGAGCACGCGAGTGCGCGAGCGGAGTCGCGAGAGAAGGCGCAAGCGGAGGCGCGAGAGAATGCGCAGGAGCACACGAGCGCGAGAGCGGAGGTGCGAGAGAAGGCGCGGAAGCACGCGAGAGTGAGATCGGAGGCGCGAGAGAAGGCGCAGAAGCACGCGAGAGTGAGATCGGAGGCGCGAGAGAAGGCGCAAGAGCACACGAGAGTGAGATCGGAGGCGCAAGAGGATGCGCGAGAGCACGCGAGGGCGAGAACGGAGGCTCAAGAGCACGCGAATGCGCGAGCGGAGGCGCAAGAGCACTAGAGTGCGCGAGCGGAGGCGCGAGAGGATGCGCGAGAGCACGCGAGTGCGAGAATGGAGGCGCGAGAGAAGGCGCCGGAGCACGAGAGTGCGAGAGCGGGTTGCGCGAGAGAATGCGCAAGAGCATACGAGTGCGGGAGCGGAGGCGCGAGCGGAGGTGCGAGAGAAGGCGCAAAATCACGCGAGAGTGAGATCGGAGGCGCGAGAGGATGCGCCAGAGCACACGAGCGCGAGAGCGGAGGCGCAAGGGGGTGCGCGAGCGCATGCGAGGGCGAGAACGGAGGCTCACGAGCACGCGAGTGCGCGAGCGGAGGCGCAAGAGCACTAGAGTGCGCGTGCGGAGGCGCGAGGGGATGAGCGAGAGCACGCGGGTGCGAGAGCGGAGGTGCGAGAGAAGGCGCCGGAGCACGAGAGTGCGAGAGCGGAGGCGCGAGAGAATGCGCAAGAGCATACGAGGGGGGCCTCAGCAGGCTGGTGGTGGCGGTTTCCGGAGATTGCAACGATGGACTCACTTTGTTCGCCATGTCATCGAGGGCGTCCAGTAGGACATCCTTGGAACTGAAGTACGCATCCTCGGTTATCTGAAGGTGGTCGTCTGCGAAGTAGGGGATTGTACTCCGCTCGTTGGTGTCAGGTACACTGGTGAGCAGCTGCACGTGGCCTTCAAAAAACGCACTCCAAACGTTTTCGAGACAGGAAATTTGCTCTTGAATTTTGCTGCTGGTGAGATTGGCCTTCCCAATCTTCTGGAAATTCTCGACCGTCCGCAGGATTGTCCGCTGCAGCATGGCTTGCCGTTGGAAGTCCGCCATTTTGGAGAGAGCACGTGTTAACTTTGATTTCGTTCAACTTCGAATCCGGCTCGAAGGACCAAATTTATGTATCGGATTAGGCCGACGACCGAACGATACGTAGATGAGAGAGGAGCCGGAATCGCACAGCGCTGTGCGCGAAGTTGAAGGAGAGATAAAGAACTCAGTTGAACACGTGAATGAAAGACTAGAAGTGGACTGTATTTTGGTGAATGAGAATGAAACCGTACAATTAAACTCGCTTAAACCTTTACTTTTTTGAAGTTCGCTTTAATAAGCGATTACGTCGACGACGCGATTAACTCGAACGAGCGAAGGTAGATAAGAGATTACAAAAGGAGGTTTAAACGATCGAAACGTGCGAGACAGAATGAATCATAATTCTCGGAACCACCGCGGTTCCGAATTCTAGGAATCGGCTGATTGGCCGATTCAGGATCATGCGATGATCCAGTGACGCGATTCGTGCGTCACGGATCATACGACGACACGGGATCGAGGATTGGGAAACAATCGATAGATCCCGAGACGAGCGACGGGGGGGAACGAAGACTCGCGTCGCGAGGGACTCGCGTTCGGTGGGTGACGTCACCGCGGAGCGAGGGGAGCGCGAGACAAACACCTCGCAATGGTGAGCGAATCGCGAACACACTGGGTCGCCTATATAAAACACGGCTCGCGCGTCAAATACTTTGATAGTTTTGGAAATCTTCGACCGCCGATCGAGTTGATTCGCTATTTCGGTGCGAACGCGACGATCTTATATAACCACGAACGTTTTCAAAACTACGACGAAAGCGTGTGTGGGCAATTGTGCGTGAAATTTCTCCGAGAAACTACGTTATAAATTCTCTGGAAAGAGTCCCTCTCTCTCTCTCTCTCTCTCTCTGCACGATGCATGCGAAAAAGTCATTTACGCTCACGTTGTCGGGGAGAAGTAGCATACTGTCGTCCAAGTACTTTCCACCCATAGATCTGGCCAATGGCGAATACGAGCTGGGATTGCTCGATTTACAAACTTATTACACGATACCGAACATCAGCGCCAACATCGGAAACAATCGATTCTACTTCGGTGAAAAAGACGAGGAGATCGTCATCCCCGACGGATCGTACGAATTGGAAGCGATTAACGCATACTTGAGGCGTGAAATACGCGCGCGGTATCCCCCAAAAAATGTTGGCGAGTCGTCCACCGTCTCCGATATCGAATATCCGCTGGTCCTACGAGCGAACAACAACACCATGAAAAGCGAAATTATAAGCAAGTATCAAATAAACTTTACAAAGCTTCGCAACGTGGGATCTATTCTGGGATTTTCCTTGAATCGTGTTTTGTCACCGAACGCGTGGCACACGTCGAACGCACCTGTGAATATCATCAACGTGAAGATCGTACGAGTGGAATGCAACATAACCACTGGACCGTACGACAATGGCAAACTCGTTCACATGATACATGATTTCGCGCCCCAGGTACCACCGGGGTATAAATTATCGGAAACGCCCGCACGAGTCATTTACCTTCCGATCGTTGCACGAGTAATTGACGATTTAACGATTCGCATAGTTGACCAATCCGGACGTTTGATTGATTTTCGAGGTGAAGAAATCACGGTGCGACTACACGTGCGAAGAAGCAATGCTAATTCATAACAATACGGCATTCCATACGTTGAACAACAGCAGCAGCAGCACATTGATTCGCAAGAAACTAACTGTGGAAAAAAACGTAAAGTCAGCGATACGTAAAAAATTAACCGTGGAAAACGCAAAGTATCTACGATCTTTGGGATTTATTGTTAGAAAGTGAGAAGAAAAATCATGTTCGACGACATTTTGAACATCTCTGAAGCGCCGATCTCCGACAATCGCATAACGAAGATTGAGCTGCACACGTACAATCCGTACGCCAACACGACGTTCGAAAACTGCGATGAAGTACGGATACCCATTCAACAACAAGACCTGTACACGCTCCCGTGTAAAAGCTTTCTATATGTTGAGGGAAAACTTAGTTTACCGGGAAAACTCGAATTACCGGCTGGAGCAGGAGAATCACGCATCGATACGGCGACTCTCGAGAACAATGCCGTTGCGTTTATGTTCGAGGAAATACGCTACGAATTGAATGGAGTGGAAATCGATCGGTCCAGAAATCCTGGTGCAACGACAACTCTGAAGAATTACGTGAGTCTATCCAGAACGAGAAGCGACGCGTTATCCAACGCTGGCTGGCTGTATGGTGATGATCGACAGAAGCAAACGGCGACGACCACGGCTGCGATAAATTTCAACTTTTGTGTGCCTATGAACGTTTTATTAGGCTTCTGCGAAGACTACAAACGCGTTGTGATAAATGCTCGACATGAATTGATTTTGATTCGCTCGCGTACCGACGCGAACGCGTTGTTCAGTCCTTCCAACAACGCGAAACCTATTCTGGATCTGTAAAAAATTCAATGGCGAATGCCACACGTTGCATTGGATGAACTACATAAGCTGTCCATGTTACGTATTTTGGACAGCGACAGACCGATTGGCATGAGTTTTTGATCGTGGGATCTGTTCGAATATCCTCTGCTACAGACTACTACGAAGCATACATGGGCGATAAAAACGACTCAGCAAATGGAAAAACCGCGATACGTTATTGTTAACGCGAACGCGCATCCTCCACGTAATTTGTAATTCGCGCTATACTTGTTTTGTTTTCTAGTCGCCTGTGCTCGCTCTAATTAAATGTATATCAATCTATGTCATGTATGTTTTCGTTCTGTCTGTATCGTCCTCAGACGACCCAGTTCAGTACGCACCGTCATAATAAACGGTTCAACGTAAAAGCCTTATACCAATTTTGTCTGTCCACCTCGCGAATCTCGCATTATCCATCTCCTTTTTACCAACGAGCTTATAATATTAAAATTAAAAGAATCGCTCTAAACATTAATGGTCCTTCGAGCCGGATATTGTAAGCTATAACGTAAGTAAAAAGGAACAGGACGTTACCGCGCTCAAATCGTAGTCGAGTATCTCGCGCCTCTCTGTTTGTTTCTCGATTCTCGGCGTTCTCGACAAGCATCGTGCGTGAGTGGACATCTCTCGTGATTTAAATACTCTGGAACGCGTAATTTAAATCTTCTCGAAAAGACTGTACTCTCTCAAACTCTTTTTCGCGTGTGAGTGGAAACCGTTGCTGCTGACCGTTGGAATAAAATTTGAACCTCGTGAACTCAGTGACTCTTATTGTTGTGTTTGCCAGTGACTTTGTAGGTATCGACAATGAGTGCCGCTAACTTCGAATATCTCCTCGAGCAACAACAAACTCTTTTCGGATACATTTCTCGTTCCGTCGAAAACCTTCGAAAGGTCGGATCCGAAAAGATCACTCGCCAGCGCGCACAAGGTCGACTGGAGGCGCTTCGCAAAAATTGGGGGAAATTCGAAGCGAACAACGATCAAATTTGTGCTACAAAGGCCACACTCAACACTGAGTCGCGGGAACAAGTTAAAAAACTTCCGTATTTCTCAGAAGAACTCTTCAGCATTTGCGAAGAGAACTTTCTTGATGCTCAAGAGGACATTCAAATCCTGCTAGACAACCTCACGGACAAGGACAACTGTCAGAAATCGAAAGAACAGGATAACGATGGTCAACAGAGCACCAAGACCACGAAAGCGCGACTTCCGAAACTCGAACTGCCTAAATTTAACGGCGAATATTCCGAATGGGCGGAGTTTCATGATTTGTTCAAATCAATGGTTGTCTCCAATTCTGATCTGGACCCTGTGGAGAAATTAAAATACCTGAAGATGTGTCTCTCAGGAAACGCAGGTCTACGGTTAAAGAATATCTCTGTGAGAGCGAGTAATTTTCAAAGCGCTTGGGACGATCTCGTGTCGTATTTCGAAAATAAGCGCATGCTTGTGGGCGCCGCGTTAGAATCGCTCTTTTCCGTTAAATCGCTTAATCGTGAATCGGCGTCCGATCTCGAGCGGCTATACTCAGAAATCGCGCAAGCTCTCAGCTCTCTCGAAGCTCTCGACAGACCTGTCAAACACTGGGATGATATCCTAGTTTTTACGGTGGTTGGAAAACTCGACGCAACCTCAATAAAAGGGTGGGAAAGTGAACTTGGTGCTAGTACAGAACCTCCAACCTGGAAACAACTTGTTCAGTTCATGATTTCGCGAATCCGATCATTGCAAGCGTACGAGAGAGCTAAAGGAAAGCCTCGCACTGAACCTCAAACCTCGTCTAATTCTCGCCAACCTAGTGCAAAATCGCATCATTCGGCAATCTCGACAGGTGCTACGACGTGCTCACTCTGTGACGCCGCTCATTATCTCGCGTTTTGTCCAACGTACCTCAGCAAATCTACGGAACAGCGTCGCGAATTTCTCGTGCAGAAAAAACTCTGCTACAATTGTCTGGGTCCGCATCAACGCAAGATGTGCCGTTCACGAAAAAGATGCATAAAATGCGGAGCCCAACATCACACATCGATACACAGCGGGTCAACTCCTCTCACAGCAGCTCCAGTGCATCAGCACCCCGAGAAGTTTACTGATCCAGCAGCATCCGCGTCAATTCTCCCGCGTCGCGATCCGACGATACTGAGCGGCTCAGCGACGAGCAACGTCGCTCAAGTTGGTAGCCTTGAACGACCGCCGGTTCTTTTAGCCACCGCCGTCGTCAAAATTCTATCGTGTTGCGGTGAACCTCTCGAAGCCCGCGCTCTTCTCGACCAGGGATCGGAAATCTCTCTTATTACGGAGTCTTTAGTTCAACGTCTCAGACTCCCGCGCTCGCGTTCGTCGATTCCTATCGTCGGCATCGGGGCGGAATCGTCGCGTCCGTCGCATGGCTCAGTCGCACTGAAATTGCAGTCTCGCGTTCGACCAACGTTCGCGTGCAAGGTAAACGCCTCTATCTTGTCGAAACTCACCGGATACTTGCCCTCAACGAAAGTATCCGACAATAGCTGGCCGCACCTTCAGGATCTTGAATTGGCTGATCCGAATTTTGCACAACCAGGACGCATCGATCTCGTGCTAGGAGCGGATGTTTACGGCTTGTTTCTCGAAGAAGGCGTTCGCAAAGGTCCAGTCACAGCTCCGATAGCTCAGAATACGACTCTCGGCTGGATACTATCGGGCGTCGTCCCCGCAACGAATGCAACATCGTCTCAGCCAATACCCCAGAGTTTTCAATGTGCTCCCGATCGCGAGCTTCTCGAGCTTCTACAGAGGTTCTGGATGCAGGAAGAAGCGTTTTCAGTAGTTCCGGATCAATTGTCGCCTGAAGAAACTCAGTGCGAGTCTCATTTCGCCGCGACTCACGCGCGAAATTCGGGGGGGAGATATATAGTTCGTCTACCCTTCAAAAAAATACCGGACAATCTTGGAAATTCTCGATCGCAAGCTCTCAGGGTGTTAGCTCGCCAGGAAAAACGCTTCTCCAAGGATTCTACCCTGCAAAACGCCTACGTCGCATTCATGGAGGAGTACGAGAACCTGGGACACATGCGTCGCGCGGCAGACACAACTCTGGACCAAAATCGCGTTTATTATCTTCCGCATTTGTGTGTAATCCGCGAATCAAGTTCCTCTACGAAGTATCGCGTCGTGTTTAACGGATCTCAACAGACAGATCGCGGTATTTCGCTCAACGACTGCCTGCATGAAGGGCCGAAATTGTTGACAGATCTCTCTGACGTCATCACTCGCTGGCGCGCATTCAAGTTCGTTTTCTCAGCAGACGTGTCGAAAATGTTTCGTCAAATCCTTGTTCACTCAGACGATCAAGACTTTCAAAGAATCCTCTGGCGTGACTCTCGCGGTGAAATCGTAGAATTCGCCTTGTGCACCGTAACGTACGGCCTATCGTCCGCGCCTTTTCTCGCGAACCGAACTCTACGACAACTCGATAAGGACGAAGGTCATCGGTTCCCTCTCGCGGAAGGAGTAATCAAGGAAGGAACCTATGTGGACGATGTCTTCTCTGGTGCGCACAGTCTCGAACAAGGTCGTGAAAAAATTGAGCAAGTCGCAAATCTCTTCAAGGCGGGCGGCTTTCCACTGAAGAAATGGACCGCCAACCACGACGACCTGCTTGAAAGCATTTCGACAGCTGATCGCGAAACTGCTCATTCTCTCTCTCTCGACAACGGGCCTTCGTTTCGTACTCTCGGTCTAACGTGGCGACAACAAACAGACTCGTTCGTGTTTACGCTCGCGCATACAAGTGAGCCCGCTGTCACAACAAAGCGAACGGTATTGTCGCGTACCGCTCAGCTGTTCGATCCGTTAGGCTGGCTCGCTCCCGTCGTGGTGCGCGCAAAAATATTCATGCAAGAACTCTGGTCTGCTCATCTCGGATGGGATGAACCTCTACCACAGCATCTAGCCTCGCGCTGGATGGACTACACGCGACAACTTCAAGATGTAACGTCAATTTCGGTGCCGCGATGGCTCGGTCTTTCGCCCTCGGCTCTCGGAGTCGAAATACATGGATTTTCCGACGCGTCTCATGCAGCTCTCGGCGTCGTTGTTTACGTGCGTGTACTCTACGACGTCGATGATCCGCAAGTCACTCTCGTATCCGCCAAAACAAAAGTCGCGCCTATCAAAAAACATTCGTCTACCGCTAAGCGATCTCGTACCACACGCGTAACCACTCCTCGTCTCGAACTCTCCGCGGCGGTTTTGCTCGTTCGACATTTGTTGCAGATACAACGTGCGCTCAAGCTCGACGACGCTCCAGTCCACCTCTGGACTGACTCTACGACTGCGCTCCACTGGATTCAAGGTCATCCTTCGCGCTGGAAGGATTTTGTAAGAAATCGCGTAGCTCAAATTCAGGAGAACTTGCCAAACGCTCGGTGGCATCATGTACCCGGGGAAGAAAATCCCGCGGATCTCGCGTCGCGCGGTTTGTCGCCTAAGCAACTCTCTGAAAATCCTCTCTGGTGGCAAGGTCCTCCATGGCTCGGTCGACATTCGACGTTCTGGCCCTCTTCTGTACCGCCTCTGCCAGAAGTCGATCTCGAGGAACGACAAAGAACGGTTGCAATTGCGAAATACGATAATCCTCAGGTGTGGAATCTAATAAGTAAATACTCGAGCTTAATACGACTCCTTCGCATTACCGCGTGGTCATTTCGTGTCGTAGATCGGTTTCGTCATCGCGATCGAACCACCGCGTACTCCTCGCCTCTACAACCGGAAGAAATCGAAAAAGCACGTCTCTACTGGGTAAAATCGACCCAGAAAAGCTATTTTTCCAAAGAAATGCAACAACTCTCGCAGGGTGGCGCGCTTTCGCGATCGAGTCCTCTAATCCGTCTCGTACCGTTCCTCGATTCGGACGGAATGCTTCGCGTCGGCGGGCGGCTTCGCAACGCGCTTTTAGATCACGACGTGAAGCACCCCCTCATTTTACCGCAAGATTCGGAGCTTACTCATCTCGTACTCGATCACGTGCATAGTACAACCCTGCATGGAGGAGCTCAAGCCATGCTCGCCACGTTGAGGCGTTCCTACTGGATCGTAGGAGGCCGCGTTCCTGTTCGTAGTTTCGTCCTTAGGTGCGTTACATGTACTCGACAGCGAGCTACCATCGCGACGCAGCTAATGGGGCAATTGCCCACCTCTCGCACTCTACCGTCGCGTCCGTTTCTCCACTCCGGAGTGGATTACGCTGGCCCTTTCACTGTCAAAACATGGCGAGGGAGAGCAGCAAAAACGTACAAAAGTTATCTCGTCGTGTTCGTATGTTTTTCGTCTTCCGCAGTCCATCTCGAACTCGCGACGGATTATTCGACCGCAGGTTTTTTAGCCGCCTACAAAAGGTTTACAGGCCGTCGCGGAATTTGCGCTACGTTGACAAGCGATTGCGGCACCAATCTCGTAGGCGCGGACAGCGAGCTCCGTCGTCTCTTCGATTCGTCCTCACGCGAACTCGCCGATCTTGCGAACCTCCTCGCGAACGACGGTACGAGATGGTCGTTCAACCCTCCAGCCGCGCCCCATTTCGGTGGTAAATGGGAAGCTGCCGTCAAGTCCGTGAAATTTCACCTCAGACGCATCATCGGTGAAACTATTCTCACGTACGAAGAATTCTCCACGCTCCTGGTGCAGATTGAAGCTGTTTTGAATTCTCGACCGATCTGCCCAATGTCCGACGATTCCGCCGACCTCGAAGCTCTGACACCGGGTCATTTCATAATCGGAGAACCTCTCAATACGATTCCTGAACCGTCTCTCGCTCAATTGTCAGAATCGCGTCTCTCTCGTTGGCAACTTTTACGTCAATTCCTCGAAAGATTCTGGCAAAGGTGGACAACTGAGTATCTACAGCGGTTCCAGATCTCAAATAAATGGCGTCAACTCGAGGAATCCATCAAGGTCAACCAACTGGTGCTGGTTGCGGACGAACGATACCCACCGTCGAAGTGGCCGCTTGCGCGCGTGACTGCAGTTCATCCTGGCAAGGATGGTCTCGTTCGCGTTGCCACCGTTCGGACGCAATTCGCCTCGCTAAAGAGACCTATCGCTAAACTCTGTCGTCTACCAGTACCCATATCCGTTGCAAAAAATTGAACCGATTCTAAATCTGAAACGTTATTTCGACGTCGTTTGTACGTCGTCGAGGCGGGCGGAAATGTTAACGCGAACGCGCATCCTCCACGTAATTTGTAATTCGCGCTATACTTGTTTTGTTTTCTAGTCGCCTGTGCTCGCTCTAATTAAATGTATATCAATCTATGTCATGTATGTTTTCGTTCTGTCTGTATCGTCCTCAGACGACCCAGTTCAGTACGCACCGTCATAATAAACGGTTCAACGTAAAAGCCTTATACCAATTTTGTCTGTCCACCTCGCGAATCTCGCATTATCCATCTCCTTTTTACCAACGAGCTTATAATATTAAAATTAAAAGAATCGCTCTAAACAGTTATATTCGCTTTGCAAACCAATCGAAAGAATAACTTAACGAAAACGGTCACGCGATTCGATCATTGCGCATTGTCAAATATTCGGCTTTACTTGAACTCGGAAACCTATCCGTACGATGATTTAAATATTGATTTCGAGAAAGGTAAATACGCATTGCTCTACGACATGTATGCAAAATTCCAAGAATCATACTATGGAAACGGCGAAGCGCTACTCGACGTCTCAGATTTCCTGCGATATGGTCCATTCGTCGTTCTCGATTGTTCCCGGTAAAACGATGCGTTAAAAAACGCTACGATTGACGTGCGAATCGAATTTGAATGTCGAACCGACGTCCCCCCATCGACAACAGCCTACTGCATGATGATACACGACCGCATCGTGGAGTACAATCCATTAACGAATATTGTTCGAAAAATTACTTGAATCGCTTATACCGATAAAAAATATATATATACTTTATTATTTCTCTACTTTAATTGTATTGGAAATGTAAGAAAGGAATTGTAAGAAAGGAATTT
The DNA here is from genome assembly GCA_963971365.1 of Lasioglossum villosulum. Lineage (NCBI taxonomy): Eukaryota > Metazoa > Arthropoda > Insecta > Hymenoptera > Halictidae > Lasioglossum > Lasioglossum villosulum. Next base: position 14,968,856 of record OZ020501.1, on the reverse strand, counting down.
GCAATAAAATAAAATACAAAAGAGATATTTTTAAATAATTTTTATTTTTTAAATACCTTGTGGGAATTACAGGAATTGTACAAAAGGAATTTGTAATAAACTACAACAGAGATGTTTTAAAATAATTTTTATTTTTTAAAGTACCTGCTGGAAATAATTTTTACACACACATATATACAATTAAAGCAAATAACATTAATAATATTATTCCCTCTCGCAATAGAATGAGGGTGGGGGTATACAGTATAAATTGTTCGCCGCAAACGTTAACAATCGCAGTCGCTGTACCAAGTTATATCGCGTGTATAATCTTACTCTACGACAACAAGTACAATAAAATTTCTTCGACAGTAAGTACAATCATAATAATAAATTTAAAACAATGTAAAAATCTAGCGAAAACTTTCTCTATTCAGATGGATCGAATCACTCAAATCATTGACATGGACGGATTCATTGTAGAAAAAAAATTTATTTGTAAAGAATTAGCTATAATCGATGATTGTCACGACGGCTCGTTCGAACTCTCTGAATTTCGCTTGGGGAAGAACTTTCGTTGTTTATCCGACGCTGACAAAAATTCTGCCTGGTATGTCAGCAATTTCGTGCACGGGATTCCATTTAAAGATTTCGGCTATGAAAACTATCAACAGCGCGATATATCCGAAGTTATACGAAATTTTGTGAGCGATTACGCGAATCCTGTCGTAGCCTACAAAGGTGGATGTTTCGAGAGAGACATCCTTCGAAAAATGCAAATAAACTCGATAAATTTGGAAGATTTCAACTGCCCGAAATACGATGTGCTAGTTCAGGATCCCGTATATGAAATTGTCGACGGCGAACCTTGTCGACTTCACTGTTGGCAACCGGCAAAAAACGTCAAAACGAAACCATATCATTGCTGTCTACGCGAAGTGCAAACATTTCGAGCGTGGATTAACAATTATAAAAACACGTAATGTATCAATTATAAAACCTACATCTTTGAATTTTCCCCCCGTCAAAATCGCAAACGCGACACCTCCTTTTACATTTGATTTTTACACAGAGTATCACAATGATCGCGAAATCCGAGGGAACCGTCGCAACAATCGATCACGCAACACCACCCGATTACCGTCTCGAACGCGACAGACTACAAAGTTTTCACAATTGGCGTTACTCACACGTCATTGAACCGGAGAAACTCGCCGCCGCAGGATTTTTTAATCTCGGTGATGAGGACTGCGTAGAATGCTTCGAGTGCCGTGTTCGTCTATGCCGATGGGAAGATGACGATGATCCCGTGGAGGAACATCGCGCCTGGTCCAGATTCTGTTGGTATATCCGCGGGCTGGACTTCGGCAACGTACCGATGGGAGTCGATCCAGATGTAATTCCGCCAAATCCTCGTGGTGTGGATACCTGTGGAATCGCGAAAGAGTTTTCGCTCGAACGATAATAAAAACTACTATATAAACGACGCATACAAATTAATGAATAGGTACTCCGACGAATATAAAAAATCTAATATACTGATATACATAAAAAGAATTTATTTGAAGTAAAAAATTATTACATAATGAAAATGATAATGATAATGATAATATTGATAATATTGATAATAATTTTTTTAAATAATTCTTGATAGTTGAGTCTGCAACAAATAAAATAAAAAATGGTATTAAGTTTTAATTTTAAAAAATAGATATATACAATTATTTTAATTTTACTTACCATGATTATGTAAATAGTGTCACAATCCCCTCGATGAATTCTCCCCCCCATTCTTCCATCTCAACTTGATGGAGACGCATCGCCTTTCGCCATGCTCGAATGAACGATGCCCTATCTTCATCCGACACGAAGTTCTGTTAAAACATATAAAATATGATTATAAATTTTCCACCAATCATGTTGGATTACATAGTACATTTCTTTGTACATACCAAACTGTTCAGCACCACATCTAGTGGCTTGTTTGGGTCCACCAGATAATGTAAAGTTGTGGCAATGTATACAAACATTTTTGAAACTTTTTGTATGTCAACTGTGCTTCACGTCGACGACACCCATTCTTATATACAATGTATCCCCACTAGAAAAGAGGTAACAAAATCTCTCCGCTGACGAGAAAATCTCCGCTCGCGAGATTAGAAAAGATGTTCATTGCAGTAATTTAAAACCTGCATAATGCATTTTACAATTAGCGCAAATCGGGGGAGAACTGATAACAATGGTGTGTCCAGATATCTCGCGGCTTGGACAACTCGATACCCCAAAGCATGAAGGGATACCGTTGCTACAACTCGCTAGATTAGATAAGTTCGACAGGGGGAAAGGACTGTGTGATGCAACGCGTGTCTCGGCCGAGCAACTCGACACCAGCCGCGATAGGATGCTGCTACTCCAGATTATGAGAACGCACAACATACATCTTGAACGATATAAACAAATAAATAAACGATAGTGCACGTACGATTCCACGACTCTATCTTGCATCGTGAACGGTCTCTCTCTCTCTTACATTTAAAGAATGCGCAAATGCATCGTGGGTGTGACTTCGTCATGAAATATTGCATTTTAACCTGATGCATACGTCTGCGGTACCCACGCTGCCTCCGTGACTGTTTATCGTGAACGATAAACCAAATCATACTGGGTGTCATATTTGTGACGCACGCGTTCAGACTAGCGAAAATATGGTCCGCTATAACGTGAGAAACTATCCTTGAAGAAGTACCCCATCCCAACCACTCTCAATAAGTAAACAATTTGAACACGTCCAAGGTTACCCAAAAACCTGACGCTGCAGTTTGATACCCCCTCCCCCTTAAAAAATAAAGCTGACGTTCAAGGTTACCCCCAAAAAGCTGACGCTGCACTTTTGCACGTGCGAGATACCCCCCTCCCCCGCAAAAATATCAAAAAGCTGACGTTCAAGGTTACCCCCAAAAAGCTGACGCTGCAGTTTAATACCCCCCTCCCCCTCAAAAATATGCTCGCGCTATAAGGTAATCCCCCTCCACCTCCCCCGCAAAATTTGGTTATGTTATAAGCTAATTCCCCCCTCCCCCCTCCCACACAAAGTCGCGCTATAAGGTAAACTGCCGGTAAGGTAGGAATCTGCCTACAATGATAACTACTATTTAGAACCCGCCTAGACATACTACTGAGTTGGAATGTCTCGCGATTGTCTGGGCGGTACAGAAGTTTCGTCCGTACTTAGAGGGGTACGCGTTCACGGTAATAACGGACCACAACAGCTTGCAGTGGATACGGAAACTGCAAAATCCATCCGGGAGATTAGCGCGTTGGGCCCTGCAACTACTTGAGTACGATTTCAAGGTAGTATATAGGCAGGGAGCCCTGAATAAAGTGCCAGATGCATTGTCGCGAATTTGCGAGGGGGATGAAGTCCGAGAAGGTAACATTCCGATAGTAGCCGCGGTGCGAGCGAAATGGTACGAGGGGAAATTAGCAGAGGTACAGCGTGCTCCGGAAAAGTTTGCGGATTGGTCAATTCGGGACGGGGAATTGTTTTGCCGGCGTACGGATCCTGTTGTCGCGGAAACGTTAGGATCGGATATTACCGAGTGGAAACTCGCGGTTCCGGAAGAACGCCGAACGGAAATCTTGCAGGAGGCGCACGATAACCCACAGGCAGGGCACTTAGGCGTCGAAAAGACGTACCAGCGTATCGCGGCCCGCTATTACTGGCCGGGCATGTACAGAACAGCGGTAGAATACGTAAGACGCTGTAAAACCTGTCAACTCACAAAGGTAGAGCAAACACTTCCGCCTGGGTTGATGGGCCGGCGCCGTGTGGACATGCCCTGGACAGTGATAGCCGCCGATATAATGGGTCCGTTTCCGCGCAGCAGATCCGGTCATGCGTACCTCCTGGTAATACAGGATTTATTCACTAAGTGGATAGAGTGCGCCCCGCTCCGACGTGCGACCGGTCCAAAAATTGCCGAAGCCCTCGAAGAATTAATTTTCTCGCGTTGGGGAACCCCAGACGTTCTGCTAACGGACAATGGCACCGAGTTCGCGAATAACTGTTTGAGGGAACTAGCCGACGAATACGGTATCCGGCTAAGTACCACCCCCCCCCGTACCACCCACAAGCTAACCCGGTTGAACGCGTGAATCGTATCCTAAAAACGATGATGGTTGCCTATATAGAGAGAGACCACCGAGATTGGGACCTGAATCTACCGAAATTTCGCTTCGCGTATAATACCGCCTACCACTCGGTGTTACAGACCTCTCCCGCGTTTCTCAATTTCGGGCAAGAGCCTCGACCGGCGAAATGCTTAAGGGCCGCGGTAGAGCCCGATATCGACCTCGAGGTTACTGCCAATGATAACTGGAAAACGAGAGAGTGACTCAGCTACCAACGCTGAGACACTGGATCTTGGAGAACCTCGAGGACGCGTATAAAAAGCAGGCCCACCATTACAATTTGCGAAGGAGAAACAGGGAGTATAGCGTGGGGGATAGGGTAATGAAACGCCAACGCGTGTTGTCATCGGCGGCGGACCACGTGGCAGCGAAACTGGCCCCAAAGTTCATGGGACCAGTTATAATTTCACGTAAATTGTCCCCGGGGGTTTACCGCCTAGTCACGGAGGAAGGAGGTGATCTCGGCAAGGCCCATATATCGGACCTAAAACCATACTTCCCAACCCAACAATAAAGGAAAATAAAGAACCCACGATAAAATTGTGTTACGCTCACCTCCGAACAGAAAATGAACGCCGAGGAGTGGGCCGAATTGGAGGCCATGATAAGACGGCTTCGCCCCGTTCAGCTAGAGCCGAAGAAGGAGGAAGGGCCGAACGTCGATCCCGACCCCCCGGGAAAGACGTATACAACAACGGCCACGATAAGGTTGGGGGCAACCAGCCACGGGTGCTGCCTGGGGAAACAAGGCGTAAGCAGCCGCGCCGAACCACAGACGAAGCCGGGACCCACGTCAATGCCGAAAAGCGGAACGACCGGTCAACAAGTCGGGAGGACAACACAGGAGCACACGGCCAAGGTTTGCGAAAAAACCAAGGAAGTATGGTAGGGCACCAATTTAGAGAATGGGTGCTGGCGATGCTTGAGGACGGGACACTCCCACACAGACTGCCGGGCGCCGCAAAAATGGAAATTTTGCTTCCGGTGTGTCGGCCCAAATTATACAGTGCAAACATGCCCACAATGTTGGCAGTCATGGAGGTCCGGGGGCCCGCGTAAGCCTCGCGGGGGTAAAAAGTAGTTGCCACAAACAATGTAAAACTGCCGCCCAGATAGGGGCATGAATAAAAGTGGTTCAAAAGCACGAAGTACTCTTTACTCCACCCCTATCCCCTCCGTTCATCCGGGCCATGCGAGGCCATCATTCGCGCTTACCCCGTTTCTCCACTAGGTGTCGCGTCAACAGCTCTCGCCATAGGAAAAAGGAAGCGGAAATGAAGAAGGATAGGTAATACCGATGCTCGTCTGGGTTTACTGGTGTTGGTTTCGAGTTTGTCTCAACCATGAGGAATGGTTTGCCCAGGGAACGTCCGAGGTAGAGCGATCGCCACCGAGCTCGCGAATAGCCTGATTGGTAACTGCCACCGGTGTGCCCCGGTCTCTTCCGGGGGGGAGGAGTTGTGACGTGGCAGATTCTGCCAGCGTCATTCCGAACCCTAACCGAAGGACCGGGTCAACCTCGGCCGATATTTTAACGAAAACGACCGTCACGATCGCTCTCCCTGGACGTCCGAGGTCCAGCGGAACAAATTTATCGCGTTCAAATGTCGCGCCGCCGGGCGCGACACGAAGTTTCAGGAATAGTCGGAGTCCATGAGGAACTCGGCACCTATCTCCTACCGCTGATTGGCGCCAAGTCTTCAGGAAAGATGCTCGGAGCACCTATCGCAGCACGTCATTCGCGAACTAGACGGTTGGATCAGGATCGAGCCCGGAATTATCAACCGGAGAGGCCAACGAGGATATCGAAAAGACGAGTCGTTCAACTGCCCAACCTCGTCGACTCTCGTCCAGGAATTGCGCGAAGAACAATTCTGGAATGGCTCGGACCCATGCCGACAGCCTTCGCAGCTCTCCCGGTGGCCCCGTCAAATTTGCGATTTCTATGGGAAATCAGCAAATTACCGGAGGCCCGGGACCATAGACGCATATTTCGTCCTTGCCGCGAGGATCCACGCGATAGGCCCGAGCGTCGCCTAGGAGGAGATAGTATAGGAAGTAGGGGGACGCCTCGCTTCCGCGTTCCCGAGCCAAACCGAATTGGGTTACTGGGTCGTAGGACTGCGCTGAAATAAGTCGTTGCTATACCCGCGAAAAACGAGTACAAAGTCTGATAGTGCCGATCTGGACGAGGTCCGACTATTTGGTGAGTGCCGATCAGGCTTTATTTAGGGGTTTCGGGACTGTAATTAATTCGTGTTGGCTCGGGGCGTTTTTGCGAAATTCCGGACTTCGTGTTGCATACCGCGTGTCCGCCGGCGTATCCGACGACCAGGAGTCGCTGTCCCGAGAGGAACGCGAGGCCGCGGAGTCGTTACGTCCGCGATTGTCCGCGAAACGGAAAATTCGGGGCGTACGATTTTTGGCGTATCATAAAGAACTTTCTCGAGACGTTCCACGGTGGGACGACGTGACGTGCCGATTTCGTTCTTCTCGCGACTTTGCCGTAGCCCTCGCCCAGTCGAATCAGAATCCGCGTCGAACATCGGAGCTCGGCGGAATTCGTGCCATAAAGGCTTGTAACCTCACGCGAAGTCCTGTGACCGCCGGGCTCAACGCGAAAGGTAGGATTTACGCGCGATCGACCGACCAACCGTCGAAAGATACCGTGATCGCGCCGGCAACTCTCCATTGCCGCCGGTGAACACCAGCGGCCTGTATATCGCCGAGTCTAAATAAACGACTGTTGTTGCCGAAATCTCATCCTGATTATTCTCCCTTCGAGAAACGTTCCCGTCGCGGAGAATGCCCCGTCCTTCCTCCTCACGTGGAACCCTGACCATCGTTCGCGGCTATTCCAGGTTATCGCGCAATCCCCGCGGAATCGAGATCGCTTAGAAGAATCCGCGTCAAAGTGAGAGTTTTGTGCGACACCTTATAGTGTCTGGCGCCCGAATTCAATATCGCTCACCTCTTAGTGTATTTCGACTCGAATTCGCGGAGGATTGTTTGTCCCGGGAGGACCACGTGTCGCGCGACCGAGCTGGGCCCGGTCTCCGCGCCATAATTTCCCGTGATCGCTTCTCTTTCGGCTCCGAAAAGAGAAACGACGTGACAGGGTATTGGTTCTGGTGTATGTCTAATTCTTATTGACTATACTTACAACCTGTGGTAACACGTCGGGAGACGTGACACATACATTACAGATACGATTAAATAAACAAAAATTAATGTCCTAACAATCATTGACAACTATTGACAAGAAGGTAACACCCTCCGATTTCGCTGATTTTTTAATATGTTGTCCAGGTCATCACTCTGAATAATGCTGTAAACGTTTTACTCGCCCTAGTTGTTTATAAAAAAGATTCAGATTATGAAGATAAGTAATGCAATTGCACCTGTGACTGTACATAATGTAATTGTAATTGAATATAATTTAAAGGAAAAAGTTACTTTTCTTTATATCTATAATTTCTATTATATTTATAAATTAATACACTCCTCAAAAAAATTAAGGGATCACTTGTGCGAACCTGAAAAATTGCTACAACTTTACATAATCATAACTCCGGCCAAAATTGTTGTATCGATATCGTTAAACAATGATTTCGAAGCGTGAAACCTCTAGTTTCAGTTTCTCTGTTTTAAATGATTGTTATGTTGTTTTTTTTCAAAGTTATAGCGAGCTAAAGACAACATTGACGGTTAACAAAAATTTTGTACAACTTTGTAACGTCACACGGGGTTAAATAAATTTTTTTGATAAATCTCGTTAACATCGTTTGGAAGAGCTGTCTTTCCTGTGTAAAATGTGTGTTTGTTGATTAGTGTGCGATTTTTTTTATTCAAGTTATTTAACATTGAAGTAAATGTTGGCCTTTTGACTTTAACTGGCTCCAGATAGTGCAAAAATTGTCGTAGAATCTTGTGCAAAAAAGCAATATTAAGAGCGTTTCTTTCTCTTCAAGGTACTTGTTTTGTTTTTTCAATTTCATTAAGATTTCGATATACCAGGTGTTTGTGAAAATATGCTTAAAATATGCATAATTTCCATTTTTTCTTCAACTCGCTATATCTCGGCGAGAAATTATCGCAATACCATAAACGACCTACCACATTAAAGCAGAGATTCTACCGATTCGATTGAGTACCCCATGAACCTGCTGCGACTATGTTTTCCCTGTGGCAGGAGTGTTTGAAGTTAGGAGTCCAGTTTTGCTTGGGGAGAGAACAAGGCCAATATTAAGCAGATTTTTACTGATAACATTAATAGCTTTTTCTAGAATTGATTTTGCTCTTATAAGGGAAGAGAATTTAATATAAATGGTAATATCATCTGCAAATAAAGAAATATTTACTGATTTAGGTACTCTGTCAGTTATTTGTAAAGTGTAAAGTGAAAATAGGATTGGGCTAAGTACTCCACCCTGAGGAACACCTTTATGGACCAGTCTAAGCGTCTCATATGAATGTTCTGTAAATATCGTTCTTTCTCGCAAAAGGAAGTTAATGAATTTAATTGCGTTTGCTGAACAACCCAAGGACACAAGTTTACGTAACATAATGTCAAATTAACGTTCTCGAATGCACCCTCTACATCCAAAAAGGCTGCTAGGATTTCTTTTTGTTCTATAAAGGATTCTTGTACTTTAAGGGTTAAGCTGGTCAAGTTGTCCATGCATGAATTACCCTTTCGAAAACCATGTTGACTGGTTGGGAACCAATTTTCTATCTTCGTCCAATATTGTAAACTATTTCTTACCAGTGTTTCAAATAGTTTGCTAGTGCATGATGAAAGGGATATGGGACGTAAGTTTATACCGTCGGATTTTTTAACGTAATGAATGTATGAGTATTTCCAGCTTGTAGGAAATTCATTACTGCGAAACATAAGATTGAAGATGTCCAATAATAGTAATTTAAATTTTGAAGGAAGTCTTTGCAAAATTTCAAAATCTATACCATCCATACCATGAGCTGATCTGATTTTTTTAATCATGAGCTATATTAAATTCTACAAAATTAAAGGTGGAGTCGCAAAATTCATTCGGCGAGCAATCTGGAAATCCTAGAGGGTCGGTTGGGACCCATGTAGGACTAATTTTATTTGGGGACTTGAGGGATATGGGGTCCTCCAATGGTGACTCGGATCCATTGGAGGGTATGACTGCAGTGGCGGTGGTCCATATCCTAAAATCCTCTCACCCCACCTCCTCGTGGTGGTCCCTGGGTCACGCTACGGCGTGTGCTAACGGGGTGAGGGGTTGCATCGGTCTCACCGGTGTATCCTAGTGTATCTGGAAGCAAGATGTCTGTCAGGGGCCCCATACCGTAATCCGTACAGGACCGGAGCGGGGGGCTTGCCGTAACTGGCCGGTGCCGCGAGGATGACAACCTCTATAAAAAATCCCTACCCCAAGTTGTCGCTCGTGGCGAGGGGGACTCCCCCGGATTAGACGCCGGGGGAGGGCCGGTGGGAGCATGCGGTCGATAACGAGCACCCTCTGGGGTACCTGCCCGAACCCCTGAGTATCAAGGGCTTCCCTCTCCGACCCTACGAGGGACGTTAAGAGTAAGGCGGCTCTGCCCGGGGTGACCTCTTTTCCGACCACGCTCGTGGAAACATTTATGAACTCTACAATTAAAACTTCTGGGTTAACGGGGGGAAGGGCGCGAAGGGGCGCGTCGTGGGGGAGGGGTCGGCTGGGCCGACGGGGGTGGGAGGCGCTGGGGCTGCGCCGGGGGTTTCCGTCCCCTGTGGTGGTGCCGATGCTTCGGCGGCTGGAGTCTCGGGCAACCGAGGCAACAGTCGCGGAGGAGGGAGCCGGGTGACGGGGGCTGTTCCAAGGGTTCGCCTGAACGGGATCCTGTTGCCCGGAGCGGGGGTTTTGGGAGGTGGGAGTGCTGTGGGGGATGGCGGTGCGGGGACGTGGATTCCCTGCCATCCGTTTCTCCCGCGTCCCGCTGCACCTCCCCGACCGTCGAGGGCACGGCCGCCGTTTCGGTGACTAGCTCTCGAAAACGTCGGGGGGCCGCTGGGGTGGAAGAGGGGGAGGGAACGTGTCAAGCGCCCTTCGGTGGACCCGACCCCTCAAGTGTCCGAAATGGCCCTGGCCATTAGGCCGCTCGGGACGGGACGCATTGTCCAGGATTTCCCGCCTCCGAGGAAGGATGGCCAGAGGCCTCCCCCCCCGAAGAAAGGGGAAAAGAAGGGTGGCCCCGCCAAGGTCAGGGTGGTGGCACCCCCCCCCCCCGCACGGCGGCGGTCACGTTGACCGCCCCAGAGGGGTGCAAGACCTCCCTGGCCGAGGCCATGTCGCGGGCGAGGAGGGCCATCAACCTGGCCGACCTCGGTATAACGGAGGTACGGCCCTAGAGGGCGATGACCGGGGATCTTATTTTAGAGATCCCCGGTCAGGAGGATTGCCGCCAAGGCCTACAAATTGGCGGAAAGGATGGCGGACACCCTCCGGGAAACGGGGGTGAAGGTCGCCAGGCCCGTGAAGACGGCAGAGTTTCGTCTGAGAGGCCTGGACGACTCTGTCACCCCCGAGGAGGTGACGGCGGCTGTCGCCGAATTTGGAAAGTGCCCACCCGAGCAAATCAAGGTTGGAGCTATTAAGCCCCAACCTGCCGGGTTAGGCACGATATGGGTGCAGTGCCCCGCGGAGGCTATGATGGAGGTGGACCCCGTGCCACCTCCGGCTGGAGAGTCGCCAGCGGAGCCGGGAGCATCAAAGGCCGACAATGCCTCATAAGCTCCCGGTGACGCTTATCAACCTAAACCACTGCTGCCGGGCCCAGGACCTGCTCATCCAGGGCCTGGCGGAGTGGAGGGTTGCGCTGGCGGTCGTCACGGAGCCGTATAGGGTCCCCGACCCCCCCCCCTTTGGGTGAGGGACCAGGATGGCTCCGTGGCGATCTGGCACAACATGTGCCGTGGTTACCCGGCATGTGGTTACCCTGTCATTTGAAATGCCTTCAATATAAGGGATGACAACTGTATTGCTCCAATTTATCGGACTTTATTGTCTTTGATTAATTCTTGCAGACGCAATACTGAAATGTTCTATTCTTGAAGATGGTCTAAACTGAGACCGAAACGTTGAAATAAATTTAATGTAATATTTTTGCAAACTTGCTTGTTGTCTAATTGATCGAACCAGTGCGCCGATAACATTAAATTTAGTTATGAACAATTGACGATCGAGATACAGAGAACTGTTGCGTAGGAGATCATATTGAAAAAAATTGTACTTGGAAGAAAGAGAGAGACATTCATAATCAGCCAAAAGAAAGTCACCATAGCCCTTTTCTAGGTGATTGTATCGGAACGGGATGCAAGCCGCTCGATACTCAACGAGAAGGTGCCGGAATCACACAGCGCTGTGTGCGAAGTTGAAGGATAAAATAGCAGTTACACGGAACACTTAAATTATAACAACAATAAGTGGACTGTATTTTGAATATGTATGAAACCGTACAATTAAACTCGCTTAAACCTTTAAGTATAGAATTTTGCTTTAATATGCGATTACGTCGACGACGCGAATTACTCGAACGAGCGAAAGAAGAACGGAGAGATTACGAAAACGGATTTAAGCGATCGATTGTGAGAAACGGAATGAGATCAGTATTCTCGGAAACAGCGCGATTCCGAATTCTAGGAAACCGCTGATAGGCCGATTGAGGATCACGCGATAATCCAGGAACGCGGATTCGGTGCGTCACGGATCATGCGACGACACAGGATCGCGGATTGGGGAACGATCGAGAGATCGCGAGAAGGGCGACGGGGGGAAACGAAGACTCGTTTCGCGAGGGACCCGCGTTCGGTGGATGACGTCACGACGGAGCGAGGGGAGCGCGAAACAAACACCTCGCCGTAGTGAGCGAATCGCGAACAGTGATCATGAAAGGAGATCCAGTCGGTACGTCTCGATTTTATTTTGAAAGATTTTTTTAACTTCCCGATTCATAGGGAAGTTACTGTAATTACCCCGAAAATTGAAAATCGATTTTTTAGCAGATCTTCACGTTTCATGGTTATTGAAGTCATTTTAGACTATTTTTATCAAATTGTTAGTATGTATGTGTGTGTGTGTGTGTGTGTGTGTGCGTGCGCGCGGGTATGGCCGTTTTTATGCTATCAAATTTTTCGTTAACGTTTTCTGAAAAAGTAACAATGCGATCAGAATGATGAATGATGTGTTACGTATGTGGCTGCGACCGTTGCTAACCTTTGGCCCTTCTGGAGCTGCACATCGAAATAAAGAGTCTATTCAGAACAGGGCAATCATTCAGATTAGGGCACTCATTAGGATTTTGGGGCACTTAGAGACGATACATCAATCTGCATCGTTTCTGGGAACCCTGTTTTATCAATAGTCCCCACTCTTGTCTAGGCCGATATTGGGGACTATATAAGGGCACTGAATCCCTTCATATTCGGGCTTTCATCTCAAGAGTTTTATACTGTACGCGTCGAGTCACGTCGCGATTACTGTCGAGCAAGATCGGGTATTAGTTCTCTTTCGAGCAAAACTATTATATCTCTTCCGGTACGAATCCCAAAAACGGGATTCTATAGTAGATAGCCCCCGCATCCCTCGTTGCGTAAACAGAGAGGATAGTCCGCGACACCGCGACAAGTTACACTATAAACATTTGTATTCCTTTCGATTCAATATTATATTATCGTGTATTAAACTTAAACCTAGAGTCAAGTTTAATCATAACCTTTCCTATTCGATCCCCAGTCGCTAGCATCCTACGACGATACACCTTTGCCGCTCAAGGTGTATCTAACAATTTCAAATAAGTTACGAACCGGCGGAACCACGACCCTATCCTAACCGACAGTGACACATACGGACGACCCGGTGGTGAAAGAAACATCGATGGGTTCCGGAGTGTACCAGTAAAACGGTAGTTTCACTGCATCCAATTCTTCCACACACACGGACGACCCGGTGATGAAAGAAACATCGGTGGGTCCGGAGTGTACACCTTTATACGGACGACCCGGTGGTGAAAGAAACATCGGTGGGTTCTCCTTTGTTCCGCACACACGGACGACCCGGTGGTGAAAGAAACATCGGTGGGTTCGGAGTGCACTATTCCTACTTATACCAAAACTCTTAAATTCCCAAACAATCCTCGGTTTCCGCACGCTGCCAAACCTCGGCTCGTAACAAACTGGTAACATCGGTGGGATGCTAGCATAATCCTGGTTATTCGAATTGGGAAGCGAATTGCCCGCGATTCAAAACAACCGACGAGGCGCCTGAGGGACCGTCATCATATAGTCGGAGAATCGCGAAGAAATTAGGGGTTAAATCACTTATGCGCAGCGCGCTTTGATTACCCATGTTAAATTTTCCTTCAGAGAAGATTTTCACGATAGAGCATCAGTACTCAAAGCAATATAGAAATTGCTCTGTTCTCATTCGTTAACATTGCATCTAGATGCAATTGATAATTAGAATTTCAAGATTCTAAGGAAGTTCACGGTTTTAAATTTTAGTCCGAGCTAGGGATTAATTATGGCAGACGAAATAGCCAACCTAACTGCCTCCATGGCTAAATCCATGATTTTAATAAATGATCAGACTAGCGTACAATATGCAGCTGATTCAGTACCCTTATTTGATGGGGAAAACCCGAAACTCTCTGTTTTCGCGCAACGGGTCGAAGACGGGTTAACGTTGACACCGCCTGGTATGGAAGATAGATACCTCGCGATAGTGCTAACGAAGCTTACCGGGCCCGCGAGAATCAGTGTTCGGGGTAAGACGTTCGTTAACGTAGCGGATCTCTTAAAACATTTGAAAAAACGATACGCTCCGGGTCGGAATCTAGGGTATTTCCGGGGTGAAATCGCTCGCTTAAGAATTCGCGACGACGAATCGCTTAGAAAATACATCGATCGTGTTAGTCATCTCGCGGACTGCACTCGTACGGCAATATATGATCGATACGGAAATAACGCGCAACAAATTTCCACCGAGATGGAAAGCGACTTGTTGGAAAACTTCCTCGAGGGATTGCCGGACCAAATCGGATGGAGGCTCGCTAATCTGAGGGAGAAACAGGAAAGTCTTGAAGACGCGTTCGAAGCTGTATTGCAAATAGAGCGTCGGCTCAGGAATCGCTGTGAAATTAGGGAGGCCCGATCATCGAGATGGGCCGAAGGAGAAGAATTTTTAGACGAACGACAAAGACGTGAATGGGACCATGGTCAACGACCTCGGTACCCCCAATCACCATCTCCTTGGCGTTATCGGGACTATTACTCCGGAGATAAGGAGACATCCGAGTCAAAAACGGGGTACGAAGAAGGTCCAAGGCACGCGACAGCTATGCTTCTGCATAGGATTGACTCGCACTCCCCTAGCCGTTCCTATGAATCGGCAGAGGAGGAATGCCATAACACCCACAAAACCGACGAGGGACTACATACCTACTGTTGAAACTGTGGTGTCAAAGGTCATGATGGGAAGAGATGCTGGGAAAAGGGTAAGCCGCCAAATAAACCCAGATCTCGAAATTCTCCTGCCAGATGTACAGAGGATTCAGATTTCCATTACGCTCATCGTACGGACGCGGACGATTCGATAAGCGTATCAAAAGAATATCGCCAGGGAAAAATTAGTTTCGGGGAAGGAAAGAAACTACTCAAGGAGGCTCCGACGCCCAGAATCAGAGTCAAAGTTCCCGAATTGAAAATCGGAGAGGGGGAATTCCTCGTAGACGTAGGAGCGTCTGTTAACCTCGTGGACCTGGAATTTTTGGGAGATAAGGCTGACATTATCTCCCGTGAAGAAATTGATATACAGGGCCTTGCATTATCTTCCATTCGAACAATGGGCACCACCAAACTACATATCAATGGGATTCCAGCTCTATTTTACGTCGTTAAAAATTGTAAGATACCAACAAATGGTATTCTGGGAAGCGCTTTCTTATTACAAGAAAACGCGGAAATCTCTTTCGAACATAAAGCGCTAATAATTCGCGCTCAGCCGTTTAAATCTATACCATTCATCAACTTTTCGGATACGGAGGATGGACGCAGAGATTCGTGGACAAGATACCAAAGTCCTAGAAGAATACCACAGCAAATAGCTAATACAGATTACCCACCGCATCAAGAAATACCGAAAACCGTCTATACCATCAGGACCACAGTACGTAATCGCAATGGGACCTGTCAAGTATTGTCACAGAGAGTACGGCCGGATTCCAAAAAACAACAAGCCGTAAAAAATTTTTCAGCACCGGGAAATCAGAAGGAGTTACAACAATTTTTGGCACTAACGGAGTGTTACAGACGTTTCGTACCTAATTATTCGCTTAAGGCAATGCCTTTAACGCAGCTTTTGGGAAAAGGAATAATATTCAAATGGACAGAAGAACAGCGGCACAGTTTCGAACAACTACAAGACGAAATCTGCAGAGCCCCAACCCTCCAATACCCGGATTTTAAACGCAGTTTCATCATTACACCCAGTGCTTCTGATTTTACAGTAGGGGCAGTACTGAGCCAAGGTGAAATAGGCAAGGACTTACAAATTGCTCACGCATCCCGTTGTCTAAATCGGAATGAAAGGAACTACTCGACCACAGAAAAGGAATGTCTCGCAATAATATATGCGATTCAACACTTCAGATCATACATACACGACAACAAATTCATCTTAGTTACGAATCGTCAACCTTTGCTTTGGCTGCACTCCGTTAAAAATCCCATTTCACGTCTGTTAAAATGGAAATTGAAGCTTTTAGAATGCAAATACGACGTGCTACACAAATCCGAAAAATCTCACAAGAGTGCCGCCGTAATACCAAGAAATATGCCATTATCTCGTCCAGTCGTTACATCGGAAGGGAAGACAGATGCGTCAACTAATATGATAGGACAACGCGTCACAATATTACGCAGGAATCATACAGAAGAACACAAAGATTCGGATTCCCGTCAGACTCTGGTTCAACAACAGCGAAGAAGTAAACCCTCGACCGAGAAGTTATCAATGCCCAGGCTGAGGAGAGATATGCAACAACCTTGTACATCATGGGGATGCAAAAATCCAGATTGGGGAGGATCTTCATGCTTAAGAACTGTCCCTGTTGAGGAAGTCAACGGGAAGATCTCTGGATGGCAAAATCCAGAACAAGGAAATGGGAGAGCATCCTGCGTGCGAGCCATGCCGAACAAACGCACCTTGGCGTAATTTGGGTGCTCTGGGAGAGAAGGAGAGGACGAAGCAGTGACGACGAGGGCGGCCAAGGACAACACTCACCATCACCATTAATTTAAGTACCCCACACTACACTTTACACTACGCACACATCGCAATAGGCTATCTCCTTGCACACTTTTGATTTTTTTTTCCTTAAATTACGGTTCATACATTTCGATGCGCATTGCTCCAGCGGGGTAAAAGCATCGCACATTGTGCGATGTTTCATCTAAGGGGGGAGGTGTTACGTATGTGGCAGCGACCGTTGCTAACCTTTGGCCCTTCTGGAGCTGCACATCGAAATAAAGAGTCTATTCAGAACAGGGCAATCATTCAGATTAGGGCACTCATTAGGATTTTGGGGCACTTAGAGACGATACATCAATCTGCATCGTTTCTGGGAACCCTGTTTTATCAATAGTCCCCACTCTTGTCTAGGCCGATATTGGGGACTATATAAGGGCACTGAATCCCTTCATATTCGGGCTTTCATCTCAAGAGTTTTATACTGTACGCGTCGAGTCACGTCGCGATTACTGTCGAGCAAGATCGGGTATTAGTTCTCTTTCGAGCAAAACTATTATATCTCTTCCGGTACGAATCCCAAAAACGGGATTCTATAGTAGATAGCCCCCGCATCCCTCGTTGCGTAAACAGAGAGGATAGTCCGCGACACCGCGACAAGTTACACTATAAACATTTGTATTCCTTTCGATTCAATATTATATTATCGTGTATTAAACTTAAACCTAGAGTCAAGTTTAATCATAACCTTTCCTATTCGATCCCCAGTCGCTAGCATCCTACGACGATACACCTTTGCCGCTCAAGGTGTATCTAACAATTTCAAATAAGTTACGAACCGGCGGAACCACGACCCTATCCTAACCGACAGTGACACATACGGACGACCCGGTGGTGAAAGAAACATCGATGGGTTCCGGAGTGTACCAGTAAAACGGTAGTTTCACTGCATCCAATTCTTCCACACACACGGACGACCCGGTGATGAAAGAAACATCGGTGGGTCCGGAGTGTACACCTTTATACGGACGACCCGGTGGTGAAAGAAACATCGGTGGGTTCTCCTTTGTTCCGCACACACGGACGACCCGGTGGTGAAAGAAACATCGGTGGGTTCGGAGTGCACTATTCCTACTTATACCAAAACTCTTAAATTCCCAAACAATCCTCGGTTTCCGCACGCTGCCAAACCTCGGCTCGTAACAGATGCAATCGATGTGCCCCGTCGTAACTGAGAGCTGATTAGATTTTGGTTCATATTGGTCAAGTAGTTTTTTAGATTTTTTAGTTTTTAACTTCCCGATTCATAGGGAAGTTACTGTAATTACCCCGAAAATCGAAAATCGATTTTTTAGCAGATCTTCACGTTTCATGGTTATTGAAGTCATTTTAGACTATTTTTATCAAATTGTTAGTATGTGTGTGTGCGTATGGCCGTTTTTATGTTATCAAATTTTTCGTTAACGTTTTCTGAAAAAGTAACAATGCGATCTGAATGATGAATGATGCAATCGATGTGCCCCGTCGTAACTTAGAGCTGATTAGATTTTGGTCCATATTGGTCAAGTAGTTTTTTAGATTTTTTAGTTTTTTTCGAAAGAAGTTCATTCAAGAATGCAATTTATACGAGAGGATGGAAAGTTTCCACCGAATAAACAAACGTAATTATATATATTTCATTTTTATTTCAAAAAAATTTTTTTTAATTTAAAAAAAGAAATATTTTAATTTTAAAAAAAATTTTTTTTTTAAATTATGTAACTAATGCTAATGTTACCGCTTACAACTAACGAATCGGGAAGTTCTTTGTGTGGCTCGTGGAGAGTCACACACAAAATTAAAAAAAAAACCATTAATAGCTGTATGCCCCACTAGCAATGCGTACTACTAACCCTTTCGCAAGAGCAGTCCTACCCGCGAGCTCGCGAAGCGAGCGAGCAACAACAACCCTACCCGCGAGCTCGCGAAGCGAGCGAGCAATAACAACCCCACCCGCGAGCTCGCGAAGCGAGCGAGCAACAATAACCAGCTAGTTTTAGTTTTTTTCAAAAGAAGTTCCTTCAAGAATGCAATTTATACGAGAGGATGGAAATTTTCCACCGAATAAACAAACGTAATTATATATATTTCATTTTTTTTAATTAAAAAAAAAATTTTTTTTTTAAATTATGCAACTAATGCTAATGTTACCGCTTACAACTAACGAATCGGGAAGTTCTTTGTGTGGCTCGTGGAGAGTCACACACAAAATGAATAAAAAAACCATTAAGAGCTGTATGCCCAACTAGCAATGCGTACCACTAACCCTTTCGCAAGAGCATTCCTACCCGCGAGCTCGCGAAGCGAGCGAGCAACAACAACCCTACTCGCGAGCTCGCGAAGCGAGCGAGCAACAATAACCAGCTAGTTTCATAATTGAACCTGCCAACGTGCACATCAAAAGAGATAGTAAAGTGGTCGGAGCCCCAGGTCTCGTCAAAGACCCTATACTCAATGGCGTCGCAAATGTTCAAAGTGGAAAAAAGTAGATCAATGTTGGATTTGAAGTTAGTGTTCACGTTAATGTGAGTAATAGTGTCATTATTGTGTAAAAACAGGTCTGAGTTTTCAATAGAGTAATAAAATTTCCTCCCGTTGCTGTCCGTGTAATTGCAATTCCAACTTGAGTGATGCGCATTAATGTCGCCCACAAGAATACAGTTGCGATTGCTATCTATGTTATCGATCAGTGTGGATCATTGATCTTGAGTAAGGGAATGACCTGGGGTCCTATACCAAGCGAAAATGTTCATACACGGGAACACATTAGTCACACGGATACCACACAACTCAACTGAATCATCAGGTAATGTTAAATTAGATAATTGTGTAAACGCAATGTTTCTACGTATTAGCATGAGGATACCACCTCCTCTTGAATGTGTCCTGTCCATTCTAAGTGATAAAAAACCCGGGATGGACACTAAGACATTGGGAATTAGCCATGTTGCAACAAAGACTAGAATGTCATAATCTACCACAATAGATCGGATCTCAGGTAATTTAGGACAAAGGCTTCTTGGATTCCAATATAGGTAACGGAAAGAAGAAGGAAAAGTGGTCATGAGCGAGAGATTAGGTGAGAAAGAATTTATAGAGAGAAGTCTTATTGTTCCTCAAAGGCACTAGAGTCTTCACTATTTGTTTCTGAATTTGGTGGGAGTAGATAATATATGCCGGTTCTACGATCAGACTTATCATTGTAGGTAGATTCCTACCTTACCGGCACCATTACCTTATAGCGTGAGCTACTTTGCGGGGGGTGGGGGAGGGGAGACCACATTATCTGTACACAGCTGTATGTAGTTTCCTCTTATCTATGACAAGAGTTTTGCGAATATGATCTTCCGAACGTGCTTCGCGAACATGATACATCGAGAAGATAATTTTTTGCGGGGGTTATCTATGACACACAGGTTCTTTCATGGTATGTAGCCCTGGAGGAACACATGCTTTTTTCCAGGAAGACATGACCTTGAACGTATTTTAAACGTCCTTTCTACCCATCGTTTAAGCACACTGTTTATATCGTTCTAAGAGAGATAGTTTTAATTAACAGAGTGGTATAGAGTCCCCCTTATCTTTCCAACGTGACTATCGCGAGCTCGTTTCTGAGCGGTATAGAGTTTCCGCCCTATCTTTTTAGATGTCTCGCGAGCGGAGATTTTTGTTGCATCTATTTCTGGAGAGGGTATGTGTTTAAAAGAATGGATGTTGCCGGCGCCAAGTTCATTTGCATACAGAGTGTTCAGTTTGCGTAAGATTTTAAAGATCCACCATTGTTCCATACGTGACGGTTTTCACGTACAAACTTGTTGTGCGGAAATGAACGTATCGGAGGGAAAAGATGACATGACCGCTCCAACGTTGAAAAATATAGCTTGGCCTCACGTTATAAATTCACACTTGAGCGATCATTTCTCCATCGAGCAGAAATCGTAAGCGATCATTTCTCCATCGAGCAGAAGTAGCAAACTCGTTCGAGGGACAGATAGACGTGTTGCCAAGACACAGTCGGGTGAAGAGCGAAATTATGCAAAATTGTTGAAATTCCGTTTTATCGATTCGTTCAAGTTCTTGAACTCGAGTCTGGACAAGCTGTCGTCATACTTGGACAAAAGTAAATTACGCATCGTACGAAGTGAATTTACACATCTTTCCGATGACGATTTCAACCTATTGACCAGAAAAGGAGTTTCTCTATACGACTATCTGACATCGTACGATTAATTAAACGATACATGTTTGCCACCGCGCGAAGCATTTTACAATCAGTTGTACGGCAGCGAGATATTCAACATGGATTACCTTCACGCGAATACGGTTTGGTCGCGTTTTGCTATACAAACGTTAGGGCAGTACAGCGACTTATACTTAAAATTGGATGTGCTGTTGTTGGCGGATGTTTTCGAAAATTTTCGCGATGACTGTCTCGAGAATTACAAGCTCGATCCAGCACATTATTACACGCTCCCCGGTTTCGCGTGGGACGTGATGTTGAAAATGACAACGATTGAATTGGAGTTGTTGACCGACGTTGACATGCTTTTGTTCGTCGAACGAGGAATACGCGGCGGATTGAGCCAGTGTTCACACAGATATGCGCGCGCTAACAATAAATATTTATCCACACACGACTCGAGTAAACCATCCACCTACTTAATGTATTTTGATGTGAATAATCTGTACGGTTGGGCAATGTCGCAACCTCTGCCGCACAGAGACTTTCGATGAGTGGACGTGGACAATTTCGATGTTGAATCCATTCCGATCGATAGCCCCGTAGGATTCATTTTGGAGGTGGATTTAGAGTATCCGCGCGAAATTCACGATGCTCACGCGGATCTTCCGTTTTGTCCAAGTCACGACACAGCGACCGTCTCGAGTACGCAGAAAATGTTGATGGCAACACTTCGCGATAAGGAGCGATACGTTGTATATTACCGATACCTCCAACAAAGTTTGAAGCATAATTTGAAATTGCGGAAAATACATCGAATTCTAGAGTTTCAACAGTCGCGATGGTTGCATGGCTATATTGATTTAAACACGAAATTACGCGCCAACGCCACTAACGATTTTTCCAAGAACCTATTCAAGTTAATGAACAATGCCGTGTTTGGGAAAACGATGGAGAACGTTCGAAATCATGCGAGCGTGATATTACTTTCTCGATGGAGCCGTAGACACGGCGTCGAACGATTGATATCTAGACCAAATTTTCATAGCTGTACGGTGTTCTCCGAGGACTTTGTCGCGATTCAGCTGAAAAAGCTGTTTGTTAAATTTTACAAGCCAATCTACGTAGGCATGTCCATATTGGATATATCAAAATTTCATTTGTACAGCTTTCATTATGAGTACATCCAACCAAACTTCCAACAAAATTGTAAGATTTTGTACACGGACACGGACAGTCTGATATATGAGATCGCATGCGATGACGCGTACGAGGCGCTGCTGAAACGTGATATTCATCGATACAACACCAGTAATTATGCCGCGAACAACGTTTACGGCGTTCCGATCGCGAACAATAAACAGCTAGGATTGATGAAGGATGAGAACGGTGGTAAAATTATGACCGAGTTCGTAGGGCTTCGTTCGAAAATGTATGCGATTCGCGTTCACAGTGATCAGGACACTAAAAAGATCAAAGGAATCAGAACAAACGTTACCGCTCGAGATATAAGTTTCGAAGACTATGTTGAATGCCATCGTAATCATACGGAAAAGAGCGTTAGCGGTAATCGCATAGTGTCCGTACGACATCAGGTGTATTCGATGTCGGAAAGAAATTAGCATTGAGTCCGCATGACGATAAGCGGTATATTTGCAGTAATTTGATCGATACTCTTCCTTGGGAGCATTACAGCATCGATTGAGAAAAACTGCGTCGTCGTTTTATTATCCGTAAAGAAAAAAGGAAGTGATAGAGAGAGATTATCATAGGTCTTTGAAGTCTGTAACTGTCGGGGAGGGGATGCTTCCCCCGTTGCAGATCTTCACTGTAAAAAAGGAAGGGTAGGGAGACATCCTATAAAACATCATATTCCAAGCGTCACGCTTCAGATCGAGACAACCATCGCTAAAAACGTAGACTGCAAAAACATAGACCGCACGATGTATTACAACCGTTATTCGCCAGCTGAATGTAATCGTTCAAACGTTGAGGAGCCACACAAAAAGAGGAGACTAAATAATATGTAAGTAGAAAGATGAAAATAATTATGAAAAAGTAATTTAGAAAAACGTCTAATTTTTTTTAAATCTGTTGCAGGGTTTCTCAACAACAGCCCATTTCACGATCATCGATGATACAGCCGTCAACGTCGTCGTCGTGCGAGGGTTTTTTCAACAACAGTCCCATTTCACGATCATCGATGATACAGCCGTCACCGTCATCGTGCGAGAGTATTCTCAATAACCCCATTTCACAATCATCAATGATGCAACCACCGAGGAGTTTGCACAGCGCACGGGTCTTGAGTCGAAGATACTCCATAGCCGGCAATTATTTTAAATACTTTGAAATTGGTGCGCGCGTTGGCAACGATAATTGCGTGGAACTAGCTATAGGGGATAACCGTGGTAATGAAATTACGTTTTTCCTGGACGCGTGGACAGAGTTATTGCGCACGAAGGAGTGTATTTCCGATTTACTTTTGCCGTCTATGCAGAAACAGAAGCGAAAAATTAGTGATGATTTAGCATTTCAAACAGTTAATATCGATGGTATGAATCTAGTGAAATTATCAAATCAGTTCACAGCTCTGTATATCACGGAAAAAACTATGCGTAACCTGTACAACCTCGAATTCTGCGTGCACAACATGCATTCATGGTTGCTAGATAATGTTCCCACAATTGTCGCTAAATTTACGAATTTCGTTGTTGCGGTGAAGGATAGTGACACGAAGAATATCATGAAAGCGATAGTCGAGAGCGAATCTTTCGATCAAAATTCGCTGATCGATTGTGAACTGCTGGCTTCGTGCGCTGATATCATTGCGACCGAGGCGTTTGCGCAAAAACAGATAGATTAAAAAAAAAATGTGTGTAAAAATTATTGGAGGTCTTTTTGTAACGATATATTATTTTAAAAATAAAAAATTATTTAAGAATATCTCTTTGTATTTTATTTTATTGTAAAATTATTCTTTTACAATTCCTATAGTATCTCGTGTTCGTAAAATCCTCCGGCGATAGGTTTCCCCTCGAGTCGGCCAAGAGATACGTGACAGGATTCGTTCGTTTCACCGCGGTAATCTTGAATATTTCTGTTGACCAGTTTGGCGTGTATCCTTTGTCAAATAGAGTTTTGAACTTGCTGACGCGCACGTGATCATTAACCTTGAATTTGGCAGGACCAGCAATCTTCACGTTGTTGTACACGGTGGACAGAAGGTGTCCGGCATTTTTACGGTTCACGTCGGCGGGTCGCATACGGATGGTACGATGTTTTCGATTATTGTAGTTCTCGGTTAACGTGGGAAGCGCATCGATCCAGCGATATTTTCCGCTCAACGAGAAAAATTTCCACATGCTGTTCTTCAACGTACGATTAAAACGCTCCACGACGGATGCTTTCATAGGGCTAAACGTTGAATAATGGTGGATGTTACGTTTCCTCAGATATTCTTGGAACGTTGCATTGTAGAATTCTTTCCCCATGTCGGTCTGCAAGTTGTTCGGAGCTTTGCCATCCTTCTTCAACGCTGACGCGAAAGCTTTACACGCGTCGCTCGCATTTTTACTCTTCAAAGGAACCGTCCACGCGTATTTGCTAAATACATCGATTATCGTGAGAATATATCGATGCCGGCGATTGTTTCGCGCGTAGTTTTGAACTTCAACGATATCGGCTTGCCAAAGATCATCGAATCCTCGCACGATCACACGTCTACGCGGGTAAAAACGTCTCGCCGGAGCATGCAGCTCTTCCACCACGTTTTCTTTACTCATCTTGTCGCTGTTGTCTCGCTCTCTCTCAGTCATTGAAACTCCAGCGCTCTCGCTCCTCAATACGTCGTATCTGCGCGTATACTTTATCACGTTTCACATATATGCAGTTCCTCTAAAAATCTTCAAATTTCTCAGTTATATTTCCCGAACGCCTTGTATCGTAGTCAGTATTTCAGACTTTGTCGTTTCTTTATCAGTTTTCAGGTCTTCATTCTGTTTAGCTAATATTTCAGACTTTATCGTCACTTTAGCGGTTTTCAGTTCTTTGACCAGTGTTTTCATGATCTCGAACTCGAGCTTCGCGTTAAGCGTGTCCACGTATAGTTTGGTCGCAGTGTGATCGTTTGCCTCAGGATTCGCCACGTGTCCGATCCTCATACCTTTTGCATCGTACAATTTAGCGTCATCGTTCAAACATATAACGTTATCGCGCACATAACTTTTCAAAACGTCAGGATAGATCGCTTTTGTCCGCTTCGCGAAGTACTCTACCAAATTTGTCGATAGACATTTTTTTCGCTCAAGTTAGTCTTCTTCTTCTTCTTCTTCGATTATCGCCAACTCGTATCGCTTGCACAAACGTTTTACCTGCTCTTCGACCCACAGTATTCGTTGAAATACCTCATCCAGTTTTATCCATAGACTTTGAAACCTCAAGTTCCAGCTTTCACCGTCGTCGTCTTCTCCCGAGGATATCGTTTGATTCGTTTCGCAACAATAAAGACGAACGTGCATTTTATCGAGCCGTAACAATTTCATCGATCGACATTTCATTCGTCACTAACTCAACGAACCCACGCGCTTTAATTTATAATTATACCGGCTTCGCGAAGTTCTTCGATTATCGACATTATTTCGTTGTCATGGTTGGAATGGCGTTCCTTCCCTACCGGCGTTCTTCGAAGCGGTTAACAATTTCAGACGTTCGACGAGTTCGTTTGGATCATCCCAATGCACGTAATCGATCGGATTGTTGGTCACGCGCATAGAAGTTAGAAGTTCAATCCCCTTCCCACCTCGCGATGAAAACAACGGTCCTATAATTCTCCTATACTTGAATCCTTTGTTTCCCATTATCTGATTTCCGCGTCGATGTGCATTCGTAATAGTGAGAATTCTTTTGTACGCGTTCTTATCATCCTCGGTGTACAACCAATCGTCGGGTATTCTTTTGACTATCAATTCGTAAAGACCGTGAGTCCCCTTGTACCGTACCCCGTTAATGATGATATCGTCGTTGCCGTCCACCGCGAACGTTGAATTTTCCATCATCATCTTATCATCTTTCAAACATACTCCGTACACGTTGTCAGAATTTTTCGTCGGCCCGGTAAAAAATTTTTCTAAATATTCGCGCGCCAAAGGTCCAAGATTCTCGGATAGATGTTGATTTTCCTCTGGATGAGTTTCCGGATTTTCAAAAATATTACGCATTGAAGACTCCAAAGATACCGTGCGCAGTGATTCGAAGGTATCTTGTTGTGGTACCGTAGTCGTTGATTAGATTTCGTCATCCTCGTAGTCGTCATCATCATCATCATCGAGATATATTTTTTTCGAGGCGTGCGTTACATCAGCTTCGTCGTTCTTTTCCCCATTCTTCTTTATTCTTCTTCTTTTTTTCATAGAGGATGATGGCGTTCCCCTAATATCTGAGAATCTTTTTTTTTCGTAGGGAGGACGACGATGGTGTTTCCGTAATATCTGAGAACGCTTTGTCGTTCGGTTTGACAGTAGTCGTATTTTAAACTATCTGTTTCAACGGTTCAACGATCGGTTGTAAAGTCGTTCGCAAATTCGTCTCGGCCGTCATTTTCCCAACTTTCAACGCTAAATACTTTTTAAGTATGGTATCGCCGGTCTTCGCTATTTCGTTCACAATCGAAGCTCGCAGCTTCTCCTTCTTTTCCTTTTTGATTGACATATTGGTTGCGCAAGAGAGAGATTTTTACAACCACGATACAGCACCGACGACTCTTATCGAGCAACTGTATTCGCTACAGTACGACAAACTCGTTAAATCCACGTCTGTAACGACCGCGATTCGCAGGGCTGTCTTTATCGATTACGAGAAATCCATACTTCGTTCGCCAACAATTCGCGCATAACGTGCTAAACGTCTCGAACGACATATCGGTATTTACATGATCCTGATGAACATGACGTAAATTCATGGTACCCTGTTTGAACAGAATCAACAGATTGGCATTGTCACGAATTAAGTGTTTAGGTATCCTCGCATACGACTGACCCAGGTAGAAGCAATCGATGTGCGAATGTCTACCCATCGCGAAATACTCTCTCATGATATCCTGCTCGTCGCACGCCACGTCGTCGAAGATGAATATCGAATCGGGTCGTGCATCTGCGGGAGAAATTACGTCGGCGTTGTGCGCGAACGCGAAGTATCCCACGTCCTTCCCCACGGATGAGAACAGTTTGCTCAAGTATCGATATTTTGGCTGACTCAGCGATTTTGAGTACACGTAGACATTGGCGAATCGTAGCCCGTTCGCGCTCTCCAGCAGGCTAACCATAACGTTCGTTTTACCACATCCTGACAGACCGCTTATGACGCATCGTATATTGCCCGGTAACAATGATCCATGTTTCCGCATCGTCTCGTCGCAATCGTCGAACGCGCGACACGTTGGAACACGAATATCCAAAGATTGTCTCACAAAACGCATGTTCTGATTGATTCGATGAGGGGGTGGGTGGGTAGTATTTATACGGCAGCTCGAACACCATTAGTATCAGTCACCCTAAAGGGTTCGCTTCTTTTAAAGATAGAGAGCGCAGAAAAATTAAAAAAAAGAGAACAGAAAAATATAGCTCATGCGTGTGAATCATCGTTCAAAACGGTGCCTCGGTTCGCATGCGGGTAAGGGATTCTTAAACAGAGCTATAAACGCGTTGCTGTTCGAATTACATATACCCGGTTATCAATTCTGCGGTCCTGCTACGAAACTGACCGCTCGATTAGCTCGTGGGGATCGAGGAATCAATCCGTTGGATGCAGCCTGTCGCGAACACGATATAGCGTAGTCACGATACAAGGATCTTGGAAATCGTCACGCAGCCGACAGTGTTTTGGCAGATCGAGCGCTGCATCGAGTAACGTCTGGGGACGCAACGTTGGGGGAGAAGGTGTCTGCGGCCGCAGTGTTGGCAGCCATGAAAGCTAAAACGAAATTGGGCATGGTTCTGACAAAGAAAAACGGTGAAAAGAGAAAAAAACAACGAATTCTCCCGATCGCCAAACGCGGTGGTTTTCTGCCGCTGCTGCTGCCTGCTTTGTCGGCTATAGGAGCATTGACAGGTGGTGCCGCAGGAGTAGTCAAAGCCATAAACGCTGCGCAACCTGCGAAGAAACAATTACAAGAAGCGGAGCGACACAATCGTGCCATGGAAGGTCGCGGAGTATATCTCACACCGTATAAGCATGGAAAAGGTTTAAAGAGGGGGAAAAAACGAAGAAAGACAACACAACGACAGATATCGAATTGATGACCATCTGTAAAGGATTACCGTTGTAACAGACTTGCAACGAGCAAGACTGTGACTAAGTACACGCGCCGCGAACACCAGCGACCGATACCGAGGATGGCCGAAGATGCCACGAAGCGCGTCGGTTTAAAGGAGTAACTGACACTCCGACCGCTTAACCTTCCCGCACCGAAAACAGTACATTTACCAAAAACCCAAATATACAAAAACTACCCTCAACACCCTACCGCACCACCGCTCCTCACCACCAAGTAAACCATATAAAAGCCCCATTAAAATCCTAAGAAAACACTCTAGTCGAATCACTGGGAAGTGATAGACCACCTGCAGCTCGTCTACTGGGACAGTTACTAGTTGTCGGTATCCTCTCGTTGGGACAACGAACCTCGAGTATCATCTACGGGACATAGGTATACTCTCCGCAAATTCTTACTAGCCCCATCACTCCGCTCTACCGTATCCTTCGCTGTGAGGCGAAACCCTCCCATCGCTGTGAGGCGAAACACTCCCATCGCTGTGAGGCGATACACTCTAGATTCCACTCCGCGCCACCGTACCTTTCGCTGTGAGGCGAAACACTCCCATCGCTGTGAGGCGATACGCTCTAGATCCCACTCCGTTCTACCGTACCTTTCGCTGTGAGGCGAAATACCCCATCGCTGTGAAGCGATACACTCTAGATTCCACTCCGCGCCACCGTACCTTTCGCTGCAAGGCGATACCCTCCTGCCGCTAGAAGACGGCGCGCTCCCAACCGTCACTCCGCTCGACCGTACCACGTTCCTGTCACTGGGAAGTGACACTCTCACAACCAACACTCCGCTACACCGTACCGCCCGCCCATCGCTGTGAGGCGATACACTCTAGCTTCCGCTACACACCACAGTACCTCTCGCTGGAAAGCGATATCTCTCCACAGAGACCCCCAAAAAATCCCTTCGCCGGGACCGCGAACACTCCGCCTTCCCTCTAGAGAACAGCGACGCCGAAACCGCGCATCACTGCACCGCGACCACCGCTCCGTAAATCGCCCCCGTCGCGACACACAGCGAGACTCGTCTAACACGATCCGACGTCTTATTATTTACCGAACGCACCTCGTCAATCACCGTCCCGACCGCTTCCTCACAACGAACCCCGGCTGGACGAGCTATCACGGGGAAGCGCCTACCGGGAAACTAGAACCGTTACATTTTCGTCATGGCCTCCCCAATCAGAATCAACGTAACCGCTTATTATATTATTATTATAATCTCTTACATAGTTTAATGTAATATTACTTGAACCTCTAAGATATCTTAATACATGTTTTAAATTCTGCCAAAGTTCTTTATTATTTTTGTTTTATATTTGTTCGGGATTCAAATCGAGGGGCTTACGAGTCGTTGCGAACCACTGACAAGTGCCACGGTTTCTTCTACACAGTTTTCAAGTCGCGTGACAAACACGGTATTATTGTCTCGTTCGGTATTATTGCCTCGTTCGCAACGGCTTGTCTCGTGACCCGTAAGACACCTCTGTTTGAATCCCGAAAAACAATCGGCTCGGTGCGCGATCGGAGCTAATCGTGTACCTCCGACTTCGTAGAATCGAGCACCGATATAAGGAACCTCGCTCAGCGGAGCGGGACTATTCGCTTCGAAAATCATTGCGCTTTCAATCCTTCACAAGAGTCATTCTTTCGATTAGTCGTTCAACCGAATTCAAGCATCGTCTGGTACTTCAACCATCGAAGTTGTACGCATTTTAAACTAGCTGGTTATTGTTGCTCGCTCGCTTCGCGAGCTTCGCAGGTAGGGGCATTGTAGCTCGCTTTGCGATTTCGCGAGAGGGTTAGTGGTACGGATGTTATTTTGTGTGTGACTCTCCACGAGCCACACAAAGAACTTCCCGATTCGTTAGTTGCAGTATATTATTATCATTATTTAGTGTACGTTTTAAGAAGATTATACGTCCTCAGGGAAGTTCAATAGTTTTCTACTTATCAAAATGTTTTCTGTATGGCGTCGCATTAAACCAACATCGTATGTTCGTTGCTCGCATGCTCCATTAACCATTTTTTTATATTAACTTTCAATTTCATCTCAGTTAATAATTCGTATTGAACTGCTTGTTTTTTTAATGGATTGTAATATAAATGTTTTTGTACTTTCATCGATATTCTTTGAAAATGTATTCTCGGCAGTAGCGATGGATAACTCACTCTTGCATTGGGATAATTTTCGATTATTCTAAGCGGTAACATTAGCATTAGTTGCATAATTAAAAAAGGAAAATAAAAAAAATTTTTTTTAAAGAAATTTGTTTAAATTATAAAAAAAAATATATGTAATTATTATGTTTGTTTCTTCGGTGGAAAATTTCCGTCCTCTCGTATAATTTGCATTGTTGAATGAACTTCTTTCGAAAAAAACTAAAAAACTACTTGACCAATATGGACCAAAATCTAATCAGCTCTAAGTTGCAGCGGGGCACTTCCAATGCATCATTCATTATTCTGAAAACGTTAACGAAAAATTTGATACCATAGAAACGGACATACGCGCACGCACACACACACACACACACACACACACACACATACCGACATTTTGATAAAAATAGTCTAAAATGAATCCAATGACCATGAAACGTGAAGATCTGTTAAAAATTCGATTTTCGATTTTCGGGGTAATTACCATAACTTCCCTATGAATCGGTAAGTTAATAAAGTGACGTGTGAGATTCACATTAAATCTGCTCAGTTTCTGCGAGACGATTTCTCTTCCTCGCGACACGTGTACTTTCCTCACGCGCTCAAATCTGGGCGATTCCGGCACTCCGGCACTCCGGCATTTCCGACCGTCGGTCGACGCCGAACATCTGGTCCTTCGAGCCGGATCGTGAGAAAACGCACGGTCTCACACCCTAAGGAGAGTTTTCTACAATGGCGGAAACAATCGAGGCACAACTGCAGACGAAACGTTGCATTGACCGCGCTCTCATCAACCTGCGGAAGCTGGGAAAGGACAACTGGACCAAAGCGACGCTGCGAACCAGGATCGTCCACCTGCAGGAACAGTGGCGGAAATTCGAGGCTGGCAACGCGCGACTCTGTTCAACCATCTCTCCAGCTGACCAGGCCAAGGTCCACTACTTCGCCGAGGACCTCTTCGAGGAGACGGAGCAGACCTACCTGGAGACTCTGGCCTTCATGACGTCACTGCTCGACGATCTGACAACCAGCGTGCCCGTAAGTCCCAATCCCGATAATAGCAGTGGACAAGCACCTCCGCCGGTGCCAACGGATCAACTTCCCCGCCTAAACCTGCCCGAATTCGATGGCCGGTACGAGGCGTGGGAATCGTTTCGCGACCGATTCACGTCTCTCATAATAAAAAATGCATCGCTTCACGACGTCTCGCGCCTTCATTATCTTATGTCGACCATATCTGGTCCAGCGCTCGAATGTATAAAGAATATTCCCATCACCGAGAATAATTTCGAAATTGCTTGGAAGACCCTAACGACGCGATTTCAAAATCCGCGACGTCTCGTCACCGCGCATTTACAGTCTTTATGCGACATTCCCGCACTCGTTCACGAGTCCACGTCCGACCTACAAGGACTTCGCGATCGCGTTTGCGTCATCACCGCTTCGCTTAAAAATCTAGGGCGGAATCCGGAAGAACTTTGGAACGACATGCTGGTCCATCTAGTATCCCAGAAGCTGGACGCGCGAACGCGAAAAGCCTGGAAGTTAAAAATCAGCGACGACGTCACACCGTCGTCCTTTGACTTGCTATCGAGTTTCGTCGACTCCCGCGTGCGTGGGCTCGAAGAATTTTCGGCGACTGCGTCTACATCCTCCGCCACGCGCCCCGTCGCGACAACTAGACCGGCCGCCTCGACCGGTCCATCCCGCGTGCATGCCGTAACAGCGTCGCAGCCGCCTAAGAGGGTTCCTCCACCCTGTCCGCTATGTCGAGCGTCTCATATGCTAAGCGCTTGTTCGACCTTCACTTCGAAAAATTCACACAAACGGCGCGACCTCGTAAATAAATTCAAGCGATGTTTCAATTGTCTGAGCCACGCGCATACGACTCGGGATTGTAACAGCAAGTACTCTTGTCGCGTGTGTCACCGACGGCATCACTCGCTCCTACACGAAGACGTGACACCATCAGCCCCATCATTCTCGGAGGTAGCCACTCTTTCGTCGGCGGCAATTACCGAAGTAAATGCTCATGCTGCTTCTACCATCGCAGTTCCGAGTTCCGCGATCTTGTTAGCCACCGCACTCGTAAAAATAAGCGTTTCGTCGGGTCGAAGCGTCACCGTCCGAGCCTTAATCGATCAAGGTTCCGAGACTTCTTTCGTCACCGAGGCTATGGTGCATCTGCTGCGAGCAAAACGCATCCGCGTCACCACCTCGATCTCAGCGGTCGGCGGCGTTCACGCTGGAACCGCGTATCACGCCGTGCATCTCCAACTGGCGCACCGCTCGTCCGCGACCCCCGCGACCTACCGACCGTCGCTCTTGTGCTCCCCGCACTTTCAACGTACGCGCCGAAACGTATCCGCGATTCGCGATCTCTAGCGCATCTTGCGGATTTAGCATGGGCCGACCCCGATCCGTCCAGCCGAGCCACAATACACCTCATTTTAGGGGCGGACGTGTACCACGAGATAATTCTCAGCGGCGTGTGCAAAGGCCAACGCGGTCTACCAATCGCGCAAGAAACGATATTCGGATGGATCATCTCCGGACCCATCACGTGCGACTCCCAAGAGTCGACTATCAACCGCGCGGCCCGTGTTCCTCTCCGCGAACTCTCGAAGGTCTCAATGCATCATTGCATTCAAGACGATTCTCTCGAACACGACCTCAAACGATTCTGGGAGCTCGAAGAGGTTCCCAGTCGTTCTCTCCTCACCCCGGAGGAAGAACAGTGTGAGTCGCATTTCCGCGCGAACACAACCCGCACGGCCGACGGCCGGTACGTAATCCGTCTGCCGTTCCGCGCCGGTCCTCCAATAAACATTGGACAATCGCGCCCATTAACGGAACAAATTCATCGCTCGTTACAGCGAAAATTTCTCCGGAGCTCGTCTCTTGACTCGGAATATCGAGCCTTTCTCCGCGAGTACGAAAGCCTCGGCCACATGCGTCGCGCACCAGCTTCCCCTACTCCGTCGACACAACGTGTTTACATGCCTCATCATCCAGTGTTCCGCGAAGGCAGCACAACAACACATCTCCGCGTCGTATTCAACGCGTCCAGCGTCACCTCTAACGGGACGTCTTTAAATGACCACCTATTAACCTGTCCCAAATTGCAGTCTGACCTGCCCTCCGTTCTACTTCGGTGGCGAAACTTTCGTTTCGTTTACAGCGCCGATATAGAAAAAATGTATCGTCAGATCCTCGTTGATCCCCGCGATCTTGATTATCAGAGAATCGTTTGGCAGGATTCTCCCCGGGACGAGCTCATGTCCTTCCAACTACTAACCGTCACTTACGGAATGACCTGCGCCCCTTTCCTCGCCCTTCGAGTGTTACAACAATTGGCCGAGGACGAGGGCTCTCGTTTCCCTCTTGCTCGTACCATCTTAAGGTCGAATATTTACGTCGATGACGTACTATTCGGTGGCGACGATATTCCCTCTCTGCGCCGGTCCCGCGATCAGCTAAACGGTTTACTGCACTGCGGTCAGCTAAAACTGCGGAAATGGGCAACCAACCATTCCGAACTACTCGCTGACGTGGACCCGTCGGATCACGGCCTCGCGTGTTCAAAATTTATCACACACGATGATGAAGTGAAAATTCTGGGAGTCAATTGGAATCCATCTCGCGACGTCTTCCAATTTCAAATCTCGCTTCCCGAAACGTTTCCTTCAACGAAAAGGACAATCTTATCCACAATCGCGAAACTTTACGATCCTTTGGGCTGGGTCACCCCTGCCATTATTTCCGCCAAGGTTCTCATTCAGGACCTATGGCGCCTCCGAATCGAGTGGGACGCTCCGGTCTCCGGCCCTGCACTAGATCGCTGGACCGCGATTTACACTCGCCTTCCAGCACTAGCCAAAATTCAAATTCCCCGTTGGACCGGCTACTCCCCATCAGATTCTCACCTCGAGTTTCATGGGTTCGCGGATGCATCAAATATTGCATATGCCGCCGTCGTCTATGCGCCGTGCATCTCCACGACAGGAGAAATCACTATCGCTCTGCTTGCAGGCAAATCGAAAGTCTCGCCCCTCACCCCGGTGACCATACCGCGTCTCGAGCTGCAAGCCGCGGTGCTCTTATCACGTCTCATGGCGTTTGTTAAGTCGTCACACCAAAACGCCAACATCCCATACTTCTGCTGGACCGACTCGACCGTCGTCCTAGCATGGCTCAAATCGCACCCGTCCAAATGGAAGCCTTATGTTGCCAACCGCGTCGCAAAAATTCACACGCAACTTTCACAAGCGAATTGGCAGCATGTGCCTACTGCCGAAAACCCAGCCGATTGCGGGTCCCGTGGTCTTCTAAGCGACGATCTCCTTCATCATCATTTGTGGTGGCACGGGCCCGAGTGGCTCCGACGCGAGACCTCCGCGTTGCCATCTCAGGTTGCCCTTCCAGAAGGCGACGACTTGACCGAGGTCAAAGTGTCGCACCTTATCGCAGCCCCCTCGCCCTCAACAGAATGGGACTTGGCCACTAGATTTTCGAAATGGCCGAAACTCCTACGGGTCACGGCGTACGTCATAAGGTTCGTCCGTCTCTGTCGTCGTGACACCTCCGACCTTTCCGGCCGACCATCCGGTCACGCGCTCACGATCTCCGACATATCGCGAGCTCGGCTCTTCTGGATAAAGCGCCTCCAATCTGCAACATTCCCAAGCGAGCTCCGCACGCTCCAGCAAGCTCAAGCCCTATCGCCAAAAAACCCCTTGCTATCCGTCAACCCTTTCCTCGATGCTGACGGCATCATCCGCGTCGGAGGCCGGTTACGTCAAGTCCCCCTCCCATACAGAGTGAAGTATCCGATTTTGCTTGCACCACACCCCCTCGTGCGTCTCCTTGTCGAGCAGAATCACATCAGCACGTTACATGGCGGTGTGCAACTTACGTTACATGCCCTCCGCCAGAGCTATTGGCTCCTCCGCGCCCGAAACATGGTGAAATCGGTCATTCACTCGTGTGTTAAGTGCGTCCGAGAAAGGGCTGCTGTCCCCGAGCAAATCATGGGAAACTTACCCTCCGCTCGCATATCCCCACCAGCCCGCAGTTTCGCGCACTGCGGGGTGGATTACACCGGGCCCTTCTCCGTCCGCGCCTCAGCCGGTCGCGGCATCACTGCACGAAAAGCCTACATCGCGCTCTTCGTCTGCTTGGCCACAAGGGCGATTCACCTGGAATTAGCCGCCGACTACTCCTCCCCAGCGTTCTTAAACGCATATCTTCGATTTTGCTCTCGCCGTGGTCTGCCGGAAGCTGTGTATTCCGATAACGGCACTACCTTTGTTGGCGGATGCCGTGAACTCGCCGCGGCGTATCGTGCCGCTGTCAGAAACCCCGACTTCCTCAACAAAACAGCCGCCGATGGAACTTCCTGGCATTTCATTCCTCCCTCGGCGCCTCATTTCGGTGGTCTATGGGAGGAGTTCGATCTATTCGAAGAGTTCACGACACTTCTCTGTGCAATCGAAGCGTGTTAGAACGCATTCGTTCCGATTTCGTCTCCCTCGCACCCTGCGTACAAGTCAAGCGAAATGCGCCTCCGAACACCAACCCCGCTCGTCACGATACCACCCACTGCGTTCCGTCGTGGCGGGCGGCACTTGCGTTCCTTTTCCGCGACCAGCGTCGTTCAAAAAACAAAAAATTATTTTTTCCTTTTGTAAACCTAACGGGGTTTGCGTTACCGGGAATTGTAAAACGCACTCCCTCTATCGGTAAGGTCAATTGCCATGCGAGGCCCTTCGTTATGGTTCAGCGCGTCCGCGTGCGAATTCGTCTCGTTTCGAAACTGCGTTAATTAAAATTTGTTGTTAACTGATCTTCTAAATATTCTTCCGTCCTTTTGAAAATTGTATTTTATAGCAGAAGGTTCAAAGAAACCGACAACAGTTTATATGAATCAATTTCAAGATAAAAATAACATTAAATAAATTCAATTTTCATATCAAGAAATGACAGTTTATTTATATAAATAAAAAAAGCAATTATTCAGCTTTAAAATGATTATAGAAACAGGAAGCATTATATTTAAACACTGATGAAATATTCAGGTTGAATTAATCTTGTATTCACTGACTCGACCTTTTTCGATAAAATCGCCGACTAGATATAGGATAGACCTATCATCTTATGGGACTAAATTTTCAGAATTTCAGATATCGAAGGCGTAGTTGCCAAATCACATCCGAGAATATTCGTCGCATGGTTGCCAATTTACTGTTACTGCTCAGCGCGTATTTCTGCTATTTTCCACGTTGCAGTCATTTAATATTGTTAGAGAGGGAAGGAATAATCCGGCACTCAGTTTAAATAACAACCGTTACTTCTTTATTTTCCCTGTGGAGGGACTTCGTCCAACTTTTAATAACAATGTACGAGAGCGAGAATAGAAAGGCAATAAAGTTCAAAGTATATAGCGATGAGTTATGTTTCCTCCTTAAGAAACCCAGAGATCGATTCTCCCTCGATTTAAGAGTCGTAAGACGCAAGTAAATTCAGAAGGATTGCGGTGTAGCCAAGTGAATGATCTAGATTTAACTGATTTGTCGATGGATCAGCTGGCGGTTGAACAGCCCCGTGCGACGACTATCGATGGATCGATGAGCGATCCGCCAATCAGTCACGTTCCGCGTGTGACGATCGATCCAGATCGATCTCGTCGCCGCCGGCCAATCAAGCCGCGAGCCAATCCATCGACCCATGAATCTCGATACAGCCGAACATAGCCGAGGCCGTACCGAGTCCGTTCATTGATACTGCGTCGCAGCCGATCCGCTCAGCCAATCCCAAACAAATATAATTCTGGAAAAGCAAACGAAAAAAGTCGAGTCAGTCAATACAAGATTAATTCAACCTGAATATTTCATCTGTGTTTAAATAGAATGCTTCCTGTTTCTATAATCATTTTAAAGCTGAATAAATGCTTTTTTTATTTATATAAATAAACTGTCATTTGTTGATAGTAAACGAAATAATAATTGTTGTTGAAAATTGAATGGCCTATTTAACGTTGTAGCCATCGCAAGGAAATAAATCAGGAAAATGCTGGAAAATATGGATTTATTGTGGAATTAGGATTTTGGTACAGGAAATGTGTTGGGAAAATTTCGATCAACATATTCAATGTACTATGCGTAATTCGAAATACAATTTTCTAGAAAGTTCACACGTGTACTCTAGCTAGGTTCCGTGGTTCAAACAGGCCTCCAGGTATTATAGCCTAACTCTCCATGTCAAACGAGCGACCAGGAACAGACTCCTGTCCTCTCCCGATACTCCCGACAGGCGTCCAGGTATTATCGCCGTACTCTCCTGTCGGGGTGCTAAAGCTAACCAAGAGCGGCCGTGGTACTTACCTCGTCCTCTCTCTCGGAATAGCAAATAGGCCGAGTCGCTCCACGAACCTTCTATTTATACGCATTCGTTACTATCCGCAAACGTGAAAATCAACAACCCAGTTGTTAAGCGCGATTCGACTTTTCGCGCGCTCCCCTTACGTCGCTACTTCGCGTCAGTCGTCCACAAACTATTGTTCCAGAAGGTTTTAGAAGCTTTTCGGTCTGACATAATTATAAAATTATCTATACATGCTACAACGTTATTTTTATCTTGAAATTGATTCATATAAACTGTTGCCGGTTTCTTTGAACCTATTGCTATAAAATACAATTTTCAAAGGACGGAAAAATATTTAGAAGATCATTTAACTGTGACGAGTCCGTTTTTACGGCCGGCTCGTTACAACGGGTCCTCGTGCCTGTGGATGCTCGCCGTGCCGGGATTCGCGTTTTGACGAGGAACGAACCGGATTAGAGGTTACGGGAAGATGCGGGCACGAAATAAACACTCCGACATATTTTTATGCTCGCGGATCGCTCGCTCCCGGGGTACCGCGCGTCCGGGGTAACGCGGTGTGTTCGCGGCGGTTGTCGGTCGGTTGTCGTCGGCTCGCGGACGGTTTGCGGGTCGCGGTCGCGACGCGGGGAATCTAGGAGACCTGGTGATAGCCGCTCTCGATGATGCTCGCTGGGGAACGCCGCGAATCCCCGTGGGACACGGGTTCGAACGCGGGGGTTCGTACGGGACGCGCTAATTGTCCGTGGGACACGGAATCAGACGCGTGGGCTACACGGTACGCGCCGATGGTCCGTGGGACACGGATTCGAACGCGTGGGGTTGTATGGAACGCGCCGAACGTCCGTGGGACACGGGTTCGAACGCGGGGGTTTGTGCGGAACGCGCCGATGGTCCGTGGGACACGGATTCGAACGCGTGAGTTTATACGGAGCGCGCCGACGGTCCGTGGGACACGGAGTCGAACGCGTGGGTGGCACGGAAGGCGCCGATAGCCCGTGGGGCACGGGGTCGAACGCGGGGAAATAGCGGGACGCGCCGATGGTCCGTGGGACACGGAGTCGTACGCGAGAGGGTCGCGGGTCGCGCCGAGGGCCCGTGGGGCACGGGTTCGGGCACGTGGGAAAACCGGGACGCGTCGATGTCCGTGGGACACGGATTCGTGCGCGTGGGAATTTCGGGTGCCGAGGAGCCGTGGGACACGGGCTCGAACACGAGGAAAGATAAGAGGCTACTTACTGGAGCGGCCTGGTCGGATCGGAGATCGGCGAGGAACGAGAGCGCGCGTGATCTCTGCAGCGATTCTTATAGCAATCGCTTCGTGATGCTGCGGGGCGGTGCGGTGTGGAACTTGACGGAAGTTCCGGTGACGTCGCGTTTCCGTGTCGCCCATATTTGGCTTCCGTTTGGCGCCAAATATGGCTCGTAGGCGCGGGGACGCGCGGCGCGGTCGGTTCGTCGCGCATTGTTGGCGCGGCGCGGTTCGGTATGTTTCGATAACGGTCGGGGTGTTTCGGGTTACGGCGAGCGTTTACTAGTAACAGGCCTGTACCGGGAACAGGTCTGTTACATAACAACAAATTTTAATGACAAGTTGTTATGCGAGGTTTCGTTACAAGTTCCGGTGTGTCGTTATTATATGCGTTAATATTAAATATACAATTATTAGATGTTTTTTCAAATATTTTCAAATGTTGTGCAAGAATTTATATTAATTATAAACAATAATTAAATGTATAATAATCCTAGTAGCATTTACGGTTGGCCAACGGTGGCCGACGGTTGGGAGTTTGTTTGGGAATGGTTAGTGGTTTGCCGACAAATCCCCAACGTACGGCCAATGACGAAAAGGTAACGTCAATTTGCCAACGAATACCCAACGTTGGGCCTACAGATATTATAGTTGGTTAAGTAACGTGAAATTTACAACGATTATACTACATCGGCCCAACGAAAATCTGCCAATATTTAAATATATCGTCTAACAGACGGCAGTAGTGTTGCTGCAACCAAAAATAAATTATATTCCAAATTTTTTGTTTCGTATGTCTAAATATACTTGAAATTTGTAATTTTTGAGCGATAGTTGATCCATTATAAAGTTTTATTGTGAGAGCAGCCTTGGATTTTTTTCATTTTCTAAGGGAAAGACAAGGGGGTGTTCATGTAGTATAAGAAGACCCTTTTGGATTTCTTCAAAATGGATCTTCCTTTTTATTTAGATATTTTAATTTTAATTTGTTGACGTATTTAGTAACCCTAATTATAGCATCTACGAACAAAAATCATCGGTAGGTTCAGCGATAGGTCATGTACTAACTACCCAAGCGGATCCGGGTTCAAGTCCAACGTCTGTATTATTTTAGTTTTTTCCTTTTTTCCCAAAATTTTACCGTGAAAATACATGTTTAATATGTATATTACAAAACTCGTCTGCAGATGGAACAACCGGTTACATTATCAATTTCGCGGTAGGGGTTCAAACGCCTCAAAGTACTAAAGTACTAAACTCCCGAACGCGGCTCTATCTGGGAAGGGAAATAAATTATACGATGTCATAAAACGTAACTCGTTGGGAAACTTCTCTGTATTTCGGATAGCTTGGTCAGTTGACAACAAGATTTCGAGATAAAAAAAGTTCGTTGCTGCCCTTTTCCTGTTCCTTTTATGGGACCTCTGGTTCCGGAGGCGTCGGTGGTGGGGCATCGTGAGGTACAATGAGAAGGGTAGTCTCCTCCCCTAAGTCGATGTCGCGTAGCAGTCCTGTGGGGAAGGAGAGGAAAGATGTCGTGGGCGTCCCAATTTCCCATGCTCGGTGCGTAAGGCCTCGCAGGGGTGCTCCCAAAGGGAAAGTGTCCAGGCGCGTGCATGTGTACTCCGCATGTCGCATACTTGGACGTTGCTGCTCGTTCCCTCCTAGAAGGTCTTTTGTTTGGGAAATCGAATTTATGTTTCAACGTCCTCGACGAAAGTTGGAGAGCTGTTCTCAGGTCTAACGACTTTCGTCTAAAAAAGGGGTCCTTCGTTCAAGACGGCAAATTTATCTGACTTATTATTATATCGCAAAATCATACAGGAGTTCAGATTTAATATATATAGTTGATCTTTTACTTTTACATATTTGACACAATAATCGTTGTATTATTTTGTAAAATTAGCAATTACATTTTTACCCAAGTAGCACCGTACGTCCATAGAATGTACGTTTTACGTCCAGTTTTTGTCCGAATGTCCTACGTCCACTCTGAACATTCGATGGATGTTCTTAGGACATAAATTCTGGACGTTCTCAAAACATCCGTTTCTTCAGTTTTATGAAATTGAGGACGTTCTACGAATCGAATCTGAAATCGTCGCGCATGCGCGAGAAAAAATGCACCATATCGGAAGACTGTAATGCTGTAATTCGGATCACTGTTTATTATATATATTTATGTGTGTACACCAGCGTGTTTCACTAAGCTGACTAATATACGTGAATAATTTGTGTTAGGTTATGTGCCCAGATTACATAAAAATGAAAAAAGTAAATAATACAGTGGATAATTCACGCGAAATCCTAACCTATAAAGTGAAAACGTGGTTATTGCCGAAGAAAAAAAATGACGGTACTATTTACACGGCGGCAGAATATCGACAAAGTAATGGGACATTTGGACATTGGATGGACGTTCTCTAAATGTACGGAATGTCCGAAACGGACATTCTCTGGACGTACAAGGATACCTGGGCTACTTGGGTTATTAGGTGTCTACAATTAAAAGATCACTATCTAATAGGAAGCAGGGTATGTAATAAATAGTACTATTTTATGTATTAATATATTTATTAAATTAATTAATATGCTATTCAACCGTTGCCGCTCGCATTTATACTTTTCACACACATAATACATATATGTACACTCATTCTCACTCGCGTCACATTTACACTTCATATCATACATTAGCAAAGACAACTAATGTTATTAATTCTTTTATTTCAAATAATTAACTTCCCGATTCATAGGGAAGTTACTGTAATTACCCCGAAAATCGAAAATCGATTTTTTAGCAGATCTTCACGTTTCATGGTTATTGAAGTCATTTTAGACTATTTTTATCAAATTGTTAGTGTGTGTGTGTGTGTGTGTGTGTGTGTGTGTGTGTGTGTGTGTGTCGTATGGCCGTTTTTATGTTATCAAATTTTTCGTTAACGTTTTCTGAAAAAGTAACAATGCGATCAGAATGATGAATGATGCAATCGATGTGCCCCATCGTAACTTAGAGCTGATTAGATTTTGGTCCATATTGGTCAAGTAGTTTTTTAGATTTTTTAGTTTTTTTAGCTTTTTTCGAAAGATGTTCAAGACTGATCAAATTACCGCGCGCGAGCGCCATTATACCTCGACTCGTGACGCGTCACGACTCGGCAGCGAATCGCGACATAATCACGCGATCCCGCCTGAACGCGAGCAATTAACGTCTGCCCTCGAGGCTCGCGCGGGCAGCAATCCAGAGGCGCGATTGGCCAATATCCCGTCTCGATCCTTCTGGAACGTTCCCGAACAATGAATCGGAACTACCGACGCATGAGGAACTTCCGGAAGGATCGAGACAATAAAAGTGAGAAAATAACGGTTCTCTCTCTCACTCAGCCAGATCAATCAGCTGATCACATACGTAAATTCGCGCCTTTAAAAATAACTCAATTCGGTCATCTCAGCTTTATATCGTTTATTTCAATCACACCAGTGTACAATTTAGACAATCTTGTAA
Source organism: Lasioglossum villosulum (assembly GCA_963971365.1). Taxonomy (NCBI): domain Eukaryota; kingdom Metazoa; phylum Arthropoda; class Insecta; order Hymenoptera; family Halictidae; genus Lasioglossum; species Lasioglossum villosulum. The sequence goes on along the minus strand of OZ020501.1, from coordinate 14,926,569 downwards.
TAGTGCTAAATACAGTTTAATTTATCGTAGATCTCTCCACCTCATTTAATCTCATACAGTCCATTCGCCTTACATTCAAATACATCCGATCACACCCTTATTCATCCACTCTCCACGCATTCAACTATCTTCCCTATCCTTTGCAACAGCGATCGACCAAGATCGCTACGTTACATTTTTGGTCCTTCGAGCCGGATCTCCAAGTTTCTGGCAGCCTCCTTTCCTAAGAGCTACGATTCAGTGTTCAATTCAGTGGTGAACACAGTGCCTTTCTTGTGGGAAATCCATTCAGCGAATCAGCCGCATCTAAAATGGAGTATACAGCAGAAGAACTTCTGCATAAGCAGAAACAAGTAGGAGGGAAAATCAGCCGCCTCATAGACAATTTCAAAAAATCTATCCCACAGGGAAGAATGACCGCAACCGATGTTGAGACCAGGCTCGAACTCCTCGAAGGATACTGGACGCTGTTTCAACAGAACCATGATCTACTTACGTACCGTCACAAAGCTGCAATCAAGGACAGTGACTACGTGAAGACAGACATGGCCGAAATGGTGGAGGAGGCGTACTTGCAACAAAAGAGTCGACTGCGAGACCTCGCACGACAATTCGACGCGAACACCAGCAAAGCATCCTCTCAGAGTCCAGCTGAAGATGCAACCAACTCCGGGTCAGCCTCACTTCCAAGGATGCAGCTGCCACAATTCGGAGGAGAACACGTCGATTGGCCCTCTTTCAAGGATCGCTTTCTGTCCATGATCGAGCGAAACAAGCGGCTGAGCGAGGTTGACAAGCTCCATTATCTAAAGAGCAGTCTTCGTGATCAAGCTGAAGACCTCATAAAGGATCTGCCAACGACAAATGAGAATTACAAGAAAGCTTGGAACATTCTCCAGGAGCATTATGAAAACAAGCGAATTCTCGTGCGTTCCTGTCTCGACAAATTGGCAGCACTCCCCAAGATGAAAGAGAGCTCAGTGCAGGAAATGACCCTGATTCAGAAGGGAGTTTCCTCGGTCGTCAATACCCTCGAAGGTCTAGGAAGGCCAATTGACAAAACAGAAGATTGGTTCATTTACTCAATAGTGAATTTATTTGACCGAAGAACCAGAGAGAAATGGGAAGAAGGTGTTACCGTCAGCAATGACCCACCTTCTTATGCGACTCTGAAAAGTTTCATGATCAGAAGGCTCCAGATGATGCAGGCAGCTCCAAGCACATCAGTCTCTGATCCAACCCACAACTCTCACCAGAATCTCCACAAATGGGCAAAGGCGAAGTCAGCTCAGGGCTTCTCCAAAGCAAAACCAGCTGCAACAAACAAAGTTACTGTCAGCCACGTTGAGAAGAAGCAACGCCAAATTGTGTGCGTGATGTGCAGCAAGGACCACTACCTTATGCATTGTCCGACGTACCAGGGAAGCACACCAGAGGAGCGGAGGAAAGTCGTGACGAAGCATCAACTGTGCAACAACTGCCTCGGCAAACACGATACTGCTGCCTGTCCGTCGAAGAAAGGGTGCTTCACGTGTGGCCAGCGTCACCACACAATGCTCCATGATGCTTGCAAGGACAACTCCAATCAGCAGATGACGTCCCATCACGCACAGGATTGTCGCAGCAAGTTTGGAGAGGTATTGTTGGCAACTGCAATCATTCATGTTTCAGACCGTCACGGCCGACGACACGCTGTCAGAGCGCTGGTCGATCAAGGCTCTGAAATCACGATGATGACCGAAAGACTGGCACAGCGGCTGCAACTACCTCGATCTGCAGCTTCAGTCGCAATTTACGGAGTGGGAGGACAGCAGCTTGCGAGGTCGAGAGGAAGGGTAACACTGGACATCTCGGCATCAACGTTGGACGAGCCAATCAAGGCTATTGCGGTGATCCTGCCTACACTCACTGCATACACCCATGGCAGCAACAGTCAAAGCCAGGAGTGGGACCATTTGAAAGGGTTGCAGTTAGCCGACCCATCTCCAGCAAGCGGGACTCCCATAGAGGTCATACTCGGTGCCGACGTATTCCCTGCAATTATCAAGGAGGGTATAAAAAGGGGCGAGTCGAACCAGCCTGTTGGACAACTCACCATCTTCGGTTGGATCATCAGCGGGATGGCAGGTTCAGCGTCCAGCAACATGCACGCTCAGGTGCATCAAATGACCGTTGGCGACCCTCTGAGCTCACTGGTGCGGCGGTTTTGGGAACAGGAGGACCTCCCAGACACGGCTTCTCCATTGACCACAGACGAAGAAGAATGTGAAGCCCACTTCACCGCAACCCACGCTCGCACTCCAGAAGGTCGATATCAGGTGAGACTTCCCTTTAAAAAACGAACTCACATCACTTCTGGTTCCAAGAGAGCAGCGTGGCAATCACTTAAGCGGGTGGAGAATAAATTCAAAGGGAGAGCGGAGTTCAAGGACATGTATCTCGACTTCATGAACCAGTATGAGGCACTCGGACACATGTCACTGGTCAATGACACGTCGAGTGAGAAGCAGGCTCACTACCTCCCGCACCATGGGGTTTTGAAACCAACCAGCACGACCACGAAGCTCAGAGTGGTCTTCAACGGGTCATGGACCGAGCCGTCACAATTGTCGCTCAACGATGCGCTTCACATCGGTCCTAATCTGCTTCCTCCACTCGCTGATATTCTTCTGAGATGGCGTAAGCACCAGTTCGTGCTGACGGCGGATGTCACCAAGATGTATCGCCAAATATTGGTGCATCCAGAAGACCGTGATTTCCAGCGGGTTCTCTGGAGACAAGCAGAGTCACAAGAAGTGCGTGAGTATCAGTTGAACACTGTTACTTATGGACTCACGTGTGCCCCTTACTTAGCTGTCCGGACTCTGCGTCAACTGGCAGACGATGAAAGCGCTCGGTATCCCAGAGGCGCACGAGCCCTCAAGCAAGATGCCTACGTGGACGACGTGCTCACAGGAGCTGAGACAGTCTCAGCGTTGAAGGAAACCGCCGATCAGTTGCAACAGCTGTGCATGGCGGGCGGCTTCCCTCTCCAAAAGTGGGCATCCAACGCAGTCGACTTGCACCAGGTCATCGCAGAAAGGGCTCACAATCACAATACACACCTCTCATCGAGCAACACGCAACCGAGACTGCCGAAAACATGGACGGACAGCACACACTCCGCACTTGGACTGCAATGGTCTCCTCAAGATGACTGCTTCCAATTCTCCATCGCTGACGCAGCAGCCCAATGTCCCACCAAACGCAGTGTGGTCTCCAAAGCAGCTCAGCTCTTCGACCCGCTGGGCTGGTTAACGCCAGTCATCGTTCGAGCCAAAATCGTCATCCAATCCACGTGGCTTCTGGGGCTCAACTGGGACGATCCTCTACCCGCTGCATTGGCCGATGAGTGGGTGTCATTCTGTGCAGAATTGAAACTGCTCGAAGGAGTGAGGGTTCCACGACCCTTGTTTCACTGCGCACCCAGTAAACAGGTGGAGATCCATGGATTCGCTGATGCTTCGGAACGGGCTTACGGAGCAGTCCTTTACCTAAGGACGAAAGGGGATGACGATCAGTGGAGAGTGACACTAATCACTGCCAAAAGCAAGGTGGCACCACTGAAGCAAGTTTCACTACCCAAATTGGAACTTTGCGCGGCACATCTCCTGGCTCGATTGGCACAGCGAACCATCACAACACTGGACGTCCACAACGTAACGGTGCACTTGTGGTCAGACTCCACCGTCACGCTAGGATGGATCCAGGCACATCCCAGCAGGTGGAAGACGTTTGTGGCGAACAGAGTCGCTGACGTGCAACGACGAGTCCCCGAAGCACAGTGGCACCATGTAGCTGGCATCCAAAACCCAGCTGACTGCGCATCCCGAGGGCTCTCACCGTCACAATTGCTGCAACGGACTCTGTGGTGGAATGGTCCCGAGTTTCTTCATCACGACGAGCAGTTCGCACATTCGTGGCCAGACACCCACCTACCAGAAGAAAGAGGACCAGTAGTTGCAGTCACCAACAGAATCGGAGAGAGCATTGAGGAGAGCGACGTCCTGACTAGATTCTCCTCACTCACCCGGCTCCTCAGAGTGACAGCTTGGTGTCGTCGATGGATCAACAGACGACGCAACACCTCATCAGCAGCACCCAGCACGAACAACGACACATCCGCTCCAATCTTGTCGGCGAGGGAAATAGAAGAGGCTGAAACAAAGTGGATAGCGCTAATTCAGAAGGCGCACTTCAAGGAGGAGGTCAAGGCCCTCGCAGCAGGACATTGCATACCTCCACGGAGTGTCCTCTCACCTCTTTTCCCAGTGCTGGACAGCAAGAAGCTACTGAGAGTAGGAGGCCGTCTGGGGAAAGCCTCTTTAAACCCAGACGAAGCTCACCCGATCATTCTCCCGTCCAAATCGCACTTCACGCAACTCTGCATTCGTTACAGCCATCAACAGACACTGCATGGAGGAGTGCAAGCCACCTTGGGAGTCCTGCGCCAGCGGTTTTGGGTTCCGCAAGGCCGATCAAGGGTCAAGGCAGTAATCCATCGATGCATCACTTGTCTGCGATGGCGGGCGGAACCAGGTCGACAGCTGATGGGCCAACTGCCGGAGTACCGTGTCGCACCAGCCCGCTCCTTCCTCCACACGGGCGTGGATTATGCTGGTCCGATATGGGTGCGGACTTCTCCAGGGCGTGGTCACAAGGCACTCAAGGCCTTCCTGGCAGTGTTCATCTGCATGGTGACCAAGGCAGTACATCTCGAAGTGGTGTCCAACTACTCAGCGGAGGCATTCCTGGCAGCGTTCCGGCGATTCACATCAAGGCGAGGTCTCTGTGCGCACATGTACAGCGACTGCGGGACGAATTTCGTGGGAGCAGACCAAGAACTGCGACGACTTTTTGCAGCCAGCAGCCCTGAGAACAAAAAAATCAGAAGCCAGATGGGTAACACAAGGACTCAGTGGCACTTCAACCCACCTGCTGCACCCCACTTCGGCGGCTTGTGGGAAGCCGCTGTCAAGTCCACTAAATACCACCTACGGAGAACAATAGGGGATTCACGGCTCACCTTCGAGGAGATGACCACTCTCCTCACGCAAATCGAGGCGTGCCTTAACTCAAGGCCCTTAGCTGCCCTGTCCGATGACCCCAACGATTTGACCGCACTAACTCCAGGGCATTTTCTTATAGGCACCGCTCTGAATTCGCTTCCGGAACCGTCAGTGCTGGACGAGAAGGTCAACCGGCTCACACGATGGCAACAGGTCACGCAGATGAGAGATAGATTCTGGTCAAGATGGCAACGAGAGTACTTACATGGTCTCACCTCTCGATCAAAATGGCGCCGTCCACACGAGGACGCCACGTCAGGATGCCTGTGCCTCATCGCCGGAGAATCATCGCCACCTTCTCAATGGCCACTCGCACGAGTCTCGGAAGTCCATCCAGGGAGCGACGGAAAAGTTCGGGTCGTAAAGGTGGTCACGGCAACCTCAGAGTTCGTACGACCGATACACAAGATCATTATGTTGCCACTCGATGCGAACGATCAATTACCGCGTCAATGAAGATCAACGGCAACTGCGTAGTACGTCGTAGTACGCAAACGATGCAGTCTACGCAGACGCAGTTCAGTCACGCGGCCATTCAGGACGTCACGCGTACCCCCTCTCGCGAGAACATTGCGTACTTTACGCTCGCGATAGATCCTCTGCAAATTATCCAGTAACAGGTTCAAATCACTTCTCACTTACACTATCACGTCCAGTTTCTGTATTCACGCGCACAACAGTTACTCCGTCGCACTTGCTCATGCGCCACGTCTGCCATGCGGATCTGTAAAATTCGACAAGTCGAGGCGGGCGGTATGTTCAAGACTGATCAAATTACCGCGCGCGAGCGCCATTATACCTCGACTCGTGACGCGTCACGACTCGGCAGCGAATCGCGACATAATCACGCGATCCCGCCTGAACGCGAGCAATTAACGTCTGCCCTCGAGGCTCGCGCGGGCAGCAATCCAGAGGCGCGATTGGCCAATATCCCGTCTCGATCCTTCTGGAACGTTCCCGAACAATGAATCGGAACTACCGACGCATGAGGAACTTCGGGAAGGATCGAGACAATAAAAGTGAGAAAATAACGGTTCTCTCTCTCACTCAGCCAGATCAATCAGCTGATCACATACGTAAATTCGCGCCTTTAAAAATAACTCAATTCGATCATCTCAGCTTTATATCGTTTATTTCAATCACACCAGTGTACAATTTAGACAATCTTGTAATAGTGCTAAATACAGTTTAATTTATCGTAGATCTCTCCACCTCATTTAATCTCATACAGTCCATTCGCCTTACATTCAAATACATCCGATCACACCCTTATTCATCCACTCTCCACGCATTCAACTATCTTCCCTATCCTTTGCAACAGCGATCGACCAAGATCGCTACGTTACAAAAGAAGTTCATTCAAGAATGTAATTTATACGAGAGGATGGAAATTTTGCACCGAATAAACAAACGTAATTATATATATTTCATTTTTTTTTTAAATTATGCAACTAATGCTAATGTTACTGCTTACAACTAACGAATCGGGAAGTTCTTTGTGTGGCTCGTGGAGAGTCACACACAAAATAAATAAAAAAACCAGTAAGAGCTGTATGCCCCACTAGCAATGTGTACCACTAACCCTTTCGCAACAACAACCCTACCCGCGAGCTCGCGAAGTGAGCGAGCAACAATAACCAGCTAGTTTTTTTTACTTATTTTACACAGTTCAGAACTTTGTAATAACCGGACATGGGAGATAAGCCGACTCAACCGGCTGTCTAGGGTTCGTGGACCACGGAATGAGCGTACACCCACAGCTTGTGGATAAATATGTATATTTCCCCAATGAGGGCTCGTCTTAATACAATAGGGGCCCGTAGGGCTACTCGGGATGCTGGCGGTCCCGCTTAACCTACCGCGGGAACGGCGATCTTACATCTACCGCGGGAACGGTGATCTTGACGGCGATCTTATATCTAACGCAGGAACGGTCTTACGTCTAACGCCGGCGCGGTAATCATATGCGAGGGGCGCGATCCCAGTGCGAGGCGGTGACGGTGGAGTGACCGGGATAGCGGGAGAACGGAGAGGCGTCTCGAGGCGATTGCTACGGGGAGCGGCCAGAGCGAGGCGGATAGACGGGGAGACCGGGAGGTCCGCGATCCTCGGGTGTTTACCACGAGGATGGTTGTGCGGACGGGAAGTTGGAGGCCTCGGGGCGGTCGCCACGGAGGTGGTGTGCACGAGCGTGCCGGGGCGAACGCCACGGGCACGGGTTCGTGCCGACGAAGAGGAGTCCCTGGGTGTGTACCACGGGGAGTGGAGTGCGCGATGTAAACGAGCGTTCGCCACGGATACAAATTCGGCCGTACGGAACGGGATCCCTGGGCGATCGCCACGGGGAACGGATAGGACGGAAAGGGTGGACGGCGGGGAGCGGTCGGAGTAGTCCAGATCTCTGAGACGGATTTATACTGCTTTCGTAGAGTAGCCACTAGTCGCTGCTACCGGTAGCTGTGAGATCTCGACTGCCTACTCGCGGTTCGCGGCGCGTATTTATATCCCGCGGCTCTAACTTTATCAGCGGGCGCGGTAGCCACCTCGCGGCCGTCGCGGAAGTTTGTCTCGCGCCCGCGGTCTTTGCTCGCTGTTCGCGAGCGGGTGGTCTCGCGTTTCTAATATATTCGTTATAACGTTAAATTGGACATAATATTTAAATAATATATTGAAATAACGTTGGATGTTATTTAAAAAAAGAGGGTCCTACAAATAATTAAAATTCTTTTATGAATATATGTATAATTACTATACCTTAAAATACGTGCCATTCCTTCAGCTTAGTTCCACTATTACTTTTTTAATTCATCATTTAATTTTTTAACATATTACATATTAAAGCAATAATGTTAACCAACGGCGCCGGTTGGTTCAGCGGCTATGGTCTCCGCTGTTGAACCGCTAAAGACTTTTTTGACCAGGTACAAATCCCGGTTAAGTCAATTTTTTTCGTTGATCAGAAGTATTTTCTTAATCATATGTATGTTCTTAAATCTTTGCAAAAATTTTTTTGAACGATTTTCAGAGTATTGGCCGAAAATACGTATTTTAACTCTTGCAAATTACTGCGTGAATGGGTATTTAATTTAAACGATATAAGGAAGTTGCAAACACAGTCTTACATAAACATATTCAAAGTTTTAATAAACTAAATAGATGTAGAGAAATACACTCTGAACAAGAGCTTTCCATTTACAACACCAGATACATATGTATCTATTCTTTTCAACTGTCAGAACAGGAGTCGACTTCATCGTATTCAGACGAACAATCACTATCGTCTTCTGTACTATTTAATTTAGGCACTGCAAGTAATTGTAGTATTCCTCGGGTAAGAATTCCTATTCTTCTTGTGGGAATGTTCCTTAAACTGGTAATCAGAGGGTCTGACGATATGAGCAGCCTATTCATAAGGTCTGTATTCGTGGCAATCCTTGAAAATTTTCTCGTGAAAAGTTCACGAAATCTTCTATTATCTTTATTTCTCGCCTCTTGTGCTTCTTCCAAATGTTGACCAATCGGAATAATACAAGTGGCAATTACAATTTTTCCATGATATAGCACTTCGTGTACGGTACTTGGCATGTAATACCAAGAATACATTTTTAAATATAAACTTGAAGTATCATTGCCATATTGTTCAAATTTGTTGGCATTTATAGCAAATCCATAGTTTAACACTTCCAAAATAATATAGTGTGCAGGCTTATAAACACGTTCTTGCTCGGATAAACTGGGTTAGACGACTAGCGACTGCACGAGGTTATAATGCGTATGGCTGTGGAAAACAAATGAAAACTCCCAAAGACGCAGACCAACGCAGAATTTTTTTTCATAGCCGACTAGAAAAGACTTCAATGTATAACCATTGTATAGTCTAAAGTTCATATTCGCCCATATAAGAAAGTTTTACTCTGTAGAACATTGGTACATACTGAAAAGTTCTTCGAGTTCGTATGATTATTAATCATAATAGACTATATTAAAGATGTCGGTTTCATGTCGTTTTTATGTCTGAACGTCTACGTCGCCAAACAGACGTAATTCGCACATCTGAAAGATGTGTTTTTGAAGACATCGTTTTTATGTACGAGGAAAGATATCTTTCAAACATCTCATTTCAGACATGAAAACGATGTCTCCAGAATAGACATCTTCAGGTGTATGAAAACTACTAAACAAACAGATGCAAAGAGTATGAAAGAAGGCAGCAGGAAGAGGAGTCGAGGAGCTGCTGCTATTACCGCTCAAGGCAGGATGCTATGCTGAAGCTGATATGGACCACCAGCAGCTTTTGCGGATCCTGCTGACCGAAATTCTCCAGCAGGTCCATCGTTTGAAGAAGGCGAACCAGACAGCAGTGACAGATATATTCTAATTCTCATTTTTAACCTCTAATAATGTAATTTTAATTAATTTGTAATTTGTAATATGTATATATTTAAATAAATATTTATTCGTATATTTTATAAATATCTGCTTTATTGTACGTTTTTTTACTAACCTAACCTATTATATAAGCCTTACACGGAAGTTTCTAAATAGTCGCGCGAATAACATCTGTAAGATGTCTTTTTTCAGACATCTGGAAGATGTTTTTAATATGTACTACTAGAACATCTGAAAGATATCAAAACGACATTCAGAAGACATCTTTAAGATGGTACGTTGAGTCACAAACGACATAAAACTAACGTAAAACCAACGTAAAACTGACATCAAACCGACATTGGCGACATCTCTCAGATATTCGAATGTCTTGCGGCAGGCATCTTTCGAACATCTTTGAGACGTGTCTGTGCTATCTGGGTATGTATAATATTTAAAAACGAAAAATATTGTAAACACACCACAAATGATTGAGTAATCACTAAAATAAATATTATAAAAATTGAAGTTCAAATACACACACTTTTATGTAGGTAAAGTATCGCTGCGGATTGATGTATTTTCACCATTTGTATAGGCAGTCGAGTTCATTCGAGGCTTATTTTTCATATCTGAATGCGATAAAAAGTTAAAAACAATATCGATTCTGGGTTACGGAGGTATTGCTTTCAAGGCAAGAGTAAATACGTAATTTTTAAAAAATGTTCAATTTCGGAATTAAACGACTCTAAATGATCGAAACGTTACACTGTGCGACGTGACAAATTGGCGCCCGAACAGTTTTCCCGGATTTCTCGCCGTAAAAAGCGATTTGATATCGGGTTTATCGATAAAGACACGTGAAAGATTTCGGGGCTCTCGTAGAAATTTTCGGCTGAGCGAGGAAACGAGAAAGTTCGAGCGAGAGAGACAAAGGACGTCGCGTCGTAGAGACACGCGATTCATCCGCTAACGGAATTTTTTTTTTCTAGTTAGCCAAGTATACGAGCCAACAGTAACGTAAACATCATCGGAATGACGACCGAGAATGGGTCCCGTTGATGTTTACCGGGTGTACAATTTCGAAATCATATTTCGTGTGCCATTCCACATGTATTATATCGTGCCAATGAAGTGTATCTTATTTCAGCTTTAAATATTATCGTTCCGCCTGATCAAAGGAAGGTCTATTGACGAAATTCCTTCGGTCAAGCGAGAAAATACCCTAAATATTGCCGCGGAGTTTCGGATCATTAATCGAGTTGCCATTTTGTTTATGTATTCCATTTTGTTAGTTATTATTATTTATTATTATTTATTACTATTTCGTGCTTTGTTTTGTGTTATTTATTCATTAGAGTTTAATTTTTTTATTATTTATATATTATTTATTAAATTCCATTAATTGTTTATTCATTAATTTAGTTATTAATTAGGATACATGTTATTATTTATTTATTTATTTTTGGCAGAGAGTATTTAACAATATTTCCCGATATTTCTCGAATAATCGGCAATCTCGCAAAATAGTCGACAACGTGATCCCGTTTCCGAGAATTCGTTTTCCTCGCAAGCGGAATACGTACCGACAACTTACTTCAAACACAATTCAGAACTTTTACAGGATATTTGCCGTCTAAATATCGTATGACATCGCGTAAAAATTTTTTTTGATACTTTTGTTTGAGTACGCTTTGTCCACATTGGTGGAACCACTGGAAAAGTCACACAGATAGTGCGACTTGCCGGTTACGGTACACCAGTTGTCGGAACTTAGTACTATATTTCTGAATCATTTACGGCAATAATTTTATTTATGGGTATTATTGAATTTATATGATACTGTGTAATATTGATGGATTTTTTTTTATATTTGTTGATTTTCGGAATGGCACACGCGCGATAATTTTTCATGGAAAATAGATATTGTAAATGTGTTGTAACAGACTTGCTCCCACAAGCCTGTTACTAACGCGCCGCGCAAGTACCGCGAACCGACCGCTAGATGGCTACGACTCTCACAAGAGAAAGTACGCACCGCACACCCTCGGGAATCGGCCGCTAGATGGCCAACGCCGCGATTACCGATTCTCGTTGATAAAATGATACCGTCGCGAGGATATAGGAATCGAACGACGCGACAAATAGCAGAGTGATCCACCGTCGAGCCGACGTAGATCAAGTGTATCAAGAGTTCCGAAAGCCAGACCGGAGAGTAAGTATTGTAATTCCGCGGTACAAAAGTACGATCGTCGAGCCGACGAACGTATCTACGTTTAAACAGACGATCCTCGAGCCGACGATCTGTCTTCTTTTTCTCCACCTGTTTTCTCATACAGTTCACGGTGAAGTGTCGTGCCGACACGTCGCCCTTGCTGCCGCCGATCGCCGTGCCAGCGACCGGCTCGCCCCAGTGCCCCCGCCGACACCGCCGACCGTCCGCGATAGCCGCGCCTCCGCTCAAACCGCGTGACGTCGAACGATACCGACCGCGCCAGCCGCGCCTCCACTCAAGACCGTGGTACCGACCGTCCAGTTCAGCCGCGCCTCCACTCAACCGTATACCGCGACACGTGGGGAACCAATCCGCGGCGAAACCTATTTCGACCGCAGTCAGTGTTTTATTTCTCTACACCTCCTTCCCCTCCACGATCGACACGAACCCCGGCACGACGAGCTAAACACCCCGGGTAACCAAGTTGTTACATGGCGCCCGAACAGGGACCTGACACGTAATCAATAGACCAACGCAACCGCGGATTTTTTTGAAACATCGCTGCGAGGAATGAATCGAACCTCCTCCCTACGGGTTACGAAAGAAAGAATTATAAACGAACTACGGAGACTGAATCTCCCCGTCACCGGAACAACCGAGGAACTCCGACAACGCTGGGCCGCAAGCATTATAACCCGATCTCCCGAGCCCTCAACAATGGACGAACCAAAAACGCCAACGTTCGTCAGTACAGCTATGCATCCCGCAGACACCGGCAACGACACACTCGCACCACCGCCAACCTTCGTCGTAAACGCCCCCCACCTACCGCAAGGAACCAGCGGACCACCACCACCACCAACAAACTAAAAATCCGGGCGGTATCGTGGCTCCCACCGTCAAAAAGGGTGACGATCACGTGCGGACCACCGGCCAGGGACAAGGCCGCCCCCCCTACTTTACTCGCAGAGAAACCTCTGACAACCCGGGACCAAACCACCCCCCCGCCCCCACCGCAGCTCCCTAAAGAAGCACCGCCCCCGACACCCGAACAGCCGCCGCCACCAACGCCGGGACTGATATGGAGCGGCGACGCCAGCCACCTGGCCCCCGTGCCCTATCCAGGAGACCACCCACCCGGTACGACGACGTGGCACACGTTGCCCACCGGGCAGAAAGTGGAAGTGCCACGGCGATACGCCCGCACAGGAGGGTGCTGCGTGAACGCGAACGGGGAGAGATGGCGGATCCTGTTCGATAAAACAGGAAAGCCACGACGATTCATCCACCGAGGACCCGCCACAGCCACACCCCAGCCCTATTAGCATATAAGAAGTAGTTTGTAAGGTAGTTTTAAGTATGATATTATTTTTTTATGTTGTTTTTAGGTTCTAGGCAAAACAGTATTATATTTTTTGTTTTTGTTATATTTTTACTTCCTATTTTTGTTTTATATATTTCGTTTTGTTATAAAGATTGTCATGTTACTATGCAAATAAACTGGGTTTCGCTGCCACTACCCCGACGAAGGAGGGGGGTGTAACAGACTTGCTCCCACAAGCCTGTTACTAACGCGCCGCGCAAGTACCGCGAACCGACCGCTAGATGGCTACGACTCTCACAAGAGAAAGTACGCACCGCACACCCTCGGGAATCGGCCGCTAGATGGCCAACGCCGCGATTACCGATTCTCGTTGATAAAATGATACCGTCGCGAGGATATAGGAATCGAACGACGCGACAAATAGCAGAGTGATCCACCGTCGAGCCGACGTAGATCAAGTGTATCAAGAGTTCCGAAAGCCAGACCGGAGAGTAAGTATTGTAATTCCGCGGTACAAAAGTACGATCGTCGAGCCGACGAACGTATCTACGTTTAAACAGACGATCCTCGAGCCGACGATCTGTCTTCTTTTTCTCCACCTGTTTTCTCATACAGTTCACGGTGAAGTGTCGTGCCGACACGTCGCCCTTGCTGCCGCCGATCGCCGTGCCAGCGACCGGCTCGCCCCAGTGCCCCCGCCGACACCGCCGACCGTCCGCGATAGCCGCGCCTCCGCTCAAACCGCGTGACGTCGAACGATACCGACCGCGCCAGCCGCGCCTCCACTCAAGACCGTGGTACCGACCGTCCAGTTCAGCCGCGCCTCCACTCAACCGTATACCGCGACACGTGGGGAACCAATCCGCGGCGAAACCTATTTCGACCGCAGTCAGTGTTTTATTTCTCTACACCTCCTTCCCCTCCACGATCGACACGAACCCCGGCACGACGAGCTAAACACCCCGGGTAACCAAGTTGTTACAGTGTCTAAAATTGTGTTAATCATTCGAGATACTGTCTTGCGTTGATATCGTAATATTTTGAATATTGACTGTGTAAACACCCCCCTGTTGAACCCATCCACAAAATTTTTTTAAAATGTTTTTTTTATGTGGTAATGGGAAGTATGGTTTCCGTCCGGGGTGTGCCGTAAACTAGGACGAGTATTATTTACTTTGCAAGGAATCAAATTTGGTGTTTGATTCACACCAATCTCGCGGAATCATAGAATTATTCTTAGCAATAAATATTGAATTAGCGAACGCGCAAGAATACTTGCCGACGGGCAAGTTGCGCGACAATTTGGGGAACATATCTCCTTCACTTCTGGTTATTCGCGTACGAAGTTAAAGAGAAACTAAAAGGAGAGAGTCGTATAGGGTTAAGGAAACGATAATTCGCGTCGCTATTTCATTCCGAATAGAATATTTTTTTTCGACAAAATAGTAGCGTTCCCTCTGGTCTGCTCGCGTTATTTTCGAAGATTTCAAATATTTCCGCGTACACCACGGGTAGAGGTCACGTCTTACGTCCACGCCGACTAAATTTCGAGCCGGATATCGGGACCTCCGAACGAATGAGGAGCTGGTTAAATTTACCGAAAGCGGACCGCGGGGACGGGGAGGACCGATCGGTCTACGACGATGCGGCCGGGGGGGGGATTGCACCCGGGGGCGTACTCCCCTGTCGAGGGGGGTAGGTCTCCCCCGGAGGAATTTTCATTCCCAATACCGCATGCGTCGAGGTGGAGACGGTGGTCCCCTGACCGTCAGCGAGGTCCGGAAGAAGGGCTGTCGCACACTGGGTCCTCCGGCGGACCTACTGACGAGATACCAGGCGAGGCGAAACCCCGTGAGTTATATTTTCGCGGAACGCCTATTGTCGAAATAATGCGGCGTTGGCGCCTAAAGTTTTCCGGGGAAGAGGGGGAGGACCCAGAAGATTTCCTGGAAGACCTCCAACAACAGATTAAATATCACAATATCGCGGAGAAAGATCTAATCCGCTGTTTACCGGTATGTCTCGGGGGGGGGGGCGCCAAACACTGGTATAACGCGCACGCGTCAAAGTGGAGGACCTGGGGGATTTCGCGAACGCTTTTCGTAGATTCTTCGGGGATCCCGAATACCAGTATACATTACAGCGAAACATAAAGGATCGGTTCCAGGACGATAACGAGCCTATCCGCGAATACGTAATGATTATGACGGCAATGTTTCGTAAATTGCAGCCACCGTGGACGGAGGAGAGGATGGTCGATCGACTATATTGGGGCGCGAAACCATCGTTACGGCAATCTATCGCGATAGAGTCTAATTCAACTGTAGACAGCGTGACGGAAAAACTGTTAAGAGCCGACCGCGAAGCGCAGCAGAAGAGGCGGGGGAATCCGAAACCATCTGAAATGGCCCATCCCAGTTTCGCGTTTGATCCTAACCGACAATCACGTTCGAAATCACAATCAAGGGTGAAGTCGGTGGGATTTGGGTACGCGAACGCGATAGCTGCCGCCGAAGGCGGAGATAGCGACAATTCGGACGATCGTCTCCCCGGGTCCAGTAGAAGGAACCGAGTACCCGGTCAGGGAATTCGAGAACCTCGAGCGTCAAGCGCTAAAAGTAGTTTAGCGCCCACGCAGAGGGGAAACGAAAAGTACCGGCCCGGGGTAAAATCGAGGGAACCTTCTAACGACCCCCCGAAGCGTAAAGCGGAGGTAACCGCGACCGTGGCAACGCGTCAATGGCCGCCGCGCGACAGACAACGCGCGAGCGGAAGGAACCTGCCGCAATGTTGGAATTGCCGTAAGACAGGGCACCTATCACAAGATTGTCGAGACGAACCAAGGCTGCATTGCTACGGATGCGGGCGGAGGGGGTCACATTAGTAAGTTGCCGAAAATGTAACCGACCGGCGGGAAACGGGGAGAGAAGTTGATCGCAGGGGCCAGAAATGCTTCGCCCGAATTAATATCGGCCCGCGTATTGATAACTGGGGATAACGAACGCCCGCCTCTGCTGACAGTGGACGCGTATATCGGCGATTTTGCGACACGCGCCCTAATAGATTCGGGGTCACCATTGACGTTTATCAGTCGTGACATCCTTGGAAAAGTCGGAGACGATAATATCGCGTTAGGAAAATCGGATCGACCTTGTTACTTCCTCCTCGCCACGGGAGTTGTAGATCGTGCCGAAGAACAAGCACAGTTCGCGTTACGAATAGGCAGAGAGGAACGTGAAATTTTCGCGCAGGTCTTAGACAATCTCGTGACTCCCCTATTGTTGGGTACGGATTCGATCGCGCAATTCGGAATCGTGGCTGAATACCATAATGCCGTGTGGTATTTCACGAAACAGCCAAATGAAAAATTTGCTTTCGAGGACACGCCTCCTGATGCAGTTTGTTGTGGTCTGCAAACCTTGGCGCAGGCCGAAAAACGGCAATTAAAGAAATTCCTCGAGACCACGTTACGGGAATTTAATGAAATGTCGGGCGTGACGAACTTGATCAGCCACAGAATAGATGTAGAGGGCCATCCGCCGATAAAACAACGATATTATGCCGTATCTCCAAAAGTTCAGGAGGCAATATACGCGGAAGTAGATAGGCTACTAGCAGAAGGCGTAATAGAACCATCGCAAAGTGGCTGGTCAAGTCCGATCGTCATGGTTAAGAAATCCAACGGAAAATACCGTTTTTGTTTAGATTTTCGGAAAGTTAACGAAGTCTCGAGGAAAGATGCGTACCCGCTACCGCTCATGACGCAGATTTTAGATAAATTACGCGCGGCGAAATACATCTCGACCCTTGATCTCAGTCAGGCCTATTTTCAAATCCCGTTAGAAAAAAAGAGTCGCGAGATAACAGCGTTTACGGTACCGGGAAAAGGCCTATTCCACTTCCGCCGCATGCCGTACGGACTGACGGGCGCGCCCGCAATTTTTCAAAGATTATTGGACCGATTAATAAGTCCAGAAATGGAGCCACACGCGTTCGCCTATTTGGACGATATAATAATCGTGACGAAAACATTCGCGGAACATCTCGAATGGCTAAAACGCGTGATAAATAAGATCAAGGCTGCCGGTCTAATAATCAATCCTGAGAAGTACGAGTTTTGCTGTCAGGAAGTTCGGTATTTGGGTTTTGTAATAAGCAGGGAGGGATTAAAGGTGGACGCGGAGAAAATAAGACCGATTTTATCGTACCCTCCGCCGAAAACAGTAAAACAGTTGCGGCGTTTCCTTGGAATGGCATCCTGGTATAGGAGGTTCATTCCGGAATTCGCCACACTGGCTGACCCACTGAATGGCCTACTGCGAAAGGATCGTGATTGGGAATGGAAGGACGGCCAACAAGCTGCCTTCGAGTCCCTCCGTGACGCGATCGCTTCAGCACTTACTCTCTCATGCCCAGATTTCGAGACGCCGTTTACATTGCAGACGGATGCAAGCGCGGTTGGTCTAGGCGCAGTTTTAACACAAGAGGTCGAGGGCGTCGAAAGAGTTATCGCGTTCGCGAGTGGATCTCTCACGTTACCGGAGAGAAAATATTCCGCCACAGAATTAGAATGTCTCGCGATCGTCTGGGCGGTACAAAAGTTTCGTCCGTACTTGGAAGGGTACGCATTTACGGTAATCACAGATCACAACAGCTTGCAGTGGTTAAGAAAATTGCAAAATCCAACCGGGAGGTTAGCGCGTTGGGCCCTGCAGCTACTGGAGTACGATTTCAAAGTAGTATACAGGCAGGGAGCCCTGAATAAAGTGCCGGATGCACTATCGCGAATTTGCGAAGGGGAGGAGGTCCTCGAAAATAAAATACCGATAGTAGCTGCGGTGAGGGCAAAATGGTACGAGGGGAAATTAGCAGAAGTCAAGCGCACGCCGGAAAAATTCGCGGATTGGTCGATTCGGGACGGGGAACTATTTTGCCGCCGTACGGATCCGGTTGTCGCGGAAACATTGGGATCGGATATTACCGAATGGAAACTCGCGGTTCCCGAAGAGCGTCGAACGGAAATCTTGCAAGAGGCGCACGATAACCCACAGGCAGGGCATTTAGGCGTCGAAAAGACGTACCAACGTATCGCGGCCCGCTACTACTGGCCAGGCATGTATAGAACAGCAGTAGAATACGTAAGACGCTGTAAGACCTGTCAACTCACAAAGGTAGAGCAAACACTTCCGCCTGGGTTGATGGGCCGGCGCACAGTGGGCCAGATCGGCTCGGTAGCTGTTCATGAGCTAAAAAATGAAAGTCCTCATATCGATTTTTAACCAATGCACAGTGATTCTTAAATGTCCATTACATTCGAAAACGATAATATTAATTAAAGTTATTAAAAACTCTTGTTATAATAAGCGTTCAAAGATCAAACTTTTTCAGATACGATTTATCACCGAAAAAATTCCGTTTCTTCATGACGATGTCCTGGAAAACCTACTGAGGATTAAGTGCCCACATTTTTTTTTTATGAATAATGTATATCTATGTTGAGAACGCCCCAGGAACTAAACGTTAATGTTCATAATTTATTATTTAAAAAAATGTTTAGTCAGCTAAGGAAAATTGTCATAGTCTTTCACCTTTGACAAGGAATAAGTTAAAAGTTTGGAAGAATTTGGTGCTCTAACAAAGTGGAGCATTTTCAGCAAAGTTTCCTCTAAAAGATCCCGTAAAATTCACGTCCCCCCTCGGCCCACCCCGGAAATTATGACGGTTTGAAGCGTCGCGTGACACGCGCTCAGTGATGAGTTCGATCGAAATCGTGGCCAAAATAGGAAGGAGTACGGTGGTGTGACAAAAAAATGTTTCCTACAAAAAATAATCAGTAATCTGTACTCTACAAATCTCAATACAAAAAATTTAAAGAATTTTTTTTTTAAATAAAAAATTGAGGTCGCGTTGATTATTTATTTATCACGATATATTTTTTATTTAATAACATTATAGCTGACGTCAAGACGAATCCAACGACCTATTTATTGTGGCCTTTAAGTTTTGAAATAATGGTGAAATAGGCCTGAACAGCCAGTTTTCAATTATTATTTATTATTCACACGATTTTTCAGACATTTCCGGTGGTGTGACAAAAAAATGTTTCGTACAAAAAGTAATCAGTAGTTAGTTTTCTACAAATTCCAATATAAAAAATTTAAAGAATTTTTTTTTTTAAATAAAAAATTGAGGTCGCGTTGATTATTTATTTATCACGATATATTTTTTATTTAATAACATTATAGCTGACGTCAAGACGAATCCAACGACCTATTTATTGTGGCCTTTAAGTTTTGAAATAATGGTGAAATAGGCGTGAACAGCTACCGAGCCATTCTGGCCCACTGTGCGGCGCCGTGTTGACATGCCGTGGACAGTGATAGGCGCCGATATAATGGGTCCGTTTCCGCGCAGCAGATCCGGTCACGCGTACCTCCTGGTAATACAGGATTTATTCACTAAATGGATAGAGTGCGCCCCGCTCCGACGAGCGACCGGTCCGAAAATTGCCGAGGCCCTAGAAGAATTAATTTTCTCGCGATGGGGAACCCCCGACGTTCTGCTAACGGACAATGTCACCGAGTTCGCGAACAACTGTTTGAGGGAATTAGCGGATGAATACGGCATTCGACTGAGCACCACCCCTCCGTACCACCCGCAAGCAAACCCGGTCGAACGCGTGAATCGAGTTCTTAAAACGATGATGGTGGCCTATATAGAGAGAGATCACCGGGATTGGGACCTGAATTTACCGCAATTTCGTTTCGCGTACAATACCGCCTACCCTTCGGTATTACAGACCTCTCCCGCGTTTCTCAATTTCGGGCGGGAGCCGCGACCGGCGAAATGCTTAAGGGCCACCGTCGAGCCCGATATCGACCTCGAGGTTACTGCCAATGATACTTGGAAAAAGCGAGTGACTCAACTACCAACGTTGAGGCACTGGATCTTGGAAACCTCGAGGACGCGTATAAAAAGCAAGCCCAACATTATAATTTGCGCCGGAGAAATAGGGAGTATAACGTAGGGGACAAGGTGATGAAACGACAACGTATATTATCGTCAGCGGCGGACCACATAGCGGCAAAACTGGCCCCAAAGTTCATGGGACCAGTCATAATTTCGCGAAAACTCTCTCCTGGCGTATACGGCCTCGCCACAGAAGACGGAAGTGACCTCGGTAAGGTCCACATATCAGACATAAAACCATACTTCCCGACCCCGCAATGAGAAGAAAAAAAATTTATCGTTGTTACGCCCACCCCGCAGAACATGGACGAGAAAGCGTGGGAGGAACTCCGGGGTTGGATAGGGCGACTCCGTCCCACGGAGGAGATGGTCCCGGCAGAGGAATTCGCCCACTGCAACCCGGAAGAAAAAACTTACGTGGCCACAGCCACGATTACAGTGGGAGCGATGGAGAAGAAGATGCCGCGGGCCGCGGATCGAGGAGGTGCCGCGGCCCAACAAAAAGTAGGACCCGGAGCTGGACCGACAGGAAAAAGCACCGTGCCGACGTCACAAAAACTACAAACGGGTCACCCCAAAACGGGAAAAATGAAATACCGGGGCGGCGAACTAGAAGAGGGCTGCTGGAGATGCCGCCAGCGGGGACACTCCCACAGCAATTGTACAGCACCCCAACGGTGGCCGTATTGTTTCCGGTGCGGACGCCCATACTATACAGTCCAAACATGCCCGGACTGCTGGAGGACCTGGAGGTCCGGGGCCCGCGCAATCCAAAAAGGGGCTAGAAGGGAAACGGTCGCTAACTCGACAGTAATACCGCCATAGAAGAAGCGGAAATAAAAGATACAAAAACAATTAAAGTATTCATTATTAAAACCTGGTCCCCTCCGTTTATCCGGGCCAAGCGAAGCAATCAATAGCGATTCCCCATTTCTCCATTAGGCACCGATCGCGCCATCAGCTCTCGCCGAATCAGGAAGGAAGGCAGAAACGAAGGAAGATAAGTAGCATAGATGCTCGTCTGGGTTTACTGGTGCTGGTTTCGTGTTTGTTTCAACCAGTGGGGATGGTACCCATGGGAGCGTCCGAGGAAGAGCGATCGCCGCCGAGCCCGCGAATAGCCTGATCGGTACCTGCCACCGGTGTGCCCCGGTCTCCTTCAGCGGGGGAGGAGTTGTGACGTGGCAGAGTTTGCCAGCGTCACTCCGAACCCTAAACGAAGGACCGGGTCAACCTCGGCCGATACTTTATCGAGAACGGCCGTCACGATCGCTCTCCCTGGACGTCCGAGGTCCAGCGGAACAAATTTATCGCGTTTAAATGTCGCGCCGCTGGGCGCGACACGAGATTTCAGGAATAGCCGGAGTCTAGAAGGAACCCGGTACCTATCTCCTGCCGCTGATTGGCGCCAAGTCTTAAGGAAAGATGCTCGGAATATCTATCGCAACACGTCATTGGCTAACTAGACGGTTGGACCAGGATCGAGCCCGGATTCAGCAACCGGAGAGGCCGACGAGGATACCGAAAATACGGGACGTCCAACCGCCCAGCCTCATCGACTCTCGTCCAGGAATTGCGCGGAGAACAATCCTGGAACGGCTCGGATCCATGCTGACAGGCTCCGCGGCTCTCCCGATGGCCCCGTCGAACTTGTGATTTCCATGAGAAATCGCCAAATTCCCGGGGGCCCGGGGTCATAGACGCTCATTTCGTCCGTGCCGCAAGGAACCACGCGATAGGCCCGAGCGTCGCCTAGGGGGAGATAGATGAGGAAGTAGGGGGACGCCTCGCTTCCGCGTTCCCGAGCCACGCCGAATTAGGTTACTGGGTCGACTGCGAATCGAGAAGTAGTTTACCGTTGCTCTATCCGCGCGTTAAATACAGTGATTACCGAGTGCCGACCAGAGACCCCGATGTCGGACTTCTGGGTAAGTGCCGATCAGGTTTGATTCCGCGTCAAATACACTGTAACTAATTCGTGTTGGCTCGGGGCGTATTTGCGGATTCCGAACTCGTGTCGTGTGCCACGAGTCCTCGCGTATCTGCGTACCGGGAGTAGCTCTCCCGAGAGGAACGCGAGGCCGGGGAGTCGTAGCGTCCGCGATTGTCCGCGCGCGGAATATTCGGGGCGCGCGACCTTTGCGATTGGTAAAGAGTTTCCTCGGGACGTTCCACGGTGGGACGACGCGAAGTGCCGATTTCGATCTTTCGCGACTTTGCCGTGGCCCTCGCCCAGTCGAAATAGAATCCGCGTCTAACATCGGAGCTCGGCGGAATTCGTGCCGAAAGGCTTGTATCTCACGCGAAGTCCTGTGACCGCCGAGCTCAATGCGAAAGGGAGAATCTACGCGCGATCGACCGAACAACCGTCGCAAAATATTGTAATCGCGTCGGCAAATTTCCATTGCCGCCGGCGGGTGCCGGCGGCCTGTATTCCGGCTTGTTGAATAAACGATTGTTGTTGTTGCCGAAATCTTAAAAGAATTATTCTCCCTACGAGAAACGTTCCCGTCGCGGGGAATGCCCCGTTCCTTCTCCTCACGTGGAACCCTGACCTTTGTACGCGGCTATTACAGGTTATCGCGCCATCCTCGCGGAATCGAGATCGATGTATGAAATTCGCGTCGTCGTAAGAACTTTACGAGACACCCTATAGTGCCTGGCGCCCGAATTCAATATCGTCCATCCTTTAGCGTATTTCGACTCCATTTCGCGAAGGATTGTTTGTCCCGGGAGGACCACGTGTCGCGCGACCGCGCGTGGCCCGGTCTCCAAGCCCTAATTTCCCGTGATCGGTTCCCGTTTATTTCAGAAAACGAGAAACGACGTGACAACATATACATTACATTTATAAAATACATATATTAATATTTGGTTGTTTACAACATTTCGAATTTTGTAGTTAAACATCCCGACTAGAAATTTAGTTAGGCATGCCTAACGACGAGTGTGGGCCTAATGCGGAAAGCATTGAGGTACGCCTAAGTTGGGCATTCCTAACAGGTTCCGTACGTGGTCCTAATGGGGATGGTCGAGTGCACGCCTAAGTTGGGCATTCCTAACACGTGCCATACATGGGCCTAATGTGGAAAGAGTGGTGTACGTCTAAGTTAGGCATTCCCAACAGGTGCCGTACGTGGTCCTAATGGGGATGGTCGAGCGCACGCCTAATTAGGCATTCCTAACAGGTGCCATACGTGGTCCAAATGGGGATTGCCGAGTGCACGCCTAGGTTGGGCATTCCTAACAGGTGCCATAGCATATATAGGGTATTTCGTTTATCTTTGAACGGAAATATCTCGATCGTGAAGCACTGAAGTTACATAAAAAATTTATTTACAAAAATTGTTCGACATGGAGGGAACAATCATATGATGTCATTTTTTTCGGGACTATGATAGTGTGGAGGGGGTATTTCAAAAACAATATACCTTTTTAAAATGGAACCATATATTTTTTTTGTCATACCACGATAACATTTTCCGAGACGAATTCAACGATATATCACATTATGTTATTTACTGTTACAAAACATTAGAACTTACAGCAGGGTGTTTCATGCAAATTGTTTCAGGCCATAATTCCGGTATTAATGCATTTACGAAGAAAAACATCAATTTAGAAAGATGAATGGTTCAAAGAGCGGTACATTCGTAGGTCCTTAGATTTTTTTAGGTAGAACTGTGCATGTGCAATTAAAAATTGCATCATTTCTTTAAATAATTTAAATATATTTCTTAAACATATTTTTTGTTGCATTATCCGATTCCTCTGTTCACACTACGTAAAAAATTATTAGGGTACCATGGCAAAACATTATTAGTTCTTGAGATGTTTTCAAAAATTATCTTTATTGAAGAAGATGCTGCAGTATATATCTTTCTCCTTTGATATTTTTTCGTATATATAAATGCCTTAATAACGGAGTTATGGCCTGAAACAATTTGCGTGAAACATCCTGTAATTTCTAATGTTTTGTAACTATGCAAATAAATATGCTATCGTGGTATGGCAGAAAAAATATATGGTTCCATTTAAAAAACGTATTTTGTTTCTAAAATTCCCTCTTCCTACCATATATCATAGTCCCAAAAAGATGACACCATATGATTGTTCCCTTCATAGCAAACAATTTTTGCAAATAAATTTTTTTGTAACTTCAGTGCGTCACGAGATATGTCCGTTCAAAGATAAACGAAACACCCTGTATGCGCGAAATACTAGCGCGGACGGGGGTTGTCCGTCGGACATTTTTTTATGGCGAGTTCGTCATTTCTTCGAAGATTGGGTTAGCACAGTCATTTGGTGACCATTCCAGACGTCGTCTAAATTTTTAGTTTTTTATACACCTCCTTAAAATTGCTCAGGACGCTGTTTCAAGGTACCGAGACGCGTCATTATTCGAATCAGGTATCGCCCCATTCCTCCCTTGGGCCAACGCCGTTTTTAGCGCGTACAATGTAGATGTAGACAGTAATACACATCCGGTTCTTTAGGATTTTTCGTTGCCGGTTTAAATAGTAAATGCTGGTATCGTAAACTAAAGTTTAACTATAGTAAACTCGGTATACTGAGTTCGATCCTTAAGGGTTTTTATGGTTGTCACGTCGTCGAGCAAATAGTCTCCGCCAGAAGGGCGGAAACTCTGACGACACCGGGTATTTACAAGCTGAGAAGCCGGGCCGCGTTCGGTCGCGCGAAACGCGGTCCACCCGGGACAAAAGTTGTTTGCAAGCTCGTCGATCTTCTCGGAAATCTCGCAAATATTCGGGCGCCAGGCACGGAAGGTGCCACGATAAAGATTCGCACGCTTCGATGACTCTAATGGTTCCCTTACGAGCTAGCAACAACCGGCGACAGGCGCCACGTCACATGGTATAATTATACCATAAAAACCTTCACGGTCACTTCCAATTTACCCGAAAAAGCGCGCCTCGAGCGCTAGGTATGATGGTCGTGTACTAGACGAGAAAACTACGTGTTTCCTTTTTTTTGTAAAGTGGTGGGGAAACTTTACGCATTTTAACCCACTGCAGTTTCCGCAAACTGCAGTTTCCATCACCATTCACGAGTGTATACTGAACAGTGAACAGTGAACGTATAGCGAACAGTGAACGTATAGCGAACAGTGAACGTATAGCGAACAGTTAAAGTGCATTAACATAAATTGATTTCCGCTACGATGTCGGATAATATGCAAAAATTAAAAACTCGTGAACTCACACGTCTCAGAGTTGAACGATTCCGTAAGCGGCGTAAATTAGCAGATACGATACTGATGTCGGAAAATACCGAATCAGGTATCTATGAAGAACGTGGAAGTGTAAATGCAGGTATGTTATTATCATTATTACCATTATTGTAAGGAATAGCCGTATTTATTATAATCAATCGCAATCGTTGACAGACGTATTTTCACAGGCACGTTCGTTTTCGATCCAAATCCGATTTTCTTTTTCCAATCTTCTGTTGTTACTTTTCCCGATATTCTATTTTTACAAATTCAACCATATATAACGCTGTCTGTTAATACGCATACATACATTCAACCCTATATTATTATATTTATTATATACGGACCGAAGTCCTTTTATACAAATGTTTATAATAGAAAAAATGTTGTGTCAGATGTTGCAGAAGTTTCGGGAGTTGATGGAAATAATATACCAGACACAATTAATGACGATAATGTGTGGTCAGAGGGAAACGAGACAATAGGGGATACAGGACATAACAGTGGAAATAATCATCCAGAAACTGTGATAGATTATTATCAGAATTCAAGCGATGAGGCAACAGAAGAAGAAACCGCAGAGAATTGTCAAGAAAGTTTTAATGATATACAAGATATACGCCAATGGGCTCTCATGGATCCGCCAATACCACATACTCGACTGGAATTGTTGATGAATATATTAAGGAGACATTCGTATCCTAATTTACCCAAAACGGCAAAAACATTTCTAGGTACATCAAGCACTAATTATACCATTGAAAACTTTAATAGCACCGACGAGGAGTTTGTATACTTTGGAATAAGTAATGTTCTTCAAAAATGTGTAATTCCAGAGATGCATAAAAGTAATGATACACCGCTGATGTTCAACGTGGATGGTTTGCCATTATTTAAATCGAGCAAAAGACAGTTTTGGCCACTACTGTGTAAAATTTTTCATGATCCGGACGTTTATCAACCTTTCCCTGTTGCCACTTATTGTGGAGATGGAAAGCCAACTAATCTCAAACGATATTTAGAAAAATTTATAGATGAAATTAACGATCTGCAACGTACTGGAATTATTATAGATAATCGAACATTTTCTATATAGATCAAAGCCTTCATATGTGATAGACCTGCACGTTCGGTTTTGAAATGCAATAAATGTCACGCAGGATACTGGGCCTGCGAGAGATGTACGATACGTGGCAAAAGGTATAAAAACCGAATCATTTATCCATTGACAAATAGCGAAAGAAGAAGCGATTTGTCATTTAGAAGTCAAAGTAATGAGCAACATTATTTAGGAATATCTCCTTTACTGCGCATATATCCGAATATAGATATGGTCAATCACTTCCTGTTGGACTCCATGCACTTGTTATATTTGGGAGTCATGAAAAAACTACTGCACTATTGGATGGATGGAAATATAAAAGCGTTGAAGTTGAGCAATCGTGCTAAGGTGCAACTATCAAATTTATTACAAAGAATAAAAGTGTAACGAGCCTGTTTCCCGACGGCTCGTTGCAACGGTTCTCCGCGGCCGAATTAGCTCGCCGCGCCAGGGTTCGCGGACGGAACGCGGAGGGACGGGGTTTACGGCAGGAATGAAATGGCACTGAAACTCATGCCGGCTCACATTTACACCTCACCGCACGCTTGCTCGCGGAACGCGCGTCAATCCGGTCTCTCGCGGCGAAGATCGGTTCCGTCGGCACGGTGTCGCGGACGGGTCGGCGGCGTCGTTCACGTTATCGGACCTCGTGGCCCCTCTGCTTGCATCGTCGCGATGGATTCCGGCGGAGAAAAACGGTTCACGCTCGTCGGCGTCGTTGTTACAACGACGCGCGAGCGTGGAAAATATGAAAAGCGGCACGGCGCGTACACGTCGTTGCGACGCTCGCTGCACGTGGTCGGTCTCCGGCAATCGCATCTCGTCGTCACGGTCCTCGTGACTCGGGGACGCGGCGATCTCGGATCGCCGTTCCGGCCTCGCCGTTACGACGAGCTCTCGAGGGCGAACATCGGGCGGCGGCTCATGCACGCAGACGTTTTCCACGTCTGGAATTCGTCGCGAATTCTTGCGGCCTTACTCGTGTTCGCTGTCGCAACGAATCATTGAGGAGCCCCGTTCGGTTACGGTTACCACCGTAGGCTACTTACTCGGCGTGTTCTCTTCCGTACTCAGACGTTCGTGCGTGGCCGGTCGAGAGTCGCCAAGAGAAGCAGGCCTAGGAAGAAGAAGAACACTGGTCGCGCCGCGATCCGTTTTATGCCCTCGTCGAACGGGTGACGAGGGGTACTGTGCGGTGCGGTAGATTGCGGAATTTCCGGTGACGTCGTACGTCCGGTTGGTCCACTTTTCGGCTTCCGGTTGCCGCCGAACGTGGTTTACAGGCGGAAAGACTACGCGGTGTTTTCGGATCGCGACGCGTTTCGGTGCCGTCGCGCTTCGGCGTTAATCGGTTCTCGTCGGCGCGGTTCGGGTTCGCGGCTGGCATTCCGTTTCGTAACAGGCCTGGTACGAACAGGTCTGTTACAAAAGTACCTGCTGAATTTCAACTGACAACAAGATCATTAACAGAATATCATAAATTCAAAGCCACTGAGTACAGATTTTTATTGTTGTATGCAGCCCCAGTTATTTTCAAAAAAATTTTGCCAACTGATGTATACAAACACTTGCTACTGCTACATACTGGTTGCAGGATATTATCATCAAAAGAAATAGCCGTGGATAAGTGTAAATATGGCAAATTACGTTTGAGGAAATTTGTAGCCAAAGCACCATTTATATATGGAAAAGAATTTATGATTGGAAACATACATAATCTGATCCATCTCGCAGATGACGTTGAAAATATGAAGTGCTCTCTGGTCAGTATTACTAGTTTTCCATTCGAAAATACTCTTGGAAAAATGAAACGGCTTATTCGAAACGGAAATAAGCCTCTTTCTCAAATATGCCGACGATTTAACGAAATCTCCCATATTTGGAACAAAAAAGCCAATACGCCACCTAAAATCGAAATTATTAAACAATTGAGATTAAAAGAATCAGATAATAGAACGCTAGTTAAAAGAGTTCATTATAAAGAGGCAATACTGACGACAAGATTTCCTAATAATATAGTTTTATTAAATAATAATGAAATCGTAGAATTGAACTATATGTGGATATGTTCAAACGATGAACTAAATTGTATAAACATTACAGGAAGGATATTGAGAAAGAGAAAGTCACTTTATTCATATCCTTGTGATTCGAATCATCTGCAAATATGGAATGTTAGTGGTAGAAATATGGAATCCATAATGTGTAAAATTACCGATATTAAAATCAAAATAGTTCCGTTCGATTTTAGTGACAGTGTTGGAGGAAAAATGTTTGCAATGCCTCTACTGCATATGTGAAGTGCTTCTTCGGGTGACTTCGGCCGACATCGGGCACTGAACGCGGAAATTTTAGACGGTTCGGTCGAAGATGACGTTGCCGGCAATTTTAGGGTTCTGGAGAACAATAGTCCGTCCGTTGCAATGTCCTTGACAGCGACGATGTTGAACACGTGTTTTGGGAAAGGAAACTTTCTTCGTGCTCTTGAGGCATGGAAAATTCCTCCCCTCGTTTTAACGGTTTTTCAGTTGTCGCCAAGCACTCATTGAGAACGCATCGCTCAAGAGTTGTCGTCGCCGCGTTACATAGATTCTTTGTGCTTTGTTCGGACTGGAGATTAGTTAGTGTTTATAGGTTTTAGCTTCCTCGTTATTGTTGTTATTTGTTTTTTCTTTGTTTTGTTTTGTTATTGTTATTCGTTATTGTTTTGATTCATATTAATTACCCGTCATCCTAAACCAGTATAAAGTGAGACAGCATTATAAAACGCTCTGAAGAAACAAAACGTGTCGGACAAGAGAAGTTTACTAGTTGTGCACGTGTTTGCAAGGATGGCTGCAACGACATTAAGAAAAGGTCTCAGGCGTAAATATCAGGAAAAAATTGCAGATAACGAAAAAAGTAAGATTCAATTTTTCATCATTAATTTTGTGCAGTTTTTTGTAGAAATTGTACCTTTTTTTAATTGAAAATGCCATTGTTTCGTTCTGCTATTCAGTGATTACAATTTATCAATCAACGCCATCATTTAAATCGTAAAAAAATAAAAAGCTACATTAAAAGTTTTAGATGAGACGGATTCAGAAATTAATTCTGATACTTTAGAAGACGTCGAGATCAGAATGAAACAAAAAAGAAGGAAGCAACCGAAGAAAGTGACGAACCGGGAAGAAATAGGAAAACGAACAGCCACCGTTTCAGAAAGCTCATCCGACAGCAACTTTGATTTTCTGAAATGCAATTCACCGCCGCAGAAAATATCAAATACAGCGCAACCGTCATGTTTATGTAAAGAAGAAATCAATTCATTGAAAAGTAAGTATGCTAAATTATTTAAAACAATAAATGTTTCGTTCGATCAATAATGCTTTATAGGCATTTCCACAACCATAAAATTTTTATTTATTACAGATTACATCAAAGAAACAATTGAGAAAAATTTCAAACAAATATCTATTCAATTGAACCAATTGGGAAGTCGAATGGCTGACATGCAAGCAACCCTGAACGAGCAATTAGAAAGACCGACCGATATTAGTACCAGCACTTGCGATGTTGTTTCCGCTTTTAAGGAAATTTGGAAACTTCCGTGTCAGACAGTAGAGGAGTTTGAAGAATTCGACGAAAAAATCGGAAAAGATATAGATTTTCGTAAAAAATTGGTAAGCTTTTATACTGCTCTATTTTTCAAATTTATTTATTTATTATATATATATATATATATACAGGGTGTCCCAAAATTCCTCCGACACCCGAAAATGGGAGGTTCCTTGGGTCATTTGAAGCGACATTTTCCTTTACAAAAATGGCCTCCGTGGCTTTGTTTAGGAGTTATTAACGAAACACACGAACGAATCAGAGCGCGACCTAGACGCGAGTTAGCACAGTCGGCCCGACGCGCCAACTGTCAATTGGCCGAACGTGCCATCGCATGTCTAGATCGCGCTCTGATTGGTCCGTGTTTTTCGTTAATAACTCCTAAACAATGTCGTGGACGCCATTTTTGTAAAGGAAAATGTCGCTTCAAATGACCCAAGGAACCTCCCATTTTCGGGTGTCGGAGGAATTTTGGGACACCCTGTATATATATATATATATATATATATATATATATATATATATATATATGTGTGTGTGTGTAAAACAAGAATTAATTCCATCGTGAAATTTTTACAGGCACAAAAACTGATCAGTTTAATCAACAAGCGAACAACAATCGTCCGGAATACGGGCGAAATATTAAGATTTTGTTTATCTCGGGAAGTTGCTCTGAAATGCAACCCAGTTAAACATGTCGAGGGAAAATTATTCGTGTTTAGAGATACGAATCTTTATAATGTTGTTAAAGGTATTTTTCCATTTTCTATTTATAAGATTTGTATTTATAATTGATGAATTACGAAATAATCTATTGAAATTAATTTTTTATTCCAGCTGCGATGCAATCAGCGTTATCAACTGACGAAAACCCATTCAAGGAAAGGGATATTATAAAAGTAATAGGAACAGTGTTACACCACTGTAGAGATTGGGAAGGAGGACGAGTGAAACGCCAGAAAAAAACTATTCCAAACACAAACGAGAATACATATAGACCATCTGAGATTAATCAATCTCAAGATTATATATAATTATAATTCATGTATACAGTGAGTGTAAAAAGTATTCGTACGCCGTTTAAAACGGAATATAACTTTTTTATAATTGTACCAAACGACCAGTTTTTTTATAATCAATTAGAAGCTATGAGTTACGAAATGATATGCAAAAAAAATTTTCCTAAAATTATAATTTACAAGGTTACTTGCAAAAATAAAAAAAGCATTTTTAAAACGTTTTTAATTGGGCCCTTAATGAAAATTTAATATATTTCGTAAATTAGATATTTCGTAGTAGTTATACGCATGCTGAAAATTTCATCTAAATCGATTAACATAAACACGAGCTACGCAAGCAGTTCAAAATTGTAAAAATCGTAGTTTTACACGACTTTTGAGTTTTTGCTTAAAATATCCACAAATTCTTACATATACAGACTAATGTTTGTCCGGCCAACTCGAAGTTGGTATCGAATGTGCTACCTCGCCTCTCTGGGCATACGCATTATTCGAAGGTGATCTACTTCTAGCAAGGCGGCTTCTCTACCAAGAAGAAGCGGCGATGGAAAAATCCAGCAGTGCCACCGAGACGTATGCGGTGGACGAGTTCTTCGGTCGCTGACGTTTGTGGGAGGATATGGTATTCGACTCGCCCAAACGCCAACTCACACGGGGAACCACGGGAAGGCGAACTCGCTGCGTGCCGCTCGCACGCACACCCTACCCTTAAGGGCGACGGAAGTAAGGATGGGAGGTGGGAAGGTAAGCGACGCGCTTCGACCTGGGATTTAGTCTGGCACGCCGAGCAGGTGTGACAAGGTGGGACGCTCACCTGTGTCGTTTATAACACCCTACGAAGTTACAACATAAGTACTTGTACAAGTGCCGCCTGCTGGGGTATTCTTACATATACAAGATCTACTGTTTTGATTCCGGAGACGGTACCTTAGCCTGTTGGCCAACCCGCCCCTCCCCTATTCCTAAAGACGTTCGGAAATCGGGGATTGGGATCGTAGTGATGCACGATCAACGCACCTCGAGACGAGGTCTCGAGTACCAGTTTGGCGCGAGATTTGCAGTTTCGCGCCGCTACTGGTTGAGCACGGTCTTCTAGCTGACCGATTTTGAGCTGACATTTCATCCCACCGCGCGCGAGGCGCGCGCAGAGCGATGGAATCGCCAGTTCGTACCCTTGACAGTCCGGGCCAGACACCACTGCCACCTCGAAGCCAACGCCTATTGTTGGGGGGCGATCGACGGAAGCCATTCGTCGATCGCTGGGCTCCCCAACCCCGAGGTACCGATTTATGGACTCGGGTGGACCATGTCAGAGGGGGGGCCGCGCACCGCGCCTCCACCTTCGACCCGGGGACCGAGCGGCGAAGGCGCGGAACGCGCAAAGACACCCCCTCCTGTTTGGCTCTGCAAAAGCCGCTAAAGGCAATAGGGAGCATGCAAAATGCTGAAAGGGCATGCAATAATGTAATTATTGGGACCGGCGTTTAGGGGGGAGCGCGTCGCGGAGGAGGGAGGGTGGGGGGGAATAGCGCAGGTCATGTGGCGCGGTCAACGGTGGCCGGCCGCATCTCCTTCTTTTGCAGCACTTTGCGTGCGAAGGAGCTGAACGCTTCGGCGACATCGTCGCTTACGAAAATATTGAAAGGTGGTGGCCATGAATGCCCAAGTGAATTTATTAGGGATGATAGTGGTTCTCGCTCCGTCGCATGCAGTCTGCAATGAAGGAGTACATGTTTAGATGACTCAGTTCCCTCGCCACAGGCGCAGTCAGGAGAGTCTGTCAATCCGAAATAACAGAGTTTCTCCTGAAAATCGCCGTGCCCGGTGAGGAACTGCGTTGTGTAGAAGGTGATGGGGACGCGACAGCGGGCCCTCTCCGTCAATGTTGGAAAGAAACCGAAAGTGGTTCTTCCCTTGACCGATCTGGCCCATCTGTTTTGCCACAGTTCGAGGGTATTGTCGCGAAGGGCTTTACGAGTGGCCGTAATATGGTCGTGGGGGTCGTCGAAGAGGCCAGGGGCGAAGATAATCCCGCGATGTTCGAAAGGGATGTTTTTCCTGACGAGGAAGCGGAGTCGCTTCTCCGTCAGATATAAATCTATAGGGGGTTGGAGTCCCAGCACGCAGAGCGCATCGTTAGACGTGGTGCGGTACGCAGCGCATACTCTGAGAAGGGCAGTGCGCTGCGCACTTTGGAGAGTGGAAACGTGTTTTTGGGTGAGCTTGTGGGCCCAACCAATCGCACCGTAGGAAATTATGGAAAGGAAGATGCTTCGGAATAGCAGCGATCGGGCACGGAAATCGTATCCCCATTTGGATCCCATTAGGGCTGAGATGCCACTGAACTTTGCCTTCGCGTGGTCTGATATCCGGATCACGTGCTCGGACACACTTAAAGAGTGACCGTACACGATCCCCAGGTACCTAAGGCTCTTAGCGAAAACAAGGCTGGCGGTATCCATTTTGATAACGGGCGGACGAGAAATGCTAAGGCTGCCCCTCACTCGAAGCATAACTGTTTTGTGAGGGGCTATGGCCATTTTATTTTTACTGCACCATGCCTGTAGCGCGTCGGTGACCAGGGCTGACGTCATTTCTAAGGAAGCCCGAGAGTTCCCTTCCACGACGACCAGCAGGTCATCGGCGTATGCCACAGTGTGCGTGTTTTGAATTAACGCGATTTCGCGGAGTAAAGAATCGAAGAGGAGATTCCAAATGGAGGGGCCGAGGACCGAGCCCTGCGGGCATCCCTTGGTAACGGGTTTGTAATGGGAAGAGTATTCCGCGGAAAGAACTATCTTGCGATCCCGGAAATAATCTATGAGAACATTGTACAAATTGCGCGGACAATCGCGATTTCGCAACTCGGCCGTAACAGTAGGCCACCAGACGTTGTCGAACGCTCCCTTGATATCAAAGGAGAGTGCGACCGCGTGCTTGGCGTTGGACGACTGAACGACTCCCTGCAGTCTGTGCAGGGCATCGTCCGTCCCCAAGCCTCTCTTAAAGCCGAATTGCGAGTTCGAGGCTAGCGGATGTTTGTTAATTAGGTCACCTAATCCGGTGATTATTAACTTCTCCATCACCTTTCCAATAACGGGAAGCAGGCATATGGGGCGGTAGGAGGAGGGCGCGGTTTCGGGTTTATCAGGGGATTTGAGGATCGCCCTGATTTTTCCCGTTTTCCACGATTCTGAAAATAGGCCGAATTTTAAGCACCCGTTGAAAATTTTGAGAAATAGGGCGGGGGAGCGGCTGAAGGCCTGCTTGAGAACGGGTACTTCGATACCGTCGGGGCCGGGCGTGCGGTTGTCGCCGAGGTTTTTAATTATTACATGTAGATCCGCGAGGGAGAATTCGGGGGCATTGGGGGTGTTGATTTCAAGAGTGAAGTCGCGTCGCGTGATGGCGTGCGACTCGCTGTCCGGAGCAGAGTCGTCCGGGGAGAGCGCGGCGAGCAGGGCACTGGCACTTTCGTGCCAGCTCTGGGTCGTTGAGTCGGTGGTCGAAATCGACGTAAGAAGTTGCGGAGCAATCTTCTTGTCGAACGTCGTCCGGTATGGGGCGGACCAGGGATTTTCTAGGCCCATTCGGGTAACAAACTCCCTCCATCCTCTCCTTGCGGAGGTGCGGAAAAGTGCCCGATACTCCTTGTGGGCCCGAGAGTACGCGCGACGTTTCTCTTCTCGGAGAGCGGGATCCCTCTCGCGTTGGAATTGCCTACGGAGGCGATTAGACGAGCGCTTGAGGCGCGTAAGCTCTTCTGTCCATCCGGGAACGGCACGGGGGTGCCACCTTTTCCTCGGGATGGCCAGGGAGGCAGCGCCCAGTATGGCCCTCTCCAGATGGGAGACAGCTGTCTGGACGTCGTCGCGGGAGGAAAATTCGAGAGGGGGAGCGCCCTCGGAGAGAAGTCGCGCGAACTCAATTCCGAATTCGTCCCAGTTCGCTCTGTGGCACGCAAATCTGCCAAGGATGGGGGGAGGATTTGGAATTGTATTATGACTGCTTAGTTCAAGCAGGATGACATTGTGGTCACTGGAGGTCCTGCCATCAAGAACACTCCAGGAGAAGGACAGAGAATCGGCTGCAGTAGTCCGCAGCGTTACGTCTATACAAGACGCGCCGGAGGGACCACTGTATGTGGGGGGGGTTTCCAGGCTGGTTAAGGATTTGGAGGGTGTTTTGCGCGAGCAAACGCTCAAACTCCCTCCCACGGATCCAGGCACGCTTGTTGTACGTGTTTGAGCTGGGGGGGAGCGGGTCGTGCCACAGCGCGGACCTGGCGTTCGCATCGATTCCGAAGAAGATCGGCTTTCCGCGGAGGGAATCGATAATATTTTGGAGGGACGCGATTCCGGCCTCTATACGGTCTTTGTACTGAAAGTAACAGCTGACCAAGTACAGAGGGCCGAGGGGACCGGTTAATTCTATGACGGCGGTGTGCGTATTGGAGAGGTGCGAGAGCTTAAGAAGTGTGAAGGTCGAGCCCTTCACAATGATCGCGGCCTGACAATTTTCGCCACGCGGGGCGCCGTGAATTACTACGTTCCGGGAGTCGAGTCCGACGACTCTTCCCGCGGTATTGTAAGGTTCTTGCGCAAGAACAACATCGACGCAACCGGACTCTATCATACGAGCAACTTCGTACGATACGAGCCGGGATCGCCGCATGTTGATTTGCGCAATTTTTAAGGTAGGGATGCGCTCTACAGTGCGTGAGTCTGGGGGGGATGATGTTGGTGGGGGTGTCCGTGGGGGAGGGTTTCGTGGGGCCGGTCGCGGGGGATAACTATTCATATTAAATAGTTAATCCGGGAGGCCTTGAGGATCAAGGCAGACGAGCGCGAGGGGCAGTTACGATTGCCCGCGGCATGCGCGTGTGGGAGTTTGCGCGCGCGGCAGTTCGCGCACGACGGGGACGCTTCGCGATTCGGGCATTCCTTGTTGGTATGCCCGGTTTGTGCGCAGAAGGAGCACGTGGCTTCACTGCTTTTGCAGTGTTTGTCCACGTGCCCATACTTCTGGCACTTGAAGCATCGGGTCGCGACGAGGTAGTCGTCTACTCGGCAGTAGGCGTAGGAAACGTAGATCTTTCCTTTCGGCAGAAGGGACTCGCGGATGACAGATGAAGCCTCGACAACCCAGTCGTTGCCCTCCTTGTCTTTGCGGCCCACTTTAAAGAGTGGGCGGAGGGTGGCTTTATCGGTGGCCGGGGAGGACGTGATATTCTGAGCACGGATGTGCTCAGCGATATCTTGGGCTTCCAGCTCCTTCGGAATATCGTAGATGATAATTCGGAGGAGCTGGGGGGAGGGCGCGGAGGCTGTGAAACCGGCCTTGCGGAGGGCCTGGTTCTCTGTAAAGACCCTCAGGTCTTTGGCATTGGCCGCCTCGACCAAGAGGGCACCGTCGCGGGTAGCGCGAATTGACTTGAATCCCACGTTGGCCTTACGGAGGTCCACGTGGGAGAACACGGGGCGTTTGAGGGCGGCGCCGTCGCCGGTGACAGGTTCCGCGGGGGTGACGCGGAGGAGGTGGCGGGCGGGGGTAGATTTCGCGGCCGAAATCACTTGGCTGGCTAATCGGGGTCGGGGGAGAGCGCCGTTCGGCGCGAGAAGCGGCTGCGCGGTGGGGAGGGCGGTCGCGAGTGGGTTTAGGCGAGCGCTGGGGGGGAGCGGGGGGAATTGCGCTGGCGCGGCAGCGCGGCGGGGCGGCTGGCGACGGTCGGCGGCGCTGGCGTACGAACCAGCGGCGCTGGCGTACGAGCCAGCGGCGGGGAGGTGGGGGGCCGGGGAAGCGGCGGGGTGGTGGGGAGCCGGGGAAGCGGCTGGGGCCGAAGAGCGGGTGGGCGCGGAGGCGCGGGGGGCAGCAGACATCGCGGACAATTTGCCCGCGATGTAACTGTTGTTTTGGGCCAATTCCCCGACGATACGGCGGAATTGGCCAGCGAGTTGCAGAATTTGTTCTGCACTCGCCTTGGAGATTTTGTTTGCCTCGTCGAGGCAAACGGAGGTGAGGCGGTCCATCGTGAGCTCGGACAGCGAGACGAGCTCAGCAGTGGACCGCAGCGGGGGGGGAGCGAAAGACGTGGGGGACGCGGATGAGTTCGCAGGGGACGCGGAGGAGTTCGCGGGGGCCGGTTTTGGGGTGGGGGGAACGGGAGCGGGGACGGTGAAGTTAAATACCGAATTATCGGTACTCACCTTCTCCTTTTCCAGGGGCTCCAGCTTGACGAGGTGTACTCGCGGTTGGAGGTCTTCCTCGTCGGAGCCATCGGACGCCGTGGTGGGGGCTTGGGAGCGGGATCGCTTCCTGGTGGTGGTGGAAAGATCTCGCACCAAGGCGGGATCGATCTCCATGACGCTGCACGAAGATTCGTCAGCGTCGGATGGTGGTGATCCTGGTGCGTCCGGTGCTCCTGCGCCTGCTGGGGGTTCCACCTTCTTCTTTTTCTTGCCCTTCTTTTTCTTCGTCCGTTCTACCTGGGGTTTAGGGCTGGGGTTTCCGATATTGTCCATTGTGTTCGGCGTAGCGGCTAAGGTCCTTTGTTCGCGGCGGCCACGTCACGCGGAAAAACCCACGCGCGGAGCAGGCAACGGCGAAGCGGCAAGCGGCAAACCCGGATATACGACAAAATTGTTTGTTAAAAATGTTTGCATGCACGAAATTGTTTATGCACTCGTTGGTAAATAACACTAAGTTTATGCTGCTGCGAGGAAGCAGCAGTTTCAGACGGGCAGGGAAAAGAACGGCGCGATTCGCGGACACGTCGCGACAGATTGAGTCAGTTTGTATATTAATTGATCACTGCACTGATTCTCGCTATTTTTAGTCCCAATCAGCACTAGTTAACAATGAAAACCACGCAAATTCACGGGAGTTCTGGCTAAACACGAGAAAACTCGTAAGGGCCACGTCAGCGAAAAGGCCACGTAGGCTGAGCGGCGTCGTCTAAGATGGCGGCGGCAGGTAGTCGTATACCTGAGCACGGAGCAGGGGCGAAGCACGTCCGTTCGCTTCGAGCGTTCAGGCGAGACTGTTCTTACATATACAGTAAAGTTCCGATTCCTGTTCAGTTTGGGGGGTCCCGATTCTTGTTCAGGCCTACTCACTCCACTACCCGTCCACGCTGTGCCGCGCCGCAGGACGTCGACTATTGTGTCGGCTCGGGTATATTAGTCCAATCAATGAATGCTTAAAAGGGGGTGTAGAGGGAAATGGAAGGAACACAATTTTTTACTTTGGGACTTTGTTTGGGCTAGTTAGGAGGTAAACATACTAAAAGTCCCCACTCCTAGGAGGTGAGCGGGGTGCAGGGGGCACGTAGAAGGTCCCTCTTTTTGGTTTTTCGCTTATATCTCGGAAACTATGCGTCCTAGCGATAAAACTATTCTATACAAAATTAATGCTGACAAAATATCCCACAAGATTGTTTCTGTTCAATTTTTCGGTATCTCGCACAATATTCGAGATATCCGCGCTCATAGTTCACTAATTTTCAAAAAGATCATTTTTACCTCATGTTTTCTGCCTTCCTTGCCCAACTAACTCTTCAGCCTTTCGTCCTACGAAAAAGTGATGACAAAGGAAGTTGTTGAGCATTAAATATTCTTCCAGAAGATATCATTTTTCTTATTTTATCTTCAACCGTTTAAAAGTTAGACCAATTGTAACTTTATGTGTAAATTCCGAAATTTTGAAGCAAAACTTAATTTTCGAATTTTTCGTTATTCCACTGCTCTAGCTCTATATGTATATAAGCCAATATATATAAGTGGCACATAAAGAAATTATATGTATGTATGTATTATGTAATACATTTTCAGGTACATATGTTGTTCTTCAAAAGTAAAATCGTTTGGTATCGTTGAATACTATTTTCGACACTCCGAATCTAATGGAATCTAATGAATTTACACCGTATAGTACAATAATACAGTAATAATTGTTACCAATTCCTGGCTCTCTTGGGGCCGAAGGGTCCTGGCTCGACATGCAAACTTGGTCCTGGTGTGCGTTCTGCTTCGTTTTCTTCTCCATCCGTTGAGAAAGGGGATAAATCTTCGAGGATGACTGGTAGAGGATCGATGTTGAGTTCTTCATCCTCATTGTCCAAAAGGGGGCCTCCATTGAGACAGTTCCCCTGGCAGTTTTGGCAGGCAGGGGAACACTTGAGAGATGCCTTTCTACATCCGCATTTGGTGGTGGCACAATCCTTTGTGCACCGACAAGAAATCATTTTTAATATTTCATCCGGTGCAGCCTGCTGCTCACTGTGCACTGGGGTTAGAAATTTGCTGGTGGTGAGCTCCCACCCATACATCTGAGGCGGCAGCTCATTTCCCAACCACATTTGAAATTGGTGATATCTCCTCAGAGAATGTTGTTTCGCTGCCCCCTCAGTTGGTGGGAGGCATGAAATGTCCGGTTTGATATTGGCTACCGATTTAAGGAAGGATTGGTAACGGTAAGCGTTTAGAGATTTCTCTTTAGGTGGGGCCCCGTACCACTTCAAAATACACTTCTTTCCAGCTTCCTCTATATTATCCTTGATTGAGGAAGGGTCTGAGAAAACTGCAGCAGCTCCGTGGACGTCTGGAGACTTCAAATACAGTTTGATAAATCCCAGCTTACTCTTTCGGAAGGCTGCTGAGGTGGTATCGCACCCCGTGAAGGCGTGTAGAAACAGTATGTCTCGCAGCCCCTGGGTCTGAAGCTCCTGGGTAGAAAACAATGACGGTTTAATATTTCCGCGTCCAGGCTTGACGAAAATTATGTCCTGGTCAGCAGGTGTTTTGGCCATCAACAGAACTAGTAGGTCGACATCTTCGCCAATAACAGCAACAGCGGTAGTATGTGACAACTCTACAGCCGTGTCTACAATGAGGACGTCCGCATCGTCCTGTGCTTGAAGGGCTCTGACTCCATGTGCCTGTAGTGTGACCTTCAACATGTTAATCAGCCGACTTTTGTTGTAGACACTTGACAGGAAGTCTCCCTGCTTCACAGTTATGACTGTCTCCCAATTGAATTGTATGTCGACTGACTTGCTGAGGCGATACCGCCTTTGCTGCTCAGCAACCTTGGTACTTGATAATGAGCTCGTGTACCCATCAAACACAGCAGTGCAACTCCTTCCACGATAGTGACTGTTCACATAATTGGCGTACTCATCACAAATGGCAGATATCGTCGAACCTCTTCGCCAAATTACTTTGTGGAGGAGAAGTCCTCCGTCCATAACAATGTCAAAGTGTGTCACATGTACATCTTTGGTTGTCGTATTCAGCTCTTTGGAGAGAATTGATTTCGACGATTTTATCTTCAACCGTTTAAAAGTTAGACCAATTGTAACTTTATGTGTAAATTCCGAGATTTACTGACTAGTCTACGGACTTAGCGGGGAAGGGGAAATGGAGGAGAGGAAAAAACAAAACAAAGAAGATCACCGTTTCGATTGTTTCTGGTGACACTGTTAACGTTCAGTTTTTTCTCAAGTTAGCTTGTGAAACGTTGCGTTCGGCTGTGAAACGATTTATTATGTACTACATCTTGTGGTTTTTCGATACCAAGAGCGTTTTACCATTACAATGAGTAGTAGGTGTTTTGTGTGCGATGAAAAGATAAGTGAATCAAGTGATGATGTTTCAAAAGTGGATCAAAAGGGAATACGTTCGCTCAAGAAAGCCAGCAAAGAGAGGGGCGACAGCAAAATCCAACAGCTAGCTGGTTTGGAGACACTTCTCGTCCATACTTCGTGTCGAAAAAATTATACGAGAAGCAATACGATTGTGGCTTTGAAGAAACATGAAGCACCAACGTCGTCACAACCGCCGGTCACGACGTCTGCTATACCGACATTCGATTTTAAGAACAATTGTTTCTTCTGTAGAGAGGCTATTAAAAATGAAGACAAGAAGCCCCTGAATAAAAGGAGGAAGGTGTTCAATGTCCGCACTGTGGAATTACACAAAGCGTGTCTGCAGGCCGTCTCAGCAAGAAAAGATAGTTGGAGCGATGAAGTATCATTTCGCCTGTCCTCTATTAACGATCTCGTTGCTAAGGGGGGTGTTTATCATAATGATTGCCGTTTGAAATTTGTTAAGTACTATTATGCTCAACCGAAATCACACACTCGTGTTCCCCAATCTGACCATGTCACAAGAGCATTGAATGAAATTTGTGCCTACTTCGAGGAGTCTGCCGACTGCCAATTTTCACAGACTGAAATACTTGGTGTCGTCACTGGTGTCAAACCTGTATGGAAAACAATAAAGGCACAACTTGAAGCAAAGTATGGGGATTGTATAATAGTGACTGAAGGTTCAAACAGATTCAATGTTCCAGTGCTATGTTTTAGAGATGTTGGACAACAATTGATACGTGATGCTTGGTATGAACACAAGGAGGATAACGCATGTGACGAGCGACTCAGAATTGTTAAAAAAGCAGCCGAAATCATTAGACAGGATATTCACAGTGAATTATACACTTATGAAAAATATCCTCCTAGTGATGACTTCCTAAAGGATGCAGAAGCTCTCCCTCAAACCCTACTCACTTTTCTGGAGGATTTGACGATGAAAAAAAGAAAATAGTCAAAGAAACAAAGACAAAGTGTATTGCTATCGGGCATGCTATCGACTCAATCGTCAGACCACGCACCTTCATGTCTTCAGTGATGAGCAGCCTTTCTCTCCTTCTCCACAAGAAATATGCCTCTAGGAGACTAATTGATGTTCCAACGAATTTGGGTTTTTGTTCATCGTATTATGAAGCCCAAACATTGGAAATGTCTGCTCTCATGCATGCTCAACCAACTTTCAAGTCAGATTCATTCAGCCAATTCGTGTTTGACAACGCTGACTTTAATACGTGCACCATCGATGGGCTCAATTCTTTTCATGCAATGGGTGGTATCAGATGTATTACTCCGCCCAATTCTGTGGAGAGAGGATCCGACATTCCTAGACTAACCATCATGCCTACGTCGCTGGAGACTGGAAAACTCGGGATTATTCCACTCGAAACATTTCACAGCAAGGAAATAGGATTACAAACAGTCACTGTGCAAGAATTGGTGATTCCAGATGAACCAAAATATCCTGATCCTCATGAAACTTTGTGGTTTGTTGCTAAACAGCAAGGTATTCCAATACCTGAGTGGAAAGGATACATGCAATCCATTACAACAGGATGCTTCAGCGAGAAGACAAAAGTTGTTACACTTCCCTTCATAAATGCTCCTCCTTCCAACTACGATACCATCTATACAGCGTTGCAATATGCAGCTAAGTTATGTGGGAAGCAACAGTGCTTGATCATCACATTTGACCAGCCTCTTTATTGGAAGGCCAGAGAGATTGTGGCAGCTGCTCCACTTAATTCAAAACTTTCAACATGCGTGATGCGTCTTGGGGGATTCCACCTCCTGATGTCCTTTTTGGGAGCCATTGGCTATTTGATGTCTGGAAGTGGTCTGAAGGAACTTCTGAGTACTGTCTATGCTCCTCTGTCAATAGACAAAACGCTGCAAGGCCATGCTTTTGCCAGGGCAGTGAGAGGACATTTGCTTGCAACCACAGCTTTGTCAAACATAATATTAGAAAACATCCAGTTGACAGAGGAGGAGCAGACGTGTATTAAAGAAGTAATGTCAAATTTTCTTAACGACCCTCCCTCTCTGCTTTCAATTAATGAAAACTCTCACCTTAAAAAAGTGTCCATCAAATTCGGAGCTGCACTAGATCAACTCAGTGATAAAGGACCAACAGCACAGCTTTGGGTACAGTACTTCAGAATGGTATGCTTGATGAAAGAGTACATCCATGCAGAGAGGTCTGGGAATTGGAAAGGACACCTCAATTGTGTAAAGCGAATGATCCCGTATTTTCATGCTTCTGGGCACTTTCCCTACGCCAAGTCATGCCATTTATATGTCCAAGATATGGAAAATCTGTCTTCAAAACTGACATCCGAACAGTACTACAAATTTGTAAATAAAAGTTATTTTACAATGCGGCGATCTGATCGCTTTTGGTCAGGGGTGTGGTCCGATATGACCATTGAGACCACCCTCATGCGAGCATTTTCTGGCCAAGGTGGCATGACCCGTGGTAGAGGTGTGACAGATAGTACACTCAGCAAATGGGCAAATGGAACGAATGCGACTCATGATATTTGCACCTCTGTAGAAGAGTTTTGTGGGGTTCTATTCACGTCAAGTGAGCAGCACAGAGATTTTGGAAAAGCCAGCCAAACAAAGGATGCAGCCGATGTTACTAAACTACTTGAGTGGTTTGGGAAATATTCTCCCTTTCCGGTTACCAGTGACATCATGTCTATTGCGACTGGGGTGGTTGGTGACAAAACAATCACGTGCTATAATGCTGTTGCAGTTGGTAAACAGGCAATGGCTAAAATGGTGAATTCTCGATTTTCAGATATCAAACTGTCTCGGAAAGATCGAGCACTCCCCCTTTCGACTATAAGCTCGTCGATCAAGATCAACGACGAAAAGGTGTCTGTGGATCCTTTTTTGCTATTCCAACGCATATCTATAAGCAAGAAAACCGACGAAGATTTGAAAATTTATTTGCAATATGAGTTAGCCCCTTTCCCTTTGGCATTCTTCAATGAGGGTGAGATGAGGAAATCGTCGAAATCAATTCTCTCCAAAGAGCTGAATACGACAACCAAAGATGTACATGTGACACACTTTGACATTGTTATGGACGGAGGACTTCTCCTCCACAAAGTAATTTGGCGAAGAGGTTCGACGATATCTGCCATTTGTGATGAGTACGCCAATTATGTGAACAGTCACTATCGTGGAAGGAGTTGCACTGCTGTGTTTGATGGGTACACGAGCTCATTATCAAGTACCAAGGTTGCTGAGCAGCAAAGGCGGTATCGCCTCAGCAAGTCAGTCGACATACAATTCAATTGGGAGACAGTCATAACTGTGAAGCAGGGAGACTTCCTGTCAAGTGTCTACAACAAAAGTCGGCTGATTAACATGTTGAAGGTCACACTACAGGCACATGGAGTCAGAGCCCTTCAAGCACAGGACGATGCGGACGTCCTCATTGTAGACACGGCTGTAGAGTTGTCACATACTACCGCTGTTGCTGTTATTGGCGAAGATGTCGACCTACTAGTTCTGTTGATGGCCAAAACACCTGCTGACCAGGACATAATTTTCGTCAAGCCTGGACGCGGAAATATTAAACCGTCATTGTTTTCTACCCAGGAGCTTCAGACCCAGGGGCTGCGAGACATACTGTTTCTACACGCCTTCACGGGGTGCGATACCACCTCAGCAGCCTTCCGAAAGAGTAAGCTGGGATTTATCAAACTGTATTTGAAGTCTCCAGACGTCCACGGAGCTGCTGCAGTTTTCTCAGACCCTTCCTCAATCAAGGATAATATAGAGGAAGCT
This sequence comes from Lasioglossum villosulum, assembly GCA_963971365.1. NCBI lineage: Eukaryota > Metazoa > Arthropoda > Insecta > Hymenoptera > Halictidae > Lasioglossum > Lasioglossum villosulum. Next base: position 14,882,190 of record OZ020501.1, on the reverse strand, counting down.
GGAAAGAAGTGTATTTTGAAGTGGTACGGGGCCCCACCTAAAGAGAAATCTCTAAACGCTTACCGTTACCAATCCTTCCTTAAATCGGTAGCCAATATCAAACCGGACATTTCATGCCTCCCACCAACTGAGGGGGCAGCGAAACAACATTCTCTGAGGAGATATCACCAATTTCAAATGTGGTTGGGAAATGAGCTGCCGCCTCAGATGTATGGGTGGGAGCTCACCACCAGCAAATTTCTAACCCCAGTGCACAGTGAGCAGCAGGCTGCACCGGATGAAATATTAAAAATGATTTCTTGTCGGTGCACAAAGGATTGTGCCACCACCAAATGCGGATGTAGAAAGGCATCTCTCAAGTGTTCCCCTGCCTGCCAAAACTGCCAGGGGAACTGTCTCAATGGAGGCCCCCTTTTGGACAATGAGGATGAAGAACTCAACATCGATCCTCTACCAGTCATCCTCGAAGATTTATCCCCTTTCTCAACGGATGGAGAAGAAAACGAAGCAGAACGCACACCAGGACCAAGTTTGCATGTCGAGCCAGGACCCTTCGGCCCCAAGAGAGCCAGGAATTGGTAACAATTATTACTGTATTATTGTACTATACGGTGTAAATTCATTAGATTCCATTAGATTCGGAGTGTCGAAAATAGTATTCAACGATACCAAACGATTTTACTTTTGAAGAACAACATATGTACCTGAAAATGTATTACATAATACATATATACATATAATTTCTTTATGTGCCACTTATATATATTGGCTTATATACATATAGAGCTAGAGCAGTGGAATAACGAAAAATTCGAAAATTAAGTTTTGCTTCAAAATTTCGGAATTTACACATAAAGTTACAATTGGTCTAACTTTTAAACGGTTGAAGATAAAATAAGAAAAATGATATCTTCTGGAAGAATATTTAATGCTCAACAACTTCCTTTGTCATCACTTTTTCGTAGGACGAAAGGCTGAAGAGTTAGTTGGGCAAGGAAGGCAGAAAACATGAGGTAAAAATGATCTTTTTGAAAATTAGTGAACTATGAGCGCGGATATCTCGAATATTGTGCGAGATACCGAAAAATTGAACAGAAACAATCTTGTGGGATATTTTGTCAGCATTAATTTTGTATAGAATAGTTTTATCGCTAGGACGCATAGTTTCCGAGATATAAGCGAAAAACCAAAAAGAGGGACCTTCTACGTGCCCCCTGCACCCCGCTCACCTCCTAGGAGTGGGGACTTTTAGTATGTTTACCTCCTAACTAGCCCAAACAAAGTCCCAAAGTAAAAAATTGTGTTCCTTCCATTTCCCTCTGCACCCCCTTTTAAGCATTCATTGATTGGACTAATATACCCGAGCCGACACAATACTCGACGCCCTGCGGCGCGGCACAGCGTGGACGGGTAGTGGAGTGAGTAGGCCTGAACAAGAATCGGGACCCCCCAAACTGAACAGGAATCGGAACTTTACTGTATATGTAAGAATTTGTGGATATTTTAAGCAAAAACTCAAAAGTCGTGTAAAACTACGATTTTTACAATTTTGAACCGCTTGCGTAGCTCGTGTTTATGTTAATCGATTTCGATGAAATTTTCAGCATACGTATAACTACTACGAAATATCTAATTTACGAAATATATTAAATTTTCATTAAGGGCCCAATTAAAAAAGTTTTAAAAATGCTTTTTTTATTTTTTCATGTAACCTTGTAAATTTTAATTTTTAGAAAATATTTTTTGCATATAATTTCGTGAACTAATGTTTCTAATCTATATTCTATATATATAATAAAAAAATATTTCTATATATATATATATAATAAAATCGTGTCTGTCTGTCTGTATGTTTGTTACCTCATCACTTGAGAACGGCTCAACGTAGAAAGCTGCGGTTTGGACCGTTACACGCAGCGTTTCTTGGAATAGGTTTAGGAAAAAACCGCATTCAAAAAAGTCTATTCGTTCAAAAGTTGTGACGTCATTTGTGATTTGTGACACTTTTTCACCCCGCTTTTCTGCACGTTTCTGCTTATAACTTTTCATCGGATCGACTTTTTCGAATGCGGTTTGCTCTAAAACCTCCCAGAGAGAGAGATAGAGGGAGAGTGAGAGAGAGAGAGAGGGAGAGAGACAGTGGGGGGAAGAGGGGGGAAAGAGAGAGGGAGAGAGACACACAGAGAGAGAATTCACATTCACACCGACACCGATATTCGCGTTGACATTCGCGTTGACATTCGCGTTGACATTCGCGTTGACATTCGCGTTGACATTCGCGTTGACTTTCACATTGACATTCGCATTCAAATTCAAATTCAGATTTAAATTCACATTCACATTCGCATTCGCATTCAAATTCAAATTCAGATTCTGTTGTAAACTATAGTGACGGAAGGATCGTAGACAAGGGATAGAAAACGGTGAGATGAAGTTTATACTGAATTAGGTATATTTTACCAGAAACTCAAAAACACACAACTGAACGAAACGAAACAATATAACGAACGAAGTATACAATGAAGCGTAGAATGATTAGTGTCACTATGACAAGAGTGACGTTATAATAGTCGGTGAATCGAAAGCGTAGTACAATGTTCCGAGTGACAGGAGAATTACGCAAAAGAGTGGCGATCGTCCGCCGCGGCTGTTATTTATACCTATTTAGGCCATCGATTTTAGAAGGAGTACGAAGTGGGGAATTTGAATTTTGACGATAAGGAGAGCATCAACGTTTCGTGGGGCAATGCCCTAATAAACGGAACTGCTCGGGAGACAAAGGACTTGGGTAACGGATTGGTTTAAAAGAAAACAGGAGACAATGGCCCACGAAGCATTGTGTCGAGTTCGACAAACTTTCGCTGCGACGAGGTTTACAGCGTCGGTCGTTCACCTCGCCGCTTGTTGTCGAATTCGCACAGCTGATTGTCGCGACGAGGGGGCAAAAACTGTCACGACGCGAGCGGGCTTGTGCCTCGCTTGTATCGCATGTGTAATGTATACAGATCTTGCTTATGATTCTATATTGCCCCGAATTGCGAGAAAACTGATGGTTTTTGAACAGATTCAAATTCACATTCACATTCCAAAATTTGATTAAAGTAATAGTTAGTCTTTGTTTCACGGTGCGGAAGTAAGCTTTTTACCATAAGTTGTCTTAGCTTCTAGAGACAGAGAGAGAAAGAGAGAAAGAGAGAGAGATAAGGCGAGAGAGGGAGAACTACAGAGCAACGCGAAAAGCGAAATGGCATTTATCGAAGTAGCTTATCACAACCACGTTCAGCACGTACATGCTTTTAAAAAGACTGCCACAGCAACGCGTGGCGGGGGAAAGCTAGTCTATATAATAAAAATCAAATGCTGTTCTTTGGTCACGACATCACGTGAGAACGGCTGGACCGATTTGGCTAATTTAAAAAAAAAAATGTTCGTTGTAGTCCGAATCAGGTTTTTAGGGAAAGAAAAATTGGAAAAGTGGCCCGGAAAAATGAAAAATTCGGGAAAAAATGAAAGTGCTTTTTTCTATGAGATTTTTGTATGAACTGAAGACCATAACTCACGATTCTAACGATGGATATGCATAATTCTTTTTTTGTTTATTCGTTATGGTTCTGGAAAAGCTTTCAGAAAAAAATCGAGACAATCACAAAGGAAAGTAGGAAAATTCGGACAAACAGAAAAAATCATAATTTTTGAAACGGTGCAAGTATTATTGGTTCCCAATAAGAAAAACATTGATGTCAACGAATTGAATTTCTAGATTCAAATTGAAATTGCTTCACAAACAAATGTATTAAAATTGGACAGGACAACGTCTGTCGGGTCAGCTAGTTGATTATAAAAAATCAGGTCGTTTGGTACAATTATAAAAAAGTTATTCTATTGTTACGTCCCAAGTAGGACAAACAGAGATTCGATAGAGATTTTGATAGATTTATATTAAAGGGATATGACGCAGTTTCGAACCTACCTGCATTCACCGGCTTCGGTTCGGGAAATTGAGGGTTTTTATGATGTTTATGTGGCTTTGTTATAAATTTTTGGTCAGGAAGAAATCGAAGTTGGGTATGCGAAATGAATTTGGAGAAGCTAATATTTAGTAGAAATTGAACAAGTGTATTTAAACAATAATTTCAGAATACATTGGAGTTTCCGAGTAGTCGGTATGAGAGTTAGTAAGTGTTATAAATGTTAGTAATTACCGTTACGCTGGTTCGCTTTCAGTCGCTGCTAATCCAAATTTTCCGGCTGGATTTTTGTCGCACACGCACACAAATTGTTGGCTACGATAGTTCGCGACGCTAGAATTTCCGCCTGGATTTTTGTCGCACACACACACAAACTGTTGATTACGATAGCTCGCGACGCTAGACTATTTTTCGATTGGTTTAAATGTGAATTTGATAGATGGATGCTTCTACTGGCACTGGCTCGCTGGCGAGGTTTCGTCGTTTTTATATTTTCTTCTATCCTTTGTTCTAAGCCAAATACTTGTGGAGTTGGTTCGGTTTTCGTTTTGTCATCGTAATCGTAGTCTGCAGTTTGTTCGTTGAATTACTCTTGTGTCTTTCTTTCTCTCGGCTGGGTCCTCCGTTTCTCGCGTTCTTCCGGAGTGCTTTCGTCAGTGTCAGCTCTATTGCGTTCTTGGTCTTCTTGGTATTTAATTTTGTTTAGGTGGTTTTCTTGTAATTTTTGCGCTCCAGGTGGCCTGCAGCTGCTTCGTTGCTTAACATCGCTCGCGTATCATTTTTCAGTTTATTCGCTTAGTATATGGTTACAATATTTTATTTCTGTTTCTTGCGCAACATTAATTAGAGAAAATCATAAATAGCTTAGGGAATATTTGTATCGTGATTATTTGTTATTTATTAATCACGGATGGACCACCGGACGTGACACATTCCCCTTTAGAAAGCAAATTTCCAAAGGAAATTTGTTTAAGCTGCTCTGCTACTTTGTTGAACTCAGATGTACTCGGTCTGTCGACCCTGGATCGGGTGTCGCGAAGGTCGTCGCTCGACTCGTCAGCTGCTGGGGTCTTGTTTCTTCGCTCGTCAGCTTGGCGTATGAGCAGGTGTGTCAGTGAACTCCATGCGGCTCCGCACAAAGTGATTCCGCATCCGTATATCGAGTGTAGCTGGTAACCGTGTATTATGGTGTCGAGTATCATCTTGATAAATTTGAAGATGATGAATACAGCTAGCACTCCTGCACTAAAAGATCAAAATGTAATGAATCTATTCCAGAATTTTCTGGCTGCGCTTTCCGCTATTTCACCCAGTGTTTCTTCGTTCATCATACCCATAATAGAAATAGAATTTGCTGGTATGTTTTTTCCTGTCATGCTTCGTGCGACAGAATTTAACACAGCTGATTTCTCGGCAGGGAACATGATATGGTCCCGTAAATCGTTAAGGTCGTTCTGAGTGTAAATTCCGCTGGTAGCCAATTTGGATGGGTTGACGTACTTCCATTCGGGTTCTTTCATTGGTTGTAGTGTTTGGGGTGCGATGACTTCTATTGGTCTTGGTGATAACCTATGCCAATTTTGGTCAATCTCATACATTACTGGTAGCACTTGACTACAATCTCTGTGAGTTCCATGACTCGTGAGTATATGAGTTATGGGTGTTAGAAATTTTGATTGGTTTCCGTGGCTAACTGGTAACTCGGTAAAGCAGTCTTCGGTGCGTCGGATTTTTACGTCCACTGCGACGCATTTTATTATATGGATAACTTCTCCGGCCACTAACGCCATGTGTCCCGGTTGTTTTGTTACTATTTGTGCACATTCATCGGGTTTTAAGGTGGCTATTGTTAGTGCGTTAGTTAATACTTGTTTTTCCAAATTACACTTTTGCGTGATGATATTTCTATAGAGGCTGGTCATCTGGTTCTTGATGTGTCGTTCTATATAAACAAATTTTGAGTTTATATAGGTGAAAATATCGAGATTCTCTACACGCATTGGCCTTTTCCTGATAAATGCTCTTTCTTTTGTTGTTTCTAAGATGAACAATTTGGGGTGTTCTGTTCGGAACAGGGTGTATCCGCATATTGGAGTCTCACCCATTTTGGTCAATGCAAACGTTACTTCTCCTGTAGTTAAGGCGAATACTGATGGGGATTGTTTTTGGTCTACGCTATCTGTAATTTTTGATGCCAGTCCTTCGTATAAGATGTCATATTGTTCAAATTTGCAAGTGGATTGTGGGAAGGACTTCCAGAAGGTGGATCCATCGTCGTTATCTAGGCATGTTTCATCTTGGAATGTGCAAACGGTTCCTGATTTTAACATTATTTTGTTTGTATCCAGTTTCACTGGTACTGATGCTGTTTTTAGTGTTATTTTTGCGACGGCTTGTACAATTACGTTGTCCCAAGATCCGTATGGATCCGAGAATTGTACTCCCTGACACTTACCGTTGACGTTCAGTTCTCCCGCCAAAGTGAAGGTTCTTGTTTCTGTAGAATTTATTTTTAAGCCGCTTAGCTGTATATTTCTTCCCATGTACATTATACCGAACAGGTGCATTTTGTTACATTGATCTTCAGTTACGGGTTCAATATATTCGATTATTCCGTTTTGTACTGCTGATGTGTGAGAATGCATGCCGCAGTACTGGATTACTCTGTGTATTTCGACTTTGCATTGTCTTATATCGACGTAGTTGAAATCAGACAGCTGAAGTAGTTGAATGTAGGCTTCTTCGGTCTTCGTGGTGACATGGTTGATGTCACAGTCGTTGATGTTTTTAAGGGAAAGAGTAGTCACGTTTAGGTGGTGTCCATTACAATCGTATCCGATAATTGTCCGCGAGGGTTGTATCAACATGAATATCAGGTAAAACCCTAACATCTTCTGTAACAAATGTTTGTCGCTGCTTATTTTAACTAGATACGCATATTTTTTTTCGCTAAAGTTAGTATCGGTTTTATTACTATGCGTTAGTGGTTCGTATGTTCGTTGTTTGTGAGGCTTAGCGGAAGAATGTTATCATTAGTGTTTGAATAATAATAGCATTCTTTCGTTAGTTAGAGAAAACGCAGTAAAATATTCGATGTCTTTATTTTGTGGAATAATGAGATAGGGTTGGGACAAAAGTAAAATTATGCTTTGGAGTATATATGTAAAATTTATTTAGTTATTTAGTTGTGTATATTTAGTGTATATTTAGTATCAGTAATAATAGTGGTAATATTTGTGTAATATATATATATATATATATGTATATTTTTTATATTAGTTATGTACTTTGGTGGCATTCATCGTGGGTTTCACCAGCGTCGAATTACGTCTTGCGAGACTCCGCGGTATACCCACGACCAATCGTTAGCCGACATATTATAATGCTCCTCGATACATTCGGGGCATGTCCAAGCGGGTTTGACGCTGGCGATGTTAGTTTCGCAGACGGAACACCTTCTTGCTGTTCTAGCCACGTGGGGGAGGCATAGTACGTGCCATCCCCCTGGTTGGTAGTTCCATGCGTCCTCTTCTGATAGTGTAAAATAACAGTGTTCGCAGATTCTTCTGTTTGCGAATGTGTATATGTCCGAACCCCACAGTCCCACTACACAACGCATTTGGAGGAGTTTTACGTATGTTTGTGGGTGGTCTTTGGGTAGGACTCCGTCCATCGGACCAAAGTACTCCTGGTACATGTCCTCGGATACTTGAAATTTTCCGTTCGGAATCGGCATTTCGTTTATTGGAACTGTAATTAAATGTAGATATTGTTAGTTGTGTTAAGTATTATATCTGTCTCTTTTCGTCTCGTTGGTCATGTCTGTCTTGTTGTCCGTCTAGTTGTATGTCTACAGTCTACAGTCTCGTCTGTAATTTCTGTTGTGGTTCAGGTCGAGTGTGGGCCATTTTCAATTTATTTAAGTGTACTGTACGGATTTTCCCGTTAACTAAAATTTTTACATTTTGGTTAGGTAAAATTTCTATAACTTTATGAGGTCCCGTGTATTGGTCGCTGAATTTTCCTTTGAATGGTTCTTTTATTAAATATACTAAGTCTGCTACCTTAAAATTCTGTGGGTTTATTTTTCGATCGTAGTAATGTTTTGATTTAGCTTTGGCTGCGTTTAAATTGTTTCGTGCGGATAGTTGTAGTTCGTTGATCGTTGAATGTAGATCTCGGAGGTAATCTTCATAGGTGGGTTCCAGGTTTTCCTTAATCGGATCTCTGCTTGTAGGTTCTCGAGCAATGTTTCCGAATACCAATTCGTGTGGAGAGAATCTTGTTCCTTCATGTACCGATGTATTGTATGAGAACATGGCCAAATCTAACCAATTATCCCAATTTGTTGCATTGTTTACGTATTGTTTTAAATATTCTACTAATACGTGATGCGATCTTTCTATTGAACCATTACTTTGTGGATGATAGCCGTAGTTTTGTAATGTTTAATTTTAACTTTCTTTGCTACTTGTTTTATAAGGTTTGAGGTAAAGTTGGTTCCCTGGTCTGTTAAAATTGCTTTAGGGGCACCAAATCGGCAAATGAAATTTTTGATAAACCCATCTGCAATATCTGCGGCTGTCGTTCGTTCTAACGGTACTGCTATGGAGTATTGAGTTAATAGATCTTGCATGGTTAGTATGCACTTATTTCCATTTTTTGTTTCTGGCAATGGTCCTACAATATCTAGGCTGACTTTATCAAAGGCCTTTCCTGGCGTGTCTGTTAGTACCATGGGTTGTTTAGTTTTAATTCTTGTCAATTTCTTTAGTTGGCATTCACTGCAAGTTCGTATGAAATTTTGAATATCCTTTTTCATTCCTTCCCAATAGTATGTTTGTCGGATTCGATGATAAGTTTTGGTTACTCCTTTGTGTCCGCCGATGGCTGACATATGCTTTTCTTCGATTATATTTTGTCTATCTTCCTCTGGAGGTATTGTTACTTGACCTGTGCATATGGTTATTTTTATTGGTTGATTCTGGAATGTGTTCTTTAATTCATTTATAATATATTTCCAAGGTATATCTTCAATGTTGGTTGATCTTCTTATGCTGAATGAGTCCAGATCCATTTCTTCAACTACATCTAATAAAGATGCCATAGCGTTGACAATGTTTTCGGGTTCGATAGGTGTATGTCTATCTTGTTTAATTGGTAACATGATAATGTAAAAATTGTCTTTATCATTGGGTTGTAATCTAGCTCGTTCAAAAGTCAGATCAATGGTAGTACGTAATAAGTTAGCTTCTGCTAATTCTTCTGCTCCTTTATCAATTGGTTTGCCACACATATCCACGAATACTACTTTATGTGTTTTGCCCATGTACAATGGTTCCCGAATTTCTCTGATTTCTGGGTATCTGTGTGGCGTTTGCGTTAAATTAGGCACTCCTATATGAGTCTCTACTGATTTAGGAGTTGCGGGAGGAGTGATATTTTCTTGATCAGGTGTTTCTGTGTTGAGTTGTAACGAATTGTCAAAATTTGAAGAACTGCGGGGAACGCTAGTTCCAGGATCAGAAATTAGTTGCGATGTTTGTAAACTGTCGGATGGAATTGGTGAAGAATGTTTTGTTTCTATTTTCCCCTTTTGTCGTGTTGTGTCAGGTAGGGGTGAATCTTCAGATGAAGTGGATGGAAGTTTCTTTTTCCTCATTAATGTGTATGGTGATTCTTTTGTTTCTGTCTGATTTGATTCATTAGACTTCCTTTTCTTGCAAACTGGATTGGATAACGATGAATCTTCCGATGATGTTGACAGCAATCTTTTCCTAATTGATTTCCCGTGTTGTAGTGGTAAGCAGATTTCTGGAGGGTTCCGAGATAGGGCATCGGCATTAGCATTAGTTTTTCCTTGTTTATAGTGAATTTTGTATTCGTATTCTGATAACTTTAGTTTCCATTTCCATAATCTGGAAGTTGGATCCTTGATGGAATGTAACCAAACTAAGGGTTTATGATCCGTAATTATATTAAATGTTCGGCCGTATAGGTATGGTCGAAAGTGTGATATGCAGTAAACAATTGCTAAACATTCTTTTTCTATTGTGGAATATTTTTGTTCAGCTGCATTTAGTAATCGAGAAGCGTACGCTATGGGGAGGTCCTTTCCAATTGAACCTTGGCTTAGAATTCCTCCGATAGCATATGCAGATGCATCAGTAGTGAGGTTGAATGTTTTTGAAAAATCTGGAAACTGTAATATGGGCTCTGTTATGAGAGCTTCTCGTAAGATTTTAAAAGATTTTTCTTGCATCTCCTTCCATTCGAAAGTGACATCCTTCTTTAATAAATCTGTCAATGGTTTAGCTGTCGCGGAAAAGTTCGGTATAAATCTTCGGTAATATCCAGCTAATCCCAAAAATTGTTTAATATGTTTCGCGTTTCTTGGTTTTGGGAAATTCTGTACTGCTTCTATTTTCTTCGGATCAGGTTTTAACCCATCTTCGCTGATTATGTGTCCCAAGTACGTTACTTCATGACGTAGAAATTCGCATTTATCAAGTTGTAGTTTTAGTCGTGCGATGCGTAATCGATCCATTAATTTATTAAATTTAATTTCGTGCTCTCGTAAAGAACTTGAATATATTACTATATCGTCTAGATACACGAATAATTCGGATCCTTGAAGGCCTGCCAGCACACTGTTCATCAAACGTTGAAATGTGGCTGGAGCGTTTTTCAAACCAAAAGGCATTCTTTTGAATTGAAAGTGACCATAAGGTGTTGAGAATGCTGTCTTATGAGCGTCCTCAGGTGCCATTTTAATTTGATGAAATCCGGAAGCTAAATCAAATATAGAAAAATATTTGGCGCTTCCAAGTTGGTCTAAGATTTCCGTAATGTTAGGTAAAGGATATGCATCGCCAATTGTTTTTTCATTTAAATTGCGGTAATCGATTACGAGACGCCATCGTTTGTTTCCGTGAGAATCTTGCTTCTTTGGCACGATCCATACTGGCGAATTATACGGTGATGTCGATGATTCGATCACGTCTGTTTCTAATAATTCTTGTACCTGTCTGTTTATTTCTTCCTTATGAATTTGTGGAAAACGATATTGTCGAGTGTTTACTGGAATGTCGTCTGTGGTATAAATTCTGTGTTACAGCACGTCAGTCCCTTCGAGGATTTCTCCAGGGATATTGAATCTGTCTTGATTTTGTTCAATCAGTTTAAAAATGTTTTCCTTTTCTTCTTCGTTGAGGTGATCAAACCTTAGTAGTTCTAATATATCCTCGAGTCGATTGCGACGGCTTGCTGTCGCTACTTGATGAGCGTTGACCCTGCTGACTGACTGCTTTGTGATCTCTTCGAACGGCTCGAGTTTCAACATAGGTATGTCGAAGGCGTAGTCTTTCAATGTCGCGTTTGTTACTCTTATGTATGCTCTCCCTTTATTATTACTGACCACAGTCTCTCCGAAAAATATTCCTTTCTCTCCGGAAATTGTAGGAATATAGCCCTGCTGTATTTCAGGGTTGATTATATTTACTAGTAGTGGAATTGATGTTCTTTTAGGAACGATTACTCGTTGTTCTTCGAAAAATGGTACATAAGTAGTTCCCCATTTTACATGTTTTTCGGAATAGTCAACACTCGCTTGATGATTTCGTAAAAATTCGGATCCTAAGATTCCGTCTTGATCTATCGATATTCGGTTGCTAACAACATGGAATAATACTGGATGACCTGCTATCCTGATTGATGCCGTCCATAGGGTGGCCAGGACTTCGGTCGAGATTCCTCGAATATGAATAGCATTAATTGTATCGATGTCCGCAGTTTTTGGGACCATGATTTCTTTGATGAGGTTGACTTCCGAACCTGAGTCCACTAAAAGTGTAGTGATTCCTTGGAGGTCTGGTGAAGTGATCTTTATGGTGGGAGTATTTCTAGTCGAGTCTAATTGAACATTGATAACCCTTCTAGGTAGAATTCGAGATCTTCTTCCGTCCTTGATTCCTTGATCCTTTTTACTTCCTTGGGGTGACTCGTTCCTGGAGAGTCGTCCTGTTGAGTTGCCGCGTCTTCCATTGGTGAAATCTTCGGTGAGGATGTATCGATTTTCATTATGGATTGGCGCTCCGTGAATTTTCCTCCCTTGGGCGCGCCACTGTTCCCTGGTGGGAATCTCCCGTTTCCCGACCTTTGTTGGGAATAAGGCACTATCTCTCCTGAGTCCACCTTGGCCTTGAATTTGTAACACTCTTTGATAGTGTGTCCTGGCTTTTTACAATAATTACAAGTAACAGGTGGGTTACTTGTTCCGGCTTGATTACCGAATCCTGTTTCTCTGTTGGGTCTCTGGTTACCGGTGTCAGTCCTATCGTTATCGGTATGGTTGGTGCGCCAGCGTGATCTCGCGTTGTCATCATGTCTTGAAGGCTGTTGGTATCGGTGTTGTGGCTGAAATTGGTTTCTTCTGTCTCTGATATTAGGTTGGGATGTTCTTATCCGTTCCTCCTCTTGTTGCATTTGTTTGGAGACTTTGATTGCATTAGTATATGCTTGTTCTAAATTCCGAGCGCCTTCTAATAGGACTTCGACCCTGATATTAGAGGGTAATCCTCTCAAAAAGGCTTCCAGTACGTCGGAGTCTATGAGGTTCGTTTCGGTTAGTTTTCCGTATTGACAACGTTCCTCGTCCATGATCGCTAATCTTAGATCTTTCGTACGACTAATATAATCTAACATACTCTCGTTGGGTTTTTGGAATATGTTCCTTAATTCTCCCTTATATTGATTGATGGTTTTTTGTTCCCCAAACATGACTTTAATTTTTGTCCCAAATTCCTCTACAGTTTCAATATTCGAGTCTTCGATAGCCATAAACGCGTGTCCTCTGAGTTTATTTGTAAGTAATTTTACCAAATATGGTTCTTGATTTTCTGGGAGCATGGATTTGGCACTTTCACATGCTCGTAAAAATTGATATATAGAGGGTTTATGACCATCGAATACTGGTACGGTTTGTAACGCGTCTTTAATTCTAATCGGGTTTTCAGTCGGTGTCTGTTCGGTATGTGTCTGTCTGTTTTTCGGTGTCCGTAGTTCGGTTTTTGTCGGTTTACTTATTATCCCTAATGTATTCTGAATTTGTATTATTTGTGCAGATAGATCTTTGAGTTTCGGACCGAGGTCCATCACGAATTTTGTTATTCTCTTCAGCTAATTTAATTTGTTCAATAGCTTCTTTTAGTACTTGCGTTTGGATATCAACTTCGACTTGTTCGCCACCAGTTGCCATTGTTAAATTTAATAAGAACAACGATTTCAAAAAAAATAGAACAAAATCCTCAATTCCTGCGTCGTATCCCACCGCTGTCACCAAATTTAACTTCCTGTTACGTCCCAAGTAGGACAAACAGAGATTCGATAGAGATTTTGATAGATTTATATTAAAGGGATATGACGCAGTTTCGAACCTACCTGCATTCACCGGCTTCGGTTCGGGAAATTGAGGGTTTTTATGATGTTTATGTGGCTTTGTTATAAATTTTTGGTCAGGAAGAAATCGAAGTTGGGTATGCGAAATGAATTTGGAGAAGCTAATATTTAGTAGAAATTGAACAAGTGTATTTAAACAATAATTTCAGAATACATTGGAGTTTCCGAGTAGTCGGTATGAGAGTTAGTAAGTGTTATAAATGTTAGTAATTACCGTTACGCTGGTTCGCTTTCAGTCGCTGCTAATCCAAATTTTCCGGCTGGATTTTTGTCGCACACGCACACAAATTGTTGGCTACGATAGTTCGCGACGCTAGAATTTCCGCCTGGATTTTTGTCGCACACACACACAAACTGTTGATTACGATAGCTCGCGACGCTAGACTATTTTTCGATTGGTTTAAATGTGAATTTGATAGATGGATGCTTCTACTGGCACTGGCTCGCTGGCGAGGTTTCGTCGTTTTTATATTTTCTTCTATCCTTTGTTCTAAGCCAAATACTTGTGGAGTTGGTTCGGTTTTCGTTTTGTCATCGTAATCGTAGTCTGCAGTTTGTTCGTTGAATTACTCTTGTGTCTTTCTTTCTCTCGGCTGGGTCCTCCGTTTCTCGCGTTCTTCCGGAGTGCTTTCGTCAGTGTCAGCTCTATTGCGTTCTTGGTCTTCTTGGTATTTAATTTTGTTTAGGTGGTTTCTTGTAATTTTTGCGCTCCAGGTGGCCTGCAGCTGCTTCGTTGCTTAACATCGCTCGCGTATCATTTTTCAGTTTATTCGCTTAGTATATGGTTACAATATTTTATTTCTGTTTCTTGCGCAACATTAATTAGAGAAAATCATAAATAGCTTAGGGAATATTTGTATCGTGATTATTTGTTATTTATTAATCACGGATGGACCACCGGACGTGACACTATTATAAGCGGCGTACGAATTTTACACTCACTGCTATATGTCGTACAATTAAGCTCATATATTTAATCATATTGTAGATTAAGCGCGTAGTAGGTTAAGCGCGTATTGGGTTAAGCATATTGTATCTTATTTAAATTTTTTACTTTATTTTATTTTATTTTGTCTGCCTTACCTTTTGTCCTCTTGTAGTCCCTTTTCTCGCTTCCTTTTACTTACCTTTTCCTTTCTACTTACCTTTTCCTAAAATAGCTTACCTTTTACCTTATACCTACCTTTTCCTAAAATAGCTGCTTCTACCGACTATACTTACCGCGTTTTACTCTTCCTTTATTCTACTACACTACCGTTCTCTTTCTTTTTCTCGGACCTATTTTTCCGTTTTCTTTTCTTTCTTCTTTTATATCTACCTCTGTTGCTTTCTTTCTAATCCTTCAGTGCGCCTCCAATTTGGTCCCCCGACGGGTGGTGTTTTTCTTATTTTGACCTGGGCAAGTTATTGGGTGTTTTTGGTGAGACGCGGGGTCTCTGACTGTCACTCTATACTGTGCGACAACCTTTGGGCAGTCGGCGCAGGAGTCAGAGATCCTTAGCCTCACCCTGCTTCAGACGAATGCTGGCTAGCGACGAGTCAGCGTCCGAAGTTTCATACCGTAACCGGTAGATTATTCTACCGGAACGGGGGTGCTTGCCTTGACCGGCCGGCCCGCGAGGATGGTCAACCTCTTTAAAAAACTTGACTCCTTAATTTCCCCAAGTTGCTTGCGCGCGACGATGAGGGCACCAGGGGTGAGTCGATGGGTGAATTCGGCTATTAGCGTTGCCCCTGCATGTGCGGGCGTACGAGGATAGTTATACCCTCGTACGTCCGCTCATGCAGGAGGGTGGGGGGGGGGTTTGTTCACTCTGGGGCACCTGCCCGCACCCCAGTAGTAAGTACTACTGTAAGTACTTCGCCGGGGGGGCTTAAAGAGGCATGGCGGCTCTGCCTGGGGCGACTTTTATTTTCGACCTGACTCGTGGGAACAATATGGATGTACCTATTTGTTAGAGAGGGAAGGAATAATCCGGCACTCAGTTTAAATAACAACCGTCACTTCTTTATTTTCCCGGTGGAGGGACTTCGTCAAACTTTTAACAACAATGTACGAGAGCGAGAATAGAAAGGCAATAAAGTTTAATGTATAAAGCGATGAGTTATGTTTCCTCCTTAGGAAACCCAGAGATCGATTCTCCCTCGAATTAAGAGTCGTAAGACGCAAGTAAATTCAGAAGGATTGCGGTGTAGCCAAGTGAATGATCTAGATCTAACTGATTTGTCGATGGATCAGCTGGCGGTTGAACAGCCCCGTGCGACGACTATCGATGGATCGATGAGCGATCCGCCAATCAGTCACGTTCCGCGTGTGACGATCGATCCAGATCGATCTCGTCGCCGCCGGCCAATCAAGCCGCGAGCCAATCCATCGACCCATGAATCTCGATACAGCCGAACATAGCCGAGGCCGTACCGAGTCCGTTCATTGATACTGCGTCGCAGCCGATCCGCTCAGCCAATCCCAAACACTATTAATAAACAAAAACAAAAAGAAAAGTACAAAAATACAAAAAAAGTAATGATAAGACCGAGGAATCACAGATAGAAATCAAAAAAGAAGAAAAAGACTTACCTGTCAAAGTTGATGGCGACATCAGCTTGGTAGAGTTATCTGATTCTCCAGATGACGGTGCTTTGAATGCTGGCGGAGCTGTTGCGTCTCCGATCAGTGTTGCTGCTGGGAGCAATATGCCCTTCACATCAACGCCGTTCAAGCCTGAGCCTGGATCCGGACTGTCAGATCCATCTCCGTTTTTTACAACAAGCAAGATGCTAGTTAGGAGTCCACCTAAACGTTGAAGACGACGCATCAAGTCACATGCTTGTGAATTGGCCGCTTCTCTTAAAACCCTTACGGAATTAGTCCCTGTAGGCGCTTCCTCGTGATAGCTCGTCGAGCCGGGGTTCGTGGTGAGGAAGCGGTCGGGACGGTGATTGACGAGGTGCGTTCGGTAAATAATAAGACGTCGAGTTGGGTCAAATGCGTCTCGCTGTGTATCGCGGCGGTGGAGATCCCGGGGCGGTGTTTGCGGTGCGGAGGTGCGCGGTCCCGGTTTCGGTGCTCTCTAGTGGGAGGACGGAGTGATCGCGGACCCGGCGAAAGGGTTTATCGGGGTCTCGGTAGGGAGGATATCGCTCTGCAGCGATAGGTACGGCGGTGCGGAGCGGGATCTAGCGGGTGTCACCTCACGGCGACGGGACTGTTTCGCCTCACAGCGAAAGGTACGGTAAAGCGGCGTGGGGTCTCGAGTGCATCGCCTCACAGCGATGGGGGTGTATCGCCTCACGGCGATGGGAGTGTTTCGCCTCGCAGCAAAAGGTACGGTGTTGCGGAGTGGAGTTTAGAGCGTATCGCCTCACAGCGAGAGGTACGGTGGCATGGAGCGGAATCTGGAGTGTATCGCCTCACAGCGATGGGATGGTCTCGCCTCACAGCGAAAGGTACGGTGGTGCGGAGCGGAATCTAGGGTGTATCACCTCACAGCGATGGGAGGGTTTCGCCTCACAGCGAAAGGTACGGTGGTGCGGAGCGGAGTCTGGAGTGTATCGCCTCACAGCGATGGGAGGGTTTCGCCTCGCAGCGAAAGGTACGGTGGTGCGGAGCGGAGTCTGGAGTGTATCGCCTCACAGCGATGGGAGGGTTTCGCCTCACAGCGAAAGGTACGGTGGTGCGGAGCGGAATCTAGAGTGTATCGACTCACAGCGATGGGAGGGTTTCGCCTCACAGCGAAAGGTACGGTGGTGCGGAGCGGAATCTAGGGTGTATCACCTCACGGCGATGGGGCTAGTAAGAATTTGCAGAGAGTATACCTATGTCCCGTAGAGGATACATGAGGTTCGTCGTCCCAACGAAAGGATCCTGACAACTAGTACTGTCCCAGTAGGCGAGCTGCAGGTGGTCTATCACTTCCCAGTGATCGGACTAGAGTAATTTCCGTAGATTTTGATGGGGCTTTTATATGGTTTATTTGGAGGTCAGGAGCGGTGGTACGGTAAGGTGTCGAGGGTAGTTTTTATGTATTTGGGTTTTTCGGTAACCGTACTGTTTTCGGTGCGGAAGGTTAAGGGGACGGGGTGTCGGTTACTCTTTTAAATCGGCGCGCTCCGTGGCCCGTTCGGCCATCTTCGGTATCGGTCGGCGGGGTTCGCGACATGTGTACTTCGTAACAGCACTGCTCGTTGCAGGTCTGTTACAATAAAAATATACTTACTTTAAAAAACACGGACTTAGTATGTTTCACACCTGTTGATCTACAGGTTGAGAAAGGGGTGTGCAAAGCCATCCTCGATAGTCATCATGGAGCTGAGGACATGAGACTGCAAGGTCCTGAGATTGGAGCGGTCCTGGATGTCGTTGTCGCTACCTGCTTTCCTGGAAGTAGCACAAACCCTGGTGCTTCTAAAATACAAAAAGAAAAGCACATATATCATATATGTGATGGAGGTAAAGAAGAAGATATAACTGACCTAGAAACGCTGTTTAAGACTCTAAAAGAACTTAGAGTTCTTGTGGAAGAAAGTCTCAGACCAAGGTTAGCTGTCTACTGTAATGAAAATATGGACCCTAGTGTTGTAAGAAAAATGGTTGAAATGCTGTTTTGTAATACCTCGGTTAACATTAGCATTCACGGAAAGCACTTAAAGGTCGTGGCACACTAGGCCGCCGCCTCGCCGTTTGCACTTTCTTCTGTTAGTTTCAATGGGGACGCGCACACTGTACCTGCAACGGCACAGCGCCAGCACGCCTACGTATCGCCGTGGAAAAATGCGCACACTAGACCGCCGCCTCGCCAGCTCAGCACAGCGCCGCCACGCCGTTTGAACTTTCTTCTATGAGTTTCAAATGGGGATGCGCACACTGTACCTGCAACGGCACAGCGCTAGCACGCCCCTGCATTGCCTTGAACGAAGGAACATTCCGAGCGATAATGTTCTGCCGGCGGCGCTGGATTTGCTTTTTGTATGGTATACGAAAGGCGATTTTAACTATTCGTAAAAACGACTAAAATGAATAGTGCAAACAATAAAATTGGTTCGTCGATTTCGTATATTTGTTAATTAATGATAATTTTTGTAATACTAATTTTCAAATTTTAAATATTTATATAATACAAATTTTATTCACACAAATTACTGTCAATTTTGCGGTAATTGTTATCCGGACGCCATAAAGAATAGGTGTTTTTAATTTAATTTGAAAAAATCATTTGCAGGAAGTAAAACAGAGTTGAGGATTGATAAATTGTGGAACGGGTTGCCTTCTAAAGGGAAACCGAAAATTGAGTAACGGGTTGCCTTCTGAAGGGGCACCGAGAATTGAGGAACGGTTTGTCTTCTGAAGGGGAACCGAAAATTGAGGAACGGGTTGGGAGGCTACTTTTTGGGCTCGAGCATTTTTCTACAGGTACAGATATATCGATTGACTACGTAACCAACGGCGTAAACAAATAGCTGACATGAGGCCTTCTTTTCCAAAAGATTTGGAACAACAGAACGCATGTAAAACATTATAGCGAGAAACATATATTGTGACGTTGCAAATCAGCGACGTCACTTCGCCGTTATGTGCGAGCACATTTTTAATATTGCGAAGGACCGGACCGTACAATAACGAGACGCGAGACCGGGAAAAACAGGATTCGAGAGCGTTCCGCGAGGAATTTCCATAAATTAGAGCGCGCACTGACACCTAGCGTGTGCGCCGAGAACGGCAAGTTTCAGGGCCGAACCACGGACCAGGAAACAGAGCCCCGACCTTCGAGATCTTCCTAGGAGACGATTCCGGTACAGAAGGACGTCAGACGAAACCCAATGGCATTTCGAAGCCCGACTACGGGCCATTACGGTTATCGAGGGCACCCGGTCAATCGACTTGGAGGCGCCGAAGGGACAGGAACCCCTACCGACCATCGTACCATTTCGCGGTCCCGACGCCGCCTCATCCCGCCATAAATAGGGTTCCAGCAAGGATGGTGCCACCGAGAAGCCAGGACGAGGCACGAGCCTCCCCCACACGTCTCACAAAAAGTGAGACGTTTTCGCGTTAGGGTCAAGGAGCCATAGACCCCGTCGAGACGCCCCTGTTACGCGAGCGTCGCGCGTGAAACGGAGCCCTAGGAAATTCGGCAAGGAGGTCGGGTGGGGGGAACGAGAATCGATGCGGCACGCGACCGAATATCGATGATCACTGTCGCGCTAGCCTCTGGAGAGATCCCCAAAACGGTTACGACATCGCGAGCGCGAATTGGACAATACGAATAACGCACGCCGGTCTCGCGTACTTCTCGAGTGCCCGAAGTGGTGCCCTAGCGAAATTCCGTTTTGTGGCGAGAAGAGGCCGACGAGAAAAGCCGAGCGGCACGAAACGAAAAGGTAAGTCGCACAGTGATCCTCTCGAATATTCGGTTAGCGTGTTGGCTCGACGTTTATTGCGCGAGGACGACGGTTGTCGTTTCGTCCTTGATTTTTCGCGTAGGCCGAGACGCCGGGCGTCTCGTGTCGTCGGCTCGGGCCGTAGCGACGGTCCTTTGAGCGGTATTTCGCGTAGAGAGTTCCCCTTAAAATCTCGCGCCCGGAAGTTTCCTCGGAGGAATCGCGTCTCGCGAATATTTCGTCCGACGCCTCGTAAAAGTCTCGAATCCTGTGTCGTGTTGCGTAGCGAACGCGTTTCAACTCCGTCGCCGTTCGTATCGTCCGTCGTGTGCTTTGCGTACGCGCGCTATCGCGACAGTCTCGTATCGCGCCGTCCACCCGCGCTTCGCGCGATCCCGTCCGTCGGGAAATCGTATCGTTGGTACCGGTCATCCGTACCCTTTCGCGCGATCTTAAACAACGACCACCGCGCTGCGACCGACCAACCGTCCGAGATTCTGTATGAAGAGCGCGGGCTCTCGGGTTGCGGTCACGCGACCGCCCACTTTGTACTATCTGACTGTCGAGTAAAACACCCACTCGAGACCAATTACGTTGTCGTTCATTCCCTGTGAGATCCGTCCTGCCGTAAGGGCTGTCCTCCTCCTTCCGTGTTCGAATCATCTGGCCCCGTCGCGTCCTCGTTCACGATCCGCGTGCCTCGAAGGTTCGATCTCCGAGTCCGAAATTCGTGTCGTGTTTCGCGTGACACTTTTCACGGTGTCTGGCGCCCGAACGATCTCGCGGAAATTTCGAACCTTCGGACGTCCTTTGTCTCGGGCGGACCACGGGCATACGGCGGCCCGCAGCCCGGCCTAAGGGCCTGTAAAAGCCCGAAGTTGCTCGGTCGGAGGTTTTCTGGCCTCCGCTCGTGAGCGACGTGACAAATTGGCGCCCGAACAGGGACCTCTCTCTCGAAGGGATTATTGTCCGAGAAAGGAGAGAGGCACGTGAAGGGCTGAGGATTCTCACAGGGTTACGCGCGATACGAGGAAGACGGACAAAATTCGCGAGCGCGTAAGAATCGGCGATAGAACGAGACACGGATTCGAGGGTCGACGAGATATTCGCGACGGACGACGCCAGGAGAAACACGCTCAATCACGTTCGTTGCGTTTAGCGATTTTCTCCGTGCGTTCCCCGTAGGAAAAGAAATAAAATAGCGAGCCAGCTACGCCTTGTTCTTGAAGTTGAGTAACTTATGAAATATTCTTGTGTTCGTCCTAATTTATTGCATTGTAAATTTTGTGAAATTTCGTAAAATTGGTAAAGAGTGTACGTCTTCAGGTGTCGTGAACGTAACGGCGGTTACGAAAATCGAAACCGTTTCCCTTTGTCCCGCACGAACTCGAATTCCTGCGTGTTTGTCGTGTAGTTTGGAAATTTTTTTTTGTTTTTTTTTGTCATATCTCGCGCGAGTTCGAGACAAAGGAGAGCAAGGTCGCTCCGACCGATCCGCTTATAGATTTGCGGCCCAAAGTCAGCGTTGTGTGGTACGGTACCGTGTTGCGGCCGTGCGAGACTCCGAAAATAAATCGGGACAATACGGCCTAATATCGCGACGGTTGACAACCACGGGCTCCGTTTTGATAAAGTTACGGCCGTGAGCTCAAGGGAGGACGGCCCCGCGTCCGGACGCAACTAGTAAACAAAGCGCGCCTAGGAGACTCTCGCTCGAATACGGTTCGATTCGGGCCTCGCGCTCGTAAACAAATTCAAACAGGTAACGGGTGTCGGAAAAATGTATCGAACCACGTGGCCGAATGACGAAGACGGGCCGTATTATAGCCCATACGAAACGGACGGGGAGGAGGACGCCCGGTCGAATATAAAATTCGATCCGGACGACTCCCTCCCCGGTACTAGCGGGATCACCCTCCAAGTTCCTGAACGTCCGAGAACGCCGATTTTAAAACGGCCTATGGCGGCTCCGAAAATGGCCAGCCTCTCTCCGCCGGATCGACGAACACCGGCTTCAGCGTACGAAGTAATGAGAAAATGGCATCTGACCTTCGGAGGAAAGCCGGAGGAAGACGCGGAAGCGTTCTTCACTCGACTTTCGAATGTGCGCTGTTTGCCGATTTGCTTCACCGATCTGGCGGCGAGATGGTTTGAGAACTGTCCCCCGATGTCGACCTGGGAAGAATTTGTACGCGAATGGCATAAAAATTTTCGCGACCCAGATTATCAGGAACTCTTGGAGCATGATTTGCGCGTGCGAAAGCAGGGTCCGGACGAACCGGTGCGAGATTATCTCGCGAACATGAAAGCAATGCTCGCGAGTTCGAAAACCTCGTGGTCCGAGCAGAAGAAAATAGACCAGATCTATTGGGGCGCGAGAGATGAATTACGCGCCGTAATATCACGCGCGCTCGTCACGACAGTGAAAGAGCTCGAGGATCAATTACGAGAGGGGGAACGATATACGACACCAAGGAGCGCGGATTATTATCAGTCGCCGTATTTGGCCAATAAAGAGTTCGCTTACAACCCGAACTTGTACAAGAAGGCAAAGAATTTGAGTCGCGAGAAATCGTATCGATACGAGTTCGTGAACGCGGTAACCGAGGGTAGAGGGGACGGGCGCGCGGAAGCGGGGTATCGTAGCCCTCCCTCCCGCCCGCGAGAACCCCTCGCCGCCGAGCGTCGCGTCGCGCAGCCGAACAGCCGCTCGCGCGAGGCTACGAGCCGAGACCGTCCGACCGCTGCTGGGGAAAGCCGAGCTGTCACGCGGCCGAACGATCAGCCGGCCGCGAACAACACGTGCTGGAACTGTC
Source organism: Lasioglossum villosulum (assembly GCA_963971365.1). Taxonomy (NCBI): domain Eukaryota; kingdom Metazoa; phylum Arthropoda; class Insecta; order Hymenoptera; family Halictidae; genus Lasioglossum; species Lasioglossum villosulum. The sequence continues at coordinate 14,859,572 of OZ020501.1, read as the reverse complement.
AGCGCGAGGGACACCGGTCACGAAATTGTCGCGAAAAGCCAAGCCTCCACTGCTATCGCTGTGGAGAGCAAGGGGTTACAACAAGAAATTGTCGCCGTTGTACACCAGAGGCGGGAAACGCGATACGAAGCCGCTCGGATGGGCCAGAACGGCCTCGTACCAATTAATATCGGCCCGCGTTGCAGAAACGGATCTCGTACTCGCTCTCGTAACGAAACCGTCGCTCCTTATCGTGAGCGCGTACATCGGGGATCAACTCGTCCACGCGCTAGTAGATTCTGGTTCCTCTCTCTCATTCGTAAGTCGCGAAACATTAGAATCCGTACGAAACGTCGCGAAAATTACGAAAGCGACAGAACCGTGCTATTTTCTTCTAGCGACCGGGGCAATCGATCGCGCAGTAGAGCAAGTTCGTTTTCAATTAACGATAAAAGGCGTAACGTGCGAGATTTTCGCGTATATTCTCGACAATTTAGTTAATCCGGTTTTATTGGGAATCGAGGCAATCGCGCAATTCGGTATCGTTGTCGAATACCACCGAGCGATATGGTATTTCGCGTCACGACCGCACGTTGAATTTCCTTTCGGTAACAAAGAGAGCGGTCCTCTCTGTTGCGACCTGCAGATTCTTACCGCGTCAGAAAAGGAGCGATTACGCGTGTTCTTGGAAACCAAGCTTAGCGATTTCGCGGAAATACCAGGCGTGACGACTCTAACCACTCACCGAATCGATGTTGGCAATAATAGACCGATTAAACAACGATATTACACGGTTTCGCCGAAAGTTCAGGAGGCGATCTATAAAGAAGTAGATTCGCTTCTGGAACAAGGCGTTATCGAACCGTCGCAAAGTGAGTGGTCCAGTCCGATCGTCATGGTGAAGAAACCAAACGGCAAATATCGTTTTTGCCTTGATTTTTGTAAAGTCAACGAAGTATCCAAGAAAGACGCGTACCCGCTACCGATTATGTCGAGCATTCTAGATAAATTACGAGCCGCGAAATACATTTCCACCCTCGATTTGAGCCAAGCGTACTTCCAAATCCCGCTTGACGAATCAAGCAAAGAAATCACCGCGTTTACCGTTGCGGGGAAAGGGTTATTTCAATTTAAACGAATGCCGTACGGGCTCACGGGAGCCCCAGCCACCTTTCAACGGCTTTTGGATAAATTAATCGGACCGGAAATGGAGCCTCACGCTTTCGCGTATTTAGATGACATAATTATCGTGACTACGACATTCGAAAGTCATCTCGAATGGCTCTGCCGGGTCTTAGATAAAATAAAAGCGGCAGGACTAATCGTGAACCCGGAAAAATGCGAATTCTGCAAAGAGGAAGTGCGGTATCTCGGGTTTGTGGTAAGCGCGGAGGGGTTAAAGGTCGATGCAGAGAAAGTCGCGCCCGTCGTAGCGTATCCGGCTCCGAAAAATATTAAACAACTGCAGCGATTTCTCGGGATGGCCTCGTGGTATCGCAGGTTCATTCCGAATTTCGCGACGGTAGCGGATGCATTAAATAAATTATTGCGAAAAACGCGACGTGGGAATGGGAGGCTGGACAACAATCCGCCTTCGAGAAATTACAAGCGTTAATCGCGACTGCCCCTACCCTCGCGTGCCCTCAATTTGAGATACCATTCGTCCTGCAGACAGACGCGAGTACGGTAGGGCTTGGAGCGGTTTTGGCTCAAGAAATCGAGGGAACGGAAAGGGTAATCGCGTTCGCGAGTAGTTCTTTGAACGCGGCAGAAAGAAAATATTCCGCGACCGAACTAGAATGCCTCGCTGTCGTGTGGGCCGTACAGAAATACAGACCGTATCTCGAAGGTTATAAATTCACGATCGTGACTGACCACAGTAGTTTACGGTGGTTACGTCAATTGAAAAACCCCTCGGGACGACTGGCGCGCTGGGCCTTGCAATTGTTAGAGTACGATTTCGAGATTAAATATCGGCAAGGAAAACTCAACCACGTACCAGACGCACTCTCGCGTATGTACGAGGGAGCCGACCCGGTGGGAGGGGAAGTCGCGTTAACGTCAGCGGCCGTGACAACGCTCGGATGATATGAGAAAAAAATTCGCGAGGTAAAAGAGAATCCGAGTAAATTCCCGAACTGGTCAATTCGCGAGGAGCAACTTTTTCGTCGTAGATCCGATCCATTAATTGCCGAAATTCTCGGGGCAGACTTGGACGAGTGGAAACTCGTCGTCGCGTCTGACGCGAGAACAGAAATTCTAAAAGAGGCTCACGACGAAAGGCAAGCGGGTCACATGGGAGTAGAAAAAACGTATCATCGAATTGCTACTCGATATTATTGGCCAGGGATGTTTCGAAGCGTGGTTGAATACGTCCGACGCTGCCCCACCTGTCAAGTGAGAAAGGTGGAGCAAACCCTTCCACCCGGGTTAATGAGACAGCGTCGCATCGGAGCACCCTGGACAGTAGTCGCGACCGATATTATGGGCCCGCTTCCCCGTAGTCGTGCAGGTTTTGCGTACCTGCTAGTAATTCAAGACATCTTTACGAAATGGATAGAATGTTGTCCCCTCCGAAAGGCCACAGGGGCGAGAATTTCAGAGGCACTCGAAGATCTCGTGTTCTCGCGATGGGGAACACCCGAAACATTGATCACCGACAACGGTACCGAGTTTATCGCGATTAGAACAACGCCGCCGTACCACCCACAAGCGAACCCCGTGGAACGCGTCAATCGTGTACTAAAAACAATGATCGTAGCATACCTCGATCGAGACCATCGCGAATGGGATGCGAATCTTCCCCAATTTCGTTTCGCGTACAACACGGCCTACCACACTGCGTTGCAGGCGACACCTGCATTTTTGAATTTCGGACGAGAACCGAAACCGGCAGCGTCCGTGCGAGCGAATGAAGATCCACGTGCAAATCTCGAGGTTGAACCTACAGAAGGGTGGTCGGAAAGAATGTCGCATTTAGCTACGTTACGTCACTAGGTCGCGAAAAATTTAGATATCGCATACGAAACGCAGGCGCTATATTATAATCAGAGTCACGCAGACAGACAATATAAAGAAGGAGATCTCGTTCTCCGACGCCTCCGTGTCCTCTCGTCGGCCGCGCAAAACATCGCGGCGAAATTATGCCCCAAATTTAGCGGTCCTTTCGTCATCGCGAAAAAATTGTCGTCGGTGGTCTACCAACTGAGTACCACCGAACTCAGTCTCGCCCGAACGCTCGTTGCGAACGGACGTGCCTTGGCCTGCTCCGCGCTCAGGTATACGTCTACCTGCTCGCCGCCATCCGCCGCCGCCACTAAGTCACGGACGCATCGCGTCGCGTCGCACACAAGTGTTTTTCGTTTTCCTCGTGATTAACACGCGAATTTTCGCATAGTTTTTCTAGCATTGTGCTTACGTGGACTTCTATAAGCGATCGAAAGTGCAATTGTACATATCTCAAGGTAGCTCGCCGCGTCGGAGTGCTGAAAGTAGCGATACAGTCGGAAACGACGCCGCGTCTGCACGCCCGCCGCCATCTTGTGCCGTCGATTGGCCACGTACGCACCGCGTCGCGTCGCGTCGCGTCGCTTGCCACCACATTACCACACGTGTACCACCCCTGTTCCCCGGACTCCTCCGATATTGCGCCTAACGTGGACTTTTATAAGCGATCGTGAGGAAATATCTGAACGCGCCAGGAGCGCACTGGCCACAACAACAATGAGTGACACCGACGAACAACTGCAGCCACCAAAACCCACCTTCCCAAAACCGAAGGTGAGAACAAAGAAGAAAGAAAAGGAAAAGAGAAAGAAGAAGACGACAGGGACCGCTGACTGGAACGTCGGACACAACTCCTCGAGTACGACGGACCTCGGACCTGACTCGCTTAAAAAGCGAAAGCGCATGCACATCCTGCATCCAAATGACGATGGAAACTCCTCCGACTGCAGCAGCATTGCCTCCGAGACCTCCGGGACTGCCCCCCTACCGAATAACAGTCCGAAGGATAACATCACACCGACGGTAAGTACGAACAAGATTACTTCCGTCCCCAATGCCCTCCCTGCCGCTAAAATCACCCCAAGCAGAGTCTCGAGCGAACAATCAGTTCGCAATGCCTCTATTCTCTCGGCGAAAGTCCTAAATTTTTGCCTTGAAGGGAAAAACAAAATCGGGAAAACCCAGACAGCCGCGATAATGGAGTGCGTCTCGGACATGACCCGCATCGTCGCGAGCCTGGCACTGGAGAATAATTTCCTGGCCGGATCGCTCAATGCGCTTCGAATCTCCCCTTTGCGAACTGCCCCCAACACTCGCGGTCCTCCCACAACCTCCGCAACAGCCGCCTCCTCCAACCCCGTAAATTCGTATGCTAGTATCGCTAGCAAAAACCTTAACGCGCAGAAATGCTCTCAGGAAAATACTCATGCAGCCCCCCCCACCACAGCCCCTCCTCGAGCCTAAAGTTTCGTTACCTCCTCCGAAAGCCCGTCTTACTCAGCATGTAATTGCTGCAGCTAAATCCGCGCCGGCCAAACACCAGGTAGTCGTAACCCCCATAAATCCGGTCGACGGCGACCCCGCTGCTACGAAGAAGCTTATCTTCAAAAATGTTGACCTGCGTAAGGCCCAAGTAGGGATTAGTTCGGTTCGCCCCGCCAGGGACGGCGGATTTATTATCGAAACTCCCAACGCGAAGGATCTCAAACTTTTTACAGAGAATCCAAATCTCCGCAAGGCTGGCTTCAGCACTGCACCCCTCAAATCCGAATTACCCAGGATTATTGTCTACGATATTCCAAAGGAGCTCGAAGCTCAGGATATCTCAGACCACATTCGAGCCCAAAACATCCATTCCTCCCCCGTAACTGATAAAGCCACGCTGCGTCCGCTCTTCAAAGTTGGTCGCAAAGACAAAGAAGGAAACGACTGGGTCGTCGAGGTATCCAGTTGCATCCGCGAAATCCTCCTTTCCAAAGGAAAAATCTTTGTCTCCTACTCGAATTGTCGAGTAGCCGACTACTTAGTTGCCACCCGCTGCTTTAAGTGCCAAAAGTATGGCCACGTAGACAAATACTGCAAAAGCAGTGAGGTAGTATGCGCCTTCTGCGCAAAAACCGGACATTCTAACAAGGAATGTCCAAACCGCGAAAAGAATCCGTCCTGCGCGAACTGCCGAGCCCGTAAACTTCCCCATAATCACTCGGCAGGTAATAAAAATTGTACCTCGCGGTCGACCGTTCTTCTTCAAAAGGCCTCCCGGATTAACTATTCATGAATAGTGACTCCGCGCGTTCAGTATCGCCCTCCCCACCCCCTTTACCACCACTACTAACAATCCCTCCAATAGTTTCGGGCAATGCAGAGTGCATCTCCAAACTGACAATTGCGCAGATTAACATGCGACGAGCCCGGTTAGTGTCGGCTGAGATGTCGCACATGCTTAATTCCGGTGAGGTTGATGTTATTCTCGCGCAAGAACCCTACAATTTAAAAGGAAAGATTACAGGCTTTGGATCCCGGAATGTGATTATTACCAATGCCCCGCGTGGTAAGAATTGTCAAGCCGCGATAATAGTCAAAGGATCGACCTTCACAATCCTTAAGCTCGCTCATCTCTCCGATTCGCACACTGTGACTGCCGAGATCACAGGTCTGTTCGGAAGTCTATACGTGGTCAGCTGCTACTTCCAGCACGCTGACTCTATAGAAATCGGGATAGCGTCTCTGCAAAATGTTCTTAATACCCTCCCAGGTAAGCCGATCATCCTGGCTATTGACACCAATGCCAGGTCCCCTCTGTGGGACGATCTGCCCTGCTTCACACAGAAGACACACCGATATCGTGCACATATCCGCGGACGAGTTCTCGAACGCTTTATACATCAAAATAACCTCAAAATCGTTAACACTCCCGGCCAACCTCCAACTTTCCGAAATAGTTGTGGCGTATCAAATATTGACGTGACACTCAGAACTGCCGAAACGGACCATTTATCCCTCTCCTGGAAAGTACTAGATGGTAGGACTTCCAGTGACCATAATGTCATCCTGCTTGAAATAAGCAACTCATCTTGCGCGGTAACCTCACCCCCTTGCAGGGCAGATTTGCGTGCCACAGAGCGGACTGGGATAAATTTAATGATGAGTTCCCCCGAATACTTTCCGAGAACGCGCCCCCCCCCCTCGATTTCACCTGCCGTGAAGACGTTCAGAATGCTATTATCCATCTGGAAAACACCATTCTGAGCGCGTCAACACAATCCATTCCCAGGAAGAAATGGCACCCCAGAGCAGTCCCCGGGTGGACAGCCGAACTCACGAGACTTAAGAGAACCGCGAATCGACTCCGACGAGCTTACCAACGCGAAAGTGACCCCGACCGTAAAGCAGTTAAACGTCTCGCATACTCGCAGGCTCACAAAGAGTATAGGAGGCTCTTCCGCTCCTCCACCAGGAGTGGCTGGAGAGAATTCGTTACTCGAGCGGGCCTCGAAAACCCTTGGTCCGTCCCCTACAGAGCGACCTTCGGAAAGAACATTCCACCGCCTCTGCTATCCTCGGTTCTCGACCACGATCGACACACAGACAACTGGCAGGATAGCGCTCTTGCGCTATTAACTGCCCTCAGCCCCGATGACTCAGCTCCAGACAGCGAGAGTCACATCCCTACGCACCGCGACTACAACCTCGCGATTAACACTGCCGACGCTCCGGACTTCGATATAGCGGTTCTGGGATCAAAAATTTGGTAATAACCGCTCTCCGGGACCGGATGGTATCGAAGTCCCCGTTCTCAAAAAGGCCTTCAGCCTTACCCCAGACGTATTCCTCAAAATTTTCAACGGCTGCTTAAAGTACGGACTTTTCTCCTCAACATGAAAAACGGGGAAAATCAGGGCTATTCTTAAAGCCTCTGACAAACCTGAAACCATGCCCTCCTCGTATCGACCGATATGCCTCCTCCCTGTACTCGGTAAAGTCATGGAGAAACTCATCATCTCCGGCATTGAGAACATTATATACTCCCCTAATTACGCCTCTGAGTCGCAGTTCGGCTTCAAACACGGCAGCGGAACGGACGATGCACTGCACAAGCTGCAGTGCATCGTGAATTCATGCAAGGCGAAGCATGCGATCGCACTCTCCTTTGATATCAAGGGAGCCTTCGATAACGTGTGGTGGCCTGCCGTCACAGCCGAACTGCGAAATCGTGAATGCCCTAAGAACGTCTACAACGTTATACTAGACTACTTCCGGGATCGGAAAGTAATCCTCTCTTCCGAGCACTCCACAGCCTCCAAAACAGTAACCAAAGGATGCCCGCAGGGATCTGTTTTCGGCCCCTCCATTTGGATCATGCTTTTTGACTCACTCTTACGCGAAATCGCGGTAATTGAACGCACGCACACTGTGGCTTACGCCGATGACCTACTGGTCGTCGTCGAAGGGAACTCTCGAAGTTCCATCGAAGCGACGGCTGCTGTGGTTCCCGGTGTCATCCGCGCATGGTGCTTGAGATGTAAATTATCCCTATCTGCACACAAAACTACAATGTTGCGTGTGCGAGGTAGCTTGGATCTCCGTAGACCGCCTGCCATATCTATTGAGGATGTTCGGCTTCGCTTCGCTAGCAGCATGAGGTATCTGGGCGTGGTGTATGATCACTCGTTGAGTGTTTCTATGCACGTACTGTATATCACGGCTCACGCGAGAGCGAAGTTTAGCTCCATGTCCGCTCTAACAGGATCCAAATGGGGATACGATTTCCGAGCCCGTGCTTTGCTATATAAAGGCATCTTCCTTCCAATCATATCCTATGGTGCGATTGGCTGGGCCCACAAGCTCAACCAAAAGCGCATATCCTATCTATTGAGTGCGCAGCGCACTGCTCTTCTCAGAGTATGTGCTGCGTATCGCACAAACTCCACAGATGCACTCTGCGTACTCGCCGACCAAATCCCACTGGATCTCTACCTGGCGGAGAAGCGTTTTCGCTTCCTTGTCAGGAAAGATATTCCATTTACGCATCGCGAAATCACATTCGATCCCGCCAACCACGACGCCCCAGAATTCCACAAACGCGAAACCCTAGAATCCCTCCGCGCCGAAACCATTAACACTTGGCAAAATAGATGGATCTCTTCGACCAAGGGAAGGACCACATTCGAGTTCTTCCCAAGCTTGGCGGAGAGAGCCAGTTGCCACGTCCCCATCACTCACTACACCACACAATTCCTTACCGGCCACGGCAATTTTCGTGGGAAACTATGTGACGGTTACCCGGATCGGTGGAAGGTGTTTGCCATGTCTGTCGGCAGTCCAGGGTCGCGGTACCTCGAATGATCGCGGACGAGTCGGTATGGCGGTCGCTTGGCGACGGATGCCCGGCGATCGCTCGGCGGATCGGTGGCTCGAAGTTTTAGCGGAGGCGCGGTGTTGGCGGCGCAGTCGTCGCTCGGTATCGGTGGAGGCGCTGGGGATCCGGACGGTGCCTGCTTGGCCTTTCGCCGCTGAGGCGGAGGGATTCCCTTGGGTGTTTCACCGCTCGGGTTTGGTTGCAATGTCTACTCGGCCTTTCGCCGCTGAGACGGAGGGATTCCCGTGGGTGTTTCACCGCCCGGGCTTGGTTACAATGTCTACTCGGCCTTTCGCCGCTGAGACGGAGGGATTCCCGTGGGTGTTTCACCGCCCGGGCTTGGTTGCAATGTCTGCTCGGCCTTTCGCCGCTGAGACGGAGGGATTCCCGTGGGTGTTTCACCGCTCGGGCCTGGTATCGGGGAAGGTTGGTCAGGCGGACGGAGGTACGGTGGAGGGTAAGGATAGGGTTCACACTCTCTCGCATTCGCTCACTCAGCCTTCAAAAGTCGGGCACTCGGTGTCGGTCGGTTTTCGTCACAAAGACTACTAGACGGTAGACGGTCGTGCGCTCGGCTTGCTTTACCGATGTTTGCCCGGGGTACTTATCCCCGCGTGCGCGTGTTTCCTCTCGCGAGAAACCGGTTTGGCGCGGCGGCCCTCTCGCGGTCGCGGATCGCGGTCGCGCATCGCGGGCTCGCGGCTGACTCGTGGGCGCGGCAGGCGCGGGGCTCCGGCGGTGTTCGTTTTGATTTGGGGACGATTTCGCGCCTGGAGGAATGTGACCGTCATATCCCCCTCTTACTTCGGGGCGCGAAACGTCCCCTTCCGCTGTTTTGGGTGAGGTGGTAAATGACGAGTCGTGTTACGTTTATTCGTGTTTTATTTTAATTTGGTCGGAATTGCAGATTTACAACCCCGTCCCTGGCGACCCGAATGTGCAGCCATCCTCCCTGGCCGGCCGGGTACGGTATCCGGTGTCTCCTTCCGCGGCGTAGTTGGTCCGGCCGGACGTTGTAGCTGCCTGGCCGGCTTTCCTCCACCATGACCGCGACAGGTAGTGGCCGATACGTTGCTTCTGTCGTTGGCGGGGTTGGCAGTATCTCCTGGTGTGTTGCTCCCGATGGCGGTGCCCCGTCTGTGGCTGGTGGTGGGGGGTTTTCTGTGGGGGGTCCGAGGGGATTCCTCTCGTAGAGGGCAATTATTTCGTCCAGCTCTCGGAGGTCCACGTCTTCGCATCCTCGTACTGCTGGTGGTGGTGGTACTGCCACTGGTTGGTGGGCGATCCTTCTCCTCCCGGTCGGCTCGGTCTCCACCCGCAGCAGTGGTCTGAGGCGTTCCGGGGGTCCTCGTCGGACTGGCGGTCCCCCCTGTATATCGGGGACTATGTTTCCGACCCTTGGTCGGTTGCGTGCCCGTGCCTACATCGGGCGGTGGGCGGTATTTCCCCGTAGGGGAACCGCTGAGGCTCTGCTGTCTTGGTGTGCCTTGCTTTCTTATCTCATGACTCGCAGTAATGGTTTCTCTTGCCGATCATTGTCACTTATATTTCTGGTGTTGTTCTTTCCAGCTGTGGGAAACCGGTTGTCTTCAGTGGCCATCTCGCGGTTATGTGGCGTACTAGTATCGTCGTCTGCTGGTGGGCACGGTTTCAGGTCTTGAATATGTACCCTGTGCTGAGGTCCTTTGCCCGCCTGTACGACTACCACTGTCGGTCCGAGGATGTCGCGCACCTGGTACGGGCCGGAAAATTTCGGAGCTAGCTTTGCGCAGATGCCTGCTGCTGCTGAGGATAAGGGGTGTTCACGACGCATGACTGATTCCCCTGTTTTTGGTGCCCATTTCCGGCGACGTAGGTTGTAATATTTGCGTTGTGTCTCCGTGGCTCGAGCCTGTGCGGTTCGTGCGAACTTGTGCGCTTCCGTTATTCGGGAAATGGCGTTTTCTCTAGCCCGGTAGTCGTCGATGTTGGCGTCGTCCCGGGTAACCTCGGCTGGTGCCCGGTCAGCCCCGTTGGCTGCCAATTCCCGTCCGTATATTAGAAATGCTGGTGAATGCCCTGTTGCTTCGTGCCGGGCGGTATTATATGCGAATACGGCGGCCGCGACGTTTCGGTCCCAGGTTCGGTGGTCACCGGCGGTGAGCTGGGCGATCGCGGTTTTTAGGACTCGGTTCGTCCTTTCGACGGGGTTGCACTGCGGGGTGTATGGGGGTGTTGGGCGGTGTTTCACCCCGTATCGTTCCAATAGACCTCGGAACTCCCGGCTCACGAATTGTCGGCCGTTGTCGGTAATAGCCATGCGGGGGCAACCGTGGCGCAGGAAGATGAGTTCTTCTAGTGCCCGTGTAACCGCTGGAGCGGTTGCCTGTCGCAGGGGCCGCACCTCCACCCATTTGCTGAATTTGTCTTGGAACACTGCGAGCGTGGTGTACACTTGACTTGATCGTGGTAGTGGCCCTATTAGATCGGTGGTAACTATGTCCCATGGGCCCATTGCCGGGGCTGACAACATTTCCCCTGCCGGGGCTTGCTGTATAGCCTTATACTGTAAGCAACTGAGGCATTTCTGGACGTATCGTGCTGCGTCCCGGCGCATCCGGGGCCAGAAATAACGCTGCCCGAGTCGGGCTAGTGTTTTGGCTCGTCCTAGGTGTCCTGCTGTGGGGTCGTCGTGCATCTCCTGGAGGATGCGGCTGCATTCCTCCTTCGGGATGCATCGTTTCCATTCCCACTCTGGCCAGAGTCCCTCGTCGTCTGGTATATGTCGGTACAGGTGACCCTCGTGGAATCGGTACTCCGGATATTTTCCGGGGTTGTCTTGTACGGCGGTTCGAAGGTGTGTGTACCAAGCATCGGTCGGTGGTTCTACTGGCTCAGCTTCTTCGGGTCGGCGCGATAGTGCATCTGCCACCAGATTTTGCTCGCCCTTGCGGTACTGTACGACGAAGTCGTACTGCTGGAGCTCTAGGCCCCAGCGGGCGAGTCTCCCCGACGGGTTGTCGATTTTCTGTAGCCAATTGAGAGCTTGGTGGTCCGTGATTACGGTAAACCTGTAGCCCTCTAGGTACAGCCGCATCTTCCTAATGCCCCATACTACCGCCAGACATTCTTGCTCGGTTACCGAGTAATTTCGTTCGGCTTCGTTTAGCGTCCGACTGGCGTACGCGATGACGCGTTCTTCCCCATCTATTTCCTGGGTTAGGACGGCGCCCAGGCCGCTTTTGCTTGCGTCGGTGTGTAGCGTAAATGTCTGGCTGAAGTCGGGGCAGGCCAGGACGGGCGCGGTGGCCAGTTGTGTTCGCAGTGTTTTGAATGCCCGGTTTTCGGCTTTCCCCCAGTGCCAACTTCGGCGCTTCTGCAGGAGCTGGTGCAGTGGCTCGACGGTATTCGCGAAATGCGGGATAAATCGGCGATACCATGACACCATTCCCAGGAATTGTCGAAGGCTTTTGGTGTTGGTTGGTGGTGGGATGCTGTGTATGGCCTCTACTTTGTCTGGGTCGGTTAGGACGACTCGGCTGGTGACTACGTGGCCGAGGTATCGCAGCTCGGTCCGTCCGAAGTGACATTTCTCGGGATTTATCCGGAGGTTGGCCTGCCGTAGCCGTTGTAGTACCTCCCGTAAGTTGTCTAGATGTTCCTCGAAGGTGGCTCCTAGCACAATAATGTCGTCGAGGTATGCAAAGGCGCGCGGCTCCAGGCGTGGGCCGATGATGGTATCCAGCAGTCGCTGGAATGTGGCCGGTGCGGAATGCAGCCCGAACGGCATTACCTTGAATTGGTACAGGCCGCGTCCCGGTACGGTGAAGGCGGTTATCGGGCGGCTGCTTTCCGCTAGTGGTACTTGCCAGTACCGGTTTGCTAGGTCGATTGTTGAGAGGTATCGGGCTTCTCGGAGTTTCTCTAGCGTTGCCTGGACTTGTGGTAGCGGATATGCGTCTTTCTTCGTGACGTTATTGACCTTACGAAAGTCAATACAAAACCGGGGCTTTCCGTTGGCCTTTCGTACTATGACCACCGGGGAGCTCCACGGACTGGTTGAAGGTTCGATTATTCCTTCTTGGAGCATCCGATCTACCTCCTCGTCGATCACGTTCTGCGTGGCCGGGTTTCGTGGTGTATACCGTTGTTTGATTGGCTCGGTGGTCCCCACGCGGATGTGATGTTCCGTCAGATGTGTGGGGCCCCGGATGGTTTTAAACTGGGGTATTTCCTGGTCCAGCAGCTCCCGGAGTTGTTGTTCTTGGTTCTTGGTGCACCCTGTGAGGCCTTCGGGGGTGTCCACCGAGTTTGTTTCTTCTCCTTGGTGGAATTCCCATCGGTGTGGCCCCAGGAGAAGCGTTGCTCCCAACGCCTGTAGTGCGTCTACTCCTAGCAATACTGCTTGGGAGAGCGTAGGGAGAACCGGGCAGGTGATTCGGATGGTTCTTTTGTCCACCTTGAGTGTGACTTCGAGTTCGCACTTTATGGCTACTGTAGATCCGTCGGCGATTCGGACAGTTAAATTTTCTGTCTGTGCGAATGCGCCTTGGTTTTGACACCATTCCGCGACGTCTTGTCGTATATACGACCGGGTGGCCCCTGTGTCCACTAAAGCCTCGAACTTCTGTCCATATGCCTCTACTGTAATAAAGATCCGGGTGTCGGTGCTGGTTCCTTGTGAGGCATTTAGTTGCGGAATGGCCGGGCGGCGCCTCTCCCCCCGGTCTTGTTGCCGTTTCCCGGTAGGTTGTTGCACGGACATCGGCCGGTTGTTCGGCCCTTCGTTCCGCAGTACGAGCAGAATAGTTGTGGCGGCCTACGGCACTCCCCCCGTTGGTGCCCCCTTTGCCCGCATCTCCAGCAGCAGTTCTCTCGGTCGTAGGTGTTGCTTATTGTGTCGATTCCTTCGGCGGTCGGTTCTGTTTCTTTAACCGTTGTTGGTGGTCCCCTGCTTGTCGGCCCTATGGCGACGACCTTGGGGTTGGCGCGTTTTCTTTCCTCTGCTAGTATCTGCTCGAACTCTTCCGCGCGTTCTAGCAGATCTTCTATCGTAGTGGCTTCGTCGCGTCGGAGGAATTTTCTGTATTCCGTGTGGAGGTTCCGATGTATCCTGGCTACTTGGTCTTCTGTCGAGAAGCCTCCATGCCGTCGCATGAGTGTTTGCATGTCGACAACATATTCCCACACTGGTTCCCCGGGTTTCTGTAATCGGTTTCTAATTTCCTCTTCCATGTGGAAGAGCCGGTCGCGGGAGATGAATGTTCGGCGGAACGCTTTCATAAAGTCTTCCCATTTCTCCCAGTTGTTTTTCTGGTTTCGGTACCATTGGAGGGCTTTCCCTCTTAGTATCTCCGTCAGGCATCGTAGCGTCTGCTCTGGGTTGACCCCGTAGCTTTCGTGTAAATCGTCTAGCCGGTCGACGAAGTCTTCGGCGTTTTTCCCGTCGAAGTGGGCTCCACACCGACTTATGGCCTTTAGTATGTCGGCTTTTTGCGGTTCTTGGGATGGCCCTGGGGTTTCGTTATCGTCCTTTGGCATTGTCCGCAGATGTGCTGTCACTCTTGCTCGTAACTCCTCGACGGTGCCCGTGGGGTCGAGTTTTCTTTTTTTCGCTTCCTCGACTAGATCGGTTTTCCGTAGTAGGTATACCCAGCCTACTTTCTCGCTCATTCGTGGCCCTTCCTTGCTGCCTTACTGTTCGGGCGCCATTTGTGACGGTTACCCGGATCGGTGGAAGGTGTTTGCCGTGTCAGTCGGCAGTCCAGGGTCGCGGTACCTCGAATGATCGCGGACGAGTCGGTATGGCGGTCGCTTGGCGACGGATGCCCGGCGATCGCTCGGCGGAACGGTGGCTCGAAGTTTTAGCGGAGGCGCGGTGTTGGCGGCGCAGTCGTCGCTCGGTATCGGTGGAGGCGCTGGGGATCCGGACAGTGCCTGCTCGGCCTTTCGCCGCTGAGGCGGAGGGATTCCCTTGGGTGTTTCACCGCTCGGGTTTGGTTGCAATGTCTACTCGGCCTTTCGCCGCTGAGACGGAGGGATTCCCGTGGGTGTTTCACCGCCCGGGCTTGGTTGCAATGTCTACTCGGCCTTTCGCCGCTGAGACGGAGGGATTCCCGTGGGTGTTTCACCGCCCGGGCTTGGTTGCAATGTCTGCTCGGCCTTTCGCCGCTGAGACGGAGGGATTCCCGTGGGTGTTTCACCGCTCGGGCCTGGTATCGGGGAAGGTTGGTCAGGCGGACGGAGGTACGGTGGAGGGTAAGGATAGGGTTCACACTCTCTCGCATTCGCTCACTCAGCCTTCAAAAGTCGGGCACTCGGTGTCGGTCGGTTTTCGTCACAAAGACTACTAGACGGTAGACGGTCGTGCGCTCGGCTTGCTTTACCGATGTTTGCCCGGGGTACTTATCCCCGCGTGCGCGTGTTTCCTCTCGCGAGAAACCGGTTTGGCGCGGCGGCCCTCTCGCGGTCGCGGATCGCGGTCGCGCGTCGCGGGCTCGCGGCTGACTCGTGGGCGCGGCAGGCGCGGGGCTCCGGCGGTGTTCGTTTTGATTTGGGGACGATTTCGCGCCTGGAGGAATGTGACCGTCACAACTACATTACTTCGGTTTAGTGGAATCTCCGGAATGCGCCTGCGGTGAGGAATCTGAATTCTCCACCCACTTTCTCCTTCGCTGCAGGCTTTACGCAGCGGAGAGAGCGCCCCTGGAACTTGCTGTCAATAGATTAGGGCTCCCTTGGCCCCCTCCCCTACCAACTTTTGTCAGCAAAGAACTAGGTGTGCATTTCAGTAACTTTGCACGTAAAGTCCTGCAGCGAAAAGAAATACAGCCATTCCCTCAGACTGAGCTGTACGATAGTTAATCTGTCCCTATCTCCCACCTGAAACGCGCTCCATTAATCAACGCCAGCCCCTACTAATCGCTAATTTTGCATGTCCCATTTCAGCAATCTGTATGAATTAGCTTAACGGTTTTGCAGAACCAAAATGGGGGAGTGACTAGTGATTCCTGTGCTCTCGACACTCGACTTTCTGGTCGTGGTTCGGAAGTGCGGCGCACAGTTTCCCCCTCGAAATGGACCACCCGAGTCCAAAATTCGGTACCTCGGGGTTGGGGAGCCCGGCGGCCGACGATCGGCCAATAGGCTTCCGTCGGCAGCCCCCAACAACGGCGTTGGCTTCGAGGTGGCAGTGGTGTCTGGCCCGGACTGTCAAGGGTACGAGCTGGCATTTCTATTGCGGAGCGTCGGCGCGATCGGATCCGACCGATCCCGTCGCATGTCCTGCGATGAAATGTCAGCTCAAAATCGGTCAGCTAGAAGACCGTACTCAACCAGTAGTGGCGTGAAACTGCAATTGCACGCCGTACTGGTACTCAACCTGTAGAGGTACGTTAACCTGGGTTGAGGTACGTTGATCGTGCATCAAAACGATCCCTATCCCTGATTTCCGAACGCCTTTAGGAATAAGGGAGGGGCGGGTTGGCCAACAGGCTAAGGTACCGTCTTGGGAAATATCATAGACACTGAGTACCACCGAAGGGGTAGACGCGGGAAAAGCTCACGTGAGCGACCTGAAAGCGTACACTCCACCAACTAACGCAGACGCAGCAAGCAACACCCTAGACAATCCAAACATTTCAGATGTCGGAGTTATGGCGCAAGATGAGCGTGGAGGAGACGCGAGAAGCGATCGCGAACGACCTCGAGCCCCTCATATACGAGATGAGGGAGCTGGAAGCTTACTTCCAGCAGGGACTGAGGGAAGGAGAAGAAATCGGCGCGCCAGACCGGTATCGGCAGCTGGAGCAAGAACTGGACAAAGCGGCTCGAAGCTGCGAGGCCCTCCAGCGGCTCATCCGCTTTCCCCCGATCCCGGCCGCGAGGTATCAGGAGACAACTCCCGTGGCCGATCTGTTAGGGCCTCTCGAAGAAGAGATAGGGGGAACACAGAACCGATAGCCCCAGTAACGGAGGCAATGGAACGAGGTAAACCGCCGATAAATAGCAAAGGATGGCTCATCACACTATCGGAGGAGGAAGAAGATCCCCCAACACCAGCCCGGGGAGAAGAAACGGTGAGCCAACCGAACCCTCCACGAAGGCGGTGACGGCCGCAGATCGCGTAGCCCCGTTGATGACGAAACGAGGCCCCAAAAATCCACCAACGAAGGAAGTGCGACCGACCGTAATAGACACCACACGGTCGGGGGTGGCGATCCAGAGGGACCCAGTGAAGAAAACGCGAGCCGAAAAAACCGCGAGCTGGGGTCTCTATGAGAACTGGATAAAAAACAAAGGGAAAACCACCATACGAGACCCGGACAGTTGTTGGAACTGTGGGAAAACGGGACACCAGCGCAATAAATGCACAGATAAAATCCACCCCCATTGCTTCCGTTGGGAAGGATCACGCAAGGGACAACCCTAAATAGTATATTTCTTTTTTTTTGGTTGACTTCACAAAGATTACAATTTCGGTTAAGATAGTTTAAATAAGAGGGAAGTTCTTTTTGTATCGAGCTGTATTTTTTTTCTCTAAGTTACTTCGATAATTTCTTCCCCCTGCTGTGTTAGGGAAGAAATACAATAAAATATAATAATCTCAAGCGAAAACAGCATTCAAGATTCCTCTGCGACAACCAACACCCCTCAGGTTCACCAAACCACGCGCCTCGTCCGAAATTCAAGAGGACGACACACCGTCCGTTTTGCTGTACTATGGTACTTCCGTTGGGTATCGCGTTTAGTTTTTTTTGTATGTTCGTTTTTTTTAGAAATTTTCAGGAACAAGGTACGCGTGGAATGCTGACTCATTGTGCGTGGGTACTTCTCTTGGTGACGGTTCCTCGTATTGTAAAGGAAAACTTCCTAAGGGAACGCTCTCTCACGTTGAGCCAACGGATCACTGTGTCGACGAATCCGTGTCGGTCCGGTCCTTTTTAAAGGGGGGGAAGTTGTGACGTTGCAAATCAGCGACGTCACTTCGCCGTTATGTGCGAGCATATTTTTAATATTGCGAAGGACCGGACCGTACAATAACGAGACGCGAGACCGGGAAAACAGGATTCGAGAGCGTTCCGCGAGGAATTTCCATAAATTAGAGCGCGCACTGACACCTAGCGTGCGCGTCGAGAACGGCAAGTTTCAGGGCCGAACCACGGACCAGGAAACAGAGCCCCGACCTTCGAGATCTTCCTAGGAGACGATTCCGGTACAGAAGGACGTCAGACGAAACCCAATGGCATTTCGAAGCCCGACTACGGGCCATTACGGTTATCGAGGGCACCCGGTCAATCGACTTGGAGGCGCCGAAGGGACAGGAACCCCTACCGACCATCGTACCATTTCGCGGTCCCGACGCCGCCTCATCCCGCCATAAATAGGGTTCCAGCGAGGATGGTGCCACCGAGAAGCCAGGACGAGGCACGATCCTCCCCCACACGTCTCACAAAAAGTGAGACGTTTTCGCGTTAGGGTCAAGGAGCCATAGACCCCGTCGAGACGCCCCTGTTACGCGAGCGTCGCGCGTGAAACGGAGACCTAGGAAATTCGGCAAGGAGGTCGGGTGGGGGGAACGAGAATCGATGCGGCACGCGACCGAATATTGATGATCACTGTCGCGCTAGCCTCTGGAGAGATCCCCAAAACGGTTACGACATCGCGAGCGCGAATTGGACAATACGAATAACGCACGCCGGTCTCGCGTACTTCTCGAGTGCCCGAAGTGGTGCCCCAGCGAAATTCCGTTTTGTGGCGAGAAGAGGCCGACGAGAAAAGCCGAGCGGCACGAAACGAAAAGGTAAGTCGCACAGTGATCCTCTCGAATATTCGGTTAGCGTGTTGGCTCGACGTTTATTGCGCGAGGACGACGGTTGTCGTTTCGTCCTTGATTTTTCGCGTAGGCCGAGGTGAAAAGGCCAATGTGAAAAGATGGTTTGAGACAGCGTATTTTGGTGCACAACTTAATTTTATTTTATTGTTATTGATTTGCAAACTGAATAACACTATGTTCGTTCACGTCGAGCGCTGGTTCGAGAATGACGCGAAGCCGTCCCCGCCGGTCCCGCCAGCAGCCCAAATCGGCTCTGGGATGTCCTTGTGACTTCCCGTGTATAATTGCCCATTGCGTGGTCTCAGGTAAGAAGCCCTGTGGTGTTTTTGCGTCCTAGGAAGACCTTGTGTCCTCACTCGCATTATTCGGCATAGGGAGACCTTTTGTCTTCTCTAGCCAGGGGCGGCCCAGCAGTCATAAGCGACCACCTGCACACGCCGGGCTAAACTGTCAAGAGCCGGCACGCATCATTATCCCACTTAACAATAACATCCCTCCTCGAACCAGTCTCGCCGTGCCTTTTTTTCTTTCTTTACAGATACATCAAATTAACAGAAAATAATAATCTTTTTACAATATGGTATTTACTACAATAATCTCACAAAACACAAATTATCGTCACCTTCGCGCTACGAGTAATAAACGCTCCTATTTCTATCCGCAACATCCTCCCCCTCAAATTAAACATCTTCGATTATTTAATTTAACTTAACCTAAGCGGATAGAATTATACATTTTTAGACATAAATGCCAACTTCTTACTACTAATATTTCAACAACAAACATGGCTTTGAACATTTTACTTATCTAACTTATTTCCTAACATTTCATTTTGAGTAAACCTTAGCTTACAACATCCCCTTGTGTTTCTTTGTCGTTCGATAACTTAATTAACTTCCGTGTCGGTCTGACAAACTCGCCTTGTCTGGTACGTACCCTGGCTATTCGAACTACTCCATCCGAGCCAGGATACACTTCAACTATTTCCCCTATTTTCCATAAATTCCGGTGCATTTGCTGCTCCGCGATGAGTACGATATCTCCGATTTTTAACGACTTTTCTGTGTCGCACCATTTCGAGCGCGGGATCAAGCCGGGTAAATATTCCTTCAGCCAGCGTTGCCAGAATGCATCAGCGAAATATTGAGCAATTTTCCATTGTTTTCTGGGACATACTGCTTCCGTATCGTATTTGCCCAGTCTAATTTCTCCCGAAGACGTCCCAAATAAGAAATGATTTGGAGTCAATGCCTCGTTGTCTTCAGGGTCGATGGACACGTGAGTCAATGGCCGAGAATTTATGGAATGTTCTATCTCTACCATTAACGTATTAAGGACCTCCTCGCTGGGCGCTTGTTCGCGTAGAATTGCACTGAGAGCTATTTTAACGGACTTAATAAGTCTTTCCCACGCTCCGCCCATATGAGGCGCATCCGGCGGATTGAAAATCCATTTGATTTTCCTTTGTAACGCGTAATTTTGTAGCTTATCGGTTTCCATTTCGGCAATCGCGTCGCGAAGTTCTTTATTTGCGCCCTTAAAGTTGGTACCGTTGTCACTGTAAATTATTGAAGGGGAGCCTCTCCGCGCAGCTAGTCGTTGAAGTGCCATAATGGCTGAGCTCGCGCTTAAACTGTGCGCTATTTCCAAATGTACCGCTCTTGTTGTTAGGCACGTGAAAAGTACTCCCCAACGTTTTTCCCGACGTCTTCCAATTTTAACAAGCATCGGGCCAAAATAATCGACACCGCAATGGCTGAATGGTCTTTGTCTATACGCAACACGCCCGACTGGTAGAGCAGCCATCAACGGGTTTCGCGGTTTTCCCCGCCGTCGTCTACACACTGGACACTTGCTTATGATCGACCGAAGCGTGGTCCTGAGCGCTACGATATAAAATTCTTGGCGGAGCTCATTGACAACCGAGTCATGGCTGGCATGGTAAAAGCGACGGTGATATTCCGCGATGAGCGATCGCGCGACCGGATGCCTTCCGTCGAGTATAACGGGATTATTATTAAACGCGAAGCCCTTCACCTTGGTCACGCGTCCATTTGCCCTCAGAATGCCGTGCTCATCCACGAACGGCTGCAACTTTATGATTCTACTGCCCTTATTTATTTCCTTCCCGTTTCGTAATGCTTCTAACTCTAGTTCAAAGGCGGTTGATTGAATCTCGCGAAACCAGTACCGTTCCGCTGAATATATGGTTTCGCAGGTAATTTCTGAATGCGGTTGTTTTCGCCAACGGTCAACGAATCTCCGAACGCGCCTGGCCACCGCCAGTAATCCCGGCCACCCTAAATATCTACCTGTGAGCGGAAGATTGACTGCCACCGCTTGCGTTGTGAAAACAAAATCTTTCCGTATTTCCATCGCGTCAATCTTCTTCTTCTCGTCCTCGTGAAGGTATTTTTCCACCGGCCACGCGCTTTCTTCTTTCTGTAGGAATTCCGGGCCAGTAAACCACCGTTGGTTGGTGCAAAGCGATTCGTCCGACCACCGCGTCGCGTCATCTGCCGGGTTTAATTTTGAAGGCACCCACCGCCATTCGGAACTTTCCGTAAGTTCGCCGATCTCGCCCAAGCGATGTGCAACGAAAACTTGACGTGTACGCGGTTCAGATTTAATCCAGCGAATTACCGTGATAGAGTCGCTCCAAAATACGCGTTGACTAATTTCAATTTCCAACATTTTTTGCACCGTACTAGCTAGACGCGAAGCTAATAAAGCGGCCTGCAATTCTAAACGTGGAATAGATAACGGTTTCAACGGTGCTACTCTTGTCTTTGCCATAATAAGTGCAACATGTGCCGGCGCGTTCTCGATTTCGACACGTAAATACGCAGCGGCCGCGTAAGCTTTCAAACTAGCGTCACAAAATACGTGCATGTCTGCCCTCTTGTAGCACACACCGCTCGGGGTTAAGCATCGTGGAACGCGCACTTCTACCGCATCCCGGAGACGTTTTACCCAGGAAAGCCATCCCACGTGTTCTTCCCTTCGAATCTGGTCGTCCCAACCAATTCCACTGCGCCATATCTCCTGCATCAATATTTTCGACATAAGCGTTAACCGAGAGAGAAATCCAAGCGGATCGAAAACGGACATCACGACTCGTAGGTACTCGCGTTTGGTCGGTATTTTTTCGCCGTTTAGTAGATTCTTCGGAATTTTAGACATGCTTATTTCAAACCTTAACGTGTCGGATCGCGTGTCCCAAAAGAGTCCCAACACCCGTTCCCCCGCCTGAGCACAAAGCGGATTCTCTTCGTCTTTCGATATCTTTCGGTTTTTCACCCCGATCAGCGCTTGTTCCGCGTTAGAAACCCACCCGTGCATTTCGAAATTCGCGCTTGCATTGATGTTCACCACGTCGCGAGCGAGACTCGCGGCCTCACGCACGGTCTTTCGGCTAGCCAAGAAGTCGTCCATATAACTATTTTGTACTATGCTTTCTGCCGCCCCTGGGTATTGGTTAGCGAAACTCTTAGCGTTCTCGTCCTTCACATAAATAGCAATACACGGTGATGGCTTCGCTCCAAAAATCAGAGAGGTCATCTCATACACGTCGGGTACCGCATCTCGCGCCTTTCCCCTCCATAAAAATCTTTTCGCTCCACGGTCTTCTTCGCGAACTTTAATACGGAGGAACATATCCTTTATATCTGCCTTTACCGCGATTGAGTGTTGTCTAAAACGGACCAACACGCCGGGCAGGGGTTGTAATAGATCCGGTCCCGATTCGAGCTGATCGTTCAAGCTCAAACCTGCCGATTTGGCCGCCGCATCAAACACAAGTCTAATCCTGCCAGGCTTGTTTATGTTCCGCACCCCAAAGTGTGGGAGATACCATACGCGCTCGTTATCCGGGACCCTATGAACCTTCTTCGCGTACCCGTTTTCTATAAAGCGATCCATTTCCTGGTAATACAGGGAGGCATACCCTGGATCCCGATCCAGTTTCCTTTCTAAAGAGAAAAGCCTTTTCCGAGCCATAGCGAGACTATCTACATTTGGCGCTTGCCCTTCCTTCCATAGTAAGCCCACTTCCCACAAGCCATTTATTTTCCTAGCGGTATTTTTCAAAATAGTAACGGCACGTTCATGTACAATTTTGTTCTTATTTATCTCACTCACCCCAAAGTTGTCCAATTGGAAGTATTGTTTCACGAGTTCGTCGAGCCGTTCCTCGTAGTCTCGATTTTGCATTTCACGCGTAGAGACCTTCTGTACCATATTCACGCCCGCGACCGCGCCTACTCTTTGACTAACCGGTAAGGGACCATGCATTGCCCAACCTAACAGCGAACGGGAGATTCCAAGTCTACACCGCGGCACTTCGCGTAATTCGCGAGTCGCTATTATTTGCCACTGATCCTGCCCTAGGAGCAATTCCGGTCGCGCGTTATCGTATGCTTGTAAGATCACGTTCTCCCTGAGCTTGACATGCTCCACAATTTCATTAGAAAGCGTTTGCGGCGGAAGGCTCAGATTTGATACTGAGATTACGTTTTTAATTTTATACACGTCACCAGTACCTCGTAACTGTATGTTGACCTTTTCGCTCACCACCGTCACGGCTTCTTTATCGTTTATTCCCCTCAGGGCGAGCTTCAGCCGAGGTCCGCTCGCGCCAATCTCGTGCGCTAAGTCTTGCTCGATCAGAGTTATTGTCGAACCCTCATCAAGCAACACAAAGGTATTTACGGATTTCTTCGGGCCGGAAACGAGGACTGGAATTATCTTCAGAAGGGCGCTTGGAGTTTTTTGTCATGCGTCCGGGTCACTGGCACGGGTCACCGCCTCTTGTGATCGGCTCGATGCCGGTTTCCTCGAAGCCATCTGAAAACAATCAGCCGAAACCGGTGGCCTATGGAGAAGACTGTGGTGTGGTTTCTCGCAATTATTGCAGTTCAAACCTCTGCATTGCTTGCTATCGTGTCCGTGACCCAGACACTTAAAACAAAGATTATTCTTTTTTACTAGCGTCCAGCGTCTCGGTACGGTTTCGCGCGCGAATTCTCGACACTCCGATGATTTATGGTTCCTCCTACCGCAGAATACACATTTGCGGGGGCGGCCTGGCCGGTCCCTATGTGTGATGCACCCTTCCTCGGACAACCGCGAGTTGATCGTAGCCGAATAAGTGACCTCTGGCCGTGTGCGCAGTTGTCTTGTCTGGCCTCTTGGGTTGTATGCGCGAGAAGTAGACGGCGCTTCTATTTCAAAAACACTTGTCGCCGCGGCTAATTCGGCCTCCTTGTAAATGAAATCCGAAAGTTTCTCCAGCATAGGTATCTCCGCGCTAACTTCCGCGGCGTATCTGTTGAACCCATACTTCAACGCCGACGGTATCTTGTTCGCAACGCTCTTTAACAAATCTGGACTTTGTAAATACCCAATGAGATCAAGTGCCTTCAACGCAATGACGCAATTTCGTAATTTAGCCGCAAATCGACCCATGTTTCCCTTCCCGTACTCTAGGTGGGGCAAACCGCTTATATCCTTCGCGATCTTTCCAGCAATCGTATGTTTATTTCCGAACTGCAATTCCAGTGTCCGCATAATCATATCCGCGTCGCCAGCTGTCGCCAATAGCGCACTCACGCTCGCGCGCGCCTCGCCTTCAAGCGCCTCGAATAATCGCGCGACATTTTCCCGTCCCGAGTACCCACCGAGTTCCGCTGACAATTGATACGCTTCCTTAAAGTTCAACCACTCAACGGGGTCGCCCGAAAACTTGGGTAGCCTTTTCGCAGTAGTCAACCGATGCAGTAAACGCGAATTACCTTCACCCAATGACGCTCCACTAGCTGCGCGTAACGCATTCGTAATTGCGTCCGTCAATCGCTCTGTCGCGTCAGCATCACGTTGAAAACTCATTGCTACAGGTGGCGCATTTAGTAAATTTGGTTCCCTTATCTGTATTAACTCCTCACGATCGCATTCCTGGGCGACGCCTGCTGCTCTCGGTTCCTCGGTGGCTGGCGCGTGTGACATCCCATCGCCTAGGTTCTCTGGTCTGCTCTCCTCTAAGGATGCCCTCGGTCTTCGTGGTGACGTGTTCCTTTGCTCCTGGCCCGCCGATTGGGTTCCGGAAGTAGCTGCGACGACTTTTTGTGAATCACTTCGCGTAATTCCATCTTGCGTCGCCGCACGTGATCTTTTCGTCGTTGGGACCTCGTCTCCGGATCGCGCGATCGGAGCTGGTCGTTTTTTACTAGGCGCCATAGCCTCACTCTGTAATGGCTTCACCGTGCACGACACTTACACTGCCCTTCAAACTTATCCCTTCACTTCACTTCAGACCGGCGAAAGTTCCCGGGTTTCGGCACCAAAATGTGAAAAGATGGTTTGAGACAGCGTATTTTGGTGCACAACTTAATTTTATTTTATTGTTATTGATTTGCAAACTGAATAACACTATGTTCGTTCACGTCGAGCGCTGGTTCGAGAATGACGCGAAGCCGTCCCCGCCGGTCCCGCCAGCAGCCCAAATCGGCTCTGGGATGTCCTTGTGACTTCCCGTGTATAATTGCCCATTGCGTGGTCTCAGGTAAGAAGCCCTGTGGTGTTTTTGCGTCCTAGGAAGACCTTGTGTCCTCACTCGCATTATTCGGCATAGGGAGACCTTTTGTCTTCTCTAGCCAGGGGCGGCCCAGCAGTCATAAGCGACCACCTGCACACGCCGGGCTAAACTGTCAAGAGCCGGCACGCATCATTATCCCACTTAACAATAACATCCCTCCTCGAACCAGTCTCGCCGTGCCTTTTTTTCTTTCTTTACAGATACATCAAATTAACAGAAAATAATAATCTTTTTACAATATGGTATTTACTACAATAATCTCACAAAACACAAATTATCGTCACCTTCGCGCTACGAGTAATAAACGCTCCTATTTCTATCCGCAACACCGAGACGCCGGGCGTCTCGTGTCGTCGGCTCGGGCCGTAGCGACGGTCCTTTGAGCGGTATTTCGCGTAGAGAGTTCCCCTTAAAATCTCGCGCCCGGAAGTTTCCTCGGAGGAATCGCGTCTCGCGAATATTTCGTCCGACGCCTCATAAAAGTCTCGAATCCTGTGTCGTGTTGCGTAACGAACGCGTTTCAACTCCGTCGCCGTTCGTATCGTCCGTCGTGTGCTTTGCGTACGCGCGCTATCGCGACAGTCTCGTATCGCGCCGTCCACCCGCGCTTCGCGCGATCCCGTCCGTCGGGAAATCGTATCGTTGGTACCGGTCATCCGTACCCTTTCGCGCGATCTTAAACAACGACCACCGCGCTGCGACCGACCAACCGTCCGAGATTCTGTATGAAGAGCGCGGGCTCTCGGGTTGCGGTCACGCGACCGCCCACTTTGTACTATCTGACTGTCGAGTAAAACACCCACTCGAGACCAATTACGTTGTCGTTCATTCCCTGTGAGATCCGTCCTGCCGTAAGGGCTGTCCTCGTCCTTCCGTGTTCGAATCATCTGGCCCCGTCGCGTCCTCGTTCACGATCCGCGTGCCTCGAAGGTTCGATCTCCGAGTCCGAAATTCGTGTCGTGTCTCGCGTGACACTTTTCACGGTGTCTGGCGCCCGAACGATCTCGCGGAAATTTCGAACCTTCGGACGTCCTTTGTCTCGGGCGGACCACGGGCATACGGCGGCCCGCGGCCCGGCCTAAGGGCCTGTAAAAGCCCGAAGTTGCTCGGTCGGAGGTTTTCTAGCCTCCGCTCGTGAGCGACGTGACAATATAAAGGAAAAAAAGACAGAAAGTGCTTGTGCGGTGCTTGCGGCGTTGTGCGTCTAGTGTGCGGCAATGACCACCAGCTCGGCGAGGCGGCGCTGTGCTGAGCTGGCGTGGCGGCGGCCTAGTGTGCCACGACCTTAAAGGACCTGCCCAGAAAACAACGGAGTGGCGTCGAGGTGGTGTTTATTAATGATGGAACTAGATCCTACGCTGACACCCTAAAAGATTTAAAAAATAAAATCGACATTGAAAAGGAGGGTTTTAATATCGCCGGTGTTAAGGCCGGCAGAAACGGTGAGGTAATGGTTGCCGTCAAGGGCGACGCCGCTAAAGCTAGCAGCTTTAGCACCCTGGTGAACAGCAGAGTCCTGGAGGCGAAAGCTACTGTTGGTGGTAGAAATGTCCTGAAAAAAGTACTCCATCTGAAGCAAATGGACGGTGATATCACGCTAGACAATATTAAAAAATCTATACTTACCTATGTACCGGATGCTACTGAAGACGATTTTGTCATTAAAGCTCTCCGTCCCTCATTTGCGGGCAGGCAAAATGCGACGGTTATTGCCGCTATAAAAGTTGCAGAACAACTCCTATCCTGCAGGCCTTTCAGAGTTGGATGGGGACCGTGTAGAGTCAGTGAACGTGTCAATTTGATACAATGTTTCTGATGTAGAGAGTTTGGTCATTTGGCAGTTGACTGTGAAGGAGTAGATAGATCAAAACTCTGTAGAAATTGCGGTAAAGATGATCACAAGACTCCGGAGTGCCTAAACAAAGAGTGGCGTGTTATCTGCGATATAGAAGGTCATAGGGACGGAGGCTTCCGATGTCCCGCCTATAAAAAGGCACTTGAGGAATCTAAATTCCGAGATCGTAGAAAAAGAAAAGAAGATCCTCTAAAAGTAGAAGGGAAAATAAAATCAGACCCTCTCAAATCTGCAGAAACTGTCAAAGAAGAAGAAATGAAAAGGCAAAAATATATAGACATAGAAACAGATGCAGATGAATCGGTAGGTGAAGTCTTACAATTAGCTAAACAATTTCAGGTAGTCAATTCCAGGAAAAAATCTCGCTCTAAGAAGACTACTATTGGAGAATTAGCTAATGGATAATAAAAACCATAATTTAATGATACCTTCGACCGGATTTCCTGGTACCTCTGTAGTACACCCTGAAATGAAAAAAAATAGTTTAGATTTAAGTGTAAATTTTGTAAATAGCTGTATATATGTTAATCGTAATACTCATCTCTATTCTGACGAGTCAGCTAGTCCCTCTACTACGGATGAAACCGCTCTTTCAAGTGATACTGGTACTACTGTAATTGAGAGCAGCATAAACAAAGAAAACATAGTTGATATAATTAAAAACATTAGGATTGTTTACTTACCTGGCTATAGTACTCCTAACACATTCAGCACTCCTAGATACCTACCTGACTTATACTCGCATAGTAGTGATGATCCTGAAAAAAAGTTATTTACTTACCCTGGTACGGCTTCTTCTGATGATCCTGATGCGTTCCTTCCTGGGGCTGATCCTGGTATGTCAATTCCTGGTACGGTCCCCGGCGTAGTCCTTCCTGGCGATGCTCCTGGGTCGGCTCCTTTCGGTGGTCCTCCTTTGAACTCGTTGAATCCTGGGTCTTCTGGGTCCTCGGTGCCGCTTGGATCCTCTGCTATACCTGAAAAATATAAAGAAATTAAAAATATAAATAGGTTAGTAATACTGCAAATAAATCTTAATAGATGCAAGGTGGCCCAAGAGCTACTTACCCAAGTTGCTCTTGAGCAAAAGGCGGATATAGTAGTGATATCTGAACCATGGTCGCCTATTCTTTACTGGTTTAATGATGGCCATAAAAACTCCTCCATATGGATCCCTGGAGAACAAATAAACAAATTTAGTAGTATCAAAAAGTTGTATAATAGCAAAGGCATTGTTGCCATTCAAATTGGTATGATCACACTGATCAGTTGCTATTTTTCGTCTAATTGCACCATTGCTGATTACGAGGACTTTATTACAGACCTGACAAATTTTGTCGGCACTGTAAATGCAGGCCGATGCATAGTTATGGGGGCCTTTATGCTAAGTCCCCGGCCTGGGGGTCAAAAAAGATGGATGAACACGGTCGAATCGTATTGGAAATGTGTAATGCATGTGATCTTGCACCTATAATTAGTGATGGTACACATACCTACGAAAAAAATGGCCGTAAGTCAACTATAGACATTATGATGTTAGGTCATGAGCTCAGAGATAGGGTTACCTTTAGTGGTGTACTCGAGGTATATTCGGCATCTGATCATAAATATTTACTACATGTCCTGGACTTGGAACAAAACAGTGTTAAGATCACAAGAGTAAATAAAATTAAAACACTAAATGCTGCTAAATTTAACGATCGATATAAGAGCCTATGCCTGATCGCTGATCCGATGAAAATCGAGACCACCGACGACATAGACTCTTATATCGAACTTATTGAAAATACTTACAATAGTACCTGCCATAATATCCATCCGGCTCTTGAACATAAAAAAGCTGCCTGGTGGTGGAACTCGGATCTTGCTATCCTGAGGAAAAGCGCCATTGCAGCTCGTCGTGGGCTTCAGCGTGCTAGAACCAAAAAGAAAAGCGCTAGTATTATTGAAAATAAAAACAAAGAGTATAAGGTAGCCAAAAAGAAACTTAAATTCGGTATAGCCAGAGCTAAAAATGAGGCCTGGACTACGATGGTAAATCGAGTAGATAGCGACATCTGGGGTAAGCCTTGCAAATTGGTTTGTAGGACCATGGCGGGTGGTAAACCACCAGCTTCCTTGACAGCTAACGAAACTAAGGGCATCATCGAATCACTGTTACTTACGAGTCGTGACTCCTCTTCGACTTTTCCTACCTGTTACGTTTGGTCGGGCTTTTACGACATTGGTGACAATGATTTCGACGAATGCGAGATCGTTGAGGCTGTAAATAAAATAAAGAAAAAATCTCCTGGCTTAGATTGCCTCCCCTCCGAGGTGATTAAGCTATTAGGAGAGATAGCCTGCACGCATCTTACTCACCTCATAAATGTATGTTATAGTAAAGGATACTTTCCGAATAAATGGAAGAGTGGTAGACTAGTACTCATACTAAAGAAACCGGGTCCTGATGGTAAGTTTGGATGACGTCCTTTATGTATCCTATCCAACTTTGCCAAACTTCTTGAATATTGCTTGAAAAAAAGATTATTAGCTAGAATTAGCTTCGTTGGAAACCAATTTGGATTTTGTCAGGGAAAGAGTACCGTGGATGCCATAGCTGGTGTAATGGACAAGTGGAACACAGCTAAGAAGAAATGTCACCATTGTATTATGGTAGCTCTTGATGTGACAAATGCCTTTAATACTTTAAATTGGAATAATACCTTAAAAGCGCTGTCTCAAAGGAAACTTCCCAGTAGACTATTTAATATTATGAGAAATTATTTAAAAAATAGAGCCATTGTATACTTGGCAGACAATGACACTACTAGAGTGGTTGATGTTTTCGCAGGTGTTCCACAGGGCTCCGTTTTATGACCCCTTTTATGGAACGTGCATTACGATAATCTACTAAATAGTACGTTACCTATAGGTGCGTCCTTATTTGGCTTTGCGGATGATGTTGCGCTACTTGTTTCCGCTCCTGACCTTGACCTGCTGGCTAGACGTACATCTGAGTCTCTCTCTGTATTAAACCTGTGGTTCAAAAATAATGGATTATCACTCGCACATGAGAAGACAGAGATGGTTCTCCTGACAGGGCGGAAGACCCCTCGTGGACTTACCATTAATTTTGGAGACTTTCCATTGTCCTCACATAAGTATATGAAATACTTGGGTATTATGATGGAAGGCAACCAGTCTTTTTATACCCACATAAAGTATTCTGTGGAAAAGGCAGCGAAAGTAGCGGGCGTACTCGCCAGAATTATGCCTCATTGCGGTGGCGGCTCCTTCCATTCTAGGGCTCTATATTATAGAGTAGTCGAGTCTGTGGTTATGTATGCCTCTCCTATTTGGGGTATCGCGATTGGAAATGATGCGGTTCTAAAAATGCTAAACGGTCTACAAAAGTTTGCTCTTGCTAAGGTTGTCAGGGCCTACAAGACCACCTATCTTGACGCCCTCTGCGTACTGTCTGTGTTTCCCCCTATTTCCCTGTTGGTAGAGGAGAGGGTCCGTATTTACTCCAGGTCCAGTAAGTTGGATCGAAGTAATGAAGAGAGTTATAAAAAAGGTGTTACTGTAATTAAAAAAGAGGAAAGGTCTGTGACTCTTGATAAATGGCAGCAACGATGGGAGCAGGCCAAATATGGTAGGAAAACCTATAAATTAATACCAGTTATCATTGACTGGATTAGCTGGGGACCCGAGATTTTAGATTTTCACCTCGTGCAATTCATTACGGGCCATGGCTGTTTTGCCAACTACTTTTTTGAGATGGGCAAAACTCAACAAAATTTATGTATCATATGCAGAAATACTGTGGACAGCCCTCAGCACACTCTGTTAGATTGTAGTGGCTGGCAGGCTAAAAGAGATGAATTCAATAGAGGAAATGAGATCCTGACCTGGGAGAACCTTATCAGTTTTCTAAAAGATCGCGATAAATGTTGTTCGCAATTGGAACAATAAATTGTGACGGAAGAGATACGCGGATTATGAAGCGCACAAGGAATTGAAGGAACTTTAATTTAACTCACTTTCACAATTCACTTGTTATTTATTTCTCTAAATTAGAGACTCGTCACGTACTAATTAACGATGTTACCAAATGTACTGAATTACAATAAAAAAAGGGAAAGAATAAACGCTTACTTATTAAATCGCGGATTTGAATTCCCGGCAACGGGTTTCTAAGAATCGTAAGAGATTTCTCGGAAGAGCGGTGTCTTACCACGTGAGGTAGAGCGAAACGAAACGAGAGCGAGAAACACCTGCTCGCTCCTTTTATGGTTGACCAATCGTCAATTGGGAGACTTCCTTTTAATTCGCCAGATCTTTCGCGAACGATCTAGACGCGGTGTCAACCAATAATTAGCGCGATTGACCGGATGTTTATTAAGGCTGCGCTACAATTGGTCGCCGAGGTGAAGCCGGCAAACTTTATTTAATGGTTCGGGCGCCGCGGGTCGCGTTAGTCGAATCTTAGCGCGCGCGTCTTGAACAATGTACTAAAACTAAGAAATACATACATGACATTATGTCCTCTAAGGAAGAGGTCGAAAGGGCCATCCAGCTTGAGGAAAAGAGACTTAGGCTTTTAGCCATAAATTCCAGAAGAGGCAAAGGACGCAATAAAAGGTGTCTGACTTAGGTGAATTGTATATGTCTTTTTATTTATCTATTTATTTATTTTAACTAGATTTGTACATAGTTAACATTATCTACTCTGTACATATGGTATATTTACATTTGTATATATATATTTTTTTTGTTACCGTGTATTGTTTTATTATTTTATCTTATTTATATTATTATAGACCCAGTTTCTGTACATATCTTGGTTTGTATATTATGAGTTATATTGTTGTTTTAAAAAAAAATAATGCTAGTCCTATGTCATTAAAATAACCGTGTAAATATCATACACTTTATTTCGCGCAGTAATACCTAATCGGTAATCCCGCGGCCTTCATAGAGTTTAATAACGACCGAGTTGTACAGGGTGTATGAAAATTATATGTCACGACCACTATAGCGTGATTCTACACCTCATGATCGGTGAAGATTTGTTTAAAAAACTTCCCGCAAAATTGTCCTTGACTGACTTTTTTAAGGTTTTGAAGGTCAAAATTTTTTTATGATTGCATTGTGTTCTACTCATCGAGAGGATAAAAAGTGTCAAAGGAACCATAGGTCGGAACTTGATCGTTCTCTTAAGAACAATGTTAAAGTTTAACTAAACTGCTGGATGAGATTTCACTGTTACCATGTGTTTACATTTGAATGTGTATCGAGTTATATTGTGTTCAGCGAGTTAATCAGTAGTTTCACAACCAGAAAGTAATAATTCGTCATTTATTTACACATCGGGAACCAGGACGACCGTAAAGACGAATTGATTATCGTTTGCGCTCGTGCTGGTGTATTAAATTATTTTACGTAGAATAGCATATTTAGTAAGAATCAATCATATGACAGTGCCAGTGACATGTTTCGAACTCGATGGATAGGACGGAGATCTGCTCCACATTTGTGGCATCCTCGTTCGCCAGATTTTACACTTCCTAAAAATCGTAAACACCAGCCCTAAACCCCAGGTAGAACGTACCAAGAAAAAGAAGGGCAAGAAAAAAAAGAAGGTGGAACCCCCAGCAGGCACAATCACACCAGAGGCACCAGGAACATCACCATCTGACGCTGACGAGTCTTCGTGCAGCGTCATGGAGATCGATCCCTCCTTGGTGAGGGATCTTCCCACCACCACCAGGAAGCGTTCCCGCTCCCAAGCCCCCACCACGGCGACCGATGGCTCAGACGAGGAAGATCTCCAACTCCAACCGAGAGTCCACCTCGTCAAGCTGGAGCCCAACCAGGATAAGGTAAGTACTGATAATTCAGTATTTAACTTTATTGCCCCCGCTCCCGTTCCCCCCACTCCAAAACCGGCCCCCGCGAACTCCTCCGCGTCCCCCGCGAATTCCTCCGCGTCTTTCGCTCCCCCCCCCCGCTGCGGTCCACTGCTGAGCTCGTCTCGCTGTCCGAGCTCACGATGGACCGCCTCACCTCCGTTTGCCACGACGAGGCAAACAAAATCTCTAAGGCAAGTGCAGAACAAATTCTGCAACTCGCTGGCCAATTCCGCCGTATCGTTGGGGAATTGGCTCAAAACAACAGTTATATCGCGGGCAGATTGTCCGCGATGTCTGCTGCCCCCCGCGCCTCCGCGCCCACCCGGTCTTCGGCCCCTGCCGCTTCCCCGGCTCCCCACCCCCCCGCCGCTTCCCCGGCTCCCCACCCCCCCCCCGCCGCTTCCCCGGCTCCCCACCTCCCCGCCGCTGGCTCGTACGCCAGCGCCGACGACCGTCGCCCGCCGCCCCGCCGTGCTGCCGCGCCAGAGCAATTCCCCCCGCTCCCCCCCAGCACTCGCCTAAACCCCCTCGCGACCGCCCTCCCCACCGCGCAGCCGCTTCTCGCGCCGAACGGCGCTCTCCCCCGACCCCGATTGGCAAGCCAAGTGATTTCGGCCGCGAAATCAACCCCCGCCCGCCACCTCCTCCGCGTCACCCCCGCGGAACCCATCACCGGCGACGGTGCCGCCCTCAAACGCGCCGTGTTCTCCCACGTGGACCTCCGTAAGGCCAACGTGGGTTTCAAATCAATTCGCGCTACCCGCGACGGTGCCCTCTTGGTCGAGGCGGCCAACGCCAAAGACCTGAGGGTCTTTACCGAGAACCAGGCCCTCCGCAAGGCCGGTTTCACGGCCTCCGCGCCCTCCCCCCAGCTCCCCCGGATTATCATCTACGATATTCCGAAGGAGCTGGAAGCCCAAGATATCGCTGAGCACATCCGTGCTCAGAATCTCACGTCCTCCCCGGCCACCGATAAAGCCACCCTCCGCCCACTCTTCAAAGTGGGCCGCAAAGACAAGGAGGGCAACGACTGGGTTGTCGAGGCTTCATCGGTTATCCGCGAGTC
Source organism: Lasioglossum villosulum (assembly GCA_963971365.1). Taxonomy (NCBI): domain Eukaryota; kingdom Metazoa; phylum Arthropoda; class Insecta; order Hymenoptera; family Halictidae; genus Lasioglossum; species Lasioglossum villosulum. The sequence continues at coordinate 14,826,004 of OZ020501.1, read as the reverse complement.
CCTTCTGCCGAAAGGAAAAATCTTCGTTTCCTATGCCTACTGCCGAGTAGACGATTACCTCGTCGCGACCCGATGCTTCAAGTGCCAGAAGTATGGGCACGTGGACAAACACTGCAAAAGCAGTGAAGCCACGTGCTCCTTCTGCGCACAAACCGGGCATACCAATAAGGAATACCCGAATCGCGAAGCGTCCCCGTCGTGCGCGAACTGTCGCGCACGCAAACTCCCACATGCGCATGCCGCGGGCAACCGTAACTGCCCCTCGCGCTCGTCTGCCTTGATTCTCAAGGCCTCCCGGATTAACTATTCAATATGAATAGTTATCCCCCGCGACCGGCCCCGCGAAACCCTCCCCCAGGGACACCCCCACCTACATCATCCCCCCCAGACTCACGCACTGCAGAGCGCATCCCTACTTTAAAAATTGCGCAAATCAACATGCGGCGATCCCGGCTCGTATCGTGCGAAATTGCTCGTATGATAGAGCCCGGTTGCGTCGATGTTGTTCTTGCGCAAGAACCTTACAATACCGCGGGAAGAGTCGTCGGACTCGACTCCCGGAACGTAGTAATTCACGGCGCCCCGCGTGGCGAAAATTGTCAGGCCGCGATCATTGTGAAGGGCTCGACCTTCACAATTCTTAAGCTCTCGCACCTCTCCAATACGCACACCGCCGTCATAGAATTAACCGGTCCCCTCGGCCCTCTGTACTTGGTCAGCTGCTACTTTCAGTACAAAGACCGTATAGAGGCCGGAATCACGTCCCTCCAAAACATTATCGATTCCCTCCGCGGAAAGCCGATCTTCTTCGGAATCGACACGAACGCCAGGTCCGCTCTGTGGCACGACCCGCTCCCCCCCAGCTCAAACACGTACAACAAGCGTGCCTGGATCCGTGGGAGGGAGTTTGAGCGTTTCCTTGCGCAAAACCCCCTCCAAATCCTTAACCAGCCTGGAAATCCCCCCACTTACGGTGGTCCCTCCGGCGTGTCTTGTATAGACGTAACGCTGCGGACTGCTGCAGCCGATTCTCTGTCCTTCTCCTGGAGTGTTCTTGATGGCAGGACCTCCAGTGACCACAATGTCATCCTGCTTGAACTAAGCAGTCATAATACAACTCCAAATCCTCCCCCCATCCTTGGCAGATTTGCGTGCCACAGAGCGAACTGGGACGAATTCGGAATTGAGTTCGCGCGACTTCTCTCCGAGGGCGCTCCCCCTCTCGAATTTTCCTCCCGCGACGACGTCCAGACAGCTGTCTCCCATCTGGAGAGGGCCATACTGGGCGCTGCCTCCCTGGCCATCCCGAGGAAAAGGTGGCACCCCCGTGCCGTTCCCGGATGGACGGAAGAGCTTACGCGCCTTAAGCGCTCGTCTAATCGCCTCCGTAGGCAATTCCAACGCGAGAGGGATCCCGCTCTCCGAGAAGAGAAACGTCGCGCGTACTCTCGGGCCCACAAGGAGTATCGGGCACTTTTCCGCACCTCCGCAAGGAGAGGATGGAGGGAGCTCGTTACCCGAATGGGCCTAGAAAATCCCTGGTCCGCCCCATACCGGGCGGCGTTCGGCAAGAAGATTGCTCCGCAACTTCTTACGTCGATTTCGACCACCGGCTTAACGACCCAAAGCTGGCACGAAAGTGCCAGTGCCCTGCTCGCCGCGCTCTCCCCGGACGACTCTGCTCCGGACAGCGAGTCGCACGCCATTACGCGACGCGATTTCACTCGTGAAATCAACACCCCCGATGCCCCCGACTTCTCCCTCGCGGATCTACACGTAATAATCGGAAACCTTGGCGACAACCGTACGCCCGGCCCCGACGGTATCGAAGTACCCGTTCTCAAACAGGCCTTCAGCCGCTCCCCCGCCCTATTTCTCAAAATTTTTAACGGGTGCTTAAAATTCGGCCTACTTTCAAATTCGTGGAAAACGGGAAAAATCAGGGCGATCCTCAAATCCCCTGATAAACCCGAAACCGCGCCCTCCTCTTACCGCCCCATATGCCTGCTTCCCGTTATTGGAAAGGTGATGGAGAAGTTAATAATCACCGGATTAGGTGACCTAATCAACAACCATCCGCTAGCCTCGAACTCGCAGTTCGGCTTTAAGAGAGGCTTGGGGACGGACGATGCCCTGCACAGACTGCAGGGAGTCGTTCATTCGTCCAACGCCAAGCACGCGGTCGCACTCTCCTTTAATATCAAGGGAGCGTTCGACAACGTCTGGTGGCCTGCTGTTACGGCCGAGTTGCGCAACCGCGATTGTCCGCGCAATTTGTACAATGTCCTCATTGATTATTTCCGGGATCGCAAGATAGTTCTTTCCGCGGAATACTCTTCCTACTACAAACCCGTTACCAAGGGATGCCCGCAGGGCTCGGTCCTCGGCCCCTCCATTTGGAATCTCCTCTTCGACTCTTTACTCCGCGAAATCGCGTTAATTCAAAATACGCACACTGTGGCATACGCCGATGACCTGCTTGTCGTCGTGGAAGGGAACTCTCGTGTTTCCTTAGAAATGACGTCAGCCCTGGTCACCGGCGCGCTACAGGCATGGTGCAATAAAAATAAAATGGCCATTTCCCCTCACAAAACAGTTATGCTTCGAGTGAGGGGCAGCCTTAGCATTTCTCGTCCGCCCGTTATCAAAATGGATACCGCCAGCCTTGCTTTCGCCAAGAGCCTTAGGTACCTGGGGATCGTGTACGGTCACTCGTTAAGTGTGTCCGAGCACGTGATCCGGATATCTGACCACGCGAAGGCAAAGTTCAGTGGCATCTCGGCCCTAATGGGATCCAAATGGGGATACGATTTCCGTGCCCGATCTCTGCTATTCAAAAGCATCTTCCTTTCAATAATTTCCTACGGTGCGATTGGTTGGGCCCACAAGCTCACCCAAAAACACGTTTCCACTCTCCAAAGTGCGCAGCGCACTGCCCTTCTCAGAGTATGCGCTGCGTACCGCACCACGTCTAACGATGCGCTCTGCGTGCTGGGACTCCAACCCCCTATAGATTTATATCTGACGGAGAAGCGACTCCGCTTCCTCGTCAGAAAAAATATCCCTTTCGGACATCGCGGGATTATCTTCGCCCCTGGCCTCTTCGACGACCCCCGCGACCAAATTACGGCCACCCGTAAAGCCCTTCGCGACAACACCCTCGAATTGTGGCAAAACAGATGGGCCAGATCGGTCAAGGGAAGAACCACTTTCGGTTTCTTTCCAACATTGACGGAGAGGGCCCGCTGTCGCGTCCCCATCACCTTCTACACAACGCAGTTCCTCACCGGGCACGGCGATTTTCGGGAGAAACTCTGTCATTTCGGATTGACAGACTCTCCTGACTGCGACTGTGGCGAGGGAACTGAGTCATCTACCCACGTACTCCTTCATTGCAAATTGCATGCGACGGAGCGAGAACCACTGTCATCCTTAATAAAATCCTTAATAAATTCACTTGGGCATACATGGCCACCACCTCTTAGTATTTTCGTAAGCGACGACGTCGCCGAAGCGTTCAGCTCCTTCGCACGCAAAGTGCTGCAAAAGAAGGAGATGCGGCCGGCCACCGTTGACCGCGCCGCATGACCTGCGCTAGTCCCCCCCATCCTCCCTCCTCCGCGACGCGCTCCCCCCTAAACGCCGGCCCCAATAATTACATTATTGCATGCCCTTTCAGCATTTTGCATGCTCTCTATTGCCTTTAGCGGCTTTTGCAGAGCCAAACAGGAGGGGGTGTCTTTGCGCGTTCCGCGCCTTCGCCGCTCGGTCCCCGGGTCGAAGGTGGAGGCGCGGTGCGCGGCCCCCCCTCTGACATGGTCCACCCGAGTCCATAAATCGGTACCTCGGGGTTGGGGAGCCCAGCGATCGACGAATGGCTAATAGGCTTCCGTCGATCGCCCCCCAACAATAGGCGTTGGCTTCGAGGTGGCAGTGGTGTCTGGCCCGGACTGTCAAGGGTACGAACTGGCGTTTCCATCGCTCTGCGCGCGCCTTGCGCGCGGTGGGATGAAATGTCAGCTCAAAATCGGTCAGCTAGAAGACCGTGCTCAACCAGTAGCGGCGCGAAACTGCAAATCTCGCGCCAAACTGGTACTCGAGACTTCGTCCCGAGGTGCGTTGATCGTGCACCACGACGATCCCAATCCCCGATTTCCGAACGTCTTTAGGAATAGGGGAGGGGCGGGTTGGCCAACAGGCTAAGGTACCGTCTCCGGAACCAAAACAGTAGATCTTGCTTCCGTTGCCTGGCCATCGGCCATGTGCGGCAACGGTGCACATCGGAGGTAGACCGCAGTGGCCGGTGCTACAAATGTGGCGCGGGCCATCGTGCCAAGGAGTGCTCAGCGAGGCCTAATTGTCCCATCTGTGCAGAGAAGGGCAGGCCCGCCGGGCACAAGGTGGGGAACAAGAATTGGGAGAAGGTTTCCCGGCCGTGTCTGAGCCGGGGAACCTTCCCCAGGGAATGGAAAGTCGCCAGGCTTGTTCTCCTCCAAAAGGCAGGCAAGCCCGCAGAGCTTCCCTCTGCGTACCGGCCGTTGTGTCTCCTCGACGAGGTGGCGAAAATCTATGAAAAGATTATCGCAGATCGCCTCGTCGAGCACCTGTCCACGAGTGGTCCCGATCTCAGCGATTGCCAGTTTGGGTTCCGGAGGGGGCGTTCTACGATCGATGCCATCGATCGACTCGCCTCCCTCCGGACCAGTGCGGTCGCTGCGGGCAGGGTGTTGTTGGCGGTATCGCTTGATATCACCAACGCGTTTAACACCCTGCCTTGGGATGAGGTAGTGGGGGCGCTGGAGTATCACAGAGTGCCTCCCTACCTCCGTGAGGTCATTCGGGACTATCTCCGGGACAGGCGGTTTGAGTACCGTGGCCGGTACGGTGTAATGCGGAGGGAGAACATGCACCGAGGAGTTCCGCAGGGGTCGGTTCTAGGACCGCTCCTGTGGAACATTACATACGACTCGGTGCTGCGGGCTACTCTCCCCCGCGACGCCAGTGTGATTTGCTATGCGGACGATACACTGGTAGTCGTGGAGGGGGAGACATGGAGGGGAACGATAGCCTTGGCGGCTGTAGTGGTGAACTCTGTGGTGGGTAAGATCGAGGGATTGGGGCTCAAGATAGCCGTCGGTAAGACGGAGGCGATGTGGCTACACGCATTGCCCCCGAACCGGCGACCGCCGCCCCAACTCGGGATCCAGGTAGGTGATGCCGTTGTCGAGGTCAGGCAGGAGATGAAGTATCTGGGCCTGACTCTCGACAGTCGCTGGCGCTTCGAGAAGCACTTCGGTCGGTTGGCCCCCCCAGGCTCAAGCGGTGGCGGCCTCCTTAGGGAGACTACTGCCCAATATTGGGGGGCCCGATGGACGGATCCGCCGGCTCTATACGGGGGTGGTGCATAGCAAGCTCCTATATGGGGCACCCGTGTGGTCCGACGCATTGTCGGTCAGCCGGCGCAGTAAAACACTCTGCAACAGAGTGCAGCGCCGGCTGGCCTTGCGGACCATACGGGGCTATCGCACCGTCTCCACCGAGGCGACGTGCCTCCTCGCGGGTCTGATTCCTCTGCACCATCAGGCAAGGGAGCGGACGGCTTGGTATTTGGCCGTCCGCTCGTTGCGCAGGGGAGAAGCGGACCCGGACGAGGACAGGATTGTAGAAGTGAAGCGCCAGGCCCGGCAGGAGTCGCTGGCCCTGTGGCGGTCGGAAACTCTGGCCGCCAATACGGGCCGGCCAATAGTCCGGGCCCTCCTGCCCATTCTGGAGGAATGGTGCGAGAGGCGAGTAAGGGTCACCTACAGATCCACCCAGGTGTTAACCGGCCATGGATGTTTCGGCCGGTACCTGGCGTGGATCAAGAGGGAACCCACCGAACGGTGCCACCACTGTCCGGAGGCTTTGGACACGGAGCGGCACACACTGGAAGAGTGTCCAGCGTGGTCGGCGCCGCGCCTTGTCCAAAGAAGCGAGATTGGAGACGACCTCTCGTTGTCGGCCGTGGTCGACCACATGATTGGCGACGAGAGGTCGCACAAGGCCGTCACCTCCTTCTGCGAGGACGTGATGCAGCGGAAGGAGGTGGCAGAAAGGGAGAGGGAGGCCGACCCCCTCTCCGAGAGAATGATTGCTCTGGCGAGGCGTCCTCGCCGAGCGGCCCGCCCCACGCTACGGGGCAGGCGACGGACCGGGGGAGGCGGGACTCGTTAAGTCCTTCCCGCCTCCCCCGAAGAGGCATCCCCGAGTGGTTGCTCTTTTATGGGGGGACTATACCCGCCCCCCTTTCCTCTGTCCCCCCGGGGGGACGTAAAGATCGTTGGGTCGGGGGGAGGGGGTGGGAGTGGGGGAGGGGCATACGCAGGCGGGGTGCCCGCCTTCGTCCCTCCTCGTCGCGCGCGGAGACTTCGTCCCTCGGCCGAGAGCCCTTTGAAGGGCTCCTCGAGTGAGGAACGGAGTCACCGGGGGTCGTTGGGCGGAGCGAGCTGGAGACTCGCGAAGCCCACCGAACGGCCCAGGGAAGGGGGCTGTAAGTGGGCAACCTGCTTACACCCTGATAGCGTAGGTATTGCTGGGGGGAGCTCCTCTCCCCCCGGGACGAGGCCTCAAACAGGGCCAAGGGCGAAGGGGGATGGCTGGTTGTGTTCTTTGGTGATCCCAGTCGCCCCCGAATAGCTTAGGGAAGGTTGTCGTGAGGTTTTTAGTGGGTATTGTGAGCTCTTCTGGCCACGTATCCCCACATAACCTCGTATCTCTCCCAGGAGGTACGGGGTATGCGTAAAAGCATTTCCCTCACGCTAAAAAAAAAAGGGTTGTTGTTGCTCGCTCGCTTCGCGAGCTCGCATGGTGTACGCATTGCTAGTGGAGCATACAGCTATTAATGGTTTTTTTTAAATTTCGTGTGAGACTCTCCACGAGCCACACAAAGAACTTCCCGATTCGTTAGTTGTAAGCGGTAACATTAGCATTAGTTGCATAATTAAAACAAATTTTTTTTGGAATTAAAAAAAAATTTTTTGTTTTAAATTTAAAAAAAATAAAAATGAAACCAGCAACTCGAGACGATTTCGGCCAAATTAGGTGAACATTTTACAGGTACTTCAAAAACATTTAATTTTAAAAAAATTTAAAAAAAAATTTCACCAGTTTATTCATTTATATGTAGAAAACAACAAATTTTGATAAATATTACACTCTTTAATTAGTTTTGGTGTGATACTTAGTAAAACAATAGCCAAGATATATCCTTCCCACTTCACATCGGCCGGGCGCCGTATCGGCGCCGCTCAAGTTCAAAGGGTGTTGTAAACTCTAGTGGATGAATAAGGAGGGTAGGTTTGAAGTGAAGGTATGAATCGACTTACTGACAACGTACATATATTTTCACAAACAAAACGATGATACAGAATATACGAATTAAATGTGTAAATGAAAAGAACAGAGCGCGAGGTGAAGAGTCACGGTCGGATCGATGGACAAGTATTGTGAATCTGCCCGGGCGTGACTAAGTATCGGTATATGAAAACTCGGAGTGTCAGTATGACCAGCGCGATTTAACATAGAGAACGATAAGACCCAGAAGGCAAACGCACCTCTCTTTTATAGATCGGTGAGCCATCGATTTCGGAAGGATTAAGGAGTGGGGATTTTGAAATTAGGCTAATAGGATCGCAGCAACGTTCATTAGGGCAATGCCCTAATAACCGGAACTGCGAGGGAGACAAAGGAATTGGGTAACGGATCGTTTAGAAGGAAAAACAGGAGACGATGGCCCGCGAGACAATTTGCCAAGTTCAATATACTTTCGCCGCGGCGAGGTTTACATCGTCGGTCGATCACCTCGCCGCTTGTTGTCAAACGCGCACAGCTGACATCGTTGGTGAGGCAAAAACCATCGAGCGCGATCGGGCTTATGCCTCACCGGTCTCGCCTATAAGAAATGTACATATCAGCGGTACACGGCTCGAAATTAACGTCTTGAAAAAAACCGTAGGTTTTTGAACAAAGGGTTAAATTTAAAAAAAATTTTTTTTAAATAAAAATGAAATATATATAATTACGTTTGTTTATTCGGTGGAAAATTTCCATCCTCTCGTATAAATTGCATTTTTGAATGAACTTCTTTCGAAAAAAACTAAAAAAACTACTTGACCAATATGGACCAAAATCTAATTAGCTCTAAGTTACGACGGGGCACATCTATTGCATCATTCATCATTCTGATTGCGTTGTTACTTTTTCAGAAAACGTTAACGAAAAATTTGATAACAAAAAACCGGCCATACGCGCGCGCGCACACACACGCACACACACCCGCACGCACGCACGCACGCACGCACACACACACACACACACACACACACTAACAATTTGATAAAAATAGTCTAAAATGACTCCAATGACCATGAAACGTGAAGATCTGCTAAAAAATCGATTTTCGATTTTCGGGGTAATTACAGTGTTTGAGAGTAGGATTTTAAGAGTCAGAGAAGCACTTTGAAGTCAACCACAACTTTATTCTCCTGATAGGAATCGTCGATCAATAGGACACTTGTACAAAACTGAATGTATAAGAAAGGCTTATATTATTATAAATAAATTTGAACTTTAAACAGTAGATCTGTAGATTTTATCCCGTCGATATCAGGGATCCGGAGATGCTTTATTACGAGAAAGCCGGTCAAAAGACGCGCAGCGTTAACGTTAGAAAAGATAGTGATGAGTAAAGCGATGTGTGATCTAGCAAGCTAGTCAGAGAACTGGGGATCGATCGATCAGGTGGCCGTTAGCCGTAACCGTAGATCGCGTGATTGGTGGGTCGATAGTGCGATCCACCAATCTGCCTAGCGCTCCGCGGTGGTAATCGATGATAATCGACAGTAATCGATATCGACGGTGCCGGCCAATGACTCATCGAGCTGACGATCGATCCCAGATCCCCGTTCGACTAGTTGACTAGCCAATGGCTACGCCGACGCCGCTGACGCACTCAGCCAATCCTAGACAACAGTAACTTCCTTATGAATCGGGAAGTTAAAAAATAACTCAATTTACAATTACGAATTATCTCATTCTGTCAAGCAAATTCAACCTTTTTCCTAAACACACTCTTTCTTTGTTTGCAACCGTTTCCACAACAACGCCTGCTTGTCAATCGCGACCGCCGTGTATCGCTCGCTAGACTCGCTAGACTCTACATGACGCGATTATCGTCTTCCTTCACGATGATACGATCGATATTACAAAATCGCCGCGAACAGATACAGATAAATTAATAGTATTTTTTTATTGAAAACAAGAGATAACTAGCTGGTTATTGTTGCTCGCTCGCTTCGCGAGCTCGCGGGTGGGGTTGTTATTGCTCGCTCGCTTCGCGAGCTCGCGGGTAGAGTTGTTGTTGCAAAAAGGTTAGTGGTACGCATTGCTAGTGGGGCACACAGCTCTTAATGGTTTTTTACTTATTTTGTGTGTGACTCTCCACGAGCCACACAAAGAACTTCCCGATTCGTTAGTTGTAAGCGGTAACATTAGCATTAGTTGCATAATTAAAAAAAAAATTTCTTTTTAATTAGAAAAATTTTTTTTTTAAATTAAAAAAAAATTTTTTTTAAATAAAAATGAAATATATATAATTACGTTTGTTTATTCGGTGGAAAATTTCCATCCTCTCGTATAAATTGCATTCTTGAATGAACCTCTTTCGAAAAAAACTAAAAAAACTAAAAAATCTAAAAAACTACTTGACCAATATGGACCAAAATCTAATCAGCTCTAAGTTACGACGGGGCACATCGATTGCATCATTCATCATTCTGATCGCATTGTTACTCTTTCAGAAAACGTTAACGAAATATTTGATAACATACAAACGGCCACACACACACACACACACACATACTAACAATTTGATAAAAATAGTCTTAAATGACTTCAATAACCATGAAACGTGAAGATCTGCTAAAAAATCGATTTTCGATTTTCGGGGTAATTACAGTAACTTCCCTATGAATCGGGAAGTTAATAATAAATAAAAAGAATTAGTAATAAATAAAAATAAATAATAACTAATATAGAATACAACAATTGATGCTGTATTTTCAAGAAATTTAGAACCTATTAAATCGCAAACAATAATCATTTTCCGTAGAATTATCAGTTTCTGTCATTGTGACTGTTCGCGATCGAGATTCTCGCGTAATGCCGATCGTGTTCGAATAAACACGGGAAGGTGAAAAATGAAACTGAAGATTGACATGATTCACGCACGTTGAACAATATACAGGGTGTCCCAAAACTACCCTACGAGCCGAAAATGGGAGGTTCCTTGGGTCATTTGAAGCGACAGTTTCCTTTACAAAAATGTTGTGCGTGACTTTGTTTAGGAGTTATTAACGAAAAACACCTACCAATCAGAGCGCAGCTATAGCGAACGGAGTCCGACTCTGTGACAGGTCCCGCGAGGCGTGGTGTCGCAATTGGTCGACTCAGAATCAATCCGCTGTAGCCATTTTCGGCTCCTGGGGTAGTTTTGGGACACCCTGTATTTTGCGGACGTACAGAAGCTTACAAGACGATGTGATCGCTTTGATTGTCGAATTTTGTCTCGCTGTGGCGACTCGCGCTGGCGCTGAAGAAACCACCTGGATTTTTTTGCGCTTCTCATCGAGTTGACTCGTATTGTTTTTACGTCCTCGGCGACAAACATTTCCACTTGTGGCGGTCGTGTTTAGCCACGCACCGAGTAGAGGAAGGACGCGCGGGGCGGGCGGACCAATCGTTTGTTTTCGACTCCATTCGGTTTTGTACAGTGACAATTGGCTTATGATAACTAAAATATGACACAAAGGTTTGTGATTTAATACGTTCCAGAGGGCCTAGCCAATTAAGATGGTAAAAACAGCGGTGAAACCTCCGTTTATAGCAAAAATCAGAATTCGATAAAATTTTGAAAATAGATTCTTTTTTGACTAAAATGACGATTGCCAGAAAGATTTTTGGCGCATCGAAACAAATTTTTTTTACCATTTCATTGTCGCGCTCTACCTTACCGATTTACCGAATTTCTATTTTATATAGAATATCTTCAATTAGTTGTAAAAAGGGATTATCACCAGCCTAGTTCACCTCACAGCGCCATAAAAAGTCACACATATTATCTATAAACGAATCCTTTTTAGTTTAAAGCACCGATGAGATACTGTTAAAGACTGCCAGCCTTACGGGACTATGTGTCCCGCGAAAATTTCAGTGTCCTCTTACGCCCTCTGGGATTTATTTTAACTGGAGTGAGAAACAGAAGCATCGACGACATTTCGTCGGTGCAGAAGACCACTGAGGAGAGATTCTCGTCGCGACGCGTCGGTGAGAAGACGAATCATCACGAAATCATATGGGTTATCATCAAACGTTATATTCTCCGCCATATTTCAAACGAGGTTTTGGTGTTGATTTTTGAGGTTTCAAATATTAAAAGTAACACTCAAGAACAAAAGATTCCTAGAAATATTGTACGTAAGAAAGTATTGAAGCATTATTTTAGAAAAATCTAGAATTCCTAATGCAAATATCATATCAAATACCTGAATGTTTAATTTAAAAATATTTCATAAATGAACATTACTTCCTTACACTTTTTTAAATACATAATTGTTCCAAGAATCGATCTCTGAAAACAGAAATATCTAGAAACATGGAATAAATTTTATTTGACATGTTGTTCCGAATAAAATTTCGACTGATTCCAATAAAGAATTACGTGGATGAATTAATATGTAAAAAAAATTCACGGAATTTGACAGTGAAGTTTCAGCTTCAACTTTAATAACAAATTGATATATTCAGTTAAAGTTGAATGTACGTTTAGAAACTGCGTTTTGTTATGAAAATTTAAGATACGTAAATTTGCAGATCTTACACGCTATGATTATCTGACTTTTCTCCATTAGACGGCACACTGTGCTACGTGGAAAACATCTGTGGAAAAATAGCGATAATTCTAAGTGGACGTGCCCAAAGCTTGTTCTCGCATTTCGTTCCGCTTAGCGTCTTCACAAAGAAAACATATACAACCGTCCCCTCGCGAAGAGGGAAAGTGTTGGAACGTCTAGAAATTCAAATCGCTGACAAATGTAATATAATTGTAGGAGCAGAGATAGACAACTTTTTATTGAATTAAGAATTTCAAATAGCCAATATAAGAGATAAAAAAATTATTCGTCACGCGTCAAATAAAAATAATCCTGGTGATCTCTATTGCACGCATGAAAAATGATGTTTTATTCTACGAAAATTTAATGTTTTTGCGTTGAATAAACTTTTCGTTTTCATGTGTATCTTTATTGAACGGTTTATTTGACTTCGAATAATCTTCTGAGCCGCGTTCGAATGCTGTTGGAAGGACCGAGCACCCGAGCAGTCAAAGAATGGAACGCACGCGTTACAATGTAGTACATATCGCGTATCGCCCAATTACAATGTCCAACAAATTTCAACTTTTTTTTTATGTCTCGATTCTCACTATGCAATTCTTATAGAGTTTTCGCGCTGATTCCGAATCTGGCCTTAATTTTTCTCCCAGACTCACAGTTTTTGAGAAATTTATGTTTGAAAGAAAAAACACATTTTTCAACTTTGAACAAAGGTTGTGATGTTATTATAAAAGATGTTGTAGTGTTCTTTACAGCAAAAGATTCTCTAGACTTTCCCGAATTCAGTGATGTGCAATAGTAATACATTATGATTGTTTAAACATGTTTAAACAAGCATTAAAGACGGAGATGTACCGCTTTTGCACCGTTTTTTGATGATACTTTTTAATTTATCTGAAAAAATAAGGGTCCAGTGGAAAATCAAACTACACCACGCGATAAAGCAGACTTTTATCTTGGAAAACCACCCTGTCAGGTTTCGAACATCGACGTTTTTACAGAGCCAGATAGCAAAATATCATCGCGGAACACGAGTCGCAGCCAGTGGTGCTCTGCCCTAGCGTGGTCGTTTGAGGGGATACGGCGCGGCGAACGCTCATTCTGGTGGTCACACTGCTGGAGGTTAGCATAATTTACTGTGATCGGAAGTCCTGCATCGCGCCTCAGACGTCGCGGCTAAAGATCAAGCGGCACGGTCGAAAAAGAATTCATAAACTCAACATGTGCAGGAGAAAATTTTTCCGTTCCGGTGTCCTGCGGACACTCCCGAGTAACTGCAGATTTCTGATTTATGGCACGATCCCTTCCGCGGAGACGAGGATCCCTGTTTTCTATCGTGGAGGAAAGGCAAGGGTCACACTGCTGCACTTTCAACTTCTGCAAAACACGTGATTTTTTAGAATGTTCTTGCATCCTCAGTTTTGCTTCGTGGTGGGGATATTTGGGGGTGTACGCAGTTTTGTTGGGAAACTGCAGTCAGTCCAAGTCTCTGCCACATAATGTTTACGTCGCAAGAGAATTTCCACATCTTCGTCACGTACGTCCGCAGCGGGATGAATGCTGCCGCCGCTGTAAGACGACTCAGACGAGAGCGGCCACGTAGCCGACTGCCGTCGGAAAACTACGTAATACAGTTGGCGTCCAGGCTGTATTCCGTGGGAAGATTTGATTCCAATAGCGCGGATACCGGAAGGCCGAGGACAACGAGGTCCATGCGGAATGTAGAGGCAGTTGTGGAAATGGTGGAAGGGGATGGCACCGTGAGCGTGCGTGACATCAGTCGCCGAACAACGTAAGTCAAAGTACACCGCTATGATATTTCATTAAAGCGAAAAGGAATGTTATTTAACAATAGATATTTATGTATTTTTATGTATTTGTTGTTCTACACAGCATCAGCCGGTCGTCCGTTCATCGAATACTGCGAGACGAGTCGATGCACCCATACAAATTTGTGCGGGTGCAAGAATTGCGACCAGGGGATTCCAACCGGCGGCTTCAGTATTGCAGGTGGCTGCTGGATGAAGTGTCACGGAATCCGGCGCTCCTCACGTGCATATTGTGGACCGACGAATCACTCTTCACAAGAGAAGGGTGTTTCAACGGCCACAATTTGCATATGTGGAGCGTCGAGAATCCGAAGGCAGTTCGGGTACGCGGAGCACAGACCCGCTGGTCGGTGAACTTATGGGCTGGTATTTGCGGCGAACATATCGTAGGGCCATTCATGTTACTAACTAGACTGGACGGCTCGGGGTTCCTTACATTTTTAGAACATGATCTGCCGGATCTCATGGACGATGTTCCTTATGCGATCCGGCAGAACATGTATTTTCAAATGGACGGTGCCCCAGCGCATTACGCCGCAAATGTCCGCGCCCATTTGGACGAAGCCTTCCAGGACAGGTGGATCGGCCGCGGTGGTCCTGTTGCGTGGCCTCCACGGTCACCTGATCTGAATCCGCTGGATTTTTTCCTTTGGGGCTATTTGAAGGTAATTTCAATTTTCATTTAATTCTTCAAGTATTTTTTAATCGTTATCCTATACGTGTTTACTTACGTGTTGTTTTTCTTTTATAAATATCATTTCACAGGATGCAGTGTACAAGCAACCTGTTGCCACGCCCGAAGAGCTGGTAGCACGCGTTCACGGTGCCATCGCCAACATAACGTCGGACACCCTTTGCGCTGTGATGCGAGAGACAATCCGGCGAGCCGAGTTGTGCATTCAGCAAGAGGGCGGCCATTTTGAGCAATTGCCTCGTTAAACGCAACCATAATCGGCCCTTTTCAGGGCCCCAAATATTTAACGCAGGAATAACGTACCAACTACCTGCTACGTGCTGAAGTGACAGGTGCGTTGACCTGGACGCACTTGCCGTGCTGCCCTCCTTTTGCAGCCCTTGGATTTGACTGCGATCGCGTACTTGACAGCTACCACCAGCGGTGCAATTACCGGCCTGACCACAACAATGATTTATGGACAACGAGCGGCAGGTCTATTTCGAAGGATTTTAGTGCCTCGACTGTGAAAGTGAAGAAAAAATTCGGGATGTTCTTCTTTTAGAAAGTTTGCGTTCGCTAGTGATCACGTTATCTGATTGTTGTGATTTCTGCTATTATACAAGTGATATTGCAATTGTTCTTAGTGCATTTGTGTGAAATAAACATGTGATTTATTTATCGATTTGAAAGTGAAAGTGAAAAGTCCAGATCGTTGACCGCGTATCCGTCAAAGTGTCGTATACCTGCTATCTACCACCAGCTGTGCAGTTCGTCGACCTGGCCGTACGCCCCTTGGATTTCGGTACTGTCGTATACCTGCAGACATCTGTGCAGTTCGTCACCGACTGACCCATTGACACGCATTTCGAAGCAGCAAGTGGATTTATGGCTGAATAAGTGAGTTTTTAAAACATTCAGTTTCTGCTTCTTCTCTCGTTCGGGTAAAGTTGCCGTAAGTCGGGTAAAGATGATGTGGGTCTTCACCGATTTCAATAACCTTGAAATAATGTTATAAAACTCGACGTTTTAAATATCTTTTTCCTTTGAAATGTTTCACTGTCAGCTGTAGTTTCGAAGATATTAGCAACTCGTGTCCGCTATCATGAACACCCATAATGAATTGACAAGTAAACCTTCTCGCGATAACCTCGTAAACTAAAACCGACAGCCAAAAATCCTAAAGAGAAATGTTGTTCAGAATAATGGTCTTGACCACATATCCAAAGCTCATTGAAATCGGATAGAAGCTAGTAGTACATCGATCCCATGGATTCACAAGTTTTTCGCGATAATCTCGTAAACTAAAGCCTACAGCCAAAAATCCTAAAGAGAAATATTGTTCAGAATAATGGTCTTGACCACATACTCAAAGCTCATTGAAATCGGATAGAAGCTAGTAGTATATCGATCCCATGGATTCACAAGTTTTTCGCGATAATCTCGTAAACTAAAGCCTACAGCCAAAAATCCTAAAGAGAAATATTGTTCAGAATAATGGTCTTGACCACATACTCAAAGCTCATTGAAATCGGATAGAAGCTAGTAGTACATCGATCCCATGGATTCACAAGTTTTTCGCGATAATCTCGTAAACTAAAGCCTACAGCCAAAAATCCTAAAGAGAAATATTGTTCAGAATAATGGTCTTGACCACATACTCAAAGCTCATTGAAATCGGAGAACATTCACATAATCGAGAAACTCTTGTTCGTTGCGATGTCACGGCGTTGCACCAACGCTCTCTGCTCTGGCGCGGCGCGGCGCGGCGCTCAGGGCGCGCTCTGATTGGTCTGTGTTTTTCGTTAATAACTCCTAAACAAAGCCGCGGACGCCATTTTTGTAAAGGAAAATGTCGCTTCAAATGACCCAAGGAACCTCCCATTTTCGGCTCCTAGGGTAGTTTTGGGACACCCTGTATACATATATATATATATACATATATATACATACATATATAAATATATATATATATATAAAATAAATATTAATATATTATATAATATTATATTAATATAATTATATATAATATAAATATAATATATATAATATACATACATTTATATTATATATTTGTATATAATAAAAATTTTTGAATAACATACAATTGTCAGCCATAGGCTGATCATACTCGATCAGATCGTCGGCCCCAAACTAGAACCGTATACATTCGCCTACCTCGACGACATCATTGTCGTGAGCCGATTATTCGAGGAACACCTGAAACACCTCAAAGAAGTGTTCCATCGACTACGTACTGCAGGACTACGACTGAACCCGGAAAAATGCCGATTTTGCGTGGAGAGCTTCAAATACCTGGGCCATATTATTGACCAGCAGGGGATAAGAACCGACCCCGAGAAAACTAGCGCGATCGCCTTGCTCACCACACCCAAAACAATACGAGAAGTCCGTCGATTCCACGGAATGGCCTCCCGGTACCGCCGGGTCGTGCCGAACTTCGCGGAGATCATGGAGCCACTAACGAGATTAACCAGAAAAAACGCCAGATGGAACTGGACCGAAACAGAGGAAGAAGCCTTCCGCACGATGAAAGAAAAACTGGTTACCGCCCCGATACTGGCTTGCCCAGATTTCAGTAAAACATTCACACTACAGACCGATGCCAGCGATCACGGCCTCGGAATCGTGCTCACACAAGGACCCGAGGAGAACGAAAAGGTCATAGCATATGCAAGCCACACCCTCAACGCCACTGAGCGCAACTATAGTGCGACCGAAAAAGAGTGCCTGGCCGTAGTATGGGGAATCAGGAAGATGAGACCGTACCTGGAAGGGTACCACTTCACGGTTATCACCGACCACCAGGCACTACGGTGGCTGCAACAGATCGACAACCCGACGGGAAGACTAGCAAGGTGGGCACTCGAGCTCCAGCAGTACAACTTCAACATCAAATACCGCCCGGGGAAAAACAACCAGGTTGCAGACGCATTATCCCGAACACCACCGACCCCGGAAATAAATACGCTACAACCAAAGGAACACCCCGACATGTGGTACGAACGGAAAATAAAAGCCGTACAACGAGATCCCGCTTCCGTTCCCGAGTTCCGGGTGCAACAAGGCAAGCTACAGAGACATATCCTCCACCAACTCGATTACAACGAACCCGAACCCGACACCGCATGGAAACCATGCGTACCCACCACCGAAAGAGCAGAGATCCTTCGACGGTACCACGACGACCCCTTCGCTGGACACCTATTGCGAAAACAATAATCCGCATTGCCCAGAAATTTTACTGGCCAGGCATGTTCCGGCAAGTGGCACAATACACGGAACACAGCCCTGGCACACCGTCTCGGTCGACCTGATAGGACCGCTACCGCGCTCCCGACAAGGGCACATATGGCTACTAGTCGCACTAGACCGGTTCACAAAATGGGTCGAACTCACGCCTCTACGAAAAGCCACCAGCGCCGCCATCGCCGCCGCCATACAAAAAGACATTATACTGCGCCACGGAACCCCAGAAATAATCATTTCCGACAACGGAAAATAATTTATAGGGGACCCATTCACGAGCCTACTGTAGAGCACCGGCATCACCCATCGCCGAACACCGCCATACTCGCCACACTGTAACCCCGTGGAACGGGCAAATAAAGTAGTAAAGACAATGCTGGCACAATACACCGGGAAACATCACGACCGATGGGACGAGAAAATCGACGGGGCCAGATTCGCTATAAACACCGCATGGCACGAGGCGACTGGGTACAGCCCCGCCTACCTCAATCACGGCCGGGAACTACGTACACCGGGACAAACACGCACCGAAGGGGTCACCATTCCACCAAACCAGCGATGGAAACACCTAAAAGAAGCCCAGGAACTGGCCCGACTACGCCTAGCACAAGCGTTCGGACGCCAAGAACGGCATTATAACTTACGGCACCGGGAATGGAGGCCGGCCATAGGAGAGTCGGTGTGGAAGAGAGAATACACCCTATCCAACAAAGGAGCGGGCATCGCCGCCAAACTCGCCCCCAAATACACGGGGCCATACACGGTCAAAAAAATTGTGTCGCCGGTAATAGTGGACCTCTACGACGGGAAAAAATGGTACCGGCACATACACGTGCAGGACCTAAAACCCGCAAACGACCGCGACATCCGGACCTCAGATCCCACCGAAGATCCTGACACTCCCCACGATCCTACACCAGTACCACCTCCCGCCGAAAATCCAGCGCCTCGTCGCCGAGGACGACCCCGAAAACTAATACCACCCGCTAATCTAATAGGAATGAACCCTGAGCCGGAATACGTGAGAGAGCTAATGGAGCTGGTCGAAGGGGATCAGACAGCACGGAAGCCCACGAGACCCAAGCTCCCGACAACCAAGTGGCCTCCATCCACCACAGGGAACCAGCGGCCCACCACGGCCACTGGCAAGACAAAAATCCGGTCGGTATCATGGCTCCCACCGTCAAGAAGGGTGCCAATAACGTGCGGACCACCGGCAACCAGGGACCAGACCGCCCCCCCCCCCGCCCCCACCGCAGCTGCCAAAAGAAGCACTGCCCCCGACACCCGAGCAGCCGCCGCCACCAACGCCGGGGCAGCTATGGAGCGGCGACGCCAGCCACCTGGCCCCCGCACCTTACCCCGGAGACCACCCACCCGGAACGACAACGTGGCACACGTTGCCCACCGTGCAAAAAGTGGAAGTGCCGAGGCGATACGCACGCACTAGGGGATGCTGCGTAAATGTGAACGGGGAGAGATGGCGCATCCTGTTCGACAGAACAGGGAAGCCACGGCGGTTTATTCACCGAGGCCCCGCCACAGCCACACCCCAGCCCTACTAGTTATAAGAAGTAGTCTGTAAGGTAGTTTGAAGTATTATACTCAATTATATCCTGGTTTTTATGTTGATGTTGTTTTATAGATGCTAGTATAAGATTTAAGGCAAACAGTATTATATTTTTGTTATATATTTTATACATTTTATTTTGTTTTATATATTTTGTTTTATATTTGGTTATAATGATTTATTTTTGTAAGACTGATTTTTTTTGTTACATGGATTTATAACCTTGTTATATAAATTTGTCATACATGTTTTCTATACAAATAAACTGGGTTTCGCTGCCACTACCCTGAAGGAGGAGGGGGTGTAACAGACTTGCTCCCACAAGCCTGTTACTAACACGCCGCGCAAGTACCACGAACCGAACGCTAGATGGCTACGATTCTCGCAAGAGAAAGTACGCACAGCACACCTTCGGGAACCGGCCGCTAGATGGCCAACGCCGCGATTACCGATTCTCGTTGATAAAATGATACCGTCGCGAGGATATAGGAATCGAACGACGCGACAAATAGCAGAGTGATCCACCGTCGAGCCGACGTAAGATCAAACATACCGGGTGCCCCGAATACCAGACCGGAGAGTAAGTATCATAATTCAGCTGTACAAAAGTACGATCGTTGAGCCGACGAACGTACGAATGCACAAATAAGACAGGCCATGCAAGAATTACGGTCTAAAAGTACATATAAAAATGATGAATATGAGAAAAATAGAATGCGATACATAAAAAGATATCGTGATAATATTGATTGTAAGAAAAAAAAATACATTGAATTTAGTTGCAAACAAATGCAACGGAAACGACTGAATGACGATTTTCGTAAAAAAGAAAATGAAATGAGGCAAAATCGAAAGAAGCGAACAAGAGAAAATGACGATTATCGTAACAAAGAGAATGAAACAAATTTAAATCGAATTAAACGTAAACGAGAAATACCAGAATTTAAACAATTGGAAAATAGAAAAACACTAAGCAGGATGAAGATATTGAGACAAAGGATAAATTATATTGCAAAAGAAATTGCCAACAATTCTGCAAGAAATAAAATATTACGGCGTAATGATACATATAAGTCCCGAGAACTAGCTGAAAATATTGCACGAAATAAAATACTACGGCATAATGATGCATATAAGTCCCGTGAACATGCTCAAAATATTGCACGAAATAAAATATTACGGCATAATGATGCATACAAGACCCGGGAACTAGCTGAAAATATTGCACGAAATAAAATACTACGGCATAATGATGCATATAAGTCCCGTGAACATGCTCAAAATATTGCACGAAATAAAATACTACGGCATAATGATGCATACAAGTCCCGAGAACTTGCCGAAAATATTGCACGAAATAAAATACTACGGCATAATGATGCATACAAGTTCCGAGAACTTGCCGAAAATATTGCACGAAATAAGATGTTGCGGAGGAATCTTGTATATAAGAAAAATGAATTACAACAAAATATTAATCACATGAGAATAATGAGGAAACATAAAAAATACAAATGTAAAGAAAGACTTAATAATGTTCAAAGAATACGAAAATTAAGACAAAGCTTGAGATATAAATATCGAGATTCATTAAAAATATCAGTATTTCGACAAGAAATGAGAGACATTGATGTATTAAAGTTTCGAGATAATTTATATATCTATTTGTTGAATCAAAAAGATGATAATACTACAGCCAAATTGAAATGGCAATTTATCAAACTTCGTATGGAGACGCCTTCGTTCATATGTTGCTGTTGTGAAGGTCTTTTTTTTAAATCTGCCATCGTAAAATTAAATGAATTGAGAATCGATAAAGCAAATGATGCAATATTATCTCAAATAAATAATTTTCCGTCAGGTTTTATTTGTGGAACTTGTAAAAATTATGCTTATAGAGGCAAAGTATATAAGTTGTCAACAAGCAATGGTCTAAAGTTTCCCACAGTTCCAAAATCAGTGAAAGAATTGACTGATCTTGAGGAAAGAATGGTAGCACCGATTTTGAATTTTATGCAAATTCGCGCATTGAAACCATATGCTTTAAATCCACAATTAGGCCTCAAAGGTAGTGTTGTTAATATTCAAATCGATGTGAATAATGTGTTGGAAGTATTGCCTCGAAAATTTACGGAAATGGAAACAATTCAACTGAAATTAAAACGTCATAAAGATCATAGAAGTGATTATATGTTCGAATCAGTCAGACCAGGAGTAATTTGTAAAGCACTACAATATTTGGTGAAAACACCATTGTATGTGAAATATGCTATTAAAGTAGATGAAAAGTATTTTCAAAATTATGCAAGTCATGGTAGCGAAGAAATTAATTTCATAGTTGACAATAACGATGAGGTAGATGAGAAAGAAATGATTGACAATATGGATTTGGTAAATAAAAATGCAATCTGTATGGATCAAATAAATAATGATGAAGTATTACTTGTTGATAATAATGCTGCTGTAGCAGAAGGGCATTCTTCCGTTGTGAATATTATTGCACCAGGACAGGGAAAATATCCATTACCATGGCATAAAATGGATGATTTGGATGAGTTGTGTTTCCCAAGAATATTTGCTGGATATTCTTTCAATTTGCCGAAATCAGTATCATATTCAGATCGTGTTAGATCTGAAGTTAGACGGTATGATCGACGATCATGCATTCCTTCTAGGATTTTATTTATGGCTAAAAAATGTTTAGAGATATCATGTTTATCTAGTATAAATGTCTGTTTGAGACGAATAAAAATGAATACGAATAAGAAATTACGCGCTTCAGATGTTTTGAATCCGGATTTTATGAATAATTTGATTGAATTTGATGACGGATTCAAGTTACTTAAAAATATTCGTTCATCGCCAGCATATTGGGAACAAAAAAAGAAAGAGTTACTAGCAATGATCCGTCAATTGGGTAAACCCACTTTCTTTATGACAGTGTCGGCTGCAGAAAGTTACTGGCCTGAATTATTGCAAACATTGATGAAATATCGCGATGGTGGTAAAACATTATCTGTACAAGACGCATTCAATTTGGATTACAATACCAAAACTGATCTAATTAGAAATGATCCCGTTACATGCGCTCGATATTTCGATCATAAAGCACATAAGCTTATGTGGTTATTAAGACAAAAAGAAAGTATTTTCGGAGAATATGAGGTTGTGGATAGTTATGAACGAGTGGAAATTCAGCAACGTGGAAGTCCACATGAACATATATTTCTGTGGTTGAAAGGAGCACCTATGTACAATAGTGTTAAAGATAGACACGATCATGGTGGTAACAAAGAATTGATTGAATTAATTGACCGATTTATCACATGTAAATATGAAGAAAATAATCCATATATTAAATTTCAAATGCACAAACATAATCATAGTTGTTACAAAGGACAAAAAAATAAGCGGTGTCGATTTCATATCCCGTATCCGGTAATGAGAAGAACGATGATTCTGGAACCATTAAATAAAAATGAAATAGCACCCAAATCCTATAAACTTATTGATGAATTAATGAATGAATTTTATAAGAAAAAAATTGTTATGAGCTATGATGAAATTCTAGATAAACTGAATATGACTGATGAAGAATACCTATTAGCTATTCGAAGTAGTTTAAAACAAAAACGGGTATTCTTAAAACGATCCAGCCTTGAAGTTAATATTAATGGTTATAATGCAGATATTTTACAATTATTTGAATCGAATATGGATTTACAGTTTGTACTTGACGAATATTCGGCGGTGAGTTATGTAACTAATTACATTAGTAAAATTGAAGGAGGTTTATCAAAATTATTAAGGGAAGCTACTATCGATTGTGATAATAACAATAAGACTGTTAGAGAAAAATTTCGAAATATTACCAATGTTTTTTTAAATAGTAATTTAATGTCTGCACAAGAAGCAGCCTATCATGTTTTATCATTACCTTTATCAAAGCAAAGTAGAAAGACAGTATACATTAATACCAATCCGATATCAGAACGTGTATCAATGTTGAAATCTGAGAATGCTTTAAAAAAATTAAATGAAGACTCCACCGAAATTTATATGGATGATATATTTGATAATTATAGTAGAAGAGATATTAATTTACATGATATATGCCTCGCTGATTTTGCAGCGAATTACCAAAAGATCACGAAAAAGAAACAAGTGGAAAGTGATGTTGACTATAATGACGAAAATGACGAAGTAAATGATTTCAGATTTCGGCAGCAAACAGCTATTATTAGATACAGACGATATAAATTGAAACAAGATCCATCAAATTATTATAGAGAAAGAATATTGTTATTCATGCCTTGGCTTGATGAACGAAGTGAAGTTGAAAATATTGATCATGAAATGGTTTATAAAAATAATATAAATCTTATTGAAACAAATCAAGCAAAATTTTCAATAATTAGTGATACAGCTATGGATGATGCTTTGGAACAAGTGGAAAATGATAATCGTGAAATAGAGAACCAGAAAGCAGAACAATATGTTGCTAAGGAAAATTCGTGTACTCAACATATTGATATATTCAAACAAGGTGGTGAACAAGATTACGCTAAAGAAAAAAATTTAAAAAAAGATTCTCATAAAAGTAGATACACATGTCCGGCAAGAGTAAACGAAAATGAACTTCATGATATGGTAAAAGAATTCAATTGTAAACAAAAAGAATTTGTAATGCATACATTGAATTGTTTTAAATTGCATAAAGTTCCATTTAAAATTTTTTTAAGTGGTTCAGCTGGTGTTGGAAAAAGTACAGTGATTAACACACTATATCAATTAATAACTAATTATTTTGATAAATTGCCCGGCGGAGATATGGATAAAATAATAGTATTATTATGTGCTCCTTCCGGCAAGGCTGCTTTTTTAATTAATGGAGTAACAATTCATTCTGCTTTCGCTTTTCCAATTAATCAATCTGGAGTTAGTTTACCACAATTGTCAAGCGACTTAGCCAACAATATTCGTGAAAAATTATCAAAAGTACAATTACTCATAATTGATGAAATATCGATGGTAAGTAGTACAATACTAGGCTATATTGATACATGTTTAAGGCAAATGAATGGTATAAATGAATCATTTTGTGGTCTTTCTGTATTAGCAGTTGGGGATTTAAATCAATTACCACCTGTACGAGATAAACCTGTTTATCAAGTCTCTAGACGAAACGCAATGGCTCCCTTTATTGATATTAATCCACTATGGAACGAGTTTGAATTTTATGAATTGACGGAAGTTATGCGACAAAAAGATGATTTAGCGTTTATAAATGCTCTGAATAATTTAGCTATGGGAAACATGTCTGAAGATGATATAAAATTAATTAAATCGAGAGAAATTAAAAATCAAAATGATGTTCCAGATATAGCAATACGATTATATGCAACTAATGCTAATGTTACCGCTTACAATAATCGAAAAATATCTCAATGCAAGAGTGAGTTGATCATCTCTACTGCCGAGAATACATTTTCGAAGAATATCGATGAAAGTACAAAAAAATTTATATTACAATCTTTAAAAAAATAATCAGTCCAAAACGAATTATTAACTGAGATTAAATTGAAAATTAATATAAAATATATGATAGTTAGTAACATTGATGTTGAAGACGGATTGGTTAATGGATCATGCGGAATATTAAAATTTATTACTTTTCAAGAGAATACTAAAATTCCGTCTATATTGTGGTTAGATTTTCAATTGCCCAGAGTGGGAGTGAAAGTAAGGACTCGTTATCGTAATTATATGAAAAATGCTAATATTGATCAGAATTTAACACCAATAATAAAAATATCGAATCAAGTAAATATGTCGAGTGAGGAAAAATATCAAATTACACGTTGTCAATTTCCAGTGGTTCCTGCTGAAGCGATTACGATTGATAAAAGTCAGGGACAAACGTACGAGAAAGTATGTTTGGATTTTAAAAAATCGGAAAGGTGAACTTTAGAAATGTTGTATGTAGCACTGAGCAGAGTTTCAAAATTGAGCGGTTTATATATTTTGGGACAATTTAAATTAACAGTATCGAAAAAAACAAATATCAATACTGCAAACACGGCTAACGATGAATTGTATCGTTTGCGAAATACTAAACAATTAAAATTATCATTCAATAATTTGGTAAATGAAACCGGATTAATAGTTATATATCAAAATATTGGTACTTTAACAAGTAAATTAAATCATATAAATAAAGATTCGTGGTTTCATCGAAGCGATATATTAATTTTTAGTGAAACATTAACGAAAACCGATGATGAGTTGAATATTTTAAATTATGATATATTATTCCGATCTGACATTAACAACAACAACAGCCGCGGATTAATTTGTTATGGAAAAACAGAATTATCAATAGAAAAATTATTTGTTGAACAGGAATTTAGTTCAAATGCGCATGTAGAACTGTTCACTTTTAAAATCAGAAATTATTATATAATAAGTGGTTATAAATCACCAAAAGCTGCTAATTCTATGTTTCGTAGCGTTGTACAACGAATAATGAATAAAATTACAATTGAAAGTGAAAAGATTTTGATAGGTGATTTCAATTACAATATATTAAATTGCAAGGATAATGGTAATAATTATTTGATTAACCTTTTGAACAAGTACAATTTAAAAACTAAATTACCATCAAACAGTACAACGACCAATTTGAATACGCAAATAGATATAATTTTCTCAAATGTTGATGATATAGATTGCGGTGTTTATGAAACATATTTCAGCTATCATAAGCCAATTTATGCAATCCTCGATAAGAAGGTTGTCAAATATAAAAAAGAAGAGAACGTAGGGAAAACAATCTCATATAAAAAAAATGAATCCTGAAAACAATTTTACAATTTTTGATGAATGTTTAATGATCTCGGACCAGCATATCGAGCAAAATAATCATGAATGTGAAGTGCCTGCAGACTGTGTCCTCAATGATGGTTATAACTATGCTTTAGAAACAGCCGAATGTAAACAAGTCATAAAACCTGATTGTTATTTACAAGATAAACATATTAATTTATTTCACGAAATTATGAACAGAAATCTAAACGAGCGTGGAATATACAACTTTGCTCAAGATACTGGTTACGTTCGAGCTTTTTTGAGTAATTTACAAGAGATCCCAGAACATGAGACGAATATTCAGATAATACACAATGGTGAAATTGGAAAAAAGGTAGTAGGACATTGGATTTGCACAAGATCAGATGGTAACGGAAATGTACACGTTTATGATAGTTTTAATGCTAATCTTTTGAACCATTGTAACAACTTGGTTACCCGGGTGTTTTCCTTGTGGAGGTTAGCTCGTCATGCCGGGGTTCGTGTCGGTTGCGGGGGGGATGAGGTGTAAAGAAATAAAACACTCAATGTGGTCGTAATAGGTTTCGCCGCGGAGTCGTTCCCTACGCGTCGCGGTACACGGTTGAGCGGAGGCGCGGCTGAAATGGACGGTCGGTACCACGGTTTTGAGTGGAGGCGCGGCAGGCGCGGGCGGTCGGTATCGTTCGTGAGCTGCGACACACGGTTTGAGCGGAGGCGCGGCTATCGTGGACGGTCGGTAGTGTCCGCGGGGGTCACTGGGGCGAGCCGGTCGCTGGCACGGCGATCGGCGGTAGCAGGGGCGACGTGTCGGCACAACACTTCACCGTAAACTGCATTAGAGAAAAAGGTGGAGAAAGTGAGACAGATCGTCGGCTCGATGATCGTCTGTTAAGGCTGCGCCGGGGCCAGAAATCGCTAGAAATGGCTGTAAGGCGGCGCCTCCATCGACGTCGAGGTATATGGCGAAAAAAACAAAGAAGCAGATATGTTTCTCGCAGGAGAGACGAAGACAGAGATTTTAAACGGCTTGATTTTTCGATAAACCCACTCAAGATTCATTTAGCGAGGAAGCAATATTTTCTGATGCTCTTTGCGTTGAAATATTCTCCGAATTATTGCGGGGTAGCGTACAGAGCCCTTTTTTGCAATTTGTCTCCTCAAACTTTATAAACAATAATAGTCTATGTTTTTATAGAAGATATTTTTTTCTGTATGCTTTTTGCAAAAATGGGCTCTGTGTTGGACACCGCAATAATGCGGAGAACATTTCAACACAAAGCGCATCAAAAAATATTGCTTCCTCGCTAAATAAAACCCGAGTAGGCACATCGAAAAATCAAGTGTATCTCTGTCTCTTTGTCACTCCTGCGAGCGAGCGACATATCTCCTTCTCCGTCGCAGTCACGTGTTCGCAGCCCAACAAGATAGGGTTAGGATAGGTTGGGCTGTGACGGAGAAGGAGATATGTCGCTCACTTCACACCCGCAGGTGTGACATAGAGACAGAGATACACTTGATTTTTCGATGTGCCTACTTGGGTTTTATTTAGCGAGGAAGCAATATTTTTTGATGCGCTTTGTGTTCAAATGTTCTCCGAATTATTGCGGTGTCCAACACAGAGCCTTTTTTTACAAAAAGCATACAGAAAAAAATATCTTCTATAAAAACATAGAATATTATTGTTTATAAAGTTTGAGGAGACAAATTGCAAAAAAGGCTCTGTACGCTACCCCGCAATAATTCGGAGAATATTTCAACGTAAAGAGCATCAGAAAATATTGCTTCCTCGCTAAATGAATCTTGAGTGGGTTTATCGAAAAATCAAGCCGTTTAAAATCTCTGTCTTCGTCTCTCCTCGAGAAACATATCTGCCTCTTTGTCTTTTTAGCCATATACCTCGACGTCGATGGAGGCGCCGCCTTACAGCCATTTCTAGCGATTACTGGCCCCGGCGCAGCCTTAAGGGGGTAGAGTACCCACGTGACATTACTAGAATCTAACCAGAATATTACTAGAAAACAAGTGAAAACAGGGGTTTACGGGAACACACCTCACGTCGTCATATGATTATATTTTGAGCTGAGTGAGGGCTCATTCTAAAGAGGAAGGTTAAATGAAGCGCGCGTGGGTCCAACTTCAGTTACATTATGTTTATATCCAGTAATGTGACTGTCCAAAGTAGGGAAAACAAATGAAGAAAAATTCCGGATATTCTAATGTATTTTTCGATCACAAAAAGATTTTTCCTGCTAATTTGGGGACCCACGCGCGCTTCATTTAACCTTCCTCTTTCAAATGAGCCCTCACTCAGCTCAATATATAATCGTATGAGTATGTGAGGTGTGTTCCCGTGATCGCATTCAATTGTTTCCCAGATTCCCTTCATAAAGGGTGAGTAGAAGCAATTTTAGTTCAGCTACTTGGACGAGATGGCGCTTTGTCAGGAGAATGATCAGCGTAGTTTCTTAACAACAAAAGTGTAAAGGGCATGAAGCCACTCGGATACATTAATAGCAATAAAGATAATGATTAAAAGAAAAAAAACGTGTATTTATAGCGAAATTGAAGCGTTAGATTGATACAAATGTATGTTCATCACTGTTGCCAAATTGGTTTTTCGCGCGGGGGTTGGTCACAATGAAAAATACCATGGTCACGTGGGTACCCTACCCTCTTAAGGGGGTAGAGTACCCACGTGACATTACTAGAATCTAACCAGAATCTAACTAGAAAACAAGTGAAAACAGGGGTTTACGGGAACACACCTCACGTCGTCATATGATTATATTTTCAGCTCAATGAGGGCTCATTCTAAAGAGGAAGGATAAATGAAGCGCGCGTGGGTCCAACTTCAGTTACATTATGTTTATATCCAGTAATGTGACTGTCCAAAGTAGGGAAAACAAATGAAGAAAAATTCCGGATTTTCTAATGTATTTTTCGATCACAAAAAGATTTTTCCTGCTTATTTAGGGACCCACGCGCGCTTCGTTTAACCTTCCTCTTTCAAATGAGCCCTCACTCAGCTCAATATAAAATCGTATGAGGATGTGAGGTGTGTTCCCGTGATCGCATTCAATTGTTTCCCAGATTCCCTTCATGAAGGGTGAGTAGAAGCAATTTTAGTTCAGCTACTTGGACGAGATGGCGCTTTGTCAGGAGAATTATCAGCGTAGTTTCATAACAACAAAAGTGTAAAGGGCATGAAGCCACTCGGATGCATTAATAGCAATGAAGATATTGATTAAAAGAAAAAAACCTGTAATTATAGCGAAATTGAAGCGTTAGGTTCATACAGATGTATGTTCATCACTGTTGCCAAATTGGTTTTCCGCGCGGGGGTTGGTCACAATGAAAAATACCATGGTCACGTGGGGCCTCTACCCCCTTAAAGTGCAATAACATTTTATCACCGACTAGATATAGGATAGACCTTTATCATCCAATGTATTTCGGTGGCCATTTTTGCCAGGGCCACTTGGCCCGTTTTTCTTGTCATTTCCTGTATTACCAACTGGGTTTAGGGCCACGAACAGGGTCTCGTCGGTGGTGCTGGCTCTAAAGTGACAGCACAAACAAGATATAGGCATAGAATTCCTATACCTCGTTTGTGTTGACAGCTTTCTTAGTGGGAGCACAGGCGAGTTTACATCTCGTCGGTGGTGATCAGTGGTGATAGGAATTAAAATTAAAAATAGCTTTATACATAGAATAAATACATAGAATATTGTTTTGATTAGTTAATCCTTATATTTGTAATAAATAATAAACGAATGATTACTGTACGTACAATAAAGAATATGTTTAACTACAAAATTCAAAATGTTGTAAACAACCAAATATTAATATATGTATTTTATAAATGTAATCTATATGTAATTATATATACTAATGTAATTACACAAATGTAATGTTTGGAACTATATTGTTATTTTATACGATGACATAATTTAATTAACTTTCCGATTCATAGAGAAGTTACTGTAATTACCCCGAAAATCGAAAATCGATTTTTTAGCAGATCTTCACGTTTCATGGTCATTGTAGTCATTTTAGACTATTTTTATCAAATTGTTAGTGTGTGTGTGTATGTGCGCGCGTGCGTATGGCCGTTTGTAAGCTACACTGTCCAACACCAAAAATGTTTTCATATAACTAAAGGGTGGATCTTATAGAGTTTTTTGAGCTGATTCCGAATCTGCCCTTAGTTTTTCTCCTACACGCACAGTTTTTGAAAAACATGACTTTGAAAAAAAACCTATTTTTCAACTTTAAACAAATGTTGTGACGGTATTATAAAAGATATTGAATTGTTCTTTGCAGCAAAAGATTCTGTAGACTTTTATGAATACGGTGATATCCATTATTAACACGTTAAGATTGTTTAAACATTAATAAATAATCATTAAAGACGGAGAGACACCACTTTTGCACCAAATTTTGATGATATTTTTTAAATTATCTCAAAAAATAAGGGTCCAGCGGAGAATCGAAATATACCACGCGATAGAGCAGATTTTTATCTAGAAGATCCACCCTTTCAAGTTAGCAACAAATGACGTTTTTACCTTTCCAGAAAGCAAAATATCATCGTCTGACACGAGTTGCTGCCAGTGGCGCTCTTCGACCAGTGCGGTCTTACACCGCGTGGCGCGCCGACGAACGACCGCGCTAGTGGAAGAGCGCCACTGGCAGCAACTCGTGTCAGACGATGATATTTTGCTTTCTGGAAAGGTAAAAACGTCATTTGTTGCTAACTTGAAAGGGTGGATCTTCTAGATAAAAATCTGCTCTATCGCGTGGTATATTTCGATTCTCCGCTGGACCCTTATTTTCTGAGATAATTTAAAAAATATCATCAAAATTTGGTGCAAAAGTGGTGTCTCTCCGTCTTTAATGATTATTTATTAATGTTTAAACAATCTTAACGTGTTAATAATGGATATCACCGTATTCATAAAAGTCTACAGAATCTTTTGCTGCAAAGAACAATTCAATATCTTTTATAATACCGTCACAACATTTGTTTAAAGTTGAAAAATAGGCTTTTTTTCAAAGTCATGTTTTTCAAAAACTGTGCGTGTAGGAGAAAAACTAAGGGCAGATTCGGAATCAGCGCAAAAAACTCTATAAGATCCACCCTGTAGTTATATGAAAACATTTTTGGTGTTGGACAGTGTAATTATGGAGATTGTGGTACGAAAGTTTTTTAACCTGGACAAAATAAAACCTAAAATTTCCAAAAATAATTCGATTTTTTGCAAAATTCGAAGGTCGTAGCCAAATTTTGAGGCCAGATTTGAAATCAGCGTGAAAAAATCTACGGGAAATGATGTATGGCATGTTCAAGAAGATCAATGGTTGCGAATCGTTCGTTGCCGAGCGCAACGTCGCGTAATTAACAAAATACCATCGATGGAGGAATCATTGTCGACGTCGAACGAAAAAAACGCAATCAGCTCAGAACAGTGAAAGAGCAAAATCCTGGTTCGCGTTACGAGTCGATTGGTAAATTTGGTCCTTTCCAGTGCCAAACCCCTCCTACATCTAAGTACATAATTTACATTTAGCTTGCTTAATTAGCTATATTAATTAACAAAAATGGATTATAAAAATATTAGGTCTCAGCGTCATTATAAAAAGTGAGCGTATTTAAAGTGCGGTTTAACATCCGTAATTCGACGGATAATTCCACTTTTCATCGTTTTCCGGTTAATGACCATGACAGATGTATAACGTGGCTGATTAATAGCGGTTAAGACAGTTGGGTAGAAATGGAAAATTCAGAATTGAAAAAAAAAATCTATGTAGTCGGCATTTTTTAAGAAGTAGTTTTCACACGTCGGGTGTTTTGCGGAAAAATGCCGTGCCTAGAGTGCTTGTTCTGGAAGATAGTGATAACGATAGCACAGACGAGGATCACGCTGGTGGTGATAGTAATCTTAATGTTGACAGTGATCGTTATAGTGTTAGTGAAAGTATTAGAGAAATGTTTGATATTACAGCCATTTCATCTTCACAAGAATGCAACATAGTGGAAAATCGGTTGATGCAAATGGAACAACAGTTAAGCAATGAGAAAAATAAGTGTAAGATTCTTCGCTCGCAATTACAAGCGAAGTCTGAAGCATTGAATAGGATTAGACATAAGCTTTCTTCAGGTTGTATTAATGATACATATTTGAAGATGGCAATTGGGAAAAGAGTTTCTGGCATTGTTTTTACTTTCATTGTAATGTTATTATTTAAACCGTTTAGAAGTGCTTTTACGCGCGACGAGCAACAGTTGTGCATGACAATGCATTATACTTCGCCTTCTTTGTATGACAAAATGCGAACTGTTTTCTATTTTCATTTACCGAGTCCAATTACACTTGTTCGGTGGTTCGGGAAAAGTGATATCTGGCCTGGTATTTGCCAAAATATATTCTACGGTCTAAAAATAAAAGCTGCGCAGATGGAAGTCGCAGATCGCAATTGCATTCTTTTGTTTGATGAAATGGCAATTAAGAAATGTTTAACCTTCCACCCAACGAAACAGATAATTGAAGGTTTCGAAGACCTGGGATTTTTAGGTCGTCGTGCAGCCGTGGGTACTCATGTCCTTGTTTTTATGCTACAGGGGCTGTTTAACAATTGGAAACAACCAATAGCTTTTTTGTTACTGATTCGGGAATAACGAGGGATAATTTATCCATAATTTTAGACAAAATTTTAGACGAGTTTCACAAGATCGGTTTGAAAATTAGAGCGGTTGTTTCCGATCAGGGAGGCAGTAATCAGAGCATAGCAGACGAACGCACATCAATTAAAAAACCTTTTTTTTCAAGGAATGGCCACAAAATTTATTTTCTTTTTGATTATTTACATTTGTTTAAGAGTATTAGAAATAATTTATTGAATCATAATTTTTCAATCAATGGATCCACAGTTTCATGGAACGATGTCGTTTCCCTTTGGAATTTAGAAGAGACTAAGAGTACACGAGCAGCTTGCAAATTATCAGAAAAGCATGTAAGGCCAAATTCATTCGATAAGATGAAATGTAAGCTTGCTCTTCAAGTTTTTAGTAAAAGGGTGTCGTCTGCGTTGTTCACTGCTTCGTTGACAGGTTGCATAAAAACAACGACTGTTCAACACACGGCTAGTTTCTTTGAAACCTTGAATGATCTGTTTGACAATTTAAATAGTAAATGCGCCCACGACCCCAACCCAAACAAATGTGCGCTTTCGCGTCTTTATAATAATGTAGAAGATAATTTGAAACTGCAATTACATGCAATGCAGAATTGGTTTGTTGTTTCTCCGAAAGGATTAAAAGTGCTTCCTTGTTTGTTGGGGTCATGACAATCTATAAGTGCTACCCTGCAACTGTGGAATGACCTACGTGAAGAAAGGGTAACATTTTTTATGACCGCGTCTTAATACAGATGCGCTAGAAAATTACTTCTCAGTTAGTCCAGTCAATGAATGCTTAAAAGGGGGTGTAGAGGGAAATGGAAGGAACACAATTTTTGACTTTGGTACTTTGTTTGGGCTAGTTAGGAGGTAAACATACTAAAAGTCCTCACTCCTAGGAGGTGAGCGGGGTGCAGGGGGCACGTAGAAGGTCCCTCTTTTTGGTTTTTCGCTTATATCTCGGAAACTATGCGTCTTAGCGATAAAACTATTCTATACAAAATTAATGCTGACAAAATATCCCACAAGATTGTTTCTATTCAATTTTTCGGTATCTCGCACAATATTCGAGATATCCGCGCTCATAGTTCACTAATTTTGAAAAAGATCATTTTTACCTCATGTTTTCTGCCTTCCTTGACTAGCTAACTCTTCAGCCTTTCGTCCTACGAAAAAGTGATGACAAAGGAAGTTGTTGAGCATTAAATATTCTTCAAGAAGATATCATTTTTCTTATTTTATCTTCAACCGTTTAAAAGTTAGACCAATTGTAACTTTATGTGTAAATTCCGAGATCTACTGACTAGTCTACGGACTTAGCGGGGAAGGGGAAAAGGAGGAGAGGAAAAAACAAAACAAAGAAGATCACCGTTTCGATTGTTTCTGGTGACACTGTTAACGTTCAGTTTTTTCTCAAGTTAGCTTGTGAAACGTTGCGTTCGGCTGTGAAACGATTTATTATGTACTACATCTTGTGGTTTTTCGATACCAAGAGCGTTTTACCATTACAATGAGTAGTAGGTGTTTTGTGTGCGATGAAAAGATAAGTGAATCAAGTGATGATGTTTCAAAAGTGGGTCAAAAGGGAATACGTTCGCTCAAGAAAGCCAGCAAAGAGAGGGGCGACAGCAAAATCCAACAGCTAGCTGGTTTGGAGACACTTCTCGTCCATACTTCGTGTCGAAAAAATTATACGAGAAGCAATACGATTGTGGCTTTGAAGAAACATGAAGCACCAACGTCTTCACAACCGCCGGTCACGAGGTCTGCTATACCAACATTCGACTTTAAGAACAATTGTTTCTTCTGTAGAGAGGCTATTAAAAATGAAGACAAGAAGCCCCTGAATAAAAGGAGGAAGGTGTTCAATGTCCGCACTGTGGAATTACACAAAGCGTGTCTGCAGGCCGCCTCAGCAAGAAAAGATAGTTGGGGCGATGAAGTATCATTTCGCCTGTCCTCTATTAACGATCTCGTTGCTAAGGGGGGTGTTTATCATAATGATTGCCGTTTGAAATTTGTTAAGCACTATTATGCTCAACCGAAATCACACACTCGTGTTCCCCAATCTGACCATGTCACAAGAGCATTGAATGAAATTTGTGCCTACATCGAGGAGTCTGCCGACTGCCAATTTTCACAGACTGAAATACTTGGTGTCGTCACTGGTGTCAAACCTGTATGGAAAACAATAAAGGCACAACTTGAAGCAAAGTATGGGGATTGTATAATAGTGACTGAAGGTTCAAACAGATTCAATGTTCCAGTGCTATGTTTTAGAGATGTTGGACAACAATTGATACGTGATGCTTGGTATGAACACAAGGAGGATAACGCATGTGACGAGCGACTCAGAATTGTCAAAAAAGCAGCCGAAATCATTAGACAGGATATTCGGAGTGAATTATACACTTATGACAAATATCCTCCTAGTGATGACTTCCTAAAGGATGCAGATGCTCTCCCTCAAACCCTACTCACTTTTCTGGAGGATTTGACGATGAAAAAAAAAAGAAAATAGTCAAAGAAACAAAGACAAAGTGTATTGCTATCGGGCATGCTATCGTATCAATCGTCAGACCACGCACCTTCATGTCTTCAGTGATGAGCAGCCTTTCTCTCCTTCTCCACAAGAAATATGCCTCTAGGAGACTAATTGATGTTGCAACGAATTTGGGTTTTTGTTCATCATATTATGAAGCCCAAACATTGGAAATGTCTGCTCTCATGCATGCTCAACCAACTTTCAAGACAGATTCATTCAGCCAATTCGTGTTTGACAACGCTGACTTTAATGCGTGCACCATCGATGGGCTCAATTCTTTTCATGCAATGGGTGGTATCAGATGTATTACTCCGTCCAATTCTGTGGAGAGAGGATCCGACATTCGTAGACTAACCATCATGCCTACGTCGCTGAAGACTGGAAAACTCGGGATTATTCCACTCGAAACATTTCACAGCAAGGAAATAGGATTACAAACAGTCACTGTGCAAGAATTGGTGATTCCAGATGAACCAAAATATCCTGATCCTCATGAAACTTTGTGGTTTGTTGCTAAACAGCAAGGTATTCCAATACCTTTTTTTTTTTTTTTTAGCGTGACGGAAATGCTTTTACGCATACCCCGTACCCCCTGGGAGAGATACGAGGTTATGTGGGGCTACGTGGCCAAAAGGGCTCACAATACCCACTAAAAACCTCACGACAACCTTCCCTAAGCTATCCGGGGGCGGCTGGGATCTCCAAAGAACACAACCAGCCATCCCCCTTCGCCCTTGGCCCTGTGTGGGGCCTCGTCCCGGGGGGGAGAGAAGCTCCCCCCAGCAATACCTACGCTATCAGGGTGTAAGCAGGTTGCCCACTTACACCCCCCTTCCCTGGGCCGTTCGGTGGGCTTCGCGAGTCTCCAGCTCGCTCTGCCCAACGACCCTCGATGACCCCGTTCCTCGCTCGAGGAGCCCTTAAAAGGGCTCTCGGTCGAGGGACGAAGGCGGGCACACCGCCCGCGTTCGCCCCTCCCCCACTCCCACCCCCTCCCCCGACCCAACGATCGT
Organism: Lasioglossum villosulum; assembly: GCA_963971365.1. Classification (NCBI taxonomy): domain Eukaryota; kingdom Metazoa; phylum Arthropoda; class Insecta; order Hymenoptera; family Halictidae; genus Lasioglossum; species Lasioglossum villosulum. Next base: position 14,789,647 of record OZ020501.1, on the reverse strand, counting down.
TACGTCCCCCGGGGGGACAGAGAAAAGGGGGCGGAAATAGCCCCCCCCAGCACAAAAGAACAACCCGTCTGGGATGCCTCTTCGGGGGAGGCGGGAAGGACTTAACGAGTCCCGCCTCCCCCGGTCCGTCGCCTGCCCCGTAGCGTGGGGCGGGCCGCTCGGCGAGGACGCCTCGCCAGAGCAATCCTTCTCTCGGAGAGGGGGTTGGCCTCCCTCTCCCTTTCTGCCACCTCCTTCCGCTGCATCACCTCCTCGCAGAAGGAGGTCACGGCCTTGTGCGACCTCTCGTCGCCAATCATGTGGTCGACCACGGCCGACAACGAGAGGTCGCCTCCAATCTCGCTTCTTAGGACACGGCGCGGCGCCGACCACGCTGGACACTCTTCCAGCGTGTGCCGCTCCGTGTCCAAAGCCTCCGGACAGTGGTGGCACCGTTCGGTGGGTTCCCTCTTGATCCACGCCAGGTACCGGCCGAAACATCCATGGCCGGTTAACACCTGGGTGGATCTGTAGGTGAGCCTTACTCGCCTCTCGCACCATTCCCCCAGAATGGGCAGGAGGGCCCGGACTATTGGCCGGCCCGTATTGGCGGCCAGAGTTTCCGACCGCCACAGGGCCAGCGACTCCTGCCGGGCCTGGCGCTTCACTTCTACAATCCTGTCCTCCTCGTCCGGGTCCGCTTCTCCCCTGCGCAACGAGCGGACGGCCAAATACCAAGCCGTCCGCTACCTTGCCTGATGGTGCAGGGGAATCAGACCCGCGAGGAGGCACGCCGCCTCGGTGGAGACGGTGCGATAGCCCCGTATGGTCCGCAAGGCCAGCCGGCGCTGCACTCTGTTGCAGAGTGTTTTACTGCGCCGGCTGACCGACAATGTGTCGGACCACACGGGTGCCCCATATAGGAGCTTGCTATGCACCACCCCCGTATAGAGGCGGCGGATCCGTCCATCGGGCCCCCCAATATTGGGCAGCAGTCTCCCTAAGGAGGCCGCCACCGCTTGAGCCTGGGGGGCCAACCGACCGAAGTGCTTCTCGAAGCGCCAGCGACTGTCGAGAGTCAGGCCCAGATACTTCATCTCCTGCCTGACCTCGACAACGGCATCACCTACCTGGATCCCGAGTTGGGGCGGCGGCCGACGGTTCGGAGGCAATGCGTGTAGCCACATCGCCTCCGTCTTACCGGCGGCTATCTTGAGCCCCAATCCCTCGATCTTACCCACCACAGAGTTCACCACTACAGCCGCCAAGGCTATCGTTCCCCTCCATGTCTCCCCCTCCACGACTACCAGTGTATCGTCCGCATAGCAAATCACACTGGCGTCGCGGGGGAGAGTAGCCCGCAGCACCGAGTCGTATGTTATGTTCCACAGGAGCGGTCCTAGAACCGACCCCTGCGGAACTCCTCGGTGCATGTTCTCCCTCTGCATCACACCGTACCGGCCACGGTACTCAAACCGCCTGTCCCGGAGATAGTCCCGAATGACCTCACGGAGGTAGGGGGCACCCCGTGATACTCCAGCGCCCCCACTACCTCATCCCAGGGCAGGGTGTTAAACGCGTTGGTGATATCAAGCGATACCGCCAACAACACCCTGCACGCAGCGACTGCACTGGTCCGGAGGGAGGCGAGTCGATCGATGGCATCGATCGTAGAACGCCCCCTGCGGAACCCAAACTGGCAATCGCTGAGATCGGGACCACTCGTTGACAGGTGCTCGACGAGGCGATCTGCGATAATCTTTTCATAGATTTTCGCCACCTCGTCGAGGAGACACAACGGCCGGTACGCAGAGGGAAGCTCTGCGGGCTTGCCTGCCTTTTGGAGGAGAACAAGCCTGGCGACTTTCCATTCCCTGGGGAAGGTTCCCCGGCTCAGACACGCGTTCAGTACGCCGATCAGAGCCGGGGCGAGGACGTCGAGCGCCGCGACCAATACTCGTCCGGGGATACCGTCTGGTCCGGGGGCCTTAACACCCCCTTCCCTTATCCTCCGGACCGCCTGGGAGAGCTCAGCGCCGGATATCCGGAGACCCTCATCCCACTCTTGGGACGGAATGGGCGGGTACTCCCTCTCCCCCTCAGTAGGGGGGAAGAGGGTGGACACGACCCGCCCTAGGAATTCCGGTTCCAGCTGCTCCGTCAACGGGGGCGCCCATGGGCGTAATTTGCCCAACACCATTTTGTAAGGGCGCCCCCATGGGTCACTCTGAATAGTGCCCAAGAGCTCTTCCCAGGCTTTGGCCTTGGCGGCAGCGATTAGTCGCTGCAGGGCCACTTGGGCCTCCCTGTAAGTAACATACAGGGAGGCCATCCTTGCCTCGGCTTCGTCGTCGTCCTCTTCAGGATCTCGACGACGTCGCCGCGCGCGGGCGTACTGGCGTCGGGCCCGGATGCTAATCGTCCTAGCATCCTCTATTTCGCCCGACCACCAGTACACTTTCCTCAACGGGGGGTGAAGGTATTCCAATACCTGAGTGGAAAGGATACATGCAATCCATTACAACAGGATGCTTCAGCGAGAAGACAAAAGTTGTTACACTTCCCTTCATAAATGCTCCTCCTTTCAACTACGATACCATCTATACAGCGTTGCAATATGCAGCTAAGTTATGTGGGAAGCAACAGTGCTTGATCATCACATTTGACCAGCCTCTTTATTGGAAGGCCAGAGAGATTGTGGCAGCTGCACCACTTAATTCAAAACTTTCAGCATGCGTGATGCGTCTTGGGGGATTCCACCTCCTGATGTCCTTTTTGGGAGCCATTGGCTATTTGATGTCTGGAAGTGGTCTGAAGGAACTTCTGAGTACTGTCTATGCTCCTCTGTCAATAGACAAAACGCTGCAAGGCCATGCTTTTGCCAGGGCAGTGAGAGGACATTTGCTTGCAACCACAGCTTTGTCAAACATAATATTAGAAAACATCCAGTTGACAGAGGAAGAGCAGACGTGTATTAAAGAAGTAATGTCAAATTTTCTTAACGTGCCTCCCTCTCTGCTTTCAATTAATGAAAACTCTCACCTTAAAAAAGTGTCCATCAAATTCGGAGCTGCACTAGATCAACTCAGTGATAAAGGACCAACAGCACAGCTTTGGGTACAGTACTTCAGAATGGTATGCTTGATGAAAGAGTACATCCATGCAGAGAGGTCTGGGAATTGGAAAGGACACCTCGATTGTGTAAAGCGAATGATCCCGTATTTTCATGCTTCTGGGCACTTTCCCTACGCCAAGTCATGCCATTTATATGTCCAAGATATGGAAAATCTGTCTTCAAAACTGACATCCGAACAGTACAACAAATTTGTAAATAAAAGTTATTTCACAATGCGGCGATCTGATCGCTTTTGGTCAGGGGTGTGGTCCGATATGACCATTGAGACCACCCTCATGCGAGCATTTTCTGGCCAAGGTGGCATGACCCGTGGTAGAGGTGTGACAGATAGTACACTCAGCAAATGGGCAATTGGAACGAATGCGACTCATGATATTTGCACCTCTGTAGAAGAGTTTTGTGGGGTTCTATTCACGTCAAGTGAGCAGCACAGAGATTTTGGAAAAGCCAGCCAAACAAAGGATGCAGCCGATGTTACTAAACTACTTGAGTGGTTTGGGAAATATTCTCCCTTTCCGGTTACCAGTGACATCATGTCTATTGCGACTGGGGTGGTTGGTGACAAAACAATCACGTGCTATAATGCTGTTGCAGTTGGTAAACAGGCAATGGCTAAAATGGTGAATTCTCGATTTTCAGATATCAAACTGTCTCGGAAAGATCGAGCACTCCCCCTTTCGACTATAAGCTCGTCGATCAAGATCAACGACGAAAAGGTGTCTGTGGATCCTTTTTTGCTATTCCAACGCATATCTATAAGCAAGAAAACCGACGAAGATTTGAAAATTTATTTGCAATATGAGTTAGCCCCTTTCCCTTTGGCATTCTTCAATGAGGGTGAGATGAGGAAATCGTCGAAATCAATTCTCTCCAAAGAGCTGAATACGACAACCAAAGATGTACATGTGACACACTTTGACATTGTTATGGACGGAGGACTTCTCCTCCACAAAGTAATTTGGCGAAGAGGTTCGACGATATCTGCCATTTGTGATGAGTACGCCAATTATGTGAACAGTCACTATCGTGGAAGGAGTTGCACTGTTGTGTTTGATGGGTACACGAGCTCATTATCAAGTACCAAGGTTGCTGAGCAGCAAAGGCGGTATCGCCTCAGCAAGTCAGTCGACATACAATTCAATTGGGAGACAGTCATAACTGTGAAGCAGGGAGACTTCCTGTCAAGTGTCTACAACAAAAGTCGGCTGATTAACATGTTGAAGGTCACACTACAGGCACATGGAGTCAGAGCCCTTCAAGCACAGAACGATGCGGACGTCCTCATTGTAGACACGGCTGTGGAGTTGTCACATACCACCGCTGTTGCTGTTATTGGCGAAGATGTCGACCTACTAGTTCTGTTGATGGCCAAAACACCTGCTGACCAGGACATAATTTTCGTCAAGCCTGGACGCGGAAATATTAAACCGTCATTGTTTTCTACCCAGGAGCTTCAGACCCAGGGGCTGCGAGACATACTGTTTCTACACGCCTGCATGGGGTGCGATACCACCTCAGCAGCCTTCCGAAAGAGTAAGCTGGGATTTATCAAACTGTATTTGAAGTCTCCAGACGTCCAGGGAGCTGCTGCAGTTTTCTCAGACCCTTCCTCAGCAAGGATAATATAGAGGAAGCTGGAAAGAAGTGTATTTTGTAGTGGTACGGGGCCCCACCTAAAAAGAAATCTCTAAACGCTTACCGTTACCATTCCTTCCTTAAATCGGTAGCCAATATCAAACCGGACATTTCATGCCTCCCACCAACTGAGGGGGCAGCGAAACAACATTCTCTGAGGACATATCACCAAGTTCAAATGTGGTTGGGAAATGAGCTGCCGCCTCAGATGTATGGGTGGGAGCTCACCACCAGCAAATTTCTAACCCCAGTGCACAGTGAGCAGCAGGCTGCACCGAATTAATGAACTGTCATCGGCAGTAAGTACTTTAGAAGCTTGCGCCGTCGAATATTTTGCAGGGTATGTTGCTAAAAAAAGCATTGAAAAAACAGCATGTCCCACATGTTATGACGTATTTGTTTCTAAAAACAGTACCTTTTGTCGCAACGAGCAAATACTGCTTGTTTGAGAATGGCGCGTCCGGCCACCATGTCTGCCGCGCAACGCAGCTCGTCCCGCCAAGAGCTATCGCGATCCCGCCAAGCGAGCGACTCGATCGCGCCAAGTGATCGACCAATCAGCGGCGCCTCGGAAATGCGTGGGCACGCTATCGATCAGCCAATTGGTCTAGGCTTTCTCTCGATCCTTCTGGAACGTTCTCGAACGCTCAACCGGAACCACCGGTGCGTGACGAACTTCCAGAAGGATCAAGACAATAAAAGTGATTGACAACCGTCATCTGACAATTATTACGCCACAAGTCAGCGGACTAATTACAACATTGTTTTATTTCAAGTTCTCGCCTATTACATCCGTTGTTACATATTTCGTATTTCTTAGTCATTTTGACAATCTTGTACATTATCTAGTGCAAATATAGTTAAGTTATTGTAAATCCGGGTTATTACCATTTACTTTTCCACATTCATTCCATTCAAAAATCACCGTTACATCCACTCCACAATTTCACACGTTTATACAGTCCGCTTATTCATCTCATTCACTCACGCAATCCCAAATTGCATTTTTGTCGATCATCCAGATCGCTTCCTTCACACTGCTATTATTTCGGGCATATGTTGTTAGCGATAGCGTAGATTTTGGACATATCTATGTTCCAAGTGTAGAGTTTTTAAATATTTTTCAAATTATTAATGACGGTTTTGATACTCATTATCCGAAATTGATCAGCGAAACATTCATCCTGGATAAAGTGTTTTCGATTATTTCGCACTCTGTGAATCAGAAATATCCAGAATGGTTTAACTACGATGAATGTGCTGTACATCGTAAAAGCATGGTATATTTTACATTAACGGTTAAAATCCATAAAGATACAGTATGGCTTGGGCAACAATTGAGATCTTCAGGTTCACGTAAGTCCGTGGTCGGCGCCGCGCCGTGTCCTAAGAAGCGAGATTGGAGGCGACCTCTCGTTGACGGCCGTGGTCGACCACATGGTTTGCGACGAGGGGTCGCACAAGGCTGTGACCTCCTTCTGCGAGGAGGTGATGCGGCGGAAGGAGGTCGCGGAAAGGGAGAGGGAGGCCGACCCCCTCTCCGAAAGAAGGTTAGCTGCGGCGAGACGCCCTCGCCGAGCGGCCCGCCCCACGCTACGGGGCAGACGACGGACCGGGGGAGGCGGGACTCGGTAAGTCCTTCCCGCCTCCCCCGAAGAGGCATCCCAGACGGGTTGTTCTTTTGTGGGGGGGACTATTCTCGCCCCCTTTCCTCTGTCCCCCCGGGGGACGTCAAGATCGTTGGGTCAGGGGGCGGGGGTGGGAGGGGAGAGGGGCGAACGCGGGCGGGGTGCCCGCCTTCGTCCCTCGACCGAGAGCCCTTTTAAGGGCTCCTCGAGCGAGGAACGGGGTCATCGAGGGTCGTTGGGCGGAGCGAGCTGGAGACTCGCGAAGCCCACCGAACGGCCCAGGGAAGAGGGGTGCAAGTGGGTAACCTGCTTGCGCCTTGATAGATTAGGCATTGTTGGGGGAGCTTCTCTCCCCCCCGAGATGGGGCCCCATAGGGGCCAAGAGCGAAGGGGGATGGCTGGTTGTGTTCCTCGGAGATCCCAGCCGCCCCCGATTAGCTTAGGGAAGGTTATCATGAGGTTTTTAGTGGGTACTGTGCGCCCTTCTGGCCACGTAAGCCCCACATAACCCCTTGTCTCTCCCAGGAGGCTTGGGCTATGCGTAAGAGCATTTCCCTCATGTAAAAAAAAAAAGGTTCACGCAAGTCCACGAATAACAGATTATCACATCTACAGAATATTTAAACAGTTTCGCTTTTTTTAGCAATAACTCTAATTGTTTATGTATACTTTTTTTGGCATTTTGTATCACATAGTTCGATTTCGTATTTTTTATTGTATTTTTTATGTAGCGTACATATGTAAATGTATATGTAAATATGAGTATCTTCAATGTTCTATTTTTCTATACAAGAATTTTTCATTTTGTAACAGCATGTTGACTTTCTAGAATTGTTTGCTTTGTGAACATTTAAAATAATCTGGGATGGTAAAGACCTTCTTTCACGACTTCACGTGGTCCATCCTATTAACACTATTGCTTTAATATGTAATATGTTAAAAAATTAAATGATGAATTAAAAAAGTAATAGTGGAACTAAGCTGAAGGAATGGCACGTATTTTAACGTATGTTAATTATATATTCATAAAAAAATTTTAATTATTTGTAGGACTCCTCTTTTTTAAAAATAATAACCAACGTTATTTCAATATATTATTTAAATATTATGTCCAATTTAAAGTTCTGAACTGTGTAAAATAAGTAAAGAAAATTATTTGAAATAAAAAAATTAATATACCATTAGTTGTCTTTGCTAATATACAGGGTGTCCCAAAATTCCTTCGACACCCGAAAGTGGGAGGTTCCTGTTGAGGACGGGTCACTGTATAAAAGAACACGTTAAAAATGAAAACAGTTTTAATAAGAGTCGTGTGGTGCGTAGCACGTACAAGAGACGAGTGATCATCAGGGAAAAAAAAGAAAAAAGTATAGAATAGCGTTAGAGAAATGACTATCGATAGAAACGCTCGGAGCGGCCCGTTTCTAATGCGCACGCATCAGATAGACCGCGATTAATACGTGAAATAAAAGAGCCTGAAGTATGTGACTCTATGTCACTCCAACACCCCCACTACTTGGACGTTTTGTGCACGCGTTCTACAATATTTATTTCTGTGCGCAATACATTGAATTTCTCGTAGCTTAACGGTTTCGTTAGTATATCGGCGCACTGATCGTGGGTGCTGACATATTTCGTATCAATTTCGCCGTCTCGCAATCTCTCGCATATAAAATGATAGCGAACATCGATGTGCTTAGATCTGCGATGAAATTCTGGATTTCGAGATAATCTTATCGCACTTTGGTTGTCCACGTTTAAAATCGTAGGCCCGACACATCGCTGCTCGATATCTGACAATAATTTTCGGAGCCATACCGCCTCTTTGGTTGCTTCGCTCGCCGCTATGAACTCAGCCTCAGTCGTACTCATGCTGACAGTCGCTTGCCTTTTCGAAGACCACGCTATACATCCGCCGTTCATCATAAAAACATACCCGGTTGTGGACCAGCGCGTGTCGAGATCGGCGGCATAGTCCGCATCGGAGTATCCGACAAATGCGCTCGACCTGTGTTCGCAGCGAAACAATAGCCCAAAATTTTGGATTTCTTTAATGTAGCGCAGGATTCGTTTTACTGCGCGCCAATGAGACTCATCGTGTTTATCGAGGAATCTACTGGCTACGCCGACAGCATACGCAATGTCAGGTCGAGAGATCATTGCTAAAAATAATAACGATCCTACAACTTCGCGATATGGAAAATTGGACTCTGGTTCGAGAGGGCTAACTAGCCTGACGTGAGGATCGGCCGGTATCCTGATGGGGTTTGCATCTTCCATGTTAAACTGTTGTAGCATTCTTTTGATATAATTCGCTTGACTTATAAAGATGCTATCCTTTTCGCGTGAGATTTCCATTCCAACAAAAGCCTTTAAATCGCTCGCAGTTATTCTGAATTTCTCATTGAAAACTTTAACTAATTTTTCCAAAGTATCCGGCCTTTGGGCTAGCAACAATCCGTCGTCGACGTACAATGCTAAATAGGCTTTATCGCCTTCAAAAAGACCTACGTATACGCATTTATCGGCGCTGCTTTGCGTGAAGCCTAAGCTTCTTATAAAATGATCGAATTTATCGTTCCAGCAACGTCCGGATTGTTTCAAGCCGTAAATCGCTTTATTTAGTTTTAAAATAAGATTCTTATTGCAAATGGTCAGACCGTCGGGGACACGCATGTATGTCGTCTTCTTAAGGTCACTATTCAAATAAGCGGTACTGACATCAAATTGTAAAGCGCTCAAGTTTTCTTTGGCTGCTATCGCAAGAAGAAGGCGTACTGATTCGAACCGTACTACAGGTGAGAAGATCTCGTTATAGTCTATCCCCGCTTCTTGCGAAAAGCCTTGTGCACACAGTCGCGCTTTGTAACGCTTCATATTTTCGCCGCCTAAATCTTTTATTTTGGAAACCCATTTAAAGCCTATTGGTTTTCGCCCTTCGGGCAGCTCAACGATATCCCAAGTCTTATTTCTCGCGTGAGCATCTAATTCCTCCTCGATCGCGCGTTTCCAAAGCGCGGAATCGTCGCGGCTCAACGCTTCTTTGAAGCTGGTTGGCGGATCGTGAATGACGGTGCACGCTTGGTATCGTTGAGGTGGGTTTATTTCTTGGCGCGGACGTAAATTATATTTTTGAGCGTTCGCTTGTACATTTTCGGGTACATCGGTTTCAGGTACATCGGTATCGGACGCGTTCGCGTTACTGTCTTCGAGAGGTTCGTCAAGCTGCGCCCGTGCATCACTTACCGGTACTTCGCGGTTGATCTCATCGGAATCAATAGGAATCTGTACGTATTCTTCGCTCGCAGAATTCGAAAAATTCTCGTTAAAAATTACATTCCTCGAGATAGTTATACGCCCGGTTTGAGGATTAAACAATCGATAATTTCCAGACTCGATTTCGTATCCTACAAAAATGAGCTTCTGCGATTTAGCGTCCCATTTTTTTCGAAAAAGATCGGGGATGAGTGCGAACGCGTCACAACCGAACACGCGTAGATGCGATAAATTGGGCTTTTTCTTAGCCCACAGCTCGAACGGTGTAGCTGCATTCGAGCGTGCGCTCAACGATGTGTTCAAAACATACACGGCTGTATTCACTGCTTCAGCCCAGAGACGCGTCGGTAAATTTCGCGACAACAACATCGTGCGCGCGCTTTCGCCGATCGTTCACATTTCGCGCTCCGCGCGACCGTTTTGTTCGGGTGTGTACGGTGCCGACGTCGAAAGTTTAATTCCTTTAGCTTCTAGGAAATTCATGACGTCTTTATTTTTGTATTCTGATCCGTTATCCGTCCGCAAAACTTTTATTTCTCTGCCGAAATGATTTTTGACCATATTTGTATATCTTTTTAGCGCTTCGAAAGTATCGTTTTTGTGTTTAAGAAAATACACCGTGCGAAATCCGGATGCTTCGTCTTTAAACAGCAAGAAGAATTTTGCTCCGCCGACGGACGTGTTTTGCATCGGCCTGCAAAGATCGGAGTGTATAATTTCGCCGGGAGCGACATTCGTACTTTTCTCAATTCTTTTGAAAGGCAGTCTAAAAAATTTTCCAAGCGGACAATCTTCGCAAAAAGACTGCGTTTTACCGACCACGGATACGCCGGAGACAATTTCGCGCTTTAGCATATCATTAATACGATCGCAATTAACATGGCCCATGCGTTCGTGCCACAATATAATCGGAGCAGCGGATGCGTAGTTCGCTTCGTGTTTTACACTTGGTATAATCAGTAATTTTATCAAATTATTCCGCTGCTTAATGCCTTGCGCCAACAAAACTTTGTTTTTTGAAAAAATATTCGCGTATTCTTGGTCGAAAACGATTGAACATTCGTTCGATGTACAAACACCCGTGGAAAATAAATTTTTCTTAAGCGATGGAACATACAAAACGTCGTTAATGACGCCGTCAAGCCATTCGTTACCAACTAGCCTTTTTATGAAAATTTTACCGCGCCCCTCGACGTTTACGTTTGTTTCGTCGCCGAGGTAAACACGCTCGCCGTAACAGGGCACGAGTTCATGAAACCACTCCCGACGACACGAGAGATGGCGCGATGCGCCGCTGTCTAGTATCCAGAACTCCTTGTCATCTGTTTCACGCAAACAATTGAGATTTTGCTCCGATTCTAAAATATTCGCGTCAACGTCCGCGGGGATTTTACAATTTTCGGAGACTACAAACGCGCTGAAATTCGCGAAATTTTCTGGGCTCGACTGGCTCTTTCCATCGTTATTTAGATTTTAACTTGCGCCTTTCGATCGCTTTTTAGAAAAACAAAAACGCGCAACATGACCCGGTTTTTTACAAAAGTTACACGTCATGGGTTTCTTACGCTTATCCGTATTGTTGCCGCCGAACCGATGATTGTTACTCCGTTCCTTGGAGATGCTGACGGCAGCGAGAGCACTGTCTATGCTGTCCATGGTCGTCATTCGGTTTTCTTCTCGCAGCAATCTATCCCGTAGATTTGCCAGCGTCTGCTCGGCTGGAGCGACGCTCTCCCACGCCGAGACGAAAGCGTTGTATTTGGCCGGCAACGTGCTCAATATTTTTGCCATGACCATCGTGTCCGAAACGGGCTCGTCGATATCCTTGAGTTGTCGGGCGAGATTTTCCACCTTGGCTACGTGTTGTGGTATTGTATCTCTGGGTGCAACACGGTACTCGTGAAATTTCGTGGTCAGCGTCAACTTATTCGAAGCACTTTTTTGTTCGTGTATGCTCGAAAGTTTGTCCCACATTTTATTTGCACTCAAACACGTCACAAGATATTCAAGCTGGCTGTACTCCATAGACGCGGATAGAAAGAACATGGCTTTCGCGTCTCTTTTGATCCACGCGTTCCTCGTTAACGCGTTTTCGTTCGTAGTCGGATCCGGCTTTACTTCTCTTCCTTCCACAATGTCCAGAAGATCGTGAGCGACGAAGACAGTTCGCATCTGGAACTTCCAGAGCTGATAGTTCTGCCCGTTGAACTTCGAGATGTTTCTCAAATCTGATGCGTCCGACATCTTATCAGTTCGTTGCACGAAAAATTAATATCTGACGAAAAACAGCCACACAAAAAAAACGACACAGAAAAAACTTTTCACTAAGCGTTGTCAACAGTAACCAAAATTAGAATATGGACGTCCTGGGCCCATAACCTGTTGAGGACGGGTTACTGTATAAAAGAACACGTTAAAATGAAAACAGTTATAATAAGTGTCGTATGGTGCGTAGCACGTACAAGAGACGAGTGAACATCAAAAAAGAAGAAAAAAGTATAGAATAGCGTTAGAGAAAAGACTATCGATAGAAACGCGCGGAGCGTCCCGTTTCTAATGCGCACGCATCAAAACGGAGCACGATTAATACGTGAAATAAAAGAGCCCGAAGTATGTGACTCTATGTCACTCCAACACATACGTCATGTGGTTGGGCATACTCTATATGCCCAATACAGTGTTATAATCACTTTCCCTGAAAACATATAATCTTCTTAAAACGTACGAATAGCAAAATAAAAACTAGCTGGTTATTGTTGCTCGCTCGCTTCGCGAGCTCGCGGGTAGAACTGCTCTTGCGAGAGGGTTAGTGGTACGTATTGCTAGTGGGGCATACAGCTATTAATGTTTTTTTACCCCGAAAATCGATTTTTTAGCAGATCTTCACGTTTCATGGTCATTGGAGTCATTTTAGACTATTTTTAACTTCCCGATTCATAGGGAAGTTATGGTAATTACCCCGAAAATCGAAAATCGAATTTTTAACAGATCTTCACGTTTCATGGTCATTGGATTCATTTTAGACTATTTTTATCAAAATGTCGGTGTGTGTGTGTGTGTGTGTGTGTGCGCGCGCGCGCGCGCGCGCGTATGTCCGTTTCTATGGTATCAAATTTTTCGTTAACGTTTTCTGAAAAAGTAACAATGCGATCAGAATGATGAATGATGCAATCGATGTGCCCCGCTGTAACTTAGAGCTGATTAGATTTTGGTCCATATTGGTCAAGTAGTTTTTTAGTTTTTTTCGAAAGAAGTTCATTCAACAATGCAAATTATACGAGAGGACGGACATTTTCCACCGAAGAAACAAACATAATAATTACATATATTTTTTTTTATAATTTAAACAAATTTATTTAAAAAAAATTTTTTTTTCCTTTTTTAATTATGCAACTAATGCTAATGTTACCGCTTAGAATAAACGAAAATTATCCCAATGCAAGAGTGAGTTATTCATATACTGCCGAGAATACATTTTCAAAGAATATCGATGAAAGTACAAAAACATTTATATTACAATCTTTAAAAAAACAAGCAGTTCAATACGAATTATTAACTGAGATGAAATTGAAAGTTAATATAAAAAAATGGTTAATGGAGCATGCGAGCAACGAACATACGATGTTGGTTTAATGCGACGCCATACAGCAAACATTTTGATAAGTAGAAAACTATTGAACTTCCCCGAGGACGTATAATCTTCTTAAAACGTACACTAAATAATGATGATAATATACTGCAACTAACGAATCGGGAAGTTCTTTGTGTGGCTCGTGGAGAGTCACACACCAAATAACATCCGTACTACTAACCCTCTCGCGAACTCACAAAGCAAGCTACAACACCCCCACCCGCGAAGCTCGCGAAGCGAGCGAGCAACAATAACCAGCTAGTTTTTTTCTGTTTCTGTCAGACTTCTCGAAGCAAACGCTACTGGTTTATTTTCTTGCAATAAACAGCACCCTAAACCTGTTGAAGATGCGTCAGTCTGTATTGTTATTTCCTTCTTATCATTGAACGTTTGTAAAATCGGAGCTCTACTTATTTCTTTTTTCAAATTATCAAACTCTTTTTCGTGTACTTTCGTCCATCTCCATTCTACCCCAGTTTTTAACAATAGTCTGATCTGGTCAGTTTTGTTTGCTAGATTTGGTATAAATTCTCTAAGGTAGTTTACTACGCCTAATGCCCGTTGCAATTCTTTTTTGTTATTTGGTCTTTTCAGTTTCTGTATTGCCTCTACCCGGTCATTTGCGATGGCTTTACCATTCTTTGAGAATATGTATCCTACGTATGCTACTGTGTCCTTTCTATATTGTACTTTGTTTCTATTAAATTTTATCTTGTTTTCTCGTCCTACCTCAATTACCCTTTTTAAGCATTTGTCATGCTCTTCCAGGGTTGTGCCTGCAATTAGAATATCGTCAAAGTATATTACAGTACCAGGAATGTGACCAAATATCTCTTCATTTTTCCTTTGAAAGAGTTCTGGTGCGCAATTTAATCCAAATGGAAGTCTGATCTTTTAGATCAAGTATTGTGAAATAATTTTTTCCTGTTAATTTTTCGGCTATTGCCTCTGTTGTTGGTATTTCATAATATGGGCGCTTTATTGCCTGATTTAGATTTTTTGGATCCGAGTGAATGTTCCGAGTGACAGGAGAATTACGTAAAAGAAGAGACGATCGTCCGCCGCGGCTGTTATTTACACCTATGTAGGCCATCGATTTTAGAAGGAGTACGGAGTGGGGAATTTGAATTTTGACGATATGGAGAGCATCAACGTTTCGTGGGGCAATGCCCTAATAAACGGAGCTGCTCGGGAGTCAAAGGACTTGGGTAACGGATTGGTTTAAAAGAAAACAGGAGACGATGGCCCACGAAGCATTGTGTCGAGTTCGACAAACTTTCGCTGCGACGAGATTTACAGCGTCGGTCGTTCACCTCGCCGCTTGTTGTCGAATTCGCACAGCTGATTGCCGCGCCGAGGAGGCAAAAACTGTCACGACGCGAGCGGGCTTGTGCCTCACTTGGATCGCATGTGTAATGTATACAGATCTTACTTATGATTCTATATTGCCCCGAATTGCGAGAAAACTGATGGTTTTTGAACAAGTAAGATCGGGCTAAAGTTCCCCTTCGGATCAATCACTAACCGTATAGATTCCGCTAGTTCGGTATTCAATCTATTAAGGCATTTTATAAAGTTACTTCGAGACCCCCGCATTTTGCCAGTGCGTCAACATCGAGCACTCGGTAATATTCTTAATTCTTACATTCAATTTTTAATTCGATCACACAAACTCGCGACATACATATATACCAATGTAAACCATTACGAGTTGAATATATTTGTGTTTTTTCCTAATTACTTGCAAACTTTCTAAACCCATAATTATTGTTCCACCAATCCTAATCTAGTAATTGAACGTTCCCACACGATACAATCTTACCGCTCGGACTATATCAGTTAGATTATACTTGTTACGAGGCTTACTAACAACCCAATCAAACATCACTTATCAAATTCATAGACGACATTCCAATCGTCGACATAGGGATTTCCAACCTAGTGGGTACCCAATTTCATATTGGCACTATCCACGAAACCTATATAACCAAACCATCCTTAGCGGTTCCTTGACAATCGTATCGAGTGCATTCGCTCACTCTATAACTTCCCAGCAGAGTTCCCCCAATTACATATTGAGTCCATCCACGAAATCTCACTCATCATTAGCGGTTCCCTGACAATCGTATCAGGCGAAGTTGCGTTTTGACTCCGATCCTTAGCGGTTCCCTGACAATCGTATCAGGTGCATTCGCTCTTAACTAACAATTTGAGATCATATTCCCAGGGTAATATCCCTTCGCCGGCCACTCGTGCTACTCGCGGCCCTGGCTCGTAACAGCGTCTTCGTGACTCGTGTACCAGCGCGATAGTGATCCCGCGATCCGCGTCGACCGAGAGCAACGATTCTTGTCCTCCCACCACTCTATTGGCCCTACCGAATTTCCGATTGGCGGTCTCCGCTACGCGACTCGATGGTCGTAGGATCGTATCCTCGGACAGGTCCTTGGGCCCCAGACCTGTGTTTTACGCCAAATATTCGTTCTTTTCGACGTACGGGGAAGAGCCATTCTTCCTCCCTGGAATTCTTCAAGCCACCCCTGCTGGGATTCAGTGCGAACGGGGTGAGACGGCGGCCGAACCACCCATACACGATGTTCTAACTGAATCTCTTAGTCCCGGTACGTCGTCTCCGTGGGTCGAGATTTCCCCCAAAGGTACCAGTACTGGATTTTCGCCAATTTGTGGCCAATTGTTTTTCCGGGAGGATCCTTGAGCGGGCGCCTTTCGATATTCCTTCTTGGCCAATCGTGCCTTAGGCACGTCCCTGAAACGTTGCCGTACTCGGCACGCACAACAAATAGCGTTAGTTGCGGGAATCGTTTCGGAAGTATTTCCCTCAGGAGCGCTGTCAAGTCGACGAGTGGTGTCGTGGCCGTTCGAGGTCGGTCCGGTCCAAACTTAACGGTTTTGTACCCGTTTTCGCAAAACGGGGTGAAGTCGCACACTTGCAATGTCACTATTCTGAAAATTAATGTAAAATGTATAGAAAATTTCAATTGTTAAACCAAGTGATCCAATATCTACAATGGGAAGATTATGCGATGAGAATTAATTTGGATTAGGATAACCCGAAAAGTTTATTTATTATTTATGTGATTAGAATGAGTTGTGGTTAGGTCGGGGTGTGGGTGGAGAGGGCCGGCCGTCAGGCCGGCCCGACCACGCACACGACAATTCAGGAGTAGTTTTTAAAAATTTCACGTTTACCTTATATATGTATTTGTTAACGCGAACGCGCATCCTCCACGTAAATTGTAATTCGCGCTATACTTGTTTTGTTTTCTAGTCGCCTGTGCTCGCTCTATTTAAATGTATGCCAATCTATGTCATGTATGTTTTCGTTCTGTCTGTATCGTCCTCAGACGACCAGTTCAGTACGCACAGTCATAATAAACGGTTCTACGTTAAAGCCTTATACTAATTTTGTCTGTCCACCTCGCGAATCTCGCATTATCCATCTCCTTTTTACCAACGAGCTTATAATATTAAAAATTAAAAGAATCGCTCTAAACATTAATGGTCCTTCGAGCCGGATATTGTAAGCTATAACGTAAGTAAAAAGGAACAGGACGTTACCGCGCTCAAATCGTAGTCGAGTATCTCGCGCCTCTCTGTTCATTTCTCGATTCTCGGCGCTCTCGACAAGCATCGTGCGTGAGTGGACATCTCTCGTGATTTAAATACTCTGGAACGCGTAATTTAAATCTTCTCGAAAAGACTGTACTCTCTCAAACTCTTTTTCGCGTGTGAGTGGAAACCGTTGCTGCTGACCGTTGGAATAAAATTTGAACCTCGTGAACTCAGTGACTCTTATTGTTGTGTTTGCCTGTGACTTTGTAGGTATCGACAATGAGTGCCGCTAACTTCGAATATCTCCTCGAGCAACAACAAACTCTTTTCGGATACATTTCTCGTTCCGTCGAAAACCTTCGAAAGGTCGGATCCGAAAAGATCACTCGCCAGCGCGCACAAGGTCGACTGGAGGCGCTTCGCAAAAATTGGGGGAAATTCGAAGCGAACAACGATCAAATTTGTGCTACAAAGGCCACACTCAACACCGAGTCGCGGGAACAAGTTAAAAAACTTCCGTATTTCTCAGAAGAACTCTTCAGCATTTGCGAAGAGAACTTTCTTGATGCTCAAGAGGACATTCAAATCCTGCTAGACAACCTCACGGACAAGGACAACTGTCAGAAATCGAAAGAACAGGATAACGATGGTCAACAGAGCACCAAGACCACGAAAGCGCGACTTCCGAAACTCGAACTGCCTAAATTTAACGGCGAATATTCCGAATGGGCGGAGTTTCATGATTTGTTCAAATCAATGGTTGTCTCCAATTCTGATCTGGACCCTGTGGAGAAATTAAAATACCTGAAGATGTGTCTCTCAGGAAACGCAGGTCTACGGTTAAAGAATATCTCTGTGAGAGCGAGTAATTTTCAAAGCGCTTGGGACGATCTCGTGTCGTATTTCGAAAATAAACGCATGCTTGTGGGCGCCGCGTTAGAATCGCTCTTTTCCGTTAAATCGCTTAATCGTGAATCGGCGTCCGATCTCGAGCGGCTATACTCAGAAATCGCGCAAGCTCTCAGCTCTCTCGAAGCTCTCGACAGACCTGTCAAACACTGGGATGATATCCTAGTTTTTACGGTGGTTGGAAAACTCGACGCAACCTCAATAAAAGGGTGGGAAAGTGAACTTGGTGCTAGTACAGAACCTCCAACCTGGAAACAACTTGTTCAGTTCATGATTTCGCGAATCCGATCATTGCAAGCGTACGAGAGAGCTAAAGGAAAGCCTCGCACTGAACCTCAAACCTCGTCTAATTCTCGCCAACCTAGTGCAAAATCGCATCATTCGGCAATCTCGACAGGTGCTACGACGTGCTCACTCTGCGACGCCGCTCATTATCTCGCGTTTTGTCCAACGTACCTCAGCAAATCTACGGAACAGCGTCGCGAATTTCTCGTGCAGAAAAAACTCTGCTACAATTGTCTGGGTCCGCATCAACGCAAGATGTGCCGTTCACGAAAAAGATGCATAAAATGCGGAGCCCAACATCACACATCGATACACAGCGGGTCAACTCCTCTCACAGCAGCTCCAGTGCATCAGCACCCCGAGAAGTTTACTGATCCAGCAGCATCCGCGTCAATTCTCCCGCGTCGCGATCCGACGATACCGAGCGGCTCAGCGACGAGCAACGTCGCTCAAGTTGGTAGCCTTGAACGACCGCCGGTTCTTTTAGCCACCGCCGTCGTCAAAATTCTATCGTGTTGCGGTGAACCTCTCGAAGCCCGCGCTCTTCTCGACCAGGGATCGGAAATCTCTCTTATTACGGAGTCTTTAGTTCAACGTCTCAGACTCCCGCGCTCGCGTTCGTCGATTCCTATCGTCGGCATCGGGGCGGAATCGTCGCGTCCGTCGCATGGCTCAGTCGCACTGAAATTGCAGTCTCGCGTTCGACCAACGTTCGCGTGCAAGGTAAACGCCTCTATCTTGTCGAAACTCACCGGATACTTGCCCTCAACGAAAGTATCCGACAATAGCTGGCCGCACCTTCAGGATCTTGAATTGGCTGATCCGAATTTTGCACAACCAGGACGCATCGATCTCGTGCTAGGAGCGGATGTTTACGGCTTGTTTCTCGAAGAAGGCGTTCGCAAAGGTCCAGTCACAGCTCCGATAGCTCAGAATACGACTCTCGGCTGGATACTATCGGGCGTCGTCCCCGCAACGAATGCAACATCGTCTCAGCCAATACCCCAGAGTTTTCAATGTGCTCCCGATCGCGAGCTTCTCGAGCTTCTACAGAGGTTCTGGATGCAGGAAGAAGCGTTTTCAGTAGTCCCGGATCAATTGTCGCCTGAAGAAACTCAGTGCGAGTCTCATTTCGCCGCAACTCACGCGCGAAATTCGGGGGGGAGATATATAGTTCGTCTACCCTTCAAAAAAATACCGGACAATCTTGGAAATTCTCGATCGCAAGCTCTCAGGGTGTTAGCTCGCCAGGAAAAACGCTTCTCCAAGGATTCTACCCTGCAAAATGCCTACGTCGCATTCATGGAGGAGTTCGAGAACCTGGGACACATGCGTCGCGCGGCAGACACAACTCCGGACCAAAATCGCGTTTATTATCTTCCGCATTTGTGTGTAATCCGCGAATCAAGTTCCTCTACGAAGTATCGCGTCGTGTTTAACGGATCTCAACAGACAGATCGCGGTATTTCGCTCAACGACTGCCTGCATGAAGGGCCGAAGTTGTTGACAGATCTCTCTGACGTCATCACTCGCTGGCGCGCATTCAAGTTCGTTTTCTCAGCAGACGTGTCGAAAATGTTTCGTCAAATCCTTGTTCACCCAGACGATCAAGACTTTCAAAGAATCCTCTGGCGTGACTCTCGCGGTGAAATCGTAGAATTCGCCTTGTGCACCGTAACGTACGGCCTATCGTCCGCGCCTTTTCTCGCGAACCGAACTCTACGACAACTCGATAAGGACGAAGGTCATCGGTTCCCTCTCGCGGAAGGAGTAATCAAGGAAGGAACCTATGTGGACGATGTCTTCTCTGGTGCGCACAGTCTCGAACAAGGTCGTGAAAAAATTGAGCAAGTCGCAAATCTCTTCAAGGCGGGCGGCTTTCCACTGAAGAAATGGACCGCCAACCACGACGACCTGCTTGCAAGCATTTCGACAGCTGATCGCGAAACTGCTCACTCTCTCTCTCTCGACAACGGGCCTTCGTTTCGCACTCTCGGTCTAACGTGGCGACAACAAACAGACTCGTTCGTGTTTACGCTCGCGCATACAAGTGAGCCCGCTGTCACAACAAAGCGAACGGTATTGTCGCGTACCGCTCAGCTGTTCGATCCGTTAGGCTGGCTCGCTCCCGTCGTGGTGCGCGCAAAAATATTCATGCAAGAACTCTGGTCTGCTCATCTCGGATGGGATGAACCTCTACCACAGCATCTAGCCGCGCGCTGGATGGACTACACGCGACAACTTCAAGATGTAACGTCAATTTCGGTGCCGCGATGGCTCGGTCTTTCGCCCTCGGCGCTCGGAGTCGAAATACATGGATTTTCCGACGCGTCTCATGCAGCTCTCGGCGTCGCTGTTTACGTGCGTGTACTCTACGACGTCGATGATCCACAAGTCACTCTCGTATCCGCCAAAACAAAAGTCGCGCCTATCAAAAAACATTCGTCTACCGCTAAGCGATCTCGTACAACACGCGTAACCACTCCTCGTCTCGAACTCTCCGCGGCGGTTTTGCTCGTTCGACATTTGTTGCAGATACAACGTGCACTCAAGCTCGACGACGCTCCAGTCCACCTCTGGACTGACTCTACGACTGCGCTCCACTGGATTCAAGGTCATCCTTCGCGCTGGAAGGATTTTGTAAGAAATCGCGTAGCTCAAATTCAGGAGAACTTGCCAAACGCTCGGTGGCATCATGTACCCGGGGAAGAAAATCCCGCGGATCTTGCGTCGCGCGGTTTGTCGCCCAAGCAACTCTCTGAAAATCCTCTCTGGTGGCAAGGTCCTCCATGGCTCGGTCGACATTCGACGTTCTGGCCCTCTTCTGTACCGCCTCTGCCAGAAGTCGATCTCGAGGAACGACAAAGAACGGTTGCAATTGCGAAATCCGATAATCCTCAGGTGTGGAATCTAATAAGTAAATACTCGAGCTTAATACGTCTCCTTCGCATTACCGCGTGGTCATTTCGTGTCGTAGATCGGTTTCGTCATCGCGATCGAACCACCGCGTACTCCTCGCCTCTACAACCGGAAGAAATCGAAAAAGCACGTCTCTACTGGGTAAAATCGACCCAGAAAAGCTATTTTTCCAAAGAAATGCAACAACTCTCGCAGGGTGGCGCGCTTTCGCGATCGAGTCCTCTAATCCGTCTCGTACCGTTCCTCGATTCGGACGGAATGCTTCGCGTCGGCGGGCGGCTTCGCAACGCGCTTTTACATCACGACGTGAAGCACCCCGTCATTTTACCGCAAGATTCGGAGCTTACTCATCTCGTACTCGATCACGTGCATAGTACAACCCTGCATGGAGGAGCTCAAGCCATGCTCGCCACGTTGAGGCGTTCCTACTGGATCGTAGGAGGCCGCGTTCCTGTTCGTAGTTTCGTCCTTAGGTGCGTTACATGTACTCGACAGCGAGCTACCATCGCGACGCAGCTAATGGGGCAATTGCCCACCTCTCGCACTCTACCGTCTCGTCCGTTTCTCCACTCCGGAGTGGATTACGCTGGCCCTTTCACTGTCAAAACATGGCGAGGGAGAGCAGCAAAAACGTACAAAAGTTATCTCGTCGTGTTCGTATGTTTTTCGTCTTCCGCAGTCCATCTCGAACTCGCGACGGATTATTCGACCGCAGGTTTTTTAGCCGCCTACAAAAGGTTTACAGGCCGTCGCGGAATTTGCGCTACGTTGACAAGCGATTGCGGCACCAATCTCGTAGGCGCGGACAGCGAGCTCCGTCGTCTCTTCGATTCGTCCTCACGCGAACTCGCCGATCTTGCGAACCTCCTCGCGAACGACGGTACGAGATGGTCGTTCAACCCTCCAGCCGCGCCCCATTTCGGTGGTAAATGGGAAGCTGCCGTCAAGTCCGTGAAATTTCACCTCAGACGCATCATCGGTGAAACTATTCTCACGTACGAAGAATTCTCGACGCTCCTGGTGCAGATTGAAGCTGTTTTGAATTCTCGACCGATCTGCCCAATGTCCGACGATCCCGCCGACCTCGAAGCTCTGACACCGGGTCATTTCATAATCGGAGAACCTCTCAATACGATTCCTGAACCGTCTCTCGCTCAATTGTCAGAATCGCGTCTCTCTCGTTGGCAACTTTTACGTCAATTCCTCGAAAGATTCTGGCAAAGGTGGACAACTGAGTATCTACAGCGGTTCCAGATCTCAAATAAATGGCGTCAACTCGAGGAATCCATCAAGGTCAACCAACTGGTGCTGGTTGCGGACGAACGATACGCACCGTCGAAGTGGCCGCTTGCGCGCGTGACTGCAGTTCATCCTGGCAAGGATGGTCTCGTTCGCGTTGCCACCGTTCGGACGCAATTCGCCTCGCTAAAGAGACCTATCGCTAAACTCTGTCGTCTACCAGTACCCAGATCCGTTGCAAAAAATTGAACCGATTCTAAATCTGAAACGTTATTTCGACGTCGTTTGTACGTCGTCGAGGCGGGTGGAAATGTTAACGCGAACGCGCATCCTCCACGTAAATTGTAATTCGCGCTATACTTGTTTTGTTTTCTAGTCGCCTGTGCTCGCTCTATTTAAATGTATGCCAATCTATGTCATGTATGTTTTCGTTCTGTCTGTATCGTTCTCAGACGACCAGTTCAGTACGCACAGTCATAATAAACGGTTCTACGTTAAAGCCTTATACTAATTTTGTCTGTCCACCTCGCGAATCTCGCATTATCCATCTCCTTTTTACCAACGAGCTTATAATATTAAAAATTAAAAGAATCGCTCTAAACAGTATTACTTTAAACACCGACGAGATACTGTTAAAGACTGCCAGCGCCCGTGCTATTCCGCGGTCCGGTAAGTGGGCGCAATGGGCGAGGTGGTAACGGTGGAAATTACAGTGACCTGAAAGACCACATCGGTAAAAGTTCTACCACCGACGAGATACTGTTGTGGAGATAGTGGTGACTATATTGCTGTGGGTCACCAGCAGGCTCCAACACCTGCAGGACGTGTGGGCGAGGAACCGACGTAGGAAATAGCGACTGCGTGCTATGAAAGGAACTCGGCACAAACCGAGCGAGTTTATTCAAACAATATAACAATGTTGAGGCGTGATGCCTAGCGTCACGTGATTGACTACGTCTAACTTTTACGACAAATGGAAACCGACTGGCGGTCCAGCCGGTGCACACACTAGCGCCGGAAACGAAAGCGCGCGAACGGCGCTGAGCCTCGCGGCTTCCGCTGCGCCGTGTCGCTGCGCGCGCGGTCTAGGGAATATGCGCAGAATTCCCCACACTGTTGGTGGTTCAGCGCTCTCTACCTAAATAAATCATTTTTTCGTGAACCACATGAAACTGCGTCAGTGGCGTAGGTAAATAGATTTAGTACCGCAGGTAATAATAAAATGTAGAATGCTGACATTACCAATTTTGTAATTCTTAGAAAAAAATTACTTTTTATTGTATAATTTCAATACGCACTCTTATTGCTTTCTTATTTCCCTTATTGTTCACCATTGTAATTATCGTTTTATAATCGACAGTGTATAGATGTAGGAAAAATAAAAGTAATTACCACGTAATATCCTCAAAAAGTATTGGAATTTAAAATTAATTTGAAAAGTACACATAAAACAATGATTCGTAAACGAAAAATATTCTGTAATCATAGTTATTCATTGTTATTTATAATTTAAACAATTTTTAAATAAATACATTTTTGTAATTTGTTTCTATATTCATTATTAATCTTCTATATTCATTATATTCATTATTAAAATAATTGTTTAAATAAACAAATTTTATAAATTGTTTCTATATTTATTATTTGAACTTATAGTATAGCACTGGTAGTCGGTAACCGATATGCATTGGTTGACGCGTGTCGAGAGGGCGCGATATCTCCCGACACGCTAGGACCGATCGTATGAATCGGCAGTTATAATAAAGACTTCCCGACGCCAACACGTGTTATGATTTAGAACCTTAGAACCTTTAGAACCCTCTTAGTACGATCACTACAAACTATTATTTGTAAGCTGTTGTTCATGTTGCTGTTATTCATGTTACGGCACCTGGTATATTTTAAATATTATTTACAAGCGATTCGTTGCCAATGACAAGCGAATGTCGTAAACGAAATGAACAAGAAACAGTCTCGTCAGGTCTGTCACCGGAAAAAAACATTTAACCCTTTCGCTACGGGCTGCTTCTCCGCCGCAGTACTCCCGCCGAACGGGCTGCTTCTCCGCCGTGGTACTCCCGCTGAACGGGTTGGTTCTCGCCGCGGAGAGAAAACCCCAAGAACACAAATATAACCTCAAAACGGAAATCGTAATCGTGCCAATAACTCCAATTGCTGGTCATATATCCAGTACGCGGCATCTTATGCAGAGCGACCATAGTCGCCCGTAGTACCTCAGTGGCATTTTATGCAGAGCGACTATAGTCGCCCGTAGTACCTCAGTGGCGTTTTATGCAGAGCGACTATAGTCGCCCGTAGTACCTCAGTGGCGTTTTATGCAGAGCGACTATAGTCGCTCGTAGTAGCGAAAGGGTTAAATAAAGTTGATTCACATTTGCTGTTTTAATCCAGGCCATTTCTTACATATTTCAATATAGTTTCTTGTTAAAGTAAGTTTGAATAATTATATATTAATAATTATTTCTATATTTATTATTTGAATTATCTCCATAATAATTTATTTAAACAATTATTTTAACAAGAAATTATTGGAATAGTAATCCAAATATGGAGTATAGAAACAAATTATAAAAAATGTATGTAACATTACATTATATTTACATTATAAACGTTTACATTATAAATAACAATGAATAACTACTCAAATAATAAATAGTGTTTATATATTAAAAATTACGTTATAAGTTATGGAAGAATGTCATTATTACAATTATCTATTTCATAAGAACGCAGAGATGTTCTTGGGTTTCGCAATAACTCGCTCGTCCGAACTTGTCCGATTCTTTCCGAACGTGTCCGGCGAAGTCGAGTCACTCTCTTCGGCAGCTCGACAATCGGGCGGCCCGTACACCCCAAATAAATACATAATGCCGAACACAATACGGAATTTAAAATGACAGAATCGAAACTGGAACCGGAACCGGAACCGTAACCGATATAAAACAATACCGATATTCTTATAACAGTTATAACATCATCTTGGATTTCATAATAGTTTTCAATCCCTGCTTTCTATGCATGTTGTTTTCTTCTACGCCAACCGATTTTGATAAAATTTGCAGTACGTGTATTATTAACGCAGATGTAAAGACAGATTCGAAATAAAAATTTTTTAGAAAGTCTTTTTTATCTTTTCATGTAATTCCTACCAATTTTAATTTTTATAAAATCTGTTTTACGCGTCATTTAGTAAATCAATGCTTCTAATTGCTAAAAAAAGTCAAGTCGTGCGGTCTAATTATAAAAAGAGTATCCGGACTATACGCAGACTTTCCGCGAACGGACAATTTTGACGAGTCAAGTACTTACGATGGTTAATTTTGATTTTTTAAATAGAACCAAATGTTTTTAATAAAAACTTTTTATGCACCAATTGATGCAGCTGTTTAGTATCTATAAAAAAGTACTACTTGACGTATATATGTTGAAAAATTGTTAGTTTAAAGGTTTTTTAAATTTAATTATTGCTAAGAAAACCTCACTTTTTGTTGCTAATGACAACTTTACTTTTTTAATATTTATTTACAAAAAGGGTTTATCCAAAGTCTACTTACATCTCCACCCTCAAGATCTTGGTCGATATTTTACAACAATCGTTTATGATACGTTCCTTGATATCGAGAAAAGTGGTCTAAGCTTCTGCGTAAACAGTATTATTTATCCGAGGTTTCAATTGCAATATTTACATTAATATATCTATTAAACTAATCATTTTTTTACTATTTTAATCTTTTTGTAGAAAGCAAAATGCTGCATCGACTGGTGCATAAAAACATACAGTTCCATTTATAAAATTGTGACGGTTAGCGAACAGATTCCGTTGACTTTCCCACAGGAATCTCTTCAAAGTCGTCTCTGGCAGGAAACGTCCTAGATAACCTTTTCATATCTTAGTTGATCCCTTTTAACGAAGACCGACTTCTGGCTCGACTTAATGGAAATCGACAAAAAACTAGAGTCTGGTCCTAAGCGGCGATTAGATCATGAACATACCACCCCCTTCAATTTTGGGGTATATAAACCCGTACATTTTTACTCTCAGGGGGCAGTACTTCTGTAGTCACGAATCGTGTCGCGTCGTGCTATATTCTCGTAAGTCGATTTCCAGTAAGATCGGGCTAAAGTTCCCCTTCGGACCAACCTTTGAACCGTATAGATTCCGTAGTCCGGTAACAAATCTATTAAGGCATTACGTAAAATCACTTCGAGACCCCCGCATTTTGCCAGTGCGTCAACATCGAGCAACATAGGTAATATTCTATCATTCTCGCACACTCTATCTCGCGACACATACACATATATATTTCAATGTAAACTATAACGATTTTGAATATATCTGAATTTTACCTAATCACTTGTAAATTCTTTAAACCCTTAATTATTGTTATACCAATCCTAATTTAGTAATTGAACGTTCCCACACGATACAATCTTACCGCTCGGATTGTATCAATTTAAATTATACTTGTTACGAGGCTTACTAACAACCCCATCACCTATCGAACTTTTAGACGACATTCCAATCGCCTAATCGGGATATATTCCAACCTAGTACCTACCCGATTTCATATTGGGATCATCCACATTACCTATACGTCCACACACAAATTAAACGGCAACCTGACAATCGTATCAAGGATCGTCCGTTTTTTTCCCTTGAATCCAACCTACTAGCGGCTCCCTGACAATCGCATCAAGGTGCGTCCGCTAAACTCTATAACCTCCTTAATAATCTTTCAAGTCAGAGTTTCCCCTCCATCACACGTAGGTTCATCCCTGAAACTTCACTCATACTAGCGGCTCCCTGACAATCGTATCAAGGTGCGTCCGCTTTAACTAACAATTTGAGACCATATTCCCAGGGTAATAACCCTTCGCCGGCCACTCGTGCTGCTCGCGGCCCTGGCTCGTAACAAAATCAAAGTTGGCCTTCATAAGTTCTTTACGCGTTCACCTACAAAAAGAAAGAATAAAACCATTATGTGCATTTCTTGAAACCATATCATCACCATGTACATATTTCTCGTTGCAAATAATAGTAATGGCGTAAATCGAGATGGTAATATCTGGTGAACCACCCTGTGTAGGGAAAAATTATATAAAATCTGCAGGATTCAAATAACTTCGAGGACTGCCGATATTTTCAAAAAAGTCATACATTGTTGCTTTCTTCATAGCATCTCTCCACTGCAACCGAATCACCGTCGCGCGCGCATCGCATCACGAGAAGCATTGTTTATTTTACGATACCGTGCGATCGAATGCTCACGCGTGTGAAACATTTCCCGCGTGTGCTTTTGTAGTACAGTGTAATTGTGAAGTAATAAAGTGTAAGAGGTGAGGATATACACAATTTACAATTGAACAATACCATCAACAAAATGGTGAGTAAAGTTACTCATAGTACCATTTGTATTTATAAAAATTGTGGAATTAGAAGTAGGGACAACATATTAAATGTCCGATTTCATCGTCTGCCTGTTTCTGATAGAGATCGGTTAATCACATGGTTAGTAAATAGTGGTTGCGATCATCTAATAGAAGAATCGGACGCAAAATTGCGGACATTTTCAATATGCAACAGACATTTTTCAGAAAATGCAATATTTCCAAGTCGCAAATTGAAAAGAAATGCGGAACCAATTGTTTATAATATTGAATCTGATGATGAGGATAACGATTCTGATGAAATGAACCTACAGCGAAAAACGTCTGCTGCTATTAAAACATTAAGAGATAAACATATTAAACTAATACGGGAAAATAAAAATAATAAGAAAATTATTTTACGTTTGAGACGAAAACTAAAAATAATGACAGAAGGTAATTATTTGTCAGACGTAACGCTTCTAAAGGCTATACGACGTCGAATCCAAGGGTTTTTACTAACATTTATCACGATGCAATTGTTTCATAAAAAGCAATCTTTGTATACTGAGGAAGAGCAGCAGTTATCAAAAAAGATGCATTATACTTCGCCCAGTTTGTACGCGAAAATGCGTAAAGAATTTGATTTTATATTACCTGGGAGAAGCATAATAAGTAAATGGTTTAGCAATGTAAACCTATGGCCAGGAATTTTCAATATCTTTTTTGTACAACTTAAATCAAAAGTTGATTGTATGGACACTAGCGAACGCAACTGTGTTTTATTGCTAGATGAAATGCGGATAAAGAAATGTTTCGATTTCCATGTAGGTCGACAGAAAGTTGAAGGTTTTGAAGATTTAGGATCACTAGGATGTACTAATAAGGTAGCAACTTCAGTATTAGTTTTTATGGTCAGAGGTTTGCTACATAATTGGAAACAACCTGTAGCATACTTCTTGACCAGTAATGCAATTAATAATAATCATTTAACACCCTTGTTAAATGAAGTTATAGATTCAATTTTAAACACGGGACTAAAAGTACGTGCTGTTGTTTGTGATCAAGGTAGCAATATGCGAAGTGCCATTATAAATAAAATTTCTGTTGACCGTCCATATTTCATGCATGGAAATCAAAAAATATATACAATTTTTGATATACACACATATTTTTAAGTCTATAAGGAATCAACTTTTGAAATATGATATTATTTTTGATAATAACAAAATTGCATCATGGAAGGACGTACGTTCGTTATGGCAATTAGAAGATGGTAAAGCAACGAGAGCTGCTTGCAAATTATCGGAAAAGCACATTTTTCCAAATAACTTTGAAAAAATGAAATGTCGTTTAGCTCTGCAAGTATTTAGTCGCAGAGTTTCAGCAGCTCTTTTAACCGCTGGAACGGTGGGAGAAATTGATAGTCCAACAGTCATGCATACTGCTGAATTTTTCAAACTCCTCAACGATAGTTTTGATTCTTTAAACAGTAGAACTTGTAACGATTCGACTCCCGACAGATGTACATTGTCGGAAATTCGTTTAAATGCAAAAACTAACTTAGTTGCACTATTAGACAAATGTGCCAAATGGCGTACCATCACGTCTAAAGGTCTGGATATACCACCATGTTTCGAAGGTTTGGAAATTTCTGTTAAAGCTATTTTGCTATTATGGGACGATCTTCGATGCGATGGAATTAAATTTTTTATGACGTCTTGAGTGAATCAAGACCCATTAGAAAATTTATTTTCAATGATTCGCACTTATGGTGGAACCTATAATCAGAATCCGTCTCTAAAATATTTCCGCTTGACATTACAAAAAAACATGGTATTAAATTTGTCAAAACCGGCTCAATCTGCCAATTGTTTGGATGATGAGGCTAAAACTTTACTTCCAAGCTCGAAACATGATGCTACATCTAATAGTGCTTTAACATCGATAAATACAAGTCATGAACTTGAAATTGATCAAGACATGCTCATTGATGTCGAAGAAGTTGTCATTGATGTTTCGTATGTTAATGACGAAACATTAGAAGCTTCCGCGGTTGAATTTTTTGCAGAATTTGTGGCGATGAAATGTATTAAGAAATCTGGTTGTGAGCAATGTTCGATTTCGTTAATTAGTGAAAACCATAATTACATACAGGATAGGCAGATATTAACATTTTTCAGAGCTTATGACACAAATGACGGCAAACTATTAGGCCATTTGTGTGCTCCATCCGCAGAGTTTTCATTTGTATTCAAATTAATGAATGCAGTATTTGATGCGGGCTATCCTAATATTAGACACAAATATGGTATACAAGATATATTATTTCCATTAATGATGGAAGCTGTGGATATGAAATATCCAGGTTGGTTTCAAAATGATACTTGTGGGCTCCATCGGAAAAATCTTGCATACTATATGATGAAAGTTCAAATTTATAAAGATCTAGAATGATTAGGAAATAAAATAAGAAAAACATCTTATCGCCACAAACCTGTGCAAAAATTAATAAATGTTCAAAGTACATGAAACCATTTTGGACAAACTAAGTTGGCAATTTTTAATACTATAAATTTATGCTACATATACAATCAGAGGCGATTTAACGTGAGCTGACAATTTATATTTATAGTATATACATGCATATAGTCAGAGGCGATTTAACGTGAGCTGACAATTTATATTTACAGTAGATACACGTTTAGAGTCAGTCGTGTGTTCATTTGCAAGAAATGCTCTCCCAATAATTTCTTGCTCAAGAAATGGGGGACAAAGTGAGAGCTTTTTTTCGCAACATCGGTATCCCAAAGATCGGCTAAAATGAGGGTGGTCGAGCTACGGAAAATTATGATACTGCTGAGATGCGGTGTCCTTTACGTACGGCGCCGATATCTCGTTCACAGTTTGCAGATGTTGGGCTTACAACGAGGGTTGAGCAATTCAGGTACGGACATATGTATTCCCAGGTTGATTTTTCTAGGGTACTTCATGACACATCGGGCGGCCCGAGAGTTTCGGCAAATTTGTCCGACGTGTTCGGCAAAGGACAGCCGAGCTCGAGAGGCGTCCGTCGCCGAGAAATGTAAACATAGCTAATTCAAATTGCCAACTTCCTTATTTTTCATTATTTTTTTATGAGACTTTGATTACCATATTTGTGGCATTTTTCTAATGCAAAATGATACCAAACATGATATAATTCCGATGATATTTAGGTGTGTAATAGACAGTCAAAGTTTCGGGTGCAAGGAAGGACAGTTACCGGCGAGCCTCTGAAATGTGCTGGCGACTATTTACGACTCTCTGCGTCTCTTTCTTTCCCATACGCTATCCTTCCTCGCGCCCGAAACTTTAACTGTCTATTACATAAGTAAACATCATCAGAATTATATCATATGTGGTATCATTGTTCTTAGAAAAATGCCACAAATACGGTAATCGCAGTCTCATAAACAAACAATGACAAATAAGGAAGTTGGAAATTTGGATTAGGCGGTTTCACCGAGACATCCGAGCTGCATGATGTCATACTTCTCGGCGACCGAGGCCTCTCGATTTTCATGGCCCCTCAAGAGGGTATACCACGCAGTAGTGGGGATAGCTCCGGGACTTTTAAAGGCCACACTTTTAAGACATTTATGGATATTTTACTGTATTCAAAAATACCTCATTCCATTTTAAAAAATTGAGGTGACCTTCAAAAGTCCGAAGTACCTCCACCTACAAAAAAACTATTATAGCCACCGGATGGCCCCCTTCGTACTGTACAATTTTATTTCAGCAAATATTTCTGTGAAACTTATAATTTCGAAGATATCTGAGGTGCTAATAGTTACTGCCCCACCCTATATTTTCTGAGATATCTCGAAAATCAGATTTCTCGGAAATCGTATTGCGAGCGATTGAATTAAGGAGATTCTATAAGATGTATTTTGCAGCGAATCACATGGGATTGGTAACTCATGTGATCTATTTCCAAATTTTTTAAACTGATTTTTAATTAAAAGCTTCACCGAACAAATTCAAAGCGAAATCTATTTTGTCAACTAAATGAAACTTTCGTTGAGATTAATTCGTTATTGAAGAATGTAAAAAATAGTCGAAAAGAAATTGATAAAAGATTGATGAACAATAGACCGGTGAAAGACAAAACACTACGTGGAAGAAACGTAGAAAAAATTGATGAACAATGGACAAGTGAAAATGAATCGAATATTATACGTCCGGTCGCGAGATAGATGATGGATTAAAAAGAACAATGATTACAAAGAATTGATGAGCATGCAATCACCCAAAGAAGATTAAGCGTAAAACAATGGATCAACAAATCTATAAAGAGATGGCTCCTCATCAGGATCAGCTCATTTGATTTTCGTACCTCAATCACAATCACAGTCACAGTCAAAGTCTCAATTCAGAAAAAAGTCAATCAGTGAGTTATCAGTTTGTGTGAAGATAAAGTGTACAGTTATAAGTTAATAATTTAAATAGCGTGTACACCTGCTGGACTCAAACATCATCATCATCATCATTATCGTCAACAACAAAGCGAACTTCCACCGATTACAAAAAGCGAATTTGGAAGCGACCAAGTCAGCTATATTGTCCTACATTCAAGCGAAACGTCTAGACGGTAAATATATACTAACTATTATAATAACTCGTAACTAGACTGCGGATTTTATGCATTTATAACAAAAATGAGTAAGTACAATTTAAAGCAGTGGACATATTAAAAAGATTTAAAGACATCAGAGAATTGTTTCAGCTTAATCAGATAATTAACAAAAAAAAAGAAATTTTTATTTCACTTCTGTGTCTTGCAATTAATGCAAACATCTTTTATTTTGCATAAAGATCCGCAGTCTACTCATAACAATTCTATGCATTCTGAATTTGTCATTTAAAATACATTTTGTTCAATTGTTTCATCTAAAACCAACTATCAAAATAATTTTAAATACCCAACTTCGATTTCTCCGTACCAACGTCCTTAATTAAAGTCATTTAAATATAAGAAAATCAATTACCCGAACCGAAGCCGGTGAATGCGGTGAATGGAGGGTGCTTTAAAGTGGATGGTTGTCGATATAAGAAAGCAATAATTTTAAGTTAAATGTGCTCCCACCATATCTCCATCAAAAATTTTTCATTCGAATTTCCCGTAATGGGAATATTATAAAACGTCACCAGTAGGATATATAGTCGGGTTCTAGCACGCCACTTATCATTGTGGGTAGATTCCTGCCTTACCGGCCTTTTACCTTATAGCGCGAACATATTTTACGGGGTGAGGGGGATTAGCTTCGAACACAACCATATTTTGCGCGGGCGGGGTGAGGGGGGATTACCTTATAGCGCGAGCATATTTTTGCGGGGTGAGGGGAGGGGGGTTTCTCATGGGTGGGAATTGCGTAAGCCCCCGTTCGTAGGTGAGGGGGAGGGGTAGGGGGGCAATTTTTTAGTTTTCCTGGTATTGACCAGTTCCAGGTATTGCGTACGTTTATAATAATACACCCTGTCGACGGCGCGATATCGGATCACCCAGCTTATCATTTTTTAAATGTTTATAATAATACATCCTGTCGACGGCGCGATTTCTCACATCATTTTTTAAATAAACATCCTTTGACCCAGATCTCTGTTCTCACTGACCGGGGGAGGGGGGATTTTTAGTTTTCCTGGTATTGCGCAAGCTCCCGTTCTTTGGTGGTATGCAATATGATCCTTCCTGGGGAAGATAACAATTTATTGTTGAAGTAATAGTTTAAATAAAGGACAGTTTCCTGGTACTGCGTTCAAGGCCAGTTTCCTGGTATTGCGCAAGCCCCGTTCTTTGGTGAGGGAGGGGGGGTTTTCGCGGGTATGTAATATGATACTTCCTGGGGAACACTGTTAATAAGAATTTTACCGTTGAAATAATAGTTTAAATAACGAATATAGACTTTAAAGATGCTGAGCTCAGTGAACTCTCTTATCAAGTACAGTTTCCTGGTATAAGTCTCCGTGGGGAGGAGTACGATCACGGCTGGTATCGAGTTGTCAAAACCGAGATATCTAGACGCGCTGTTTTGCTTATTCTTTTCCCTATCAGGCTTCTATAAGGTATCGTTTGACGGAGGCAATAATTAAGGTATCGTTTGACGGAGGCAATAATCTCTCGAGTTGTATATCCGTAGTAGCAACATCCTTTTCACAGCCGGTATGGAGTTGTCAAACCGAGATATCTGGACACGCTGTTCCGCATAGTCTTTTCCCCTATCAGACTTTCGTAATCGGGCGAGTTGGGAGCGACGGCATCGTTTCAAATGCCGGTGTCGAGTATTTCACGTCTCGAGACGTTTGGGTGCATTCGTTTTATCAGTTCGCACGATTGAGACGTATACATTCGTGAGCGGAGATTTCATCGAACGACTTCTCTAATTTCGTGAGTTCGACGAACATCTTCTCTAATTTCGTGAGAAGAGATTTCGGGGCATATTTTTTCGGGAGGGGATACATGCATAAAAGAATGGGTGCTGCCGACGCTCTGGTCAATCTGAAAAAATGTTCGTAAACGCAACTGTGACAAAAAATTTCGTCGTAGACGAGAACATGCCGTTGGCGGAGGCGATGGGGAAATTGGTAAGTACAAAAGAAGTACATGTAATGTAATAAATTACATGTAATGTATTATATTATTTATTGTTATTGATAAATATTGTTACAAATATTTTATTTTTCAACAGACATTTAACTCTCCAGAGGAGAGGGCGGCGTTCATAAGCGGATGGCGGTACGCGATGCGGAGGTACCACAGAGGAATGGGACGAGGAGTATGCCGCGGCGATTAAGACGCTGTTCGTTGATGCTGTGAGTATAAATTGATAATTGTATATATTCATTAATTTAAAAATAATAATAATACTTAATAACATTTTTTTTTGTTTGTTTACAGACCCAACAATGAAGATATAAACATATATATAATCATTAGATTTTTAATTTTATAATTTTATAATTTTTTAATAAACTGTATTTTTAATAAAATATATATATATATTTTTTTTTTATCGGTATAAGCGGGTTAAGTAATTTTTCGAACAATATTCGTTAATGGACTGTACTCCACGATGCGGTCGTGAATCATCAAGCAGTAGGCTGTTGTCGATGGCGGGACGTCGGTTCGACATTCGAATTCGATTCGCACGTCGACCGTAGCATTTTTTAGCGCTTCATTTTGTCGAGAACAATCGAGAACGATGAACGGGCCGTATCGCAGGAAATCCGTGACGTTGAGTAGCGCTTCGCCGTTTCCATAGTACGATTCTTGGAATTTTGCATACATGTCGTAGAGCAACGCGTATTTACCTTTCTCGAAATCGATATTTAAATCATCGTACGGATAGGTTTCCGAGTTCAAGTAAAGCCGAATATTTGACAATGCGCAATGATCGAATCGCGTAGCCGTTTTCGTCAAGTTATTCTTTCGATTGGTTTGCAAAGCGAATATCACGTATCGCGGTTTTTCCATTTGCTGAGACGTTTTTATCGCCCATGTATGCTTGGTAGTCGTCTGTAGTAGAGGATATTCGTACAGATCCCACGATCGAAAACTCATGCCGATCGGTTTATCGCTGTCTAAAATATGTAACATGGACAGCTTGTGTATTTCGTCCAATGCGACGTGTGGCATTCGCCATTGAATTTTGTTCAGATGCAGAATAGGTTTCGCGTTCTCGGAAGGACTGTGCAACGCGTTCACGTCGGTACGCGAGCGAATCAAAATCAATTCGTGTCGAGCATTTATCACAACGCGTTTGTAGTCTTCGCAGAAGCCTAATAAAACGCTCATAGGCACGCAAAAGTTGAAATGTATCGCAGCCGTGTCCGTTGCAGTCAGTTTCCGATGATCATTGCCATACAGCCAGCCGGCGTTGGACAATGCATCGCTTCTCGTTCTGGACAGACTCACGTAATTCTTGAGAGTTGTCGTCGCACCGGGATTTCTGGACCGATCGATTTCCACACCGTTCAATTCGTAGCGTATTTCCTCGAACATAAACGCAACGGCATTGCTCTCGAGAGTTGTATCGATGCGTGATTCTCCTACTGCTCCAGCGGCTAATTGAAGTTGCCCCGGTAAACTAAGTTTTCCCTCAACGTATAGGAAGCTTTTACACGGGAGCGTGTACAGATCTTGTTGTTGAATGGGTATCCTTATCTCATCGCTGTTTTCGAACGTCGTGTTGGCATACGGATTGTACGTGTGCAGTTCAATCTTCGTTATGCGATTGTCGAAGATCGGCGCTTCGGAGATGTCAAAATATCGTCGGACATGATTTGTTTTCCTTTCACTTTTTAACAATAAATCCCAAAGATCGTAGATACTTGACGTTTTCAGCGGTTAATTTCTTACGAATCGATGACTTTACGTTTTTCTCAGCGGTTACTTTCTTGCGAATCAATGTGGTGCTGTTGTTGCTGTTGCTGTTGTTGTTGTTGTTGTTGTTCAACGTATAGAATGCCGTATTGTTATGAATTAGCATTGCTTCGACGCGCATGCAGTCGCACCGTGATTTCTTCACCTCGAAAATCGATCAAACGTCCGGATTGATCAACTATGCGGATCGTTAAATCGTCAATTGCTCGTGCAACGATCGGAAGGTAAATGACTTGCGCGGGCGTTTCCGACGATATATACCCTGGTGGTACCTGAGGCGCGAATTCGTGTATCGTGTGAACGAGTTTACCGTTGTCGTACGATCCGGTGGTTACGTTGCATTCCACTCGTACGATATTCACGCTGATGATGTTCACAGGTGCGTTCGACGTATGCCACGCGTTCGGCGGTAAAACGCGATTCATGGAAAATCCGAGGATCGATCCCACGTTGCAAGGCTTTGCAAAGTTTATTCGATACTTGCTTATAATTTCACTTTTCATGGTGTTGGTGTTCGCTCGTAAGATCAGAGGATATTCGATATCGGAGGTGATGGACGACTCGTCAACATTTTTTGGAGGATATCGCGCGCATATTTCGCGTCTCAGGTACGCGTTTATCGCCTCCAATTCGTACGAACCGTCGGGTATGACGATCTCCTCGTCTTTTTCGCCGAAATAGAATCGATTGTTTCCGATGTTGGCGCTGATGTTCGGTATCGTGTAATAAGTTTGCAAATCGAGCAACCCCAGCTCGTATTCGCCATTGCTCAGATCTATGGGTGGAAAGTGCTTGGACGACAGTACGCTGCTTCTTCCCGACAACGTGAACGTAAATGAATTTTTCGAATGCATCGTACAGAGTACAGAGAGAGAGAGAGAGAGAGAGAATTTATAACGTGGTTTCTCGGAGAAACTTCGCACACAATTGTCCACACACGCTTTCGTCGTAGTTTTGAAAACGTTCGTGGTTATACAAGATGGTCGCGTTCGCACCGAAATAGCGAATCAACTCGATCGGCGGTCGAAGATTTCCAAAACTATCAAAATATTTGACACGCGAGCCGCGTTTTATATAGGCGACCCAGTGCGTCCCCGGCCCACGACTATTATCTAGATTGACTATACCTCGCTCGTTCATCCACGCGCGCGGCGGCAAATCGTCACGCATAAAAACTCCGCGAAAGTATGGTAATCCTTTACAGATGCCCATCAATTCGACATCTGTCGTCGTGTTGTCTTTCTTCGTTGTTTTTTTTTCTTCTCTCCTCCCTTCAAACCTTTCCCATGCTTATACGGTGCGAGACGTAACCCGCGACCCTCCATGACTTGATTGTGTCGCTCCGCTTCTTGCAATTGTTTCTTCGCAGCTTTTGCATCGTTTATAACTTTGACTACTCCCGCGGCACCACCCGTCAATGCTCCTATGGCCGACAAAGCAGGCAACAACAACGGCAGAAAACCACCGCGTTTGGCGATCGGGAGAATTCGTTTTCCCGTTTTCTTTTTTCTCTTTTCACCTTTTTTCTTTATCAAACCCATGCCCAATTTCGTTTTAGTTTTCATGGCTGCCAACACTGCAGCCGCGGACACTTTCTCTCCCAACGCAGCGTTTCCGGACGTTAGTCGATGCAGCGCTCGATCCGCCAAAACGCGATCGGCCGCGTGACGATTTCCAAGATCCTTGCACCGCGAATACGCTATATCGTGCTCGCGACAGGCCGCATCCAACGGATTGATTCCCCGATCCCCACGAGCTAATCGCTTGGACAGTTTCGTACCGGGGCCGCAGAATTAATAACCAGGTATATGCAATTCGAACGGTAACGCGTTTATAGCTCTGTTTAAAATCCCCTTACCCGTATGCGGACCGAGACGTCGTCGCGAACGATGATTCGCGCGCATAAGCTATTTTTTCCGCTCTCTCTCTCTTTTAAAGAAAACGTGGATCCTATTTTCTCTCTCTCGGAGGGGTGGAGGATGACTGATATCGACAGCGTTCGAGCTCTCGTATAAATACTGCCCACCCACCCTGCTCGTCGAATCAATCAGATCATGCGTTTCGTAAGACAATCTTTGGATATTCGCGTTCCAATGTGTCGCGCGTTCGACGATTGCGACGAGACGATGCGAAAACATGGATCACTGTTACCACGCACCGTACGATGCGTCATAAGCGGCCCGTCAGGATGCGGTAAAACGAACGTTATGATTAGCATGTTGGAAAGCGTGAACGGACTACGATTCGCAAACGTTTACGTGTACTCGAAATCGTTGAACCAGCCAAAATATCAATACTTGAACAAACTGTTCTCATCCGTGGGGGAGGATGTAGGCTACTTCGCGTTCGCGGACAACGCCGACGTAATTCCCCCCGCAGATGCACGACCCGATTCGATATTCATCTTCGACGACGTGGCGTGCGACGATCAGGATATCATGAGAGAGTATTTCGCGATGGGTAGACATTCGCACGTCGATTGCTTCTACCTGGGTCAGTCGTACGCGAGAATACCTAAACATTTAATTCGCGACAATGCCAATATGTTGATTCTGTTCAAACAGGATACCATGAACTTGCGTCACATTCATCAGGATCATGTAAATACCGATATGTCGTTCGAGACGTTTAGCGCGTTATGCGCGAATTGTTGGCGAAAGAAGTATGGATTTCTCGTAATCGATAAAGACAGCCCTGCGAATCACGGTCGTTACAGACGTGGATTTAATGAGTTTGTCGTACTGTAACGGGTACAGTTGTTCGGTGAGGGTTGTCGGTGCTGTATCGCGGTTGTAAATCTCTCTCTCTCTCTCTTGCGCTTCCAATCACAGATGTCGTCCCAAAAGGAAAAGAAGGAGAAGCTGCGAGCTTCGATCGCGAACGAAATAGCGAAGACCAGCGATACCATACGGAAAAAGTATTTGGCATTGAAAGTTGGGAAAATGGCGACCGAGGAGAATTTGCAAGTGAATTTACGGCCGATCGTCGAACCGTTGAAACAGATAGTTCAAAATACGGCTACTGTTGACCCGAACGACAACGCGGATATCGAGGAAACGCCACCGTCGTCCCCCACCCCGCGAAGAAAAAGAAGATACCCGGATATTGGAGGAACACCACCATCCTCTACGAAGAAAAGGATGGTTGAGATCAACGAGCCTGCGACGGCGGTACCGCGACAGGATATCTTCGAGTCATCGAGCCCGGCATCTTTGGAAATTTCGATGCGCGATATTTTTGAAAATCCTGAAACTCATCGAGAGGAAAATCAACATCTATCCGAGAATTTAGGACCGTTGGCGCGCGAGTATTTAAAAAATTTTTTCACCGGACCATCGATAAAATTTGACAACGTGTACGGAGTATATCCCCAAGACGATAAGCTGATGCTGGGAAATTCCACGTTCGACGTGGGCAGCAACGATGACGTCATCGTTGACGGGGTACGGTACGCGGGGACTCGCGGTCTTTACGAATTGATATTCAATAAACTGCCTGATGAGCGGCTGTACACCGAGGACGATAAGAACGCGTACAAAAAAATTCTCACTCTTACGAATGCGCATCGACGCGGGAATCAGCTAAAGGGAAACAGAGGTTACAAGTATAAGAAAATTATAGGGCCGTTGTTTTCGTCGCGAGGTGACGAGGGATTAATCTTCCAACTTTTATGCGCGTGACCGACCATCCGATCGATTACGTGCATTGGGACGATCCGAACGAACTCGTCGATCGTCTGAAATTGTTAACCGCTTCGAAGTACGCCGGTCATTCCAACCATGACAATGAAATAATGTCGATAATCGAGGAACTTCGCGAAGCCGGTATAATTATAAATTAAAGCGCGCGCGCGTTCGTCGAGTCAGTGACGAATGAAATGTCGATCGATGAAATTGTTACGGTTCGTAAAAATGCGTATTCGTCTTAATTGTTGCGAAACGAATCAAACGATATCCTCGGGAGGAGACGACGACGACGACAACGGCGAAAGCTGGAACTTGAAATTTCAAAGTCTAAAGATAAAACTGGATGAGATATTTCAACGAATACTGTGCATCGAAGAGCAGGTAAAACGGTTGTCCAAACGATACGAGTTGTTGATAACTGAAGAAGAAGAAGAAGAAGAAGAAGAAGAGGACTAACTCGAGCGAAAAAAAAAATGTCTATCAACAAATTTGGTATGGTGCTCCGAGAAGCGAACAAACACGAGTCGAATGTTTTTCCGATTTTCTATCCCAGCGTTTTTAAAAGTTATGTGCGCGATAACGCTATATGTTTGAACGACGATACCACATTGTACGACGCGAAAGGTATGAGGATCGTACGCGTGGCGAATCCCGAGGCAAACGATCACGCCGCAACCAAACTATACGTGGACACGATTAACGCGAAGCTCGAATCCGAGATCGTGAAAAAACTGATCAAAGAACTGGAAACCGCTAAAGAAACGATAAAGTCCGAAATACTGGCTACGATACAAAAAGCAAACGAAAATACGAAATCGACCGATTCACGCATCGACGAGGCCTTGAAGGAAAAGGTATATGAAGTAATAATAAATTAATCTCGTAAAAGAAACGCGCGGACCGATATTGAGAGAGAGAGATCCATGGATAGATGTACAACAGCCATACCGCATACCATACAGCAGCCGTACCTGTAGCTGTAGCTTAGCTGTAGCTGTAGCTGTAGCTGTAGCTGTAGCTGTAGCTGTAGCTGTAGCTGTAGCTGTAGCTGTAGCTGTAGCTGTACCTGTACCTGTACCTGTACCTGTACCTGTACTGTGTGTCGCCACGAAAAGTATATATGGGAAACTCAAGAAAGTATACGCGCAGATACGTCGCGTCGAGTAGAGACAGCAAGAGACGTCGCTTTCAACGGTCGAATCAGTCATCAATTATTGGAGACGCGATTAAAAAGCGAATAATCGGATAAGATTACGACAATTACTCGACGATGAGTAAAAAGAACGTTGTGGAAGAGCTGCACGCTCAGGCGAGACGTTTTTACCCGCGTAGACGCGTGGTCGTGCGAGGTTTCGACGATCTTTGGCAAGCCGATATAGTCGACGTTCAAAAATACGCGCGAAAAAATCGTGGGTATCGATATATTCTCACGATAATCGATGTATTTAGCAAATACGCATGGGCGGTTCCTTTGAAGAGTAAAAATGCGCGCGACGTGTGCAATGCTTTCGCGTCGGCGTTGGAGAAGGACGGTAGAGCCCCGAACAACTTGCAGACCGACATGGGAAAAGAATTCTACAATGAAACGTTTCAAGACTATCTGAAGAGTCGCAACATCAACCTCTATTCCACGTTTAGCCCTATGAAAGCGTCCGTAGTGGAACGTTTCAATCGCACGCTGAAGAACAGCATGTGGAAATTTTTCTCGTTGAGCGGAAAATATCATTGGATCGATGAGCTCCCCACGTTGACCGAGAACTACAATAATCGAAAACATCGTACCATTCGTATGCGACCCGTTGACGTGAACCGTAAAAATGCCGGCCACCTTCTGTCCACCGTGTACCGCAAAGTGAAGATCGCTGGCCGCGCCAAATTTAAGCTCAATGATCGCGTGCGCGTTAGCAAGTTCAAAACCCTATTTGACAAAGGATACACGCCGAACTGGTCAACCGAAATATTCAAGATTATCGCGGTGAAACGAACGAATCCTGTCACATACCTCTTGGCCGACGCGAAGGACAAACCCATCGCCGGAGGATTTTACGAACACGAGATACGCGCGACAAAATATCCT
This sequence comes from Lasioglossum villosulum, assembly GCA_963971365.1. NCBI lineage: Eukaryota > Metazoa > Arthropoda > Insecta > Hymenoptera > Halictidae > Lasioglossum > Lasioglossum villosulum. The sequence continues at coordinate 14,747,861 of OZ020501.1, read as the reverse complement.
GACATATACTTAGTTGAAAAAATATTACGCAGGAAAGGAAATAACGTGTACGTAAAATGCCCAGATAGCACGCGGGCTCGGCACGTTCCGAGCCTGTGCGCGCGCCAGTGCGAGCACTGTGCGAGCCCGCCGGGCCTAGCCCGCCGTGCCTGCTCTGGGACAGCTTTGGGCGGATTAGCAAGGGTGCGGGATTCGCGTCCTCATTTCGTGATAATACAAACACGGGTTGTTTCAGTAGTCAAAAACGCTAGATAAAAGATCAGTCTAGGCAGCAATCGTCCTCAAAAGTGTTTTTTCTTGCGTATACTAGGTGTAATTTGCATTATTCGACAGCATACATGTTACGAAAATGGCCTACAGGCGCAGTTGTACGCTTCCGAATAATGCAAATTACGACTCGTAAACGTAACAATCGGACATCCGAGAGGGGTTGTGGCCTAGGTCAATCTTTTATCTAGCGTTATTGACTACTGTAAAATCAAATTTGTGCATTATCGAGAAACGAGAACGCGAATCCCACACCCTTAAAATCCTGGAAAAAGGAATCTACATCTGCAAGGGTGCGGGATTCGCGTTCTCGTTTCTCGATAATGCACAAATTTGATTTTACAGTAGTCAATAACGCTAGATAAAAGATTGACCTAGGCCACAACCCCTCTCGGATGTCCGATTTTTACGTTTACGAGTCGTAATTTGAATTATTCGGAAGCGTACAACTGCGCCTGTAGGCCATTTTCGTAACATGTATGCTGTCGAATAATGCAAATTACACCTAGTATACGCAAGAAAAAACACTTTTGAGGACGATTGCTGCCTAGACTGATCTTTTATCTAGCGTTTTTGACTACTGAAACAACCCGTGTTTGTATTATCACGAAATGAGGACGCGAATCCCGCACCCTTGCTAATCCGCCCAAAGCTGTCCCAGAGCCGGCACGGCGGGCTAGGCCCGGCGGGCTCGCACAGTGCTTGGCACGGGCGCTAGCACAGTGCTCGCACTGGCGCGCGCACGGGCTCGGAACGTACCGAGCCCGCTGGGCTATGGGTAACTCGAAGCGGTGGTGGGCTCGTCACGGGCCCGTCACGGGATCGGAACGCTGGGCTAGGCCGCATGCCGTGCTATCTGGGTGGTTGGGGATGGACGTGTGGATGTCCATCCCCACCACACCTGCGGGTGTGAAGTGAGCGACATATCTCCTTCTCCGTCACAGCCCAACCTATCCTAACCCTATCTTGATGGGCTGCGAACACGTGACTGCGACGGAGAAGGAGATATGTCGCTCGCTCGCAGGAGTGACAAAGAGACAGAGATACACTTGATTTTTCGATGTGCCTACTCGGGTTTTATTTAGCGAGGAAGCAATATTTTTTGATGCGCTTTGTGTTGAAATGTTCTCCGCATTATTGCGGTGTCCAACACAGAGCCCATTTTTGCAAAAAGCATACAGAAAAAAATATCTTCTATAAAAACATAGACTATTATTGTTTATAAAGTTTGAGGAGACAAATTGCAAAAAAGGGCTCTGTACGCTACCCCGCAATAATTCGGAGAATATTTCAACGCAAAGAGCATCAGAAAATATTGCTTCCTCGCTAAATGAATCTTGAGTGGGTTTATCGAAAAATCAAGCCGTTTAAAATCTCTGTCTTCGTCTCTCCTGCGAGAAACATATCTGCTTCTTTGTTTTTTTCGCCATATACCTCGACGTCGATGGAGGCGCCGCCTTACAGCCATTTCTAGCGATTTCTAGCCCCGGCGCAGCCGAATATTGATTGGTCATATTCCAATCTATGATCCTATACGTCCTTGCTTGATGTTATTGTTTACATCAGTGTTTCGATAACCGGGTTCGACAGGTATTACATTATCATACCGAATATATTAATTTTCATCACAAAGCTAGTGAGTAGTTTTCTCAACCATATAAATTACATCGAAGTTTTTGATTATGTTTTCCTAAATTACAAAATTTTCAGAGACGCAATTCTAGTAACCCCTTAAAGATCGAAATGTCGGAATTACTTTAGTAGTTAGCAAAATTGCTTTGTATATCAAGTGACAAATGATCGAACTTTTGCATTGAGAGCATTAATAATTTAACATTATTTGGAAAAAACTAGAAGAAGGATGTGTTGCTGGAAGATTACCACTTTACAGTATTTTCAAGGATGTACCCGAGCCTACAACACATGCAAAAGGAAATATTATGATGGAGGAGATAAGTAGCGCATTTTTATTAGTAATTGATCATTATATTTTAGAACATGTCAGAACTTGACAAAATGGATACTTACGCAAACAAAATTGAAGGTGTTCATTGCGATATTCTATGCATATGGGGTGCACAAAGCAAACAATTTAAGACTTGAATATTTGAGAAATAAGAAGTGGGGGCCAAACTTTTTTCCCAAAACTATGACTAGATATGATTTTACGGAGATGCTATGATGTATTTATTTCGACAAAAAAAATGAAAAGCGTCCATGTTCACAAACAGACGAATTTGCTTTGGTTTCTATAGTTTAGAATAAATTGATTGAAAACAGTTAAAATTGTTACAAACCAGGGGTATATATTTCGATGGATAAGCAACTCTTTCCAATGAAGGCCAGATGCAGGTTCACACAATATATGTATGCCGAACAACTCCGACAAATACGGCATCTTTTGGCTGGATTCTGACGTTGAAACTAAATGTGCAATAAATGGATTTCCTTATTTAGGAATAGATGAAACGTGAGAGTCATAATCACCTCTAAGTGAATTTGTTATACTACAACTTATTCAACCATACACTATAAAAGGTAGAACAATAACAACGGACAATATTTTTCCAAGTTTTCCTTTGGCGTTAAAATTATTATCTAAAAATACTGTTGGTTGGAACAATACGTGGAAACAAAAGGGAGCTCGCAAAAACTTGCTAACAAAAGAAACATAGCATGGCTAGTTTTTCAACATTGCTTCATGAATGAAATGGATGTACACTTACAGTTTATAAGAGTAAACCAAACAAGAAAGTACTTTTACTATTGTAAGTACAATGCACAAACACATAAAAATTGATAAAACTAATAAGGGCTTACCCAAAACTGTGTCTTTTTATAATAAGACTAAATTTGGTGTTGAAAATTATAGTGTCAAACTAGGTTCTAATTTTCAATAGGTGACCACTTCAGGTTTTTTAAATATTCTTGATTTAGTTGGAATTGCGTGGATATTGTATAAAAACCCAACAGGTAAAAATATATCAAGAAAAGACGTTTTGTGTCGTCTAGTTGAAGAACTTGTTTTTGAGTATCAGATTTTAAGAGAAAAATCACAAGAAACTGATATACCAACAAGTTCAAGGAGCACCCTTCATACATGTGAATGGTGTCAAAATAGGACATTTAATAATAATAAGACCACAACAATTTGTATTACATGCAAAAAATATGTATGTGGAAAATGTACACAAAGCGAAACGTATGTATGTAAAAATTATGACCAATTAAATACTAGCAATTAAGTGTTTAACTGAGAATTAAACTACAATTTCAAATTACTACTTATGTTATTATTCACTGTACGCTTTATTATACTATAAAAATATTAATTACACTGTATGAAATTATAATTGAGTATTCATTTAAAAATTATATATAACTAATCATTTTTTCTAAAGACCAGTCCCTTTGAGTGGTTTCGGTAGAAATAGATATATTTTAATTGCCGGTAAATCTAGTGTCAACATCGTTTGACAACGAGGTAACCTAACCTCGCTAACTACGCCTAATTCTCTTCGTGTTTAGTGTAATAACTATATATATTTTTTATACAAATGTAAATGTCAGCATCATCTTTACAAACGAAATTGTAAACATTTATAAATAGAAGTTGGGTATTTTGAAAACTTTAAACTTTTAAATTATTTCTTTTCTGTTTTAAGTTAACTTTGTACAGTAACACTTTAATCTCTAACTGTAATAAAATCGAGTCTGTCTGTATGGTTTATTACACGTGGACAAAGTTGCGGATACAGCAAATTTTGTTATAAAAGTTCAATTTCAACAGTTATTTTATTCTTGTTTCATAAAAGTTTTGAAGGAACAGATGTTTTGAAGAAAAGTATAAAAGTTTAAACTATTTTTCACTTATGTAGCATTACTTAAGGAATTGATAACGGGTTAAACATTGTAGATGAGTATTTATTTTATTCTACTCTTACGTTCTCTTATGTGTACTCTTATGTACATAGATACGTTCAGCATTTAGTTTTAGAATTTAGAATCACAAAAATATTGGCGTTCCGTCCCATTATGTTCACTATTTGTAAATGTAACTCTGAGCTCATATTACAGAGTTGACTGAATCAGTATTACTGATTCATTGTTGTTCCTCAACTATATATCTATAGAATGATTCAACGTTTCCACCTCAAAATTATGCAATACTAAACAGTAAATTTGTTTAAAAGTACTTTAATTTTTTCAATGCAGAATAACGTTTATATTGTTCAACTGAAACTTTTTCCCATTTCAGAAAAAGAACAAATTTTATGTGGACACGAAAAACAATAAATTATATATGAGTAAAAGTTTCAGTGGATTTATAACTGTTTTCTTAGAACAGAAAAGTTAAAAGTAAAAAAATAAATGTTACAAGTTTTGCACTTCAAATTTACCCTTTTGCAAGTAAAATTCAAACTTATGCAAATAATTTTCACCTATTCGTAAATCTATTTTATCCATTCACAAATCAATTTCACCCATTTGCTAATCAATGTGACCCATTAAGCATACTTAAAATTAATTATTTATTTATTTAGATTGAAGTATATATTTTATTTAGACATACGTGAACGGTATTATTACTGTGAGAGAAACATAAGACTCGATACTCGATACGCTTCTATAAATACATACGTACTTTAATTTTTCAAATTCATTAATCAGAAAATGGCTACAATGAATATACATATATGTTCATAATTACGAAAGTGATATATTTCTTGTTTCGAGACATATAAATGTTGAAATAACAATTAACAAACCCTTTCTAACGGTTCATTTTTGACAATATCGTAAAAATGATCATCGAATTATTATTGAATAATTGAATTTAAAATAATGTGATGTGATAGAACTGCGATGAATTAATTTATTTTTAATTTTCACTTACACCACTTTTATATTTATGAGCACATGTCTGCACACACTTTTCATACATTACATAGTTAATGAATTGGTAATTTAATTGATATTTGATGTACATTTTTGCGATAAATAAAATTTGAAATTTCTTAGCAATTCATTTACATTTTAGATTTTATTTCATTTCACAAAAACTTGCTTAAAAATACTTAATCTGTAAAAGGGTGAAATTGATTTGCAAAAGGGTGAATTTGGTGTGTAAAACCTATATATCAGAATGATTGAAAATTTTAACAGTTTCCTTTAAGCCCTGGATAATACTGTCGTTGTCGATTCAATTCCTCGACAGTCAAAGTCGTTATCGGTTAAAGACGTTGTTGGCCAAAGTTATTGTTGGTCAAATCTGGAATCGGTGAAACCAGTGATTTTCATTGGACCCATCTTATTTGTGTGTGGATGCCCGACTAAAAATGCAGGACTTCTCTCGACGCCATAAACCAAAACGATTCAAGATGAGATTCGGGTCATGCGTAACAGGACCGTCAGAAGTTCAAGGTCGATGAATTCTGAAATGTCCTTGAACCCATATCGGTTCCACGTATCTCGGCTACATTCAAATAGTGACGGATTTCCGGAAGCTGTCTACTACGCCTGCGTAGCTCCTTTACCATCCCCTGGTGAGCTGCTTCTGCGCATTTTACAGAATAATTTTTCTCACAGGGGAGGTTCTGTCTGTCCCGGATTGTCGTGTTCGTTCGACGGAGCAAACTGCCGGAAGTGGAAACGGAGAATAGCAACCCTTTTTGTTATTCACATATCGTGAGTACCTGTCTGTCACCGCACGACTCTTTTTTATGAATTTCTGTCATACTTTCGTCTCTTGTACCATCTCGAATTAGTCAACGGAACACTATTAACCGAGTCGTATCGTGTATACAAATCAAAAGGATTACTTCGTTCGTGTTTCCGTTGTGAAACCCGTTTTTTCTCAGTACTGCCAACATGTTTTTTCTTCGTTAATAGTGAACATCTTGTATTAAGTTACTTTACCTTCTCGACCTTATGCTCAATCATGTGTTTAATGCCTTTTCTTCTTCATTAACTTCGTGGTTTTACACGAAATCCCGGAGTTAACCTTCAGGTGGCACAGACCGGCGTCGCCGCGTCGATTAGAATGATTTCTTAGTTCGCGTGGTATTTAGCATTTACGGGACGAAAATCCAAAATGAATTTCGTCAACGGAAAGTATCGAGGTCTGTTGCTGCATTTGTTTCCTGACTATTCTCGATAAACTTTCCGAAATTTTAATCATAAGTTGCCGTTAGAGAGAAATTTTGATTATCGTGGAAAAATAGTGTAACTTATCTTTTAATTAGGTGCTGATATTTTGGCAAAGTTTGTCAATTCGTCGAAGTAACTAAAATTAAGTATATTTCATCTTACTTTCTTACGAAATTAACTATTAATTTAGAAGAATTTATTTTCATTCTTCCTGATTATTAAATACCTGTGGCTATGTATTGCGGAAGCGTGTACCATAGCGTGTACCATATAATTTTTTTTATAAATTCTTTTATGTTCTACAAATAATCATCATATTATGCACCTTGTATTGTGTTACTTGATTTGAAATAATTTAAGAAAACGTGCATTTTTTCGTTATTAAATAATACAAAAAGTAATAATTTGAAATACTCAATTATTTTTATTTTACGAATAGTATAAAAATTTATTTCCATTTACCGTTTAAATCAAATAAATTATTTCCGAACAACATTATACTGGAAATTTATATATAAATTTCTTTTAATTTAAGAAATTTTTATTTCAATTACATTGTCCAAATAAAATAATACGTGATAGTGATAGTAATAGTAAGTGAAACATGAAATAAGAAATTTCAGATTAAATTCAAATATAATGAAATAATATTTCAAAAATTGTTTGGTTGTTCAGATATACTAACATATGATTAATTCAAATAACATGTAGCCAAATAAGACAACATTTTATTTTAATGATTACTTTTCAAATAATTTATTTCGATAATGTCTAAGTCTGTCATAAACTTCTCTAAATGGTTGACGAACATCTGGAACAAATTCTGTTTAATGAATAACTTTAGCGATGGAAGAATATGTTTTTTTACTGTAAAAAAGATTAACACGTTAAATTATGATATCGATCGTTTTTATATTTTCACAAATAGCTTTCCATAGTCACTGTAAATATCGATTAGATATTTTTTAATTATAAATAAAATGGGGTATCAATCATTTTGACGGTGAGGTTTCTTAATTTTTTTAATGGCAGCATAAAAAATGGCGATTGAAAGTTTAGTTATATTTACTTGAAGTATTTCTTTTATTCTGTATATTTAAAGAAATTCTAACGAAAAATTATTTGAAATTATCCGAGTTCTGTATACTGTCTTAGCTATTCGTGCAATTATGAAATTTTTTGCCTTGATGGAGTTGCATAAATTATAAAATGATGGTTATTGCTCGTAACGAAAGAAAAGTGAGATATACTTTGCCCGTGCATCGATTATTCATTTAAAATGCTAAAATTTTTTACATAATATTCGAAAAGATTTAATATTAAGTTGTAGAACACAATTCTGAACACTTGATTAAATTACTTTTAATCCAGAATATACTTGCTTAATTAACTATTTTCTTACGTATTCTGGTAATTTCTCTTGAAAAAAATATTTTTCAATAATCTTGTGAAATGAGAAAATGGCGACTGTTAAAAGTAAAAATATCTTTCTTACTAAAAAAAATTAACTTCAGACATATATAAAAACTCAGCAAATTAAGAACAAATTAATTAAAACAAAATTGTACGATGCATCAAAGACAATCTGTTTTTGTGTAAGTTGATACATTTTTTTCATTATTGCCACACTTATATTAACTTTCCGTGTTGTTGTATACGTCTAATCTTGTAATCGAATTGTAAACCACTTCCCGATGAGCTAGAGACTTGAAACTTTAAACATAGCTAAGAACTGGATGACAATGCAATATTAGAAAAAAACTATGTGTTTAGGAGATAAAAAAATATTTAAATATTCTCCTTCGCCCCTCGCCACGCGACGCTCAGTAGTACGCAATCACGGTAAACGATCTCCACTCAGCGCGACAGGGCTCCCTACTCCACTACGCGTTCCCACTTTGACTCATCCCCACTCCATTGACCCACTTCGCACCGAAGGAGCTCACAATCAGAGATGTGATTGTTGGCGCTTTTCACGCGCATGCGCGACGATTCTAGCCTGAGTCAAGTACGAAGATCGGGTAAATTCGGGTACCTTGGTCGCCCCGCTAATTTCGCATATCATACTCCCCCACTATTTTCCCCTCTAATAGTCCCCCACAAACTTCGGACGCAGAGACGATCCAGTCAAAACTCGCGCATGTGCGTGAAAAGCGCCAACAATCACATCTCTGGCCGCAAGAGCCTCAACTCATGGAACATTCTGGGATGTTCCATATGCGCACGCGACTTTGAATAGGTTTTCCAACACAAACAGGAGAAAATATACATACATGTATCTTTGTCTTCCTGGATTCGCCAGAAAATTTCGAATAACATGATCCGATCATTTTAAGGTCCTGGCTGTTTCTCTTTTATTTCTTCCTACGGAGGAAAGTGCTACTATTTGGCCTTTTTCAAAATCCGTCAACTTATTTGAGTATCCCATTGTCGCTGTACCAAATAATAGTTCACAGTAATAATAATAACACTCGTAAATAGTAGTGCACAGTAACAATAATAACACTCGTAAATAATAGTAATAACAATAATAGTTCTAAAAATTATAACAATAGACTAACAATAACAGTAAATAATGAACATTTTGCTGATTGATCTTATTCTATTTACTTCTTTTCCGTTTACGTTTTCAAACAGCCTATTCTAGGCTATATTCTGAGTCCGTTACTACAGATTTTGCACTCCAAATTCACTCTTTTTCAAATCAATTTCATCCTTTTGCAAATCAAATTCAACCTTTTATTGTTTTTGTACTTCAAATTCACCCTTTTCCAAATCAATTTCAATCTTTTACAAATGCAGTATTCTTAAGCAAGTTTTTGGAAAAAATCAAATTAAATGTGAATTAATTGTCAAGAAGTTCAAATTTTTATTTATCGCAAAAATGTACATCAAATACTCATTTACAAGTAATTACCAGTTCATTAACTTTGTAATGTATGAAAACTGTGTGTAGATATTTACAGGGTGTATAAAAAGTAATGGTTATTCGTCCTAAGGGTGAATCTACACCTATGAATCGGTGGAGAGAAACTTGCCGCATAATTTTTCATACTAAAGAATGGTGCAGACACCAGCACTTAAGGCAGAACATAAACAGGCTCAAAAAATGGGAATTCGTTATTTTTTCTGATGAAAACAAATTCAATTTAGACGGGCCAGATGATTTAAGAAAAGAAAAAGACAACAGTGAGTAATGAAACAGTTAATGAATTGGGCTGCATTTAGAGCTGATGCCCAAGCTGCTAATCTGTTGCATTACTCCTAAAATGAATTCTGAACAATATGCAGAATTATTAGACACAATTTTAACACCATTTATTCAAGATATTGGACACGATAACTTTATTTATCTACACGATCACACATCCATACATCAAATTACACAAAGCAGTGGTTAGGTCAACAAAATATCAAGGTATTGACATAGCCAGTTCATTCTCCAAAGGGCCTAGCCGATTAAGATGGTAAAAACTGCCCTTAGACCTTTTTCAACGGCTCATGAACTATTCGAAAGCTGACCAAGAAAAACCCCTCTGAGTAAAATTTCAACCCTCTAGCTTGCCCGCGAGGGTAGTTACAGGGTAAAATAGATTTTACGCTTTTCAGCGCAGTTTCCGGTCTTAAATGCGTTCTAAAATTCTGAAAAAAATGTGACACATTCCGGATCCTAAGGCGGATTTTTAAGATTTTTTTCAGATTTTTTTGTTGCAAACTGTGGTCGTGAAAAATGAAAAACCTCAAAAAAATCAGAAAATTTTTTCTCAAAAATATGAAAACATGCCATTCCAATTTTTTGTTCCCTGATGAACTACTATAAAAGGCAGTGTCGTCAATTTTTTTAAGATTTTTTGTTCGGCTGCTTCATTGTCAAAAACAATAAAAACCGAATTTTTTCAGCGTTTTTGCTATGAGGAGAAAAGTTACACTTGTTGCTTTTACCGTGGCCGTATATTAAGTAATTAATGTTATTTGAGAGAAAGAAAAAATTGTATTCTGTGCGATCTATACCTGAATGTTCGCAACGTTTACCACATCGCCGGTTGGTACGGTGGTTAAGGCGTCGGACTACCGTGCAGATAGTCTGGGGTTTTCGAATCCAGTCGATACTAGTTTTTTCCCATACGTCGAACTTCATTTTTTCAATTTCTTTTTGTGTATATGTTTTACTTATATGACTTATTAATTTTTTTATCTTTTAAAAATATTTAAGTAACATTTTTATGGTGCTACGGTCGCACTGCCTCTACAACCCAACGAATTTTTGTTACGATTCTAGAAAAATTCGACTCTTCGATCGAAAGCTGAGAACGTTTACCTTTTAAAGCAGGCGTGAGAACTTTAAAACCAAGATCTTTTAAATGAGATCTAACATCGCGAAAGCCTCAGTCGACGATACAAAAGTCTTCCCGCTTCTTGAGGGTTTTCATTCCATTTGGATTTTAAAGAAAAACGCGCATTACCTCGGCATCATTTTGATTAGCATAGAATGGACCGATCATATCTACAATATAGCCATTCATTGTACAGATTGTAAGGATTTGCACAATGGTACCTTTTTTGGCCTGTATATGATTTTCGCTGGTACTCGTTATTGATACTTTCTTGGTGACGAATATATGTCTCATCGAAAATCAATGATAGGTGGTGCCGAGTTTGTGCAATCATTTTGCAATATTAAAAGTCTTATAATACTTTTTGTGCTCTAAAATTATTTTTGTATGTATTTTACTTAAAAATGTTACTTAAATATTTTTAAAAGATAAAAAAATTGTTAAACTCATATAAGTAAAACATATACACAAAAAGAAATTGAAAAAATGAAGTTCGACGTATGGAAAAAAACTACTATCGACAGGATTCGAAAACCCCAGACTATCCAAACGGTAGTCCGACGCCTTAACCACCGTACCAACCGGCGATGTGGTAAACGTTGCGAACATTCAGGTATATATCGCACAGAATACAATTTTTTCTTTCTCTCAAATAACATTTTTTATGTAAAATAATTGCCTCTTTTAGTGTAATAACGGTAAAAATTACTTAATATACGCCCACGGTAAAGGCAACAAGTGTAACTTTTTTCCTCATAGCAAAAACGCTGAAAAAATTCGGTTTTTATTGTTTTTGACAATGAAGCAGCCGAACAAAAAATCTTAAAAAAATTGACGACACTGCCTTTTATAGTAGTTCATCAGGGAACAAAAAATTGGAATGGCATGTTTTCATATTTTTGAGAAAAAATTTTCTGATTTTTTTGAGGTTTTTCATTTTTCACGACCACAGTTTGCAACAAAAAAATCTTAAAAATCCGCCTTAGGATCCGGAATGTGTCACATTTTTTTCAGAATTTTAGAACGCATTTAAGACCGGAAACTGCGCTGAAAAGCGTAAAATCTATTTTACCCTGTAACTACCCTCGCGGGCAAGCTAGAGGGTTGAAATTTTAGTCAGAGGGGTTTTTCTTGGTCAGCTTTCGAATAGTTCATGAGCCGATGAAAAAGGTCTAAGGGCAGTTTTTACCATCTTAATCGGCTAGGCCCTTTAAACTCAATAGAAAATTTTTGGGGAATATAGTAAAGTCTCGATTCTTCTCAAAAAGGCGTTCTCTTGTTAGACAACCATCGGGATCTAGACTTGCTTTTCTGATTTATGTCTGCGTCTACCGCTCCGACCGCACCGAGCGAGACTTCAATAGAGAGTCGAACATAGAGAAGAAGAGAATGAAACACGGATCGCAGTGGAGTGGGTAGACCGAGACAACCATTGGAGTCTCGATCCCGGAGAAGAATTGGATCTTTACTGTACTCGCAAGGAAAGTTTATGGCAATTGCAAGCAATACAGTACTATTAATGAATTATGGAAAGCGGTGAACGAAGCATATGCATCTATTGAAAAAGACACACTTAAAAATTTTATTTCGTCAATACCCCATCTTATTTTAGAAGTTATTCAAAGAAATGGCAGTTCTACTAATTATTAGTATACAACAGAAATACCATAAAAAAGAACTTATTGTTAATTTTGATCCTACTTATTTTATAAAAATGTGACTTTACAGAAATGTCGCAGTTTATATTATACAAAATTATATATTTACGTTTATTTTTTAAATAAATATTATTTCTATTATGTCAATTGATATATATATATATATATATGTGTGTTTTAGTACGGCTAAAATGAAATAACACTCAAATTTATCAAAAGTACAGAATACTTATAAGATATTACCAAAACACGTGGTAGCTTTATGGAAATTTCGGGCATTGTATGGAGTAAATAATAGTTTTAAATTAGCTGGTATAATCACTGTAATAGTTCCGACGATTTCTTAAATAGTCATCGAGTATATTCCGGATTTTATGCACTTATGAAACAAGTGAGTAGGTGCAATTTAAAATATTGAAAAGATTAAAAGCATTTAGGAATATTAATGTATTATTTTCATTATATTAAAATTACTTATGAAAGATAGAAATTTTCATTTAGCCTCTGTGTCTTACAATTGATGCAGAAGGTTTTTATTTTGTGTAATGATCTGGAGTAGGTAAGACCTTAATTCTTGGCGAAAGAAAATATCGAATTTTTTCGGGATATCCCTTAGGACTGTGACACGGGCTAAAAAAATAATCTACGCGAAATTTTAGATTGATCGAACAACGTGAAAACATGTCGTATCGAGTTTCAAAAATTTTCATTTTTTAAACTTGGTTTTTTTCCATTCGAAAATTAGATTTCAGAAAAGAAATTTTTTTTAGCATTATATTTACTGCGTCGAACGACGCAACTCTCGTTTGTGACATTTTTTCATAAATTTGTTAATGACAAAAGGTATTTACGTTTATAGGTAGTTACATTTATGTTTATGTTAAAAAAATTTCGTTTTATAAATTAAAAGAAATGTTTAGAATAGAGTCATAAGTATTTTATGATTTTTAAATATCCCTTCGCAAGGATCGTCAACCCTCATCCGTCCCTCGTGTCAATTTGACACAGTTTTCCCGAAATATGTTATACTGTCCTGTTATTTGTAGGTAACGTTCGAAACTTCGTGACTTATAATTTTTTAATGCAAAACACATAAACGAAAAAACTGAGATGTACATATTAATTCATCAATTTGAATAAAAAATCGTCAAAGAATAACTGTTTCCCTTGTTATCTTATCGATTTTTTATCATTCTGTCAATTTTACACCGAGGGACAGATTTAGTTCGTGAAATGAGGGACAGATGAGGGTTAAAATATTTTATGTATATTTTAATAATGTTTTTTTTCTGACATTAGGAAACAGTTTTCTATTTTTGGCTACAATTTGTAATATGCATTACTTTTCTTTCTCATCTTTTGTTAATATTTGATCATATCCTTGTATAAGTTCAACATCACGATCAGTTATGTCGTTTACAACTTTTAAATCTTGGACGATGCTAAACCCATATTAACCCTTTGCACTCGAAGCTATTTTAACACGAAAATTAAACAATTTCTCCCGACCTCTTTCCATTCTCTATGACTTTTTAAATTTGGTAGATAAGAAATTGATATAATACAGTGCTTAAATGTTTATTAATTGTTAGACACCAACATATCTAATAATGTGAACAATATTTTAGAATCACTTCTCAGAATCACCACTTGAGTGCTAAGGGTTAAAATTGTTCTCACCTTCCAAATAAATCGGGATCTTCTTTTAAAAATTCTATGGGAATTGAAAATTTTTAAAGAATTTTTATGTATGTTGGGAAATTAAATAATCAATATTTCTGTTACTGTAAATATCTACATCGTACGCACAAGGTTCATTTGTCTCAATATTCAACGCCTCTACCATTCGCAGTTTCGTGCTGTTTTCCACACCTTCATAAAATGATAGTGCTACTGCTTCAGAAGAAATACCACAGATAGTTTCGCAATTTTTTATAGATAACCTGCTTAGCTTTTCATTGATATAGCGATATTCATACGGAGTCATTTCGACATGGAGTTTCCATTGCTATTGGAGTTTGTATCGACACCTGTACATAAACAATAACCAGAAAAGTGCATATATCACAAATTTCAATTTATTCTCTATTAGTTAGATTAAATTGATTTTTAAATAAATATATTTTTAAACAATATAAAGCTTTCGCCATCCATCGAGTCTGGTGGAAAGTTCCTGAGATATGAAACCCTGAATTTCCTGGGGAACTCCACCCAAGACAATAATGATCCCAACCAAATCATCCTGTAAACAGGAGCCAAGTTCCTATGGCCGTAAAAAGTTGTGAGATCAAACAAAATACGGCCAAGTTCGTTAGCTTAGAAATACCTCTTGAAATACTGAAAAAACCTACTTTTTAAACCAATGGCCATAAAAGGTGTTCGGTAACGGCCAAGTTTGAATGATTTATCCCTCCATATAACTCTTTAAAAATTAAATAGCGCTCTTTTAAACTAATTTTTACAAATGCTTTTTCAGTATTGCAAGAAGTATTTCTAAGCTAACGAACTTGGCCGTATTTTGTCTGATCTCACAACTTTTTACGGCCATAGAAATTTGGCTCCTGTCTACAGGATGTTTTTGTTGAGATTTCATCAATTTTTGTTGAAATTTCATCAATTATCAAGTAGGTATTACTCTTATCTAATAAAATGTATACTTATGTATGTTATGCTGCTATGTTCTATCCTTCATACCTATTTCGTAATGTTTTTTTTTAATACAATCCCTTTAAGGTATAAAATTTCAAACTTTGATAATTATTACTTTCAGTGTTTATTATGGTGGACCTATGTACCAAATTTCAAGATTGTAGGTCAATGGAATGTACCCAAAAGGGTTTGATGATCTGTCAGTCAGCCAGTGTCTTTAGCGATTTTTGGGGTCCTATATCTCGGACCCTACTAATGTGGAAGATTAATTAATGTTTTTTCAATATTGAGACATGATAGCATTTAACAAGTGTACGAAATTACATCTTTCCATCTGCCTCCAGTGGCGAGTTATAAGTATAAGTATATCTAATATCTATAGTGCCTCTAAAAAACGGCTAAGTTGTATCTTGTAAAAGGAGGTAGCGCGAGAACTTGGCTGGTGCACTACCGTGCACCTAGATTAACTTCAAAAATTCCATATACCTAGTCTTTCCGTGATTGTCATTCTTTCTTCACAGTATCCATAGAAAATTATTTAAGTAAAAATAAATTTTTTAGAAATACTACGTTTTAAGACGGACTGCATAGTATAAACAATTTTTCCTAGCCCCATTCAGATTCCTAACTCCATACAGATAGTCCTGAAAATTTGTGATTGTGAATTTTTAGTAGCTGTGAAAAAACTTGTAAGATTTACAACGAAAAACATGAAACACAAGATAATAGTAAGGAGTGTAGTCAGTAGCTGCCTCTGAAAAAATTCACATAACAGTTCATATCATTTGTAGTGCAATAAAATTGTTAGTGATTTAGGTGAACTGTCCGTGCATCGATTATCTATTGCATGCGCCCCACGTTTTTCGTTTTAAATCTTACAAATATTTTCATAGCTATTAAAAATTCACAGTCACAAATTTTCAAGACTATCTGTATGGGTCTAGGAAAAATGATTTTATACTTTTTAATTCGTCTTAAAACCGTGGTATTTAAAAACAAATTTATATTTGAATAATTATTTTTTGCTTTTTAGTCTTGTGTGTGTGTGAAATTTTTCAATCGATTTTAATCATTTTGATGAGATTACAACAGAGACATGTACTAAATTTTATCTAAAAAAAACGCTGTAGTAAAATAAAGGTTCGACTGAGGATCTCACAAGGAGAGTGCAAGGACCACGTCACACCGATTTAGTTGAGACTTTGTATACTTATAGATCTCGATCTCCCATTTACGAATATATACCATTATAGGCGCAAACGCTCAATAGTTTTTGAGATATTCATAAACAAAGTTCTTACATTACTGCTTACATTTCTTATTGTATTCGCTGTGTAACATTGACTTGTCTATATATGAGATTGCACATTCATTACAAGTTAAAGAACAAAAGAATTAATAAATTATAAATAAATTCGCTGTGTAACATTGACTTGTTTGTAACAGATTGCACATTTATTACAAGTTAAAGAGCAAAAGTATAAATAAATTATAAATAAATTCGCTGTGTAACATTGACTTGTTTGTAACAGATTGCACATTTATTACAAGTTAAAGAACAAAAGTATTAATAAAATATATATAAAGTAACCGAAATTAATAAAATAGCTCTCTGCTGTTAATCCGGTTGCATACCATGCATATTCCAACAGAAGTTTAAAAATTGGTGCACATAATTGTTTATGTATTAGAGTAAGAGTTAATAAACAAATATTTTGTTCACATACGGTTGGCACTGATTTTTTAAGTAATTGGTGCATCAGTTTCTTACGTGAGCTTTCTATTCATCCTCTACAGAATCTTCGTGTGTACCTTCTTCGATTTGTTCTTTAACTTGTAATAAAAGTGCAATCTGTTACAAACAAGTCAATGTTACACAGCGAATAAATAATATAAATAAATAAGGAAAAAAAATTTTTCACCAGACGAGAATCAAACCCTAGCCCACCGGGTGGAATTCTCGTAGGTTGCCGTTACACCAAGCCTTATTCGTTGTATACCTCGTCTACAATAGCAAATGTAAGCAGTAATGTAAGAACTTTGTTTATGAATATCTCAAAAACTATTGAGCGTTTGCGCCTATAATGGTATATATTCGTAAATGGGAGATCGAGATCTATAAGTGTACAAAGTCTTAACTAAATCGGTGTGACGTGTCCTTGCACTCTCCTTGTCAGTGTAACGATTCTTTCGCTTGGTAAACAAACATTAGTATAATGCTATGCAAACACTACACTGAGATCCTTCGGTGCGAAGAAGTGGAGTAGGGGTGATGAGTCGGAATGGGAATGCGTGGTAAGGTAGGGAGCGCTGTTGTGCGGAGTGGAGATCGCTGAATGCGATGACTTACTACCGAGCGTCGCGCAGCAAGGTACGACGCACAGTGGTCGGAAATCGCCAAAACGTGGTCAAAATAGGAAGGAGTACTCCAATTTAGTTCAAAATTCATACTCATAGGTTTTTTGGGTCGCTGATTATAAATCTGAAGTCAAAATTGCAAAAAACAAAATGGCGGAATCGTAACCCAACAAATGATCGGACTCTCTTGAAAATTAGTATTCCCATATTTCTCGTGTCGTCGAATATGAATTTGAAGTCAAAATTACAAAAAACAAAATGGCGGATTCAATATGGCGGAAGCGTAACCCAACAAATTTTTGGACTCTTTGAAAATTAGTATTCCCATATTTCTCGTGCCGTTGAATATGAATCTGAAGTCAAAATTACAAAATACAAAATGGCGTCCGGTTATGTGAAAAAATTATTTATTTCTACAAATACTAAATTATTATCAGGTGACTTCGGATAGCAAAAAATGTAAGATTTTAGTGTTAAATATTGCATGCGAGGTAATTCTTTAGTACTAAAATGTAATAGTAGTTTCTCAGTTCTGTTTCGTTCCAATATTTCACTCACCTCTAGTAAAATAGAGATATGTACACTGTGGGAGAAAAAGTTGAAAGTGCTAGAAGAAACAATTAGCTGTTGACTATCTGAAGCATTTTATTATAATATATAACAATAATGTACCTTACATTTGCGAAAATTAGTTTTGTCTACGATTTAGGGCAAATTTGCCATTTCGGAACGTTACCGGTCGCGAAGGAAATGGCGATAATTCATAAGGTCGCAATAGGTCGCAAGAAAATGAAACGTACACTTGTTTAATAGCCTTAACAGCTTCTTTTCCAAAAAAAATGATTGCTTGATCGCGATTGATAAGCAACTTTTTCGTTAATGAAATGTACCAGACGTGTAGATTTCTATTTTTCATCTCCCAGAGCTTTAAACAATTAAATAAAGCAATAAAATCAGAATATTGTATTAAATTAGGACATGCCCATTAATAGCAAGAATGATAAACCAGCATTACAGCGCTATAATAAGTCGCAGAGGTAATTTCAATTATGGTTGAAAACGCCGGCCTTCTAGAACTACTAACTTTGAACTTACGTATATCCGACATAAGTACGTATTAAATATTGGCTGTGTTACGTCCTTGTTGGGACGTTTTTAGAGAAATTAAAGAGTTAAAGATTTTAATAGGAGATATAACGCAGTTTTGAACCTACCTGCATTCACCGGCTTCGGTTCGGGTAATTGAGGGTACTTTTATATGAAAATGCTTTACATAAGGATGTGGAACGAAGAAATCGACGTTGGGTATTTTAATGATTTTAAAGATTGATTTTAAATGTAACAATTGACCAAAATATATTTTATAAATGAACAAATTCAGAATACATAGAATTGTGATTAAATATTACAAATGTTAGTATTTACCGATTGATGTATCTCGCTTCGTTCTCAAATTCGCTCTCTTATTCGCTTAATTGTCTTTTTAAGTGGTGAATCCTACGCTCGCTTGGATTGGTGATGATGATGATGATGATGATGATGATGATGATGATTTAAAGATGATTATAAGAATATAAAAATCCAGCGGGTATACACGCTTTAATTTAAAAATTTCAAACTTCACAAATATTCACTGAATTGAAACAACTTGAACTATAAACTTGACTTAATTTTGATTTAACGTTTCGGAGATCTCGATTATTAAATGTGTACTTTTGATTGTCGACTGCCTGCTCCTGATGAGGAGGCTCCCTTTATAGATTTGTTAATCCATTGTTCTTCGCTTAATCTTCTTATGGTGGATGCATGCTCATCAATTTCTTTGTAATCATTTTTCTTCTTAATCCATCGTCTATCTCTTGACCGGACGCTTGATATTCGATTCATTTGCACCGGTCTATTGTTCATCAATCTTTTATCAATTTTTTATATTCTTCGATAACGAATAAATCTCAACGGAAGTTTCTTTTAGTTAATCGCTCGCATATTATGTTTCGAATTATTTCATTTGTTAACAATCCTATGTAGTTCGCTACAAAATATATCTTATGACTTTTCTCAATTCGATCGCTCGCAGTGCGGTATAAAATACAATAATTCAATATTCAATATAATATTAGATATAATAATTGGTTACAATTCTCGCACAAAATTAATAAAACAAATAAGAAAAGAAATATATGATTAAGTTTATTAATTATTATTTATGATAGGACCACCGGACGTGACAGCTGTAACAAAAAAACGTGCTCTGGAACCTTATAAATAGAGTAGTATTACATAGATTTTTAAACAACGGAAAAAAATTTTGTACTTTTGACCACGATTTGGCGATTTCCGACCACTGTGCGACGGTTAATATTTCAATTTTTTTTCTCCTAAACGCAGTTTTTTAAAAAATATTTTTTTAATACAGTTAACCTAATAGTTAGCGAGA